>JARHVA010002729.1:1512500-2167500 GCA_037957365.1 Torreya grandis
TTCTAGTCCTTGGTGATAACCACAATAACCATTCACATCATATCTTTGGGGTATAGGTCTATTTATGTCAACCTCTATAGGATGAAGGAGAGATATAATATAGAACTCTAATAATCATGGGAATAATTAGGTGTGAGACTCATGTGAGTGTTTAAATTATCTCTTTGGTATATTAGATAAAATAAGTCGATTAGACTATTATGAAACTATGTTAACCATGTTGGTTGTTTCCTTTTTACATTTAGGAGGATTTACCTTATAACTTAGTTTGATTATAAATTTGATACTATATGTATATGAATCTAGTATATTTACTACATAATTGAAATTGTTGAATGAAATAATATTTATTTCATGGACCCATACAACATGGCATAGGTCATCAAAATATTTGAACATACTAAAAACAATGGACTCATGTAAAAGAAAAACAAACTTTACGTGGATGCCTTGAAACTTATTATTTGCCATAGGATTGGCTATTTTATCTATCATTTTCTTGTACCTCAATAAATATTCATTAATAGGTTCATTTGTTCCTTATTTGATTTTGGAAATTTGAGCATAAGAAACTTTTTCAAAAATATTAATGGAAAAGTGTGCTTAAAACTAATCTGTAGTAGGTTTGAATTCCTTCATGGATTGGAGAGGTAGGTCATAAACTAACTCAAATCATATTCATTAAGGCTTCTTGGGAATAATTTGATCATAATTTTATTACTGGATGTATAATCAAGGCATGCCACACAAAATATTTGAATATGTTGTTTAGGATCACCATTTCTATCATAAAATGTTAACTTGGGTGCAACAAAACTAGTTATTAAAGGATGCAAAGATATCCCAATTTTATGAGGGTTATGCAACACATCTTAGGAATTAATAGCATGTGGATACATTAAAGTTTTTTTTCAATGTTTGTAACCTTATCCTCCAATGTATTTAAAACTTGAAGGAGTGTTTGGATTATAGACCCATTGGGATTTACATTAACAAGTTGAGTAGTCACCAAAGGGGGTGTAAACATGGTCTGAGTAGTAATAGGCATTGAAACTAGTCAATGAGTTGAAACAATTGGTAATTCCATGGAATATGTAGTAATAGTGTTTTGGTTCTTAGGAAATAAAGGTTTAAACACATAACCCATTCCTTGATTAGAAGTATTAAGTGGTAATGTGTTCAAGGGGAGGGATATTTGAACTATACCTTTTGAATTTTTTGTTTCCAATATAGTTTTTAGGTTATCATCAATATCTTCATGGTTTGATGTATATCCTCATGAAACAATGTAATTTATTTAATTTTCTTATGGTCTATTTGCTCATATTCATTGGTTTCATTAGACTCATGGTTGTCATTATCAAAATATTCTTCTATGACTATCTTATTAGTATGTTTTTCATTCTCAACATTGGTACCATCATGATCTATAGGATTATGTCTCTCATTAGTTTGAGACATCTTAGGTGGTGGGAGAAGAAACTCAATTTGTTTAATAGGCACACCTCCCAATTTAGGGATACTCTTAAGTTGAATGTAAAATAATATAAGTACAAAATGAAAAATAACATCAATTTAAAACCCTAGATGGATGAAAACCCTAGGAATAAAAAATGCTTACATTCATATAAATTAGGTTCACCATATGTTTAACCCTAAATTGGATTTGAATCCTTACTTGGGTAGATAGGGTTAATAATTTAGAAATTATATTACACAAAGGTAATGATCATATCTATAGAAATTAAATTGGGTGCTAAACTCAAATATAACATACACTAAATTTTTTAAACTAAGATAGACTAAAAATAGTAAGTGTAACTATGCTATATATGGGAATGATGAATAATTAATGTACTTATATTTTTCTTATGCTAATGTAGTTCTAGATATAAAACATGCAAGAATCAGATTGGAATATGATTTTGGAACATTTGTCAGATTCTTGATTAAGTACCTCTAGAGCCCCATACACTAACATTATCCCAAGATGGTTTCATTGATGTTAATGTCTAAACTTGACACAAGTGTCCTTTATGGAATACCAATTAGAAAAGGATGAAAACACCTAGATAATTCTATGTTTTAACTTCACCTTCACACTCATGAATTTATAATTGGGTTATGGACTGTCACTTCTCATGAATTTCCAAAACCCTAGTTTTTCATCTTTATTATGACCTTGGGAAAAAATGGATTAGTGATAACATAGTGTTTAGATGACCCCAAACACTTCTGTATCAATGAAAGTTTCATACATGGCTAATACTCTTTATAAGACATTAGATTAATTTATTTCTCCCCTACATGTTAGCTTGTGAGTGAATCACAAAATATGTGCAAAGTAAAAATAATAGTGACCTAGATTGTAACTTGGAAAATTGGGATTTTAGGCTAATCCTTCAGTCCTTCAGACCTATCTATGTGATTTTCATATGGATGATATGAGAATAAGAAAAAATATGAAATATTTCCTTTTTTAAGTTCTTTATTGAATGTTTTTTTATAGGTTTCCTTGGTCTGTGCTAGGTGAGGAATGAATGAGGGTTGACATATTATTTATATCAATCCATTTGGATAAGTATCTCAAATTAAAGCACTTATGATGACCATTAGGATATGTTTAATTTTAAAATTAGATGATATTAGGGCACTAGACACTTGCATTGGGGTAGGACACTAACATCAATACATGTGTCTATCCTAGACATTAGTCCATGGAGAAGGAAAGTAGGTACATACTTAGAACTTTTAGAGGTGGAAGATAATTAGGATTTAATCATTCTAAACAAGATATAATGTTTAGGTTATCATCAAAAGACTAGTAAACATAAGAGATAGGACAAGATGCACAAGATAAAGTGGAAGTGAGACTTTAAAAAGTAGGAAAGGTCTAGAACTAAGAGTATCAACCAAGGTCTGAGTTTTCCAAGTGTAAAAGACTAATGTATTATATAATCCATAAAATAGTGTCTACAAGAAGGGAAGAAAATATCTTCTCATTAATCAATAAAATGAAAACTCTTCCTAGAGAAGATGATGCAATTCAAAAATATCAAATCTCCATGGTTGATGCCACTAGTGGAGTATTAAATTAAATGTCACATGGTTTAAAATAGAACAATAAGAGACTAGAGTCACAAGGAAAATTAGAGGCCCCACATCATATATTATACACAATTAGGGCAAGTTGTAAATAAGACATTCTATGATAATGAAATCCAAATTATCTTTATTGATTTCAAAGAGAAGGTTGACAATAAAATTTTTGGGGGTATCAATCAAGTTATTCAATTGGTCACCTTTGCCAAAAAAATTTTATCCCAATAAAGTATTGGATGCATCCTTTAGGAATTAATTGAGCCTATATAATAATTTAATTAGTAAGATCTAGGTATTGTTCAAATTTCCAAATATCAATTATGAGGTCATATAGTTATATTTTATAGCATGTACTACTAAGTAAAAGAAAAGAAAATATCAAGAGAATTAAAATAAACAATAACAATTAGACACTCAGATAGGGGGTAAAGTATCATCAATAATTATATCTATATCTCTAGGGCATAGATCATTATATAATTTAGTCACATCTGAATTTGATTCATTTTCAAGTAGTTCTTTGTTTACTATAGTTCCCGCCATGTCACCATCCCATGTTTATAGTCCAAATGGAAAAATATATTGGAGTTTTGACTAGTTTGAGTCCAACTGTCACTATTCATACCACATACGATTTTCAAAGTGACCTTTTGAGTCTAAGATTGGCATATTATCTATATATTGTTTTCATCTTTTGTAAATGTAAGTTTCAAAGATATGCGTTGACTTATTTTATTTATAAATAATTTAATCATGTAAACCATTTATGTTAAAATTAATATTTGTTATTATTTAAGACTTTTTAAATATGTAATGAGATTTGAAGATGAGGTGGTTCCCATAAAAATCTATATATGTTTAAATAACATTCATTGTAAATTTAAGAGAATTCTGGTGATTAATGGAAGTAAAGGATGTATTCTACAATGGTTATGTGAGTTTTTTTAAAGCGCTTTATCTTCCAAATTTATATGTTTACTTGGAAAAATTTCATTAAGTTTACATACTATATGAAGTATTATGCATATATTTTATTTAAATTATTGGAATGATCTCTTTTTATTCATTTTGATCTTTTGATTATATATCATACTCTTACTTTTTTAGTAAAGTTATTATGCTTATAAATTCAATACTAACATTATGTTTGGTAATTATCATTGGATTATATTTCAAATGATTCCTTAGAATCTTTACTGTGTTAGTTTATTTTTATGTTAGTATAAATATTATATTAGACATTAGTTGGTGGTAGATTATAATTAGTATTATATATTCAGTCAACTTGGAAGGGTCTAATATTCAATTAAAATATAGAGATTTTCCTTTTTTCTTTACCCTTACCTATTTTTATCTTTTTTTATTAGATCCACCTTAGCCTTAAATCCATCCATACATTTTAGGTTATTTATTATAAATTTAGTTTATGCATTAGATGTGAGTCATATATAAACCATATAAGGTAAAAAATCACTATGCTTACTGTTATTCCACCATATGGTTATTTACGAAAATGATACCTACAACTCATGCATTAGAGTATATTCTAACTGATCCTAAATTGAGAGGATATTAACACAAGAATATTTGGTGTGCATAAAACCCAAATAAAAACAACATTTAATAAATTTTTGAAATAATAAATTTCTAAACAACCTTAAATCCATAAAAAATAAACGATTCCAATTAATTGGTTAATCTAAATCAAGGGCTAAAATAGTTTCAGGGTTCACCACATCACATGGTAAAGTTAAATGTTTAGATATAATAATAATAAAAAGTGTGGATTTTGAATACCAAAAATGGATATTATGGAGATAACATATCAATAACTTGAAATGCAACTCTTAAATACCCTCATATCATACAAATAATGCATCACAACTCCGAGCCTCCAAAATCACCACACATGTACCAACCTATAATTAGTAAATATCATAAAATGTTCCCAAAAACAAGATTAAATTTATTAAAATACATGGAGGCATAAATTTACTCCATTTATACAACTTCTCTAGCCAACATGAAGTAGAATATAGCACCCTACAAAGGTCAGGGAATGTAATCAAAACAACACTAAAGAGACAAGTCCCCAATAAAAATAAATACTTCCTTAACATCATGAAATATATAAATCCATTAAATGAGCTTATGATTATGTAATTTTATGGTTAGATATTATCCATTGATCTCAATTATAACTAACTACTAAAAAAACAAAACCTCTTCTCAAATTAAGGAATTATGTATAATATCAATCCATGAACAAACTCTTGACACATAAGAAATCACTATCAAAACTTAATACATTCCTCTATTATGAGGAATATGACCACCACTCAAGGGTGTTACAATTCCTCAAGGGTTATTTTGAGATTCCCTCCTCTATAATTTACATTATCAAGGCATAAATCTCCATCTAACAGGTGCACATTTTCTTAGGTAAGAATCATCATTGCTTGTACAACACCCACTACATAATGCATATTTTTTCCCTAGGGACATTTATTATTAATAAAATGTCTAGACATCACCAAGTATACTTGATATAAGGTGATCAAAAAGGTTATAGGAACCTATTATTCATGAAACTCATAAATTATTCTAGTTACTCACTTACCGAACATAGTAAACAATAATCACTCACAAATCTCAATTAAATGAATTGTTAACAATTCTTAGAAGGAACAAGTGATCCCTAAGGACACACTCTTTTTACCATAAGGACCTAACTCAAAAGGGTCCTTAAATAATATCCCAACCTATAAGATGTGTGTCATATGAATTATGATGCCTTAAAACTTGATCCCTCTAAATCCAATCTAAAACACATTCACACAAACATTCTAGGAAACTCATACAAGAATTTATTACAACCTTGAAAATAAGGGTAAAATACATCATAAAAAAATACAAGCTAAAAATGACACTCCTTGATTATTAATAAAATGACACCACTATATAATGCATCCTCTAATGCCAAAAAATTCTCAAGAATCAAGGGTGTGCAGTACCTACACTACTCATCAATTTATACTTAAGGGTGTCCAAAATTCATAATCCAAATAAAGGTGTGGTATAATTATGATAAGAAGGCATTATAATCCCCATCATAAGAATCCAATATAATATCTTATTCCATTATATTTTTTAGGTATTTGCACCACACATACCATCATAAGGATGTAATGGCCAACATGAAAGGATAAAGGTCACCTCAAAATATCTATAACCCAAAAAAATCATGATATCACAAGCAATGCTAAAATATATTCTCTAAGAAACTAGAATGAAAGCTACAAAACCAAAGGCATACTATTATCATAAACATGTTCAATAATGAGTAGGTACACCCAGTGAGGGTTATTATTACCTCTAACTTAAAAAGAGCCTTATCTTAATTTAATGATATCAACACTCATAGGCAACCCACTCAACTAGGTTCCACCAACATATAATAAAAACTTATCTATGATGAATTTATATCTTTATTGTAAAGTAACCCAAACTATCATGGATACATAGATCTATTTAATATGTTCCACAAGAAGTAAGGTACACTATAACCTTCATAGAAATGAGTAAAACCAAATCACATTCCTCTCAAGGATATATATTAACAAGGTCACCTTTAAAACACTTTTGATCTAACAAAAGGATAATATCTAAATATATATTCTCATAAACTAGATCATAACCATTAAGGGGTTGTTGACCACTACATTTGTATATCAACCTCCAAAATAGATCTATATACTTTGGTTATCAATAAAATATGTGATAAGAGGAAATACTATCATTTTAACATATATATTCATGACATTAATTAATTCAATGATTTCACCTAATTGGTGTCGATATACCACAAAGTCATACATGTTCCTCTCTAACCATCACTGATGTCTACCACTAATGGAAAATCCCTCCATCATGGGGATAAAACTAAGGAATTATCACTAAAAAATGAAAAAAGGGTCATTCACCATAATGATATATGAAAAAAAGGTGACCCATGTGAGGCTCCCTAACAAGGTTATCACCATTATATCACTAGTTAATTAGATAAGGTGAAGACAATAATTAACAATGCTCAAACATACATAGATAGGTTTCAAGTAGAAAACCTATGTGTAACAAATCAAGGATTTTAATCCCTCATGAATAATAAATATATCCCTAATTATCTATAACCTTATTTTTTACACAATATGAGGCTTATAGACTAAAGAGTAAGAGGCCTCAACTATCCTTATAACTAATTTCAAGGTAAGACATAGAAACTAATAAAAAAATGGACCTATCCATTAAATCATATTGATTCCTTCCAATTTAATCACTCAAGGTGAGAGAATGATAAGTAATAATCTAGCACACTCCACTTGAGTGGTGAGCCAATGTTTTATTGATAGGGGGTCAATGAACCTAGAAAGGCCCATTTATACCCTAGGTATACAAACCACTCTGTTTTCTAACTAAGATCAAACCTCATGGTTTTAATAACTAAGATAAATCTATCCCAATCAAGTATTAATTAAGTCCTCTAAGGTAAGATGCATATGTATACATTCATGGGAAAGTCCCATAATCTTAGCATAAAATATCTTGATCACAAGCTAATGGTCACTTAGCCCTCACAACCATAAGATTTTTTAACACTTGGTTGGAACCTTTGTTTTAAGATTTAATCAACCTTACCCATTCTACTAGATGGGTGGATGTCAAAAAAATTTTGACATTGTTTTCAGAGTTGTGGATACTAAAATAAAAATCCAAGAATCTAATACTTGTCTAAAGAGTCCATGATCCAAAGAACTCTTCATGTATATTATTCCTACTTCCTTAACAAGGTGTATCACCCAACAAGTATATACATCAGTTCATTGTAAACAAAGTGACATTAAATAGTAATCCCCAAATTTCATGCTTTTCTAACCATGATTTGATAACAAAATTTCATGCCCAAAATTTGACACATTAAAACCACACAGAAATAGGCTATTTGTTTTTGAGAATGTACAACATATTTTTTTACAACTACATTTCCCATTTTCTATCCATATCTATGCCATTAGATGCACAAATAATCCAAATAAACATGCATTCCCAAGTGGTTGTAGACATTAAATATGAATTATACAACACCTTGATCTTGTATACTTATAAATTACTTCTCTTGGTTGTACCCTTCAGTTCTAAGACATTCTTACTAATGAAAGGTCCACATCTACTATCTCCTATGATTGTTACTTATCATTAGTATAACCCTATGTTATTATGATGACTAGGCCTTTTATATTGATTAGAACTCTATAAACCTACTTATTGTAATCCTTTGTGAGTTTTGGTCCTCTACCTATTTTCTATATTCCTAAACACTTGTGTCCCAGTTGAATGCCTACGTTGATGCTAGTGTCTTATGGAAAATTTAGTTTCAGTGCCTTAAAGTCATAAAATTTTCATATAAAATGTATTCCTATTGTTTGCCTAAGTGATTTTGTGCAATATATTTCCAAAAGGGATATATATATATATATATATATATATGTGTGTGTGTGTGTGTGTGTGTGTGTGTGTGTGTGTGTGTGTGTGTGTGTGTGTGTGTGTGTGTGTGTGTGTGTGTGTGTGTGTGTGTGTGTGTGTGTGTGTGTGTGATCAACCATCATGTATTCATCACCTAGAATAAACCTAAAAATGCACAAAGTAATTTACCAAAATCACTTAATCAACCATTCAAGTGAATAACATCTTCCCTGATCTTTCATGTTTAGATATCAATCATATGGATAGCCCATATATATGTATTAAGTACTAAAGGAGTACTCCATGATCCATATTTTCTAATTTACAAGCTAGGTCACTTTATGTACTTGTTTATCATATGTTGCATCTCGATACACACACAAACTAACATGTAAGGTAAAACTACACAAGTATAATTCCATATTCATAATATTTTATATATACATAACACCCATTGATAGATGGGTCCTTGGGGTAACTTGACACCATGTTCCCACTAACCCATTTTCTCGATAGTCACTTCAAGGTTTAATATCTAGGGTTTGATCATTCGATAAATAGTGATAACTAATGCACATAATTTGAACACATTAGAAAAAATGCGTCAAAATTTTGAGAAGGCTCCAAGTGGTCATACTTAGATCTAATCAATATTTCATAGTACACACCTATATCTAATTTATATAGTAGTATTATCATAAACATCTAGATCTAATGTAAGATTCTAAGCCCACATAGTATAAATTTCTAGAATCAGATGATCGATCTAGAATCCAGATCTAGTATACTTCTAACATGTTCCATATCATATATACATACACACAATAAAACTAGCTAGGTACTCTTGTTTCTAATTTATTGAAATATCAATCAATAGTTTTACTTTTTATTTTTAGCATATCTTAGTATTATAAGTTTAGGAAATTATTTATCTGAGTTTAATAATTAATCAGCATATTATAGATTTGTTTATCACCCATATGCTTATTCATTTATATATTCTAAACCCTATGCTATATTAATCCATATCAATTTATGGTTAAATAATTGGTGAACTCGTATATTTATTCAAACCCTAGATTACCCTAGGGTATTCATCCTTTTGATTTTTTCATTGATGTATGTTTTCATATTTGTTCTATAATTTATATGCAACCTAGGAATAGCCCTATATTAGTTGATGTTTTTATCAAATACTTATATATTCCTCATTGTCCACCTAAGATGGCTAAAACCAATGAAGTAACCAATATCATAACTAATTAATATGTAACTAGTGAAACTAAACCACATACTGAATAAATTATCATATAAATTGATTCAAAGCATGAGAATGATGCATCCAAAAAAAATGATGAAAATGAGCAAATAGACCATGAATTAATATAAGCTCCTACCTAGCACCTAGTAAAACCCTAAAGATATTAATGAGATATTAAGAACCATATTATAAACTAATAAATTAAAAATACTATATGAATAAGTAGGTCCATCTATTGATCAAGTTATTAGAGCTATGGGTTATCCCCATATACCAACAACCCTCCCCTTGGACACATCACCACTTTAAACTTCTAATAGGGGCATAGGATATGTTTTCACACCTTTGTTCCCAAAAACAAATCCTATTATTTCTACATATTACATGGGAAAAATAAATACTTCAACCTAATTACTAGTTTCACTGTCTATATCCACTCAAACTTTGGGTACACCTCTTTTGGTAACTTCCCAAATTTTTAGCCTTAAATACCAAACGTACAATATCTTGTCAAAAATATATAACTTTTGAAAACCAAGGTTACCAATATTGAACTAAATTATATGGAATCACTTTATGTTATTAATTCACAAGCAGTGTTACATACTTTGCATCACTTTCTAACTAGTTATTTTTCACCTATGTTCACATTTTATGATGGAAGGGTAATCCCAAATAACATATTAGATAGTTATGTGTCATACTTTGATTATGCCTCCAATGATAATTTTTTACTAAACTATTTACAATGAGCCTCAAGGACTATGCTCTAAGGTGGTTCTATGATTTACCAATATAATTAATAAATACATTCAAACCTCTTATAAATTAGTTTTGGTCACAATTATCTATCAATATTATCGAAAAGGTTTCATATGCCCAAATTAAAAATAAATAAATAAGGAACCAATGAGCCTATCAATGAATATGTCTTAAGTTATATGATAATGTTGGCTAAAATGACTAATCTAATGGTAGATAATAACTTCAATACATCTTCCAAAAAATTTTGCTTCCCCCAATATATGAGTCCATTATTTAAAAAATAAATAAAATATTTCAATGACTTATGCCATATTGTTTGAGATTTTAAAATGAAAATTATCTCATTTAAAAAACTAAAGTATGTATGAAACACAATGATTACATAAAATACCAATTTTAATATCAAATTAAGTTATAAATAAAATCCCATGGAACCTAAAAATGAAACAACTACCATGGTTAATGTGGTGTCACAACAACCTAATCAACTTGTCTTATCTAATGCACCAAGGAGACAATTTACATGCTTAATTTAGTCTCTATCATCATTACTTCCAAAGCTCATGGAGTTTCACCTCATATGTCTCCCTCATCTTATAGAGTTTGATATGAGTTGACCTCTACCCAGAGGATATTCTAAAAACTAGTGTTTTACCTTGAATCATAAGATTTAGGACCGTATTGATGACAAATATATTCCATTTAATGATCCTTTAAAGGAGTTAAGTTCACAACTTAGAGTTCACCAAAATTAGAATATATTTAACAATACTTTAAAATATGAATCTAATAATGAACCATAAGTGTAAATGACATATCATGCACATCATCCTCCATCACATTATGGGAACCCATTAGATTGGGTTAATGGTACTTATACATGCTATGTAGCTCTTATGGTTTAAATTCTTTCTATTAATTTTGATGATAGTTATACTGTGGATGATGCCTTGTATATTTATTCCTTATTAATTTGAGTATACATTGATCACCAACCTATACTCAGTGTTATGATTAATAATGGTGCAAGTAAGAATGTTTGCACCATGACAATACTTATGCATTTGGGTTTTAAAAATGATTATTTACATCCTTTGGCTAAATCAGTTAGAACATTTGATGGGAGTTCACACTAAGTTCTTGGTGACTATGGATCGTTATCCACATTTTAGAGTTTTGAATCAGTTAGCTATGGGTCTCAAATGTGCTCAATGAAGTTAGGAATTTGTGTTGTGTCCCCCTCTTTTTCTTGGGGTCCATTTCTCTATTTTTGGATAATTCTCAACTTATTCCTAGAGCTCCCACATGGTGTCCCAATACTCATTTATCATGAAGAGGTTCTTAGTTCACTGAGGATTAACACCAACCCTTTATGCAGTGATTAGGCACTCATCCAAGGTATCTTTATTTTTATTAGAACTTCAAGAAACACTATTGGATGATGAAGTAATACATGGGACCCACTATGTGGTTATAAAGAGGAATGAAAACTTTTCACATAGCCTCCTATGCTCATTTTCATAAATGAATGCTAGGTTTCTCTAGGAGTAGTGTCATCTTGCCACTAGCATCTTGATGCTCTTAGAGAGTAAGGCTTTCTTTGTCAAATCTCTCAATTATGTAGTTGGATAATAAGGCTAGGAATGAGACCCACCAAGTAGCTATAATGAGGAGGGAGTATAAATTTCATGTGGTATCATTTTGATTATCTAAAACAAAAATTTCTTTTCATACCTTTAAGGAGCACCATTAGATGAGAGGAGTGATCCCCCCTTTCCTAATAAACATTCCAAGGTTAGTTCCAATGGTGAACACATGTCACCACCGTGCTTTTCCTAAGCATCATAAACATCATAAGGAATTACATTTATACCATATCTAAGATTTTAAGGACTAATTACATTCATAATATAGAGATCCATAGTTAGTTGTAATAGTCTCAACATAAGCATGAGTACCTGGTTCTAGGTGTCATCTCCTCATGAGACCATTGTGCCTTTATAAGTTGAGCTCTTTTCTTTTGTAAAGTGTTGATTGTTGATTTTTTTTAGATGGTATCAAGAGTAGCTAATGGTAATAGTTAGTTATAGAATATAAGTAGCATCATTTAGAATTTTTCATTCTTTAATCTTAGTAGGTGACCCTCATAAGCAGGATTGAATACTATATACTATGCTCATCAAGGTCTTTTATATTTTTTTTTCCACCTAAAAATGAAGAGGATGTGATGTTTTGTGTCAAAATGAGTGGAATGTTATTTATGTTTGTTATTTTCCTTTCCCTGCTTCTATAGTGTTGATTATTTTTTGTGTTATATACTTTAACTCATGCATATGCTCTTTTAATAGTCTATAATGTTAGAAGATTCTAGCTACTTTATGCAATTATAGGTTAATAATTTAAATATATCATTGCATCACATTAATTATTTTTTATTTTAAGTTTTACTTATATTTATTCCTTACCCTTTCCCCTAAAACAATTTTTAGAGTTAGTTTCTAAAACCCCAAAGGTCACTTTACAGACTGCATTTGAGTTTCACATATATACAACTTCCTTAAGAAGGTTATCTTCCTAGAGTGAGAGTTTTAGGAATTAATAGTTTTTTCTTTTTTGGCATTCCTTGTAGGACTTGACACTAAAATCCCTTGATTAGAAGTTAAATTTAATGATCTATAGGCCCATTATGAGGTCACAAATAGCAAGGAATCTTATCTTGTTAACACCACCTCTAGTAGCCCCAACTCACCAAAACACCATGGGATATGAAACTATGCAATAACAACAAAATATGGTAATCTAAGGACTATCAAGCAACTTTGTAGTATGGAATAACAATATCCCACTCATCCCTTTGGTAGCCCCTACTATGTGGGATCTTATTCCTATGAATGCCTTATAGGCACTCCCTTAAGTCTCAGGGGAATACTTTAAAAGTGTGGTGAAACATCTCCAAGATGTTTCCAATGTTTATACTATACACTATGTCACATAATAAAATGTGGCCTTAAAGATACTAGCCACCTCTTTCAAAGGATGAGCTCTTGATTGGTACCAATCCTTACCACCCAAATCCATCACCACCTGGGATGACTTGGGTAACATGTTCTTTGAGTAATTTAATGAGAAGGTACACTAATCATCTCTCCTACAATAAATAATCACTATCAAGAGAGCCCCATAAGAGGCTATTATTTATTTTAATACCTAATTTGATAAGACCTACCAAATAATGCCAATATCAACTTGACTACCATTAGGCATGGCCATTGTCTTCTATCTCAAGGCATTCAACTCAAACATAGCCATTATGATCCAATCCCTTGGAGGCTAGACATTGTTGGATCCATATGATATAGCTATCAGAGCATATAAAAACTTGATAGATGCTAGAAAGCTTCCCCATAACTAATGATGCTAATATTCCCCAAAATGTTAATTTCACCACAAGAGCAACTTCCAAGCACCTCATAGGCATTACCTTCCATGTATCTATATTTGCCTACTCAAGGTGAACATGTCTTCTTCATCCTTATTATATTAGAGATAAACAATATGAAGAGCATCCTACAAAATTTATCAAACAAGATCATAAATCTCAAAAGGTAATAAGCCATTCCCCCAAAACCCACTTACCTAAAATAACAAAATAGAAGGGCACCATATCATCAAAATAAATATCAAGAAAGGTAAATTCTAAATCATCAGGCACCAAATCATCAATGTCAAATCATTAGATGATACCCAAAAATCAAATCATCTTGATTCTTGATCCCTTATAAACTATTAGTAATTGAGATGATGAGTCAAATAAAGATCTAGTCACCAACTAGAATAACTTGGTAGATAATTCCAATCTATGGTTCTTCTTATGCAATGATGTGCATATGCCTCAAAACTATCCAAGAGGTAAATTATAGAAAACATTTACTAAGCAACAAAGATAAGGAGATACCCTAGATTTATTTTTTTATAAATATTAATCCCCAAGTGTGGATAACACTATCTTAATGGCCCAAATGTAATGAATGTCCCTAGAGAAATAAGAGGAGATGTCCCTAGAGCATGTACTTTTCTCTTAGGTATAATGTGAAGATGTAGTTTATGAAAGTGAGATCCTAGTGCTGAAATCCCTGTGAGTTCAATTAGATTACTTCACCCAATCCAAGAAGAGACCAGTGGAGACCCAATAAACCTTCACAAGGCCTAAAATGACTTTTTAAAAAGGCCCAAGACCCTAATCACCACCTATAGCTTATAAAAACCAAAGTAAAGTAACATAAAATAAGTAGAGGGACCCAAAGGTTTGACCACAAGGTTCATACAACATGGTGGAGTAAATAAAGAAGGATCTAGCTAATGTTTCTCTCTAGAATGTCTTACTTATTCTTGATTATAAATCCTTGCTGAAAGAAGCATTGGAAGATCAAGGAAAGCCTATGCAAGTTATCCCAACTACATAACTAGCATGAGATAAATGAAAGGAAGTCAACATAGTGTGCAACCTCAAGTGCCATTTACATTCATTAACTCTGATGTAGGGATAATTAGGACAAAACCTACCCCATTCTATTTAACTCTCATTTTGGGGAATAATCTACTGCATAATTCTATGATCGATTCTAGCACTAGCATCATAGTGATGCCCAAATAGATTGTGGACTCACTATAGTTGTAGTATAAACCTTTGAATAAAGCAGTGATGCAATTAGATGGGAAGAAATTTTAGACTATAGGTATTATCATGGCTCTTCCCCTAACATTTTACTCTTGTCCCAATATCATAGTCACATAAAAGGTTATGGTGATAGACATACTACTAATCTTTGGTCTATCTATCTAAATATTTCATCACCAACATATGTGGATACCTATATTTGGATTGGTCCCACTTGATCCTAAGGACCAAATATGGCTTAAAATTTAAGGTTTTATCTAATCCTCTACATCTTCAACATATAGCTAATGAGTCTATAGTAAATTTTGAAGCAACACACACTTATTTCTTTAAGAAATAGATGTATCACATATAAATTCTTGAATAATAAAGGGTGGCAGACAATAGGAGCCCTAAGGAAAAATTCCTCATTAATGAGTTCATTGAGAATGACCCATTGCTAAATTTTAATTCTGCTAGCCTTGAGATCTATGTAATCCATGATGAGGATCAAGTTATCCCTGAGTTGATGAAGAAAGAGGAGGATCAAAGTAAATAACCCAAAGGTGAGTCTAATTTTTGAACTCTACATTTTGATGGTGAAAAATACAAAATTGGCTCCAACGTTGGTATCTGATTAGTGTCCCCATTTGGGAAGAGACCCTATGATCCTTACAATTCTAATTCACCTACATAAATAATAGATATAAATACAAAACACTAGTCCATGGCCTTAGCCTTGTCAAGTGTCTAGGTATGAAGCAATTAAAAGTGTTTGGTGATTCTAAATTAGTGGTGAGACAAGTAAGAGGGGTCATGGTTATGAAGAATGTCTGCATGAAATCCTACAACCATAGAATATGGGTGTTGGTTTAATATTTCAAATATTTCAACATTTAGATCATCCCTAGGACCATGAACACCCAAGAAGATAGAATGGTAGTGATCGACTCCCTATTTGATCTAGTAATAGATTTGTTCACTAATGAGCAAGTAGTGTGGGTAATCATCAAACCTGCCATTCTTGATAATGACTAGAACTAGAAAGTTTTTGTAAGAGATTCCCAAATTTCCATGTTTCTCCAATAATCATGAAAATTTGTAGAGCAGTTGTAAACAAATATTGAAGAATCCTATAGTGATTATATCATACAACTATAATCTAGTAAGATCTCAAAGGGGTTGATCATCCTAGATAACCTTTTTGATTATGATGATGCAAGGAATGATAAATGAAAGTTCATCATAGATAAAAGTGACTACTATAAGCTTGATGTTAAATAAATAAGGAAATTTAAGGTTAGGAAAGAGGTTTCTTAAAAGGATAAGGACTAACTAGTTTCCTTTTACAATAAATATAGAGTGATATCTTGGACCTACGATGACTTGAAAGGGTATGACCATGAGGTAATCTATCATACCATTGATCTATTTGAGGGATCCAAACCTATTTGGAAAAATAAAATTCTAGTTAACCCAAAAATTGAGTCCCTTATGGCTCCAAAACTAATAAAATTGATTAACTTAAGGATTATTTACCCAATCAAGTATTTGACTTGGGTATCAAACCTAGTTCTAATAAGGAAGAAGAGTTAAGAAATTTTGCTATGTTGGACTTTTGGTACTTTAACAAAGCATCTCTAAAGGATAATTACCCACTTCCTTTTATGGAATAAATCCTCCAAATGGTAATGGGTGTGTAGATGTTCTCTCTACTAAATGTATTCTCATGATACAACTGGTGTGGGTCAATGAAGAAGACCAACATAAGACCACTTCCACCACAAAGTGGGGGACCTTGGCATATGAAAATATGCCTTTTGGCCTCTTGAATGTAAGGGTTACCTTCCAATAAGCCATGGACATAGATTTCCAAGGCTTAATAGAAAAAATCATCCTTATTTATTTAGATGATCTCATAGTGTTCTCTAAGATGGAAGATCATTTTGATCATTTGGAGAATGTTTTCTAAAAGTGACAAGAACTCAAGGTGTCTCTCAACCCTAAAAAATGCATTTTTGGAGTCTCAAAAAATAAGCTACAGAGATACATTGTATCCAAAGAAGGAATATCTATCGATATAGATAAAGTTAAGGCTATCAATGAATTGGCCTTATTGATCAACAAGAATAGGGTCTAATCTTTCCTTAAAAAGATAAATTTCATTATTAGATTCATATCCAACTTCGTAGGGATAGTAAGGCCCATCACATTGATACTAAATAAAGATAAAAATTTTAAATGGATCCTCAAAGGAATAATAAAATTTGATAAGATTAAGGAAGAAATATCAACTACCCCCATACTAGTCAATCTTGACTTCTCAAAATATTTCATCATGTATGTCTATGGGAGTGAATATAGCCTAGGGGTTGTGATAACTCAAAAGGTATAATAAGGGACAAGTGAGGACTTGATTGATTTTTATTTGAGGACCTTATGTGGGTATGATACCAATTATAGTTTCATTGAAAAATAATCCTTTGTCATCATCAAAGGTCTTATAAAGTTTAGGCACCTAGTGGTGGGGAGTAAGATAATGGTATATGTGGTGCATCTTAGCATTATAAAGTACATAATGGAAGGATAAATCACAAAAATAGGCCAATTAGATCATCAAGATCTTAAAATATGACATTGAAGTCAGGCCAACCAAGGTGATCCAAAGAAGAGGGCTTTATGAGTATCTAGATCAATGTGCAAAGTACCCCTACATAAGAACAAGATACACCAAAAATGGTTTTAGTGAATCAATATGAAATTGGAGGGTCCTGGATTATTTATAGGACCCATTTTATGAAAACCAATCAATATCTGGATGGTCTCCATATGTACAAAATAAGATTCTCTAGATTGCAGGGAGGTAGCTATACATTGGACCAAGGAGTGTTTTCAGGATAAGCTTTGATGGGGAACTACTCTAATGTGTGGATAGATACCAAGCCAACAAGATCATGTAGGATATGAATTTCACCCCTTCGAGTGCACATTTCTCTAAAAATATGACTATAACTAAAATCATTCATGTAGGATATTATTGGTCAACTATATTCTCTGAGTACTAGCAAGTAGTCAAAATTTTTAACAATGTCAATTCTTTATAGACAAGCGAAAGAATTAAGTTATGCCATTGAATCTAATTGTAACTGATGAACCTTTTTCATAATGGGGATTGGATTTAATTGAGATGATAAAACTAAAATATATCATAGGCCACAAATGGATACTCATGGCCACTGCTTACTTCACAACATGGATTGAGGCAAACCTAATGAAAGAAGCAACTAAAAACATGATCTTCAATTTCTTGGAGGAGTTAGTATCATGGTTCAGCCCTCCCAAAATAATCATTTCAAAAAATTCAAAGGCTTTCCTTAGTTCTAATATTTTATAATTTTTACTCAAAAATGGTATTTTATTAAATACTTTATCCAATTACTACTTTGAAGGGAATGGATTAGTTAAATCAATAAATAAAAACCTCATCAGGATAATCAAAAATTGGGTGTAGACCTATAAAGGGAGTGACATATGCATCTCAAAATGGCTCTATGGTTTAACCAGATTACTCCTAAGCAAATTTTAAAGACATCCTCGTATGAAATAATATATGATAAATAAGTTTTAGTGCCCATATTAATATAAATTCTTACTTTATAGATTTTGAAAGCTATTAAAAGAGGGGAGAATATAGTGATGGAGGTTAGGTTGGTAGAATTGCTTAGTCTCCAAGAAGCAAGGGAATGAGCGAGTGATGTTAAGGTCACCTGATAATAAGCATTCAAGTGGTGGTTTGATAATAATCATTATAATGAGGCTTTAAGCCAATATACTTGGTCCTTAAAGATGACCAAAGGGCTACTAAGCCAGGACATCATGTGAAGTTCAATTATCTATGGAGGGGGATTTTATGCATAATGAGAAATTGATAGGGTAACACATTTGAGTTGGAGGATAAAGAGCGAAATGCATTAGGGATTCCATTTAATGAAATCAATTTAAAACACTTCAACTAATATAAGGGTTCTCCCTTGTACATAATTAGTTTTCTTTTCATTTGTTATTTCCTTTTTTATTTTTATTTCCCTTCAAGAATAAATGTCATTTGCACAAGTTATTTATTCTATTTCAAAGTGTCAACACCTTATCCCTTCTAATTTTTAATCATCTAGTGATAGAAAATTATCTACCCCACTCCCCTTTCCATTAATGTCAGACACTCCTAATTGCATGATCTCCCAAGAGGATCACCACAAATCCCTTGTGAGATGTTCTTCAAGTGTGTGTGCTACCATTAATGTTTATAAGGTGCCCAAATTTAAAAATGGTTTGATGATCATGCTCAAAGTGTTATCATATAAATATCTCTCTCCCCATTAGGTTAAACATTTTAATGCCTAATATCCTCTTGAGTAACTACACCAAATCACCGATGGTAAAAATATCTTAGAGGAAACAATGGTAAAAATATTACCAATGGCTCCTGTACACGTGAACCCTAAAAATTTGAATCCGGCTATTGTGAACCCGGTGGCTGGTGTGGCTATGGCTACCGTTACAGATGAGGTTTTTTCTGCTAGTAAAGGGAGGAATCAGAATACCCTTAAAGGGATTTCTTCTGAGGGGATTGAAGATACTACAGCGGTGCATCCAGCCTACATTCCTAGCTCAGGGTATGGACCTGGGGGGAGAACCTATGCGGATGTGGCAGCCTTCAAAGTGGATATACATGATGCTCTACCTCATGCAACATTTGAACCAACCTGGGTTTCACCTGTAAGTGCCTTAAAACCTATTAGGGTAACTCTAGACCCTAAATTAGCAAAAAATATCTTCCAATAAAAAAATGGTTTTCCTCTTGTGCTACCATTTTTCATTTCCATGGTTTTTGGCCCTCTTTTGTAGATCTACAGAATTGGATTGCCAAGAACTGGTTGCAAATTAAAGATGGTCATATCCAGCCTTGCACCAGAGGTTTTTTATAGTAATATTTCAAAGCCTTGAAGATAAAAAGTCTATATTGTGTCACAATAATTTTTCTTGGCAGGGCAAATTTCCTCTTATGGCCAAACCTTAGCATAAGGATTTTAATCCTCTCACGAAATCCTTTAACAAGCTCCCTATATGGGTGCGACTCCCTTATCTTCCAATACACTTGTGGCAAGATGCAGTTTTTAAAACCATTGGAAATGCTATAGGGGATTTTTTATATGAAGAAGATAGTACGACTAGTCACCACTCAACTTGTGCACGATTTCGGGTAGATCTAGATGTTTTAAAGGGCCTTATTGAGGTGATATGCATTGATTCCCCAAGGGGTACCTAGACACAAATATTAGACTATGAGGGGATCCCTTTTCGATGCAAGAAGTGTCACCAGATAGGCCATATTATTGCTCGTTGTGTTACTGGGAAAACCAATCCCAGACGTTCACCTTCTTGGTGGCCTAAGGATTTATCTAAACATAGCATGGACAAATAACCTCTGGAAGCAAAAATAGAATTTGAGACCGATAATGAGGAAAGTTCACAATCTGAATCAGAAGCTAAAGAGGAATCATTTGAGAATCATTCTAATGAAGCCCCTGTGGAGGTTGTGGTTAGTGATACAACTGAGCCAGAGGAGGAGGTGGTGGTCTCTTCCCCTATTTTGGAGGATCTTTCTAAGAGCCAGATTGTGTTTGACTCTTACAAGGAGTTTATGCCCACTGGAGTCCAAATATCATTGTCTTCTGAGGCATGGGTTGCTGAGGCAGCTAAGGTAGAGGATGGCTAGATAGCAGTTAGGAGAAATAAGTCTAAGCTTTTGGTCCCTCCTCTAGATATGAATCTTCGGTCATGAAAAAATAAAAATATTAACTTAAAAGATTCATCCAAAGTTCCCTTTTGCTGACTAGTTTTTAGGGGGCTGTAAACTAATCATTTTTTTGGTTTGCTGGTTACTGGTCTGGAAGGTTGTTCAGCTTGCTAATCTAGATGGTTAACTTTTAGATCAGTGTTTTGACTACTATTTTTCTTGGTTATATTTGTTGGTAATAGGTCCATGTAAAACCTGATATAGGTACTATTCTATATTTTGGGTCTTTTGTTAACCTGGTTGTGCTTTAAGGTTTATCTTTCTCCTTGTGTAGGGTTTCGGGGTCCCTTCAAAACCTGTTTTTACCTTAATCTAAAACTACACCAAATCACATCCTCTACCCATCACCCTCACAAGCTTTATGATGTAGGACATGAAAGATGCCCTTTCTATGTTGGAATTTATCTTTGGGATGGATTCAAATGCTCATGTTGTCAATTTCCAATTATGGGTAGTCTTCCTTTTTAATATGGTGAGAAAGGAGAAGCATTATAGGATGGACTTTGTAGATGCCATCATCACCATCATGCATAATGATCTAACAAACTTCTCAATAATAAATACCTTTAGGTTTTCCTCCTTCCTCCTCCACCTAATCTTGTATCAGAACTCCTAGTTCTTATCTTCATACTTCACCTTTAACTCTATTGAGATGATAACTCATCCAAACATGGTGATCCCCATCATATCATGGACCCACATCATGTCAGTCACATAAGATTACTAATAGTTTTTAGAGTCCTTCTAATCCTCAGTCTTGAATAAAATTAGTTGTGAGGCCATCACCTTTAGAATGAACATCTAGAGGTCATGGATAACTAGTTATAGAATTTTGGTTGATTGGTTTTTTAGGGCCCATTTCAAATTCATTCAAATGTATGGATTCAATGAGGATCCATTCCAACTCTCATGTCTACTCATAGATAGGACACTGGCCTTAGAGCTTGCTCATTAACTTGATGCAGTTGACATAGTATATGATGAGAGCCAAAATAATAAGTCCTTATATGAAATCCCCTTCTTAAGAGGGGGCATCACAGTGGTGAAAAGGTTGTAGGAATGCCTTCTTGTGCTCAAGATTTCAAAGCTCAACCTTAACCAGATTGATGACCAATGGAACTATGACTCGAATGGTCATATAGTTACCTTAAATATCACCACCCCACTCAATCACAAGCCATAAACATACCTTAAAGAGTGGAGGCCATTCGTAGAAGATGGTATCAAGTATTACATAGATCTATCTAAGATCTTGTTAGACACTCACAAGCCATGGGAGTCCTTTTACAAAGTGGTTTGGGAGTTCGACCCCATGAAGAAAATAACAAAGGGTTTGAGGGCATAACTCATCTAGAGGGATTGGATCTATGAAAATATAGATGCTTATTAGAAATATAGGTAAGATATTAGATAGTATGAGTACAATTTTGATGATTTAGACACTGATGAGTAGTTTAAAAACCTTTAAGATGAACATGGGGTGGAATCTTTGGTAAAAGGAGAATTATCTATTGAATAAAAAGAGGAGGAAGTAGTTATGATGGTTTAAAGGCCTTAAACCTATCCCTCTCCTCTGTACCCATATCTAATGACCCTATATTAGTATTAGGTCTCTTTGGGGCATTTCATGGTGGGGTCCTCTCAGCCTGATAGCCCAAGGTATAAGCATCATGTTCTCCCCTTAAGCCCCCCAAAAAGGTGTGATTATCTTAGTCCCTTATTTATATTTCTACTTTATTCTTCACTCCCTCTTCACCCTCCATGGTTTCCACTGAGATCATCCCAATATCCACTACCCAACCTATCACCTTACTCATGCCACTTTCATCTACATAACCAGCCACCTCCCTTTCATCATTTCTCACTCCTACACCCTCATTATCTATTGTGGTGAAATCACCTTCCACCCCACTTTATGACCTCCCACCTTTCTCTCCTTCCACCCTAACCCTTCACCCACTTATCTTCAGAGGAATAACATCCATTGTTTTAAATTAGAAAGTGACCATTCCTTTTGGGGTACCATAAAGATACCCATTCATAGGTGAAATATTTAATAAAAATATTTACTTAATCAGTATATGTAGGATAATTGAAAATCCTAAGAAGCCCACATATAGAAAAGAAGATAAAAATAGGCTAAATCCCTAATGGTGCCATACATGTAATCATTATTTGACCTAACACAAAAATATTTAATGACTGCACACATGGTACCCCTAAGTAAGCAAGATCCAAGAACATATGAATCTGGGGGAATCCTCAATACACACCCTTGGCCTTAACCTCAACCAGGCTAGACCCACTAACAAGGTTAATTTGATGTAAGAAATGTAGAAGTCTATCACTATAGACTATATCAAGGTTGACTGATGGTTGGAAAATAAAGAGATAGAACTTATAAGAGTGAAAGCTATGGTCAATCATCTCAATACTGAGGTTGGGGAAAAAGATGCAAATCTCCACAAAATGAGTTCTGACCTATAGATCCATGTATCTAATGAGAGATTATAGGTGGAAGCAGACCAAAGGACCTAGCTGTGAATCCAAGTTCTAGAGTTAAAAGCCAAAATAGATGGCCTAAACAAGGAAAAGGTAACCACAAAATCTAAGCTACAAGAAAAGGAGTTAGAGTTTACATATATCCATAAGATTTTCTTAGGCTTTAGTAGAGCACATCAATAATTATAGCATGAGATGGAACAAGAGTCCTTGGCTAAGGACTAATAAATCCTATAACTAAAGAATGGCCTCGTCACCTACTATGATACTACATGAATTCTCAAAATAGTTCAACATTGTATGTATCTTATTGGGAGAGGATTATGAATGTAGTTGTAAACTTTAATCCAATGCTTAGGTTCATCACAAATATATAGAGTTTGAGCTCCTTGATGAGTTCATTCATAGACCAGGTATTTTCTTTCATGTCCCCAAAAGTTTAAGATTCATTGATCTTGGTCTAAGAAGCTATGTAGTATAATAGATGGGATTTTATAGGTGGTAGGGGTAGATGACCAAAGGCAAGTGGTGGTGAAGGTTAATGATTTTTTAAGCTAAAATAAGGTAAAAATAAAGTAAAAGGCATTTTTAATGCCTTAGAAAAGTAATCCATAATATGAAGGGGCACATCGAACAACTAGTCTAGTTGGGACTCTCCTCTTCATTATTTTCAGACAAAACTATCCTCCTAGAGGAAAAAATAAAAGAGCTACTAGACAAGATGTAGAATGACTAGACTATTTTTATGGTTCTTGGTCAAGCACCTAGTGTCTCTGAGGTAGAGACCATATTGTAGCCTCTTACCTATCTAGAATTTTAGATGTTGGTATTAGTTTAAGGCTTGAGTAACATCTCCTTCAAGAAGATCATTGATTTAGATAGGGCCTTTGAGGCCCTGAAGAAGAAGACTTAGTCAAAGGAGGAAGAGTGTATGCCTTTGAAGGTTGCTCTTTAAAAATTATAAGTTTTAAAAGATTAACCCTTTTTTGTAATTTTACATTGACTAGTCTATGAAATCATATATTTTGGGTTCTCCCATCCACAAGTGGATTCCATTACAAGTCACCAATATTTTTTTATCATTATCAAAATTTTAGAGTTTTGAAACAATTGAATGTGGGTTTTAGATGTGCTCGATAAATTTTGACATTTGTGTTACGGCCACATATTTTTTCCTTAAGTCTCTTTCTCTATTTTTGTCTAAGTATTAGCTTCCTCTTAGATCTCTCACATGGTGTCTAAATGTTCATTTATCATGAATAGGTTCTTAGTTCACCTAGGAGTAGTGCCAGGTTTCCATGTGGTGATCGAGTGCTCATCCAAGGTAGGTTTATTTTTGTCAAAACTTCAAGCAATACCATTGGCCAAGGAAATAATATGTGGGGCTCATTATGTAGTTATAAAGAGGAATGTAGAATTTCTATGTGGTGTCCTTACACTCATTTTTTTAAATGAATGCTTATCTTCTCCAAGAGTAGCACCAACTCACCATGTGGCATCTCAACACTCCTTGAGAACAAGGATTTCTTTGTTAGAGCTCTAAATTGTGTGATTGGCCAATAAGGCTAAGAATGGGAGACTAAGTAGTTATAACAAGGAGGGATTAAAACTTCCACATGGTGTCATGGTTCTTATCTAAAACAAAACTTTCTTGTCAAACCTTCAAGTAGTGTTATTAGATGAGAAGACCGGGGACCCATTTCCTAAAAAACATTTCAAGGGTAGTTTTGAATGCAAACACATCTCATGACCATATTTTTCCTAAGTGTCATGAGTATCATAAAGCATTATAGTTGTTACATATTCAAGATTTTAAATACTGACTACATTCATAAGCTAGATCTCCCTAGTCAATTACAATAGCCTCATCATGAACATGAGTGCTTGATTATAGGTGTCATCTCCTCATGAGGCTATGTGTCTTTATAAGATGAGATATTTTTTTAAAGGTATGATTGTTTATTATTTGTTTGGATGGTATTAAGATTAACCATTGGTAATAGTTAGTTATGGAATATAAGTAACAACATTAAGCATTTTTCATTATTCAACCTTAGTAGGTGCCCCTCATGGGTAGGTTTGAATACTATATACTATGCCCATCGAGGCATTTTATATTTTATTCTCCACCTAACAATGAAGATAATGTGATGTTCTATGTCAAACTGAGTGGAAAGTTATTTTTATTTGTTATTTTCATTTCCCTATTTTTTTAGTGTTGATTCTTGTTTGTGTTATATAATTTAACTCATGCATATGCTCTTTTAATAGTTTATAATGTTTAAATATTTTAGCTAATTTATGCAATTGTAAGTTAATACTTTAAAGATCTCAATGCATTACCTTAGTTTTTATTTTAATTTTTACTCACATTTATTCCTTACACTTTCCACCAAACCAATTCAAAGATCCAACTTATAAAACCTTGGAGGTCACTTTACAGACCACAATTGAGTCCCACATCTATAAATATTCGCATATAAGGATTTTCACTTAGAATGAGAGTTTTAGGCATCAACAGTGACATTGACTTACCTTTACATATTGACCTATAACATATGGTCACTACCTTTTCCATTATCCTTTACATAGGTATTTTTTATATGTTATTGGGATGATCCTAGTTATATACTATGCACAATACCTTCTATAGTGCATGGGTGTGTTAAATACATTCATGCCAATAGTGTAGTTATAGTTTCTAAAAATCCATATGAACATCCACTTGAATAAAATAATTTTATACCAAGGTAATTATTTATAAAACATACTAAGGTTAATACTTTGTAAAAGGGTAAGTAAAAATCAATCCCATTTCCAAGGTAGATAGTACTTGAGAGACTCTTACAATAGAGACACACAATGGATTTCATGTAATAATTATCTACTACACACCATATTCAGATACTTAGATCACCTAAACATGTTCCTATTACTAATATTTAAAATAAACCATAGTGGGTTCCATGAACCATATTCCTATTATCCCTTCATGACCTCAGAGTCCTACTATACATATGTAGAGCATTACAGCTCCTAGAGTGCTAGATATTACACCCATGCATGTTCTTTATAAGTATCATAATTTTATCACATTAGGTTCATAGTGGAGATATACCTATGAGAATCCCTTGGATGATATCATAGGATAATTTTTTATGTTCAAATATTCCAAAAATACCAAAAAAATAAAAAAATTCAAAAAACCAACATATTGTATACTTTTACATGTTTTATTATCTATATGGCATTTATGTTGTTAACTCCATATTGGTAAATACCATGTCATATATTTATATATACACATGTTTTATGCATATTTTAAATATGATATAGAATTACCATACACATGATCCATGCACTTTTATATGTTGGGTCTTCCCTCTACTCACGTCATTTCGACATTGGAGGCATCCACTTATTTGATCATAATACATCTAGGTTATATGATTATATGATTATTTTCCATTATCATGTTTGAGTTTATATACTTACACATGAATTTATACATACTTATATCTTTCAAAATGTATTTGATATGCTATGTAGTTAACATTTTTTACTAACACATATATCCAGGGACTAGTATGATATGTTTATTTTAGTTACTTATGTTCCATGCTTTCCATGTATACATGTCCTTGAGTGTCTTTCATAGTATTACTTATTCGATCATTTGAATATACTCCATCGATTATGTTCCCCATGCCTATGTTTTCCTATTATGGAATTTGAATATGTCATATTTTATTGTATGTGGACATTTAAACATGTATTTTTATGCCTTGTGTATATTTGACTTAGTCATGTCCCTTCAATTATGTGGTATTTAATCATTCCCATTATTTGAGGTATCTTTGGACAATTTTATTTTGATTATATTTTGAGTGATATTATATTTTTCCTTGATTGATTTTATATCTTGTATTATTACTATTTAAATGTTGTCGTGATTCACAACATGCATCTTAAGAATTTGATGTGATCACATACTATGTGCCTCATTGATATATCTACCTAGACATGTTACTTCTATATGATATATGATAATTTCATAGATTATATAATTAACTTATCCTTTTTAGGTAAGGTGAATACTAGTTTCTATTTCCCCTCACCTCAAAAGGTGGCATATTAGGGGCATGTCATAGAGGCATGGCTTCCACACATGCACAGTTTTAGTTTTTAGTGGGTGCATGACAAATAAGCATGACTTACACACTTTTTTGTTAGTGTAGGATATTTATTTTCCCATCATTTAGCTTGCTTAGTTGTTTTTTTACATTTGAGAAGTTTATGCCACATGTATTGGGATGTTGGATCCTTGCCTTTCTTTTGCCTATTTATAGACAATTGGTCCTATATGCATGGTATGGTTGGAATTCTGCTAATTTATACATATATATGTACATAATTTTGTAATATTTTTTGATATTAAATATTTTTAATCTTTTATATTATGGTATGTTACTTAGCTAGGAGTTGTGTAAGTTGTGAGATGTGACAACTTTGAGAGTTGTGAGGGATATGAGCTTAGTGAGTTATAACATTTGAGTCTTTTTTATGCAATCCATCTCCATAATATGAATAAATCTATTTAAAATTATACTCATTTATTGATTTATAGATTTAACATATTTGTGTGTTTGATCTTCTAGTCATCAATATTGGACATCTATTCTTGGGTGTATCTTACATAGTATTAGAGCTCCAGGGACTAGTAACGTACATTGATTTTTATGTTGTTATTAATATTTGAAATCATGAGTTGATTATTGTTTTTTATTATACATCTTTATCACTTGATCAACTTGAAGGTCATCACATATATAATAGAGGTATACTTCATTAGGGTGATAAGATTCATTACTAAGAAGAGTTAGTTTTCTATTTTATCTCTTTTGGGGGGAGTTTTTCTTACAAGTTTTATTTTTTATCAACTTTATGAGAGTTTATATGGACTTTGGTACATTATCAATCCTTGTTTTTGGGACCCAATTATTTTACACCTAATATATACTTAAGGGGGGTGTTAGTGTAGGATATTTATTTTCCTACCATTTAGCTTGCTTAGTTGTGTTTATACATTTGGGAAGTCTATCCCACATATATTGGGATGTTGGATCCTTGCCTTTCTTCTAATTATTTATGGGAAGTTATTTCCACATGCATGGTATGTTTTGGATTTTCTTAACTTTAACATACATGTACATCCCTTTGTAAGCTTTATTGATATAGAATATTTGGAGTCTTTGGATTATAGTGAGATACTTAGCTAGGAGCTATGTAAGTTATGAGATGTGAATAATTTGAGAGTTTTGAGAGTTGTTAGATTAGTGAGATTTAATATTTGAGCCTTTGTTATGTGATCCATCACAATTATATGAGTACAATATTATAGTTATACTCATTTCTTGATTTACAATTTCAATAGATTTGTGTGTTCTCACAATTATATGAATATAATATTATAGTTATACTCATTTCTTGATTTATAGTTTCAATAGATTTGTGTGTTCAATTTTATTGTCATCAGTCTTAAACATTCATTTTTGTGTGAATATTGCATTATTCAGTACTCAATATTTTTAGATTTTAATGGGGTCATTTTATATAAACATGTTTTACACACCGATACTAGTTCTTAGTTTCATATTTTAGTGTGGGAATATCATGGGAACATGTCTTCCACACATGAAAATTTTCAAAATTGGCTAAAATTGCATAGTTATATGATTTAGATACACACCTATGATATAATTTTATACATTGGTACCATTTTTATACCAAAGTATTATATTGATACATATATGAGGTGAATATTCCATGACAAAGATCTCCTTAAATTATAAAATGAAATCAACTTTCAGATTTTAAATACTTATACAAACTTTAGCCTACACTAGGATGGAATTTTATGGATTTTTATTTAGCTAATATGTTACAGTAATTGGTTCACCTTTGGAAATGTTTATGTGATTACATCATTAAATATTCCAAGTTTATAGGATGGAGTGATAAAATAATCCACCCATAACATATTTACAATGTAAGTTGACTTGGATTACTCACACTCACCAAGTTATATGTTAGGTTTTTCTTTATAATAACATAGATAACATTCAAATATAATCCACTTCAAAGGGGAAACCTATAATAATAATTATAAATTATGAAATGAATTAAGTAATGAAACTTATGATGATTATAGAGATTTATTCTCCACACACACACACACACACACACACACTCATAATTGGGAATATTCACATACATAATAGGGAATTGTAACACCCATTAATTCTAGTTATGTTGACCTAACTATTAAGAATTAATAAATGAAAGATAATGGTTATGGTCTCCATTCCATAACCTTATTACTCATAAGGTTAGGGGAGTAACATTCCGTTACCCTTTGAAAAAGCATTGCCCTTAATTATTAGTAACTCAAGATGTTTTTGCATTAATTGTTCATCCTCCCATGTTACATATTTAGTGGGTAGATTATTCCATTTGATGAGAAATTTAGAAATGGATTGGTTACATAATTTTTGTATTTGTATATCTATATCAACCTCAGGTATCATAATGAACTTCCCTTCTTCATCCAACTTAGGCAAATCAAACTTGACCAAAATCTTGGAACCAATTACTTTCTTCAAACTTGAAACATGAAAGATATGATGAATTTTTTAAGAAGGTGGAAGTTCTAACTTATAAGAGACACTTCCCATATGGTACAAAACCTTGTATGTCCCATAAATTTTTTGTGTGATCTTGATGTTCTTATGTTATTTAAATAACCATTTTTATAGGTTTCAAGTGAAAGAAAACCCAATCTCCTTCCTAAAAATTCATCTCACTATGGTGTTGATCATCTTATTGTTTCATCCTATTTTGAGCAAAAACCAAATTATCCTTAAGGACTTGAATCACTTATTATTGTTATTAAATATGATCCATGACCACACAAGATTTGAAATAACCCTACAAATAAAATGTTGCATAAGGTGGTGGGTAGCCATAGATATATTTAAATGGTCTCATCTTTGTCACTATGTGAAATGACATGTTATACCACCATTATACCTATAAAATCCACTTGGACCATTATGCTTGTGTTTTTGAGGCAAAATAATGTAGGTATCCTTGAAGACATTTATTCATAATTTTATTTTGGCCATCTAATTATGGATGATAAGATAAACTATGGGTAATTTTTGTGCCCCATGTAGAAATTAATTTAGACCAAAATATACTAGTGAAGATAGGATCATTATCACTCACAATGATTTTGGGAATGCCATGGATATTTTATATCTTTATCATGAATATTTATGATATAGTACTAGCTTGACATGGATGAGAAATCCCACAAAAATGTGCAAACTTGGTGAGTCAATCCATAACCACTAATATCACATCCATGTTATTCAATTTAGGTAGGCTTATAATGAATTCCATTGATATTTCATCACAATTTTTTGTTGGATTGGCTAATGGTTATAAGAGACATGGGGTCTTAATCATTTCTCGTTTATTTTATTGACATAGTAAATATTATATCTCAAATTTATGTACATCCCCATTAAGGCCTTCACAAAAAAAATATTTTTTTATATGGTGATAATTAATTAATAACCCATAATATCCTATGATGGGTGAGTCAGGCATTTGAGATAAGAGAATAAATTTCAATTCTAATTTTTTACAAAAAAAGTGTTTATCTTTGTACCATAAGGAGTCTCATTTTCAAACATACTTATATATAGAAGATGGGTTATCTTACAAGTGTTTATGAATTTCCTATTTGGAGTGTCTTATTTCCACTTTACCTACATTTCTTCTACCCATTCATGTTGTAATAAAGAAATAGCATAAAGTTTTGCTTCCTTTACTTCCTGTCAACAAAATGCATCTACTATAATATTCTCCTTTCCTTTTTTAAAATAATTTCAAAGTCATATCCTAGAATCCTTTTTACCCATTTTTTTTGTTCCTATGAATAAAGTCATTGATCCAAAAAATACTTTAGACTCTCATGATATTTCCTAGCTTTGAAATGCCTTCCCATAAGATATTGGTGCCATTGTTTGACTACATGAATGATTGATAACATTTATTTCTCATATGTGGGCCTTACCAAGTTATTTATTTTTAATTTTTGACTCTCAAAATATAATGGATGGATTTATTGAATTAGTAATGCCCCAATGCCATGGCCAAAAGCATCACATTCTCCCATAAATGTCTTAGAGAAGTGTGGGGTAGATAACATAGGCATGGAAGTAAGAGCTTATTTAAATTATTATAATTATTAGGTGGATAAGTCTAACCATGAAATTTTTTTGTTACTCAATAATGTTATTAAGATTACTTAAATGCAAGCATAGTTGTGAACAAATCTTCTGTAGTACCCTGTTAGACCCAAGAATCCTCTTAAACCTTTAATATTTTTAGGTTTTGGCAAATATTTGACAACTACTATCTTCTTAGGGTCCACTTTAACACCATTATGTGACACCACATTCCTTAAGCACTCCAATTCCTTCACCCCAAAGGCGCATTTATATTTATTTTCATAAATATGATGGTCTTCCAATACCTTAATATATTTTAAACATATTGTAAATGTTCTTCCCATGTTTGTACTATTGAAGAATACCAATAGAAATTTATGAATAAATGGGTGTAAAACTGAAATCAAGAGGCTCTAAGAAGTAGATGGAGCATTAGTGAGAACAAATGGAATAACAAAAAATTCATAGTGACCTTCATGTTTCTTGAATGTAGTCTTATGTACGTCCTTCTCATTTACCTAAATTTGATGATACTTGAAACAAAAATCTAACTTAATAAAGAAAATAACACCATTCAACTCATCCAATACCTAATTTTAGCATTTCCTTCACCAATTTTTCAATTTTAGGAGGTATCAGTAAGGTATAATGTTAGGAGGGATACTTCCTAGACTTAGTTAAATTTCATGGTCATGATCTATGAATGGAGGTAGGATCTTTGATTCCTAAAATATTTTTTGATGTTGTTGAATAATCATTTGAAGATTTAGTGGGTTATAATTTTCTACATCATGTGCTTCCAAGAAATGTAGTTGTACCACTATGCCATAAGATCCTTTCTTAATAAATTTATCCATCCTATGAGAGATTATAATTTGGATTGATGGGGATTTCATCTAGTTAATTGTGTAATTTTTTCCATTTATATTTAAAACTATGAATAAGTCTTGAAAATTGAAAGACATTATTCTCAATTATTTAATCCATTACATTCCCAAAACTATATTTTCTCCCCCAATAAGTATGGCAAACATTTTTCAATATAGTTGAGCTTGATATGATGACATTTACACCCACAAGTGAGTTTTTCCCCATTGGTAATCATGACATGAAAATTGGAGACTAGATACATAAAGTAATTGAGATCATTAGCCAATTTTATATCAATGAAGTTATGGGTACTCCTTGTATCAACTAAAACTGTCACATTATTCTTCTTAATATAACCCACCACTTTGAGTGTTTTTAGTGTTCTTATCCCATTTAATTCATGTATAGAGATAGTAGGTTTTTCTTCCTCCTAAAAATTTTCATGATATTATTCTATTATGGGTTCCTTTGAAGATAATTATTCTTCCTCCAAAACCTCATTCTCAATAATCATTAGTTTTTTATCACCATTAACACACCACCACTTTGAGTTTTTTTGGTGTGCTTATCCCATTTAATTCATGTATAGAGATAGTAGGTTTTTATTCCTCCTCAAAATTTGCATGATATTATTCTATTATGGGTTCCTTTGTAGATAATTATTCTTCCTCCAAAACCTCATTCTAAATAATCATTAGTTTTTTATCACCATTAACACACTTATGTCCTCTAAACCATTTACTATCATAATGCCAACATAGGCCCTTTTCTTTTTCTTATGTCTCATATTAAGGAGAGATCTTGGTAATTTATCTTTTGTTAAAAGAGTTCAACATATTTCTATCAACAATATTAGTCATATTTCTATCTCTCCATCTCAAAGTTTGATCTTGCATGAATCCCTTGGTAGTATAGTTTTATTTCTTAATGTGTAATGATTGTTACATTACTTTACTAATTTTACATAGTTATAACAAATGAACATCATGATTAATTTTTTAATTTACTCCATTGATGTAAAATTGTAATCTCTAATAAGGTGTTACTTCAGAAATTTAAATTACCAATCTCATATGTTTTGCATTATATTCTACTACAATCTTATTTATTTCAAAAAATTTAGTTGGGTGAAATAAATTGCCTTTTATTGATGCTCATAGTGGGTTTTTAATTTCTTAGTAAATGCATCCCAACTAATCTCTTGCCTTTCTTGTCACTCATCATCCACTGGTGCCATTAATAAGGTTTAGATTATAGATATAGTGAGGCTATACCAAAATTTTCATTCTCTATCATATTGTGAAGCTTACAATAGTATTCCATGAGACTTATATAAGAAGTTACATCCATACCATAAAACTTTCATATGCCCATATTTGGTATGTTCAATTTTGTTCCATGGAATTTTTGTCCTATGTTTGTTTTATTATGATCTCTATGATGGTTTGGATGTGTATGAGTGATTTTAGTATGTGGATTAATTATGGACTTAAATTTAGACATTATATCCTATTTAAACCTGTCTAAAATCTCATTAAATGATGTTGAAAAAGGGGTATATAAATAATCCTCTATAAAAGTGACCACTATTTCACATCCCTCAAGAATATTTCCTTCAATTTTAGGTGGTGGACAATAAAGGGAATCATTGGGATCAGTGGTTGAATAAAAGGTATATGTTCTAAAAGGAATGGATACACACACACACATACATACATATATATATATATATATACATATATATACATATGTATATATATATATGTATATATATATATGTGTGTGTGTGTGTGTGTGTGTATATATGTATACATATATATATATATATATATATATATATATATATATATATATATATATATACATATATATATATATATATACATATATATATATATATACATATATATATATATATCTATACATATATATATATATATATACATATATATACACACACACACACACACACACACACATATATATATATATACATATATATATATATATATATATATATATATATATATATATGTATGTATGTATACATATATATATATATATATATATATACATATGTGTGTGTGTGTGTGTGTGTGTGTGTGTGTGTGTGTGTGTGTGTGTGTGTGTGTGTGTGTGTGTGTGTGTATAATTTTTTTAATCTCCATATTTATTCTCAATTCTTGGAGGAAGGTATCCAGAGTGAGTGGTAAGCATAAATAATTATGTGTGTTGTATCAAGAGCATATGTTCCATTGTTGACTAGCTTTGACCAATGAATTTCATAATTTAAAATGCCTCAACTATTGAATTAAAAATAAAGGACCCTAATTAAAATTTTATGAGATTTATCAAAATATAAACAAATTAGAAAAATAAAATAAAATTATAAAATATAGATTCGTTTTATGAAAAATAATAAAATCGTAATAACTCACTTAATAATTATCACCATAGCCCAATTTTTTTCCTATAGAATTTTTGATTTATTGTCAAACTCTAATAAAATAATTATAGAGAAATTCACCATGATTTGAGAGATATAGTAGAAAAAAAATCTTTGCCAAAATCAATGCTTTTATATGACTTATTAGGATATTTATTTATAATAATAGAAATAACATTCAAATATAATCCACTTTGAGGGGGAAACCTCCAATAATAATAATAAATGAGGAAATGACTTCAATAATGAAACTTATGATGATTATGTAGAGTCATGCTCCACCATATATATACCCATAATTAGAACAATCACACCCATAATATGGAAGGGTGATATTCATTCCAATTATGTCAACCTAACCATTAAGAATTAATAAATGAAATATAAATGTTATGCTCTCCATTCCATAACTTTAGAAATCATAAGGTTAGGGGTGTAACATTATAAGTATGGTTGGGTTGAATGGTTGAGCTAGTCTCAACTGCCATGTGGAAACTCACTTTTTTCTCTTAGGTTAGGGGAAAGTTTCCCTCCAATATTTATATATTTAAACCTATAGGTTTTACTATTTTCCTAATATTATCTCTAAAACTTCACAATAAATCTTCTCTTCAAATAAAATTTCTAAAAGGAAAGATGGTTGCATGATACATAGGTGTACTCTTAACCTTACTCTATTTAATTTTAACCATTTCAAAATATTTCAATTCTATATTATATGCACTTATTATATATGATAACATGTTCTTGGTTGTAGGTCAATCACCATCAAATCACTCAAGTGGGACTCACATAAATACAAGGTGTTATACACACCCCAAGTATACTTTTCTTTTCCTTTAAACTATAAATTTCCTTACTATATCAAAATGGGGTAAATTTAGACATTAAATTTGAATTATATAACACCTTATTCTTGTATAATTGGTAATTAATTAATTGGGTTATACCCTTCAGTTATAAGGCCTTCCTACTAATGAAAGGTTCACATATGCTATCTCATGTGCCTATTGCTTATATCTTATTCTAATCATATGTTATTATAATTAATATGCCTTATATACTACTAAAAATTATATAAACCCAATTATTATCATCCTTTATAAGTTTTGGACACTACCTATTTTCCATCTCCTAGATGATTATGTCTTAACTAGACACCTACATCGATGTTAGTGTCTTGTGCCAAATTAAGTGTTTAATGGCTTAAAGTAATAAAATTTGAAAATGAAACATATACCTATGGTCATCCTAAGTATTTTTATGTGATATATTTTAAAAATGGATTGGTATATATACAAGATCAACCCTCATTCACTCATCACCTAGAATAGACCTAATAACTCATAAGGCAACTTACCAAAAACACTCAATCAAGTATTAATATGAGAAAAATATTCCCTATTATTTCCTATTTAAATATTAGAAATAGTTAAATATAATATATAGGTCTAAATTACTGAAAGATCACTCCATGAGACATATTCTGCATGTTACAAGCTAGGTTACTCTATATACTTAGCAAATATTGCATCATGATACACACACAAAATAACACATAGGTGATAAATACATAAGTCTGAGAATCTCTTCATAGTATTATATATATAGGTAGTACCCATTGACATATAAGTCCTTGGGGTAGTTTGAAATTATTTTTACACTAACCCATTTTTCCCATAGTCACTCCAAGGGTGAAGAAAAAGGGTTTGATCTTTTGATAAAGAACAACAACCTATTCATACGATCTAAACACATCAAAAAAAAGGTGATAGAAAACATAGAAGGATCCATGTGATTTAACTTAAATTTAATTAATATTTCATACTAGATACCTTAGTTTAATTCATAAAATAACATCAATACAACCATCTAGATCTGATGTAAGCATCTTAGGCCACAGAGTGTAAATTTATAAAATTTGATGATTGATCCAAAATACAAATCTAGTATACTTATATATTTTTATATATCAAATATGCATATTCATAGTAAAACTAGCTAAGTAATCTTATTTATAATTTATTTTAATATCAACAAATAGTTGTACTTTTTATTTTTAACATATCTCAGTAGTATAAATTTAGGACATTGATTATCTAAGTTTAAAAATTAATTAGTCTATTAAAGATATTTTTATCACCCTTATTCTTATTTTAATATATTATTAACCATATACTATATTTACCCATCTCAATTTAGAGTTAAATAATGTCATGCAAGTAAGGATAAATAGATACAAAATCAATACGTAACAATGAAATCCCTAATTGATCTAATCATCCTATAGGCTATTACATAAGCCTATATATATTTAAGTGATTTTAGTGGGCCATAAGTACCTAAATAATATAAATTATGCATAATTAAAATGAGGTGGGTTGAATCAATCATGGCTCAAATGAGTCCATCTATCTCTTTATGATGTTTTAAAACATCTTCAAGCTAATCTAGTTAATCATAGGGCTCAATTCACACTTAAATCATAATTGAAGTCTAATTTTAAGTTTAATTAAATATAATATACAATGATTTAAAATATCATGTATTACCCATATGATCTAAAAATGGCTCTAAAATATCTCAAGTAATCACCTAAGTATGGGGCACTCCATTTGAACCATTAGATCAATTTAACTTTGACCGTCAGATTCAGTGATAGGTGAGGAAGACCTAGAAATACTTATGCATGTCAATAAAGACTTAAAATATCCATTGAGTCCAAAAATTATATTTTCAAAAGGAGGGAGGAGATGTTGGAGGATGACTTTTCCATAGTAATCCCTCCTCTCCTTCCTCAGTGTTGGGTGACTATAATTAATGGAGTCTCCAGAGTTTTAATCAATTTCTAATGTATTTCATTTTTTAATTATATTTTGATATATGCATACTTAAATTTATTTTATATGTACCCATATTTTTAGAAATATTCTAGGTGGTCTCAGACTCTCATAGTTTTTAAAAATTCCTCAAGGAGCTTTAAGTTCCATGCCATCCATTAATAATTATCAAGCCAGGTTTTAGAAGGAAGTTATTTTAATTTTTTAGTTGTAAGATTATATTTTTAATTCATTTATAATATAAAATAAAATAAATTGGGGTCCCTTTTGGTTTTGACCTATCCTAAGGCATCCAAGAGCCCTTAACCATCAAATAGGTCAAAATGGACCTCTCAAAGACAAGAAGAGATAAATCTAAAAAAATGTGAATTTTATAATCTTGAAACCTCTTCCATATTGAAGAGAATAAAAAAATTAGGTGGCTTCCCCCATGTCTAGGCCTCCTTGTCCTTGTAATCATCTTCACAAAAAAACATTTTCAATTTGCAATAGTTCTGGTTTTAATAAAATTGTATTTATGCATTCAATCTTTATAAAACATAGGATTTAATAAAATTAAATATTAATAATAAACTTAATTTATTATATTAAATAATCCATTGTTGACTTGGTCACCCCATAACTATCCCTAACAACTTATATACCAAATTATCAATAACACATGTAGATAACTATAAATAAATTATTTCCCTACCTAAGACATGGGGACCACGTGGTTAATTCCAATGATCTTCACTAAAGTAAAACCATTATTTTCTCTATCCACAAGTCATTATATCTATAACTAATGTCATGTAGGCATGTGAGTGACTATCAACCATTTTTATTTGGACTTTCCCATATGAAGTGACCTATGCCCTTCTAGATGGCATGTGTTTAAAAATAATGCCCTACAGAGAATTGAATTTCAAAATTTCATATTGGGAAAAACAAGAACTCAAAAAATTATAAAACTAATAGTATTAGGTCCTAAGTTTTTCCAACTTAATTATAAAAATATTTTAGGCACTTCAATTCCTCATTTTATGTGCTCAAAATTTTCATGAAGTAAGGGTAAATTATAAAGGAGATCTAGGATAATTTAGCAATTGAACTTTAAAACTTTGTATAAATTCAATCGTAAATCCTAAAAATGGGACTAGGGACCATGATTTATTTTATTATTATTTTTAATTTAATTAGGGATAAAATGGAACATGTATGGTTGCGTATAAATATATATGTGTTACTAGCCCTTCTTGGCTTTAAGAAAAATAATCAAAATTTGAAAATTATGAAATAATTATCATTTTATCTAGTAAATTTTGTTAAAATATAGAGATATAGATATTTTTAAGGATTATCATTTACATTGGTATTTAATTTGGTAAATATATATTTACATGGATGGTTAGTTTGTTAGTTATATGAATATATTATTATAACAATATATTTTTTATATATTTTAGAAGTTGATTAAATGAGATTTTATAAGGATCTCAGGATCCCTATACATAGCCTTTTCACTTCCTATATAAGTGATATGTAATGTCTCGTATCATTATTGAAGAGAGTAAAAAATGTTATTGTGTTCAAATTATTTTCTATGTATTCATATTTCTCTGTAGATATACTCTAATCGACCTCATTATCTGGTATCATATCAAGTCAATAGTCTTTTAAATCTATGAAGGGGCAATTTTGAAAATCCATTACTTGCCTTGAGTCATGAGATTCTGAGATAAATAATTCTTTTAGTTGTACGATAGATAGGTGTTTGTGAAATATTAAGGTAGTTTGAGTTTTGTAGGCTATTCATTTTTATACCAAGGTTGTTCAAGTCTATGATCTAGATTTGTATTTACTTTAACATAAATATTTTGGCACTCACTTAGTCTTATCTTCAATAGATGTTCTATCTAGTCTGTGCACCATATATACTATTCATGTAAGCTTGATAATCATGCAACATCATTATTGAGATAGTAAAATCAATCTCAAGAGTGGATCATGTAAATTTATAGTTAAAACTACCTAATTGTGGAGAAGAGAGAAATGAAAGAATAAATTTGATTGCCTTTGAGGTCATTCACCAACTATATCTTCAAAGGAGAGTCTAAGGCATTATGCATCAGACATGTCTTTGTGTGATGTCTCATCACTCAATTTTTTCACTGTACACTATGAAATTTAAGATCTAGGTAGTGTTTCAATTTTGTACATATCTAATACCTATATTTAGGATACATAATCAATTTTTCACCTTACATTAGAGAGAGATCTACTATCGTATCATGTTATTTTTCTCTTGATGTTACTACAATTTTCCTTCATATGACCTACACCTTTATGCAATCTTAATGTAACATATCAATCATTCATTGATTTCTACACTAGAGCGTATAAATCTGTAGACCACATCATAATACAAGTAATTTCATGGTCAAATTGTGTCATTTTTAATCTTCTCATAATGTCGAGTTGTGTTAGTTTTTTAATGAAGATAATATTATTAGTCTATCTTAGTTTTCAGTTATTTGTCTTTCATTAATGAGTTTATTTTCTATTGTAGGTGATTAGTTATTGATTTATGTTTGTTATAGTCTATGATAGCTTAAATCATATAAATGTATGGTATTTTTCAAAATAAAAGTCTGTAGGTTTATCAATTAGTTTTATAAGTTTTGGGTCCATTATAAAATTTATAGACATATAAGTATTTTAGTGCTTAGAGTCATTTCTCAAATTGTCACAAATTTAAAAGAATCAAAAGTAAATAAAAGGTTATTTTTAATATCAAAAGTGTTAAAATTACACATTCACCTAGTTGTAATGGAATAAATATCAAGCAATTCTGATTTCAAAATTTTTAATGAATGTGTTAATTTTTTGGGGAGGTTTTTTGGTCATCATAAAAAATGACATGCAAAGTATGAGCTTAAAAACTTCATCAGTAGAGTAAGAAGTGAACCTACTAGAGGAGAGGGGAAATGGAAACTAGAATTTTCATAGCCTCTTGTTAGTCACCAATGATGGGGCCTAGATGTTTTTGTGACATCTTTTGTGTGGTGTGTTTTTTCATTTTTTAGTGTGGTGTGTTTTGTGCCAAATCAACTAATGCCAAGGACAATTTTTCAATGGAAGTGGAAATTGTCTATGTTATTTTTATTTAGGTGGAAACAAACATCGACATAGGTTTCATAATATGATAGTGAGGATTTATTCCTTATGATATTTCATTTTCTAGTATTATGTGTTTTTTCATTCCACTACTAGATTGGAGAAAAGGAGAGTATAGAAATAATGGAATGTGGAAACAATTTTATAGGAGGGTATTTAACTGCAAAAATACTCTAACTAAAATAATCTTCTAACTTCCTTACTTATTTATGAAGATGATCAACCAGTGAAATGTATATTGAAATCACATGAAATAAATGCAAGATGCATTCTTCACATAACAGTGGTCATGTGCAACAAGATCCAGATAAGAAGATTTAGATAATAGTATGTAGACCTAAAAATATGTGTTGGCATACAATTTTTTCTTGAATATATACATTCTCTACATGTAAACACTAATAGTGGAATGTTAAGGATTATCATCTACATTAGAATTTACATTAGTAAATATATATTTACATGGATGGTTATTTTGTTAGTTATACGAATATATTATTATAACAATATATTTCATATATAGTTTGAAGGTTGATTGAATGAGAATTTATAGGTATCTAGGGATCCCAATATATAGCCTTTTCACTTCCTATATAAGTGTTATGTAATGTCTCCTATCATTATTCAAGAGAGGAAATAATATTATTGTGCTCAAATTATTTTTTGTATATTCAACTTTCTCTGTACATAGACTCTGATCAACCTCATTAAATATTTGGATAGATATTACAATATTATTTTCAACATAATATAATAATTTCATTATTTTATAATCCAATATAATAATATTTAAGAGTATGAAAGAGATAGATAATCATCATTCTATTTTCAAAGGTCTATTACATTTTACTTCCATTATACACATAATTTTCACTAAAAAATACAATAAAATGGCTCTAAAATAGCCAATACGAATTTTAAAATTTGATAAAAGAGTGTTTAAATAATAAATATTCAAATTAGCTCCATAATTCCCATCCATTTTCCATCATCAAGTGACTACCCTAAACACCCCCAAGCCTAGGACTCCCAAATTTAAGCATATTCACATCATTGGGGTAAGGTGGAATGAGTTGAAAATGCAAGGTTTGGATGATAGATAAATTAGGACAAAGATCAGTCACTAAGAAACACATCTAGGAGTATTATAATTTAATCTATGTATAAGAGGCTTCCATACCCAACACAAGCATATAAGTTTAAAAAAAAATCAGAAACCAAAATAATAACAAAGTAGTCATAAACATAATTTCAACATAGAAGTCCTACTGAAGGAAAAGAAGAATGTGAGGATTCCTACCTCATTTTATACCATATATTGGACATGGGAGAGCATTATCATTGTATACCATGATAAATTATCATGTATAAGGCCATAGAAATTTTGGTTCTACTAGACATTATCACTACACAAAGGAAAAACCATGTAGAAGGGCATATGAATTATGTTTCCACTAGACACTATCATTATGTATAAGGTTATATGAATTATGGTTCCAATAGATGATATAACTAAATAAATTAAAACCATGAATAAGGTTATGGGAACTTAGTTCCATTAGCCACTATCACTATGTGAAAGAGAAAAAATAAGGCAAGTAAATTTAAGTCTAATTAGGCAACTTAATGACATCAAAATAAAATAATAAATAGATTTTTAAAATATCCAAGTAAAATAGGATGGATTATGCATATAAAAATCCAAAGTGGGCATAAAATAAGCATGTGACCATAGGCACAACCATGAAAATTAAAACTAAAAATAGGGTAGTCCAAGTGGCCCTACACCTCTTTAAATCAAGCAAAAATATAAGGGATATGATTCTCATTTAAAAATAAATAACATACAATGAATAAAAAAGAGTAAATGGAAGCCTACCTTGGTTTTAATTCATGATATACATAGAAAATATTCCACAAGTAAAAGTTTAAGATCTCCTTCTCACCAATGTTCCTTCATTCTCTACTTTCCTTCTTCTTTATTCTCTAGCTCTCATTCAATTTCTAATTTTCAAAATGGAAAAAGGTCCCTTCAAAGAAGGATTACCTTTCATAAATAAGCTAAGCACTCTCCTATAAATTTAAATGATAAGGTTACATGTGTTCCTTCCCATCCCTTGGCCCAAGGTCAATGAGTCTCCCTAGCATTAACTTCACTTACAAGCCCATGTGGGCAAGCAAGTAAGTCCATACCTAATAATTATCCCACCATACCATGCCATAAATGGAACATGGTTTGGTAATTTAACTTCATATACACTCCAAATAGTGTCTCAATCCATCATAAATTCAACAAGGGACTTAAATTCACCTCTAATCACCTTTAAAACATTGAAAATCCATTTGAAATGTTGGTTGAATGTGTCCAACCAGGTTTTAGGTTAATAGGGCCACTTATGTGGCTTAAAATTACAAATTATGAATTAAATAAAAATTAAAGGATACTCCTGAGGTTTATAAAAAGAGGTATGAAAATTATATGTGGGTTTGAATAGTAATAGGAGGGTTAAGTAAGTCTACAAGTTTCAACTAAGTCCACATATGTCACAAGGAATGGTTTGAATCACAAAAGTTTAAAGTACACATGCCACCACTTCACCAATGATGTATTCATTCCTAGTGTAGTATTATTTACATAATTATCCTCTCATATTAGCTACACAGTAATGTACACATAAATTTACTTAACTTATATAGTGAAAATAGCTAAATGAAAAAAATAATATAAGTAATTCCTATCATACAAAGTGCATACAAGCATATAAAAGGCATAACATTTCTATAATTAAATTGAGGAAATACATACACATTTAATTTACATCATAATGAATATAATAATTATCAAATCTAAGAATTTAATTATTTATGCATAAGCAAATCAACAACATCACATAATATATACAATCTCAATCTTAAACATAAGGGAACAATAACATCTTGTGTCTCAATAATACATAAAACATGTCTCGATAGGATGCATGTACAAAATTAAATGTCTAAAGTAAACATTGTTAAAATATGGGTATAACACATATACATGAAATACAAAATCCATTTTGTCACTCTTTGAGTGATAGTTTTCAGATTGATACATATTCAAATAAATTTGGGGGCATGTCTAGATTACATGTACTCCATTTTATAGGCAATGATTTTGGTTCATGCACATGTATACACCATATAGATATTTAATTGGGAATGATTTTTATTTATGTGCACATATAAAATATTTCATATTTCAATTGGATAATTATGTTGGTTCATGCACTTTATGACAGTTTACAACTAACATCAATTTATTGGGGCATGATGTTGTTTCACGCACATTCACAAATTTTCACCTTTTGTAGTTATATATCAAAAATGTTTAAATTATGCATCAAAATTAAATTTATGTGTCTATATATAATGGTTGATGCATGATTTTTTGATAATGTATATTGAGTTTTAGTGACAATCAATGGTGATGACATTACCCATAGCAAACCCATTGTGTGGTTCTTACCTTGTCATCTTGGATTTATAATAACAATGTTGGATTAGTTACATATGGGTTGGGGATTTTTTCCTCCAATCCATGATCATTTCCTTGGTTAAATTTCAAATTGGGTTTTGATCACCCCCAATATATCCATGTACTCCATTTTCTCTAATAATTAATTACAATTATTTGATTCTTCAACAAGGAAACATCTCCAAAAAGCTATAGGTAAATATGGTTTACTCACATACATGTGTAGTCCTTCCTTTTTTTCTCAAGTTTCAAGTTTTAAGCATAATTTAGATTTTCAAATTTCATTCTATATATAGTGAATACTATAATTAAATTGTAGGTTTTACTTGGGTTAGCCTACACATTTATAGCCATCTCCCAAACATAAAGTGTGTTCTACACAATTAGGTATGTCTTTATCCTTTTATTTTAGCATTTTCATTGAATTTTAATGATATAATAAAATGGGAGAATTTTTAGAAAATAAAATTTATTATTTTAAATTTAAAACTTATCTATAGAGAATATTTATACTACTACACATTGGGAAAATATTCCTTATTATTCCAAAATTACAAATCAATTACTAGGATTAGTCATCAGCCAATTCTAAAACACACCAATCCATGTCAAGAGTGAACATTTTAAATATAAAATATATTTTTTTAGGTACATTAATATAGTTAAAGATCATAATTTCACATTTACGTGAAGGGGAAGAACTACATGTGGCTTGAATTCCCTCTACATAGTAGTGGATACATAGGCAGTGGTCAATCATCAATGAGGGTGATTGGGGTCTACTTAGTCAAATTAAATGTCCTCACTTTTGTATGTTTTAATATTTAAAAATTTGAAAGAGGGTTTTAAGGATAAATAAAATAATTTATGGAGTTACACATATAGTCGAAGGTCATAGATCGCACAAAAAAATACATATTAGATAGGTGTATCACACTATATGATCACAAAGAGTTAAATTTTCCCAAGATAATAATGTTATACTTAGTTACTATCATTGATGTTTTTATCCAAGTCTAATTATATCAACCCTATGAACACATATATTTAGTTTTAACTATGGAAGAATCACATACCTGCTTCTAGTCTATTTCCACTGTTAGACACACTATCATAGTCAGTCAATCAAATAGAAAAACCAAGTATCTTGATCTATTAGTACTTTACATAAATATAAAATTGAATTATAATATCCACCTCAATTATTCTTTATTTTCATTTATTATAGTGTAAATTAATTCTACAAGTTTAACCTATTGTAAATCACATTAATTCAAAAAGAGGGTAAACATAAGGAGAAGCAAACACCAAAAACAAAATGAGGAGGATGATTAAGATACAATAATCAAGTGATAAATGACCTAGGGGTTAAATCTAAGGGAAAAAAATTCTTGATCCAAAAACCAAGATCACCTACTTCACTTTAGAATGGATTCCACTTATTCAACCTTGTTTTTCTTTATTTGGTAATTAATTTCATAGTGACCCTCTTAGCACTTTTGACATTAATTTGCTAATGGTACTTCTATATTAAATTGTGAACTTTGAATTTAAATAATATTTTTCAGTGAAAACCCTTTTTATTTCAAAAATGTATTTCATGTCAAAATTAAACTAGATGGTTATTCAAACAATCTCTTTAGTCGCAATGCTAACGAGGAGATAAGAATTATTTTGCTTTTAATCAAGCCAACAAAAGAATTATAGAATGTTTATAAAAAATAACCATTATTGAATTTATTAAATTTGGGATATGAAATAAATTTTAAATGGATTAGAATTAATGAATTGGTAATTAAATAATTTAATTACCGGTCTATACAATAAAGTTGGTTAGACTTGAAAATCATTTTCACAAGTAGTTTATTAGTGTATTTTTAGCTCATAAAAGTTGGTCTGGAACTAATGTACTATAAATATACAAAAACAAAATTTATTAAATCTAAGAATTTAAACACTTTATAAATGAATTATAATTAGCATTTCAACAAAACAAATATTTTATTATTAGTTTTTACACTTAAAATTGGTCGAATTCTAAAACTAGTTTCAAAGTAGTTTTTAGTGCATTTCTTAGTTGTAAAATTCACCAAGGAATGCTAGGAATTTTTATAGCAAAATACAATAAACAAATTATCTAATGTTACATTTGTAATTTCCTTGACTTAAAAATTATGATCAAACTATATTATTTGCTCAAAAAATTCATTTAATAGTGATTTTTTATGCACTTTATTAACGTGGAAATTGTATGCAAAATATTTCTTTTGAAAGTGATGTTTACCTTCACACTTATCTATTACTATCTTTAGAGATAAAATGTCTAGGTTAATTATTTATAATTATTATAGTATAGTAAGTGGATAATTTTTTTATATTATATTTATTAATTAATTTTTCTAAATAATTAGATGTCATTTCATTTACATTTGACTAGATTAGAATTTATGTACAAAAACTTATTTGTAATTGTTGTTTACTTTTACAAGTTGCTAGTGCATAATTCTATAAATAAAATTAGCTAATGATTTCTATACACTCTTGTTAGCCTAAAAAATACATTAAATACATTATTTTTATTTACTAACTTTAAATGCAACTTATTTAAGAAGTGTTTAAGTTGCCTTATGTAAGCCTACATAAATTAGTATTAGCTTTGGAGTTATGAGAGTGTTTTAGAAATAAAAAAAATCATTTTCTTGTTAAGACTTGGGAATTCTAAAAGATCCAAATTTCCATGTTGAAATGTGTCACTTATTAACACTTGGTAAGTCCTAACTACATTTGGGCTAGTTAGTGGTAGCAAAGTTACCCTCAGGGGTAATTTTGAAAGTGAAATTTGAGTGGCTGAGTGGCAAAGGTCAGTTCCTTTCACAATATAACTAACACTCATTTTGTTAAAAATTAAACTATAGTTATCCATTTCCTATGAAGATGGTCATAATCATATGTGGAGGCAACTCGAGAAATAAGTGTGGGCACTAGTAACTATATTTTAGGATGATTTCCCTTGTGTGCTAGTCATACTTCCCTACTTTATTAACCTTATATGATGTAAGGATAAGTAGAATGTGTGAATCTAATTATGTAGCCAAATGGTGACTTGATTTGTTTTAATAATTGATTAAATCTTGTAAATATGAAACTAAATAAACTAATCACTAAAGTAAACTAAACTAATTACTCTTGGTAATATGATATATTAAATGTTATTTTAAATTCATAAATAATGAATGACTAAGAGAAGATAGGCATTATTGTTAATCCTAAAAACACTATATATACTATTTTTAGAAGGTATTTTTATGAGAACAAAATGGAGTGAGAGGTTGGAATTACTTTGCATCTCTCACACCAATACTTAATGATGAAATTTAATGCTAATGTTTTATGTTACCAAATAAGTAAGTCTATAGTGCTTCATGTATATAGATTAAATAAGCTCATTGAGTCAAACTATTTTTATCCCTTATTTTTTCTTAGATCACCAAACCCTTTGGAGATGGCATCTCATGAAGGAGACAATTCAGTCATTCAAGTGAAAAACTACATCTAACCCTAATCTCAAGGAGCAGATATATAGGTCATCCCAATTGAGTGGGGCATCAAGTCTTAGTTCTTAGGCTCAATTAGGGTGGTTTTGTCATTAATACTCAAGTTAGGCTGACTATTGTGAAAATATTAATAGTAAAATAATCAAATAAAACATATGTAATTCCTAAGTTATATTGATCATAATACTAATCATATTGTGAGATGATGTTTGATAACATATGTGTTAGTTGTAGTAGAGTAACACCTCTCTTGGTTTCATATTACCTTGAAATAATATTATACTAATAATTTTAAGTAAGACCTATTATAGTTTCCATGGTGTGACAACCCTCTAAAATGTAAATTTTAACGTTGGTTTATTAATGTTTTACTTTTACGAAAAGCACAACTAATAGATGGTTGACCCTAGGAGAATTATAGTGTTTTTACAAATTTATAGTAATGAAAATAATATTTAATAAAAAGAGACCTTTTTATATGGAGTCTAATTATACCTATTATTATTTGCATGTTTTTTCACAAGAAAAGGTTTGGTGTTAAATTTTTTTCTTATAAATAATATATGACTCATTCAAATTGAATTTTTGATTCATAATTCATTAATAAGATTAGTTTAACCAATTATTGAATGAATCACAAATTAACTATTTCTTTTACTTCAAAAGGTATTCATTAGATCAAATACAAATTTTCTAAGATACATTATTACTTTAGTCTTACTTCACACCTTCTTGTGACATATGTTTTTGGGTAATAATAAATAATTAACTAAAATCAAATAAAATCAATTATCAAAAAATAATTACCATGTTCTACTTGGGTTTTTACGAGAAAAAATTAGGAATAAAAAAATGCTTTGGTGTGATAATCAAAGTGTTATCCAAATTTATCAAAACATATTGGAGTACTAACTCACAAATCATATTGATATACACATGCATTATATATGAGTAATGATATAGGATAAGGTCCTTGATCTTAAGTATTGTCAAATAGATGATCAATTTGCATACATCTTCACTAAGCCTTTGCTTTAGGCCCAATTTATTTAGCTCATGTAACTTTTTATAATTAATTAAGGTGTTGTCAAGGGGGTATATTTTAGTTATTCCTCCATCCTTACCTTTAACAAAGTACATTTCAAGGAGGCATGTTAGTGTATTTAATAATTCATATGCTTTTTATGGTTTAAGATAGACATGGAATATTCTTTTGTAATATAATTTGTAGATAAGTACTAATTGGTGCACACTTATCCATGACCTATTATTAGAGAAGGTTATCAATCAAGTCTTTACTTAATTGATTTTAGATAATAATAATAATAGGCAAGAATTTTTTTACAATTAATTAGTCTCAAAAACCTTAACTATAACTCTAGCCTCCTTTCTTATATATATAATAGTAGATAAGGATAGTGGATGAGGGGAATTATGGATGAGAGTTACCATTATTATACTAGACAATTTAATCCATATTCATTAATCTTAAAAGGTAGTAATACTACCTAGATAAGTTTGTGTGGTCTTATTTTAAGCTTTCAGAGATTCATATATTGCATGCATTTTATGTGTATGTTTATGATAGATACAATGATAATTAATATATCAATTTAATAACAACTAAAAAGGGTATTATCAGTCCTAGAAAAATACAAATAGAGGCCTTGGGTTTTCATTTTAAATATTATCTTTTAGTTCTAGGTTTGTTGCAATCTTTGGAAGAGGATGGGAGTGAAGGATATGATTAGGGTTTAAAGGATGTTATATTATAAATATCATTTTTAGATTATGATTATATGCTTTTTAACAAATGTGTTATTTAAAATAAATGTATAAAGATGTTATTACATGAATGAAAGTATCGATTTTATATCTTTTATGAATTTCCTTATAGTAATGTTTGTGTGTGTGGATAATGTATTTTTCTTTTGCTTCATAGTGTAATACATTGTCTATGTGTTTATTTATAATCGATTCTCATAAAAAATGTATCCATTTTTCTTATTGTACCTTAGGTGAGTGATTATGTCTTTGTGTCTAAGTAATAAATTTGTGTCGTAAGGGGGGATTTTTTATCTATTTTTTGTGCTTTCTTGAGCTAGTGCAATGTTTATTTAGGATGGTTAAGTAAAAAACAACATGCGCCTTGTCCAAATGTGGGAATATTATTGCTTATGCCTTCATTATTTATAAATTTTTCACATTTGGCAACATTTTTTATTTTACCTTAATAGCTTACATCTTATTTACATGGGGTATATAATTTCCACCCTCACAAATTAGCCCATGTCAATGCAAGGACATATTGTTGCAAAAAAAATTATTACATAGCTTATACCCCTAGTAGGTCATACTCAGTTAAGTTATAAATGTGTAGACACCCAATTTTTTAAAAAGACCCTTTTCCGTTAGGTATTTTACCTATTTTGTCAAACTCGGTTCACTTATGTATATTTGGTTGTGTTTAGGATGTTTAATACCCCACTCTAGTAACTCTCTATCATTTTATACTTTTATATGTCTTTATCATTCACTATATTTATTTGTATTCAACCCTAAGCTTAATTTATATGTTTTCTAAATGTCATATCACATTTTATCCATTTGTTTCTCTGAGGATTGAGTTGGTATTCCATTGAATCCATCCTAGGGAGGATTTAATGACCCACAAAATTCATCCTTGGTGTTTTTGTGGCTCATCTACACCTTGGACTAATTTCTTGCATCATGAATTTAGTTTATCACATTTCATCACTACATGTGTCATGTCCTAGATACCATTATATGGAACAAGTCATTTTTCAAGTATTAATAAAGTATCAAATAGGTATTACGTGAATGGTTAATCCTCTCTTACATTCAATATAGATATTACATTTTCATGTTTATTTCTACACTTGTGACATTATACCACCTTGAAAATTAAAAAAATTTCAAGCTATTATTACATCATACACTTGTAAAAAAAGGAAATTTTATGTGGAAGTTCATGGAAATTAGAGGCAAAGCCTTGATGATATTTAATTTACATGGTATAAATAAATACATTGATTCAAATTATAGTATGTAGAATACGTAGATACAACTATCTTGAGGTTTCCGAACCCATAATCAATTTTTTTTATTGATTTGAGAGTTTTTTGGAAATCTAAGTCAAGAGGACAAAGAAGATATCAAACTAGTCATTTCCTCCAAGAATTAAAAAAAGTGAAGATGCAAGACTATATGGAATCAAATAGTAAACCTACATAAGAAAAATCATAATCCTAAATAAAGGGAAATATACTTTCAAAATATTACATATTAAATGAATTAGAATGCATTTGGTTACAATAAAGGTAGGGTAGATTCAACCATTGAATCTACACTAGGGTGCACTTGGTAACAAGATAGCAGGTGTCAAATATGATATTTGATAATATAATATCTAGATTCCATACATACATGCACATCACTTTCATACCACTACTACATTCACAACCTCCATTATTCAAATTTTGGCAAGATCAAGGGTTTTTACCTTAGGATTTCATGATATATCTTATATTTTTCATCTTTTTTTACATGTTTTGATTAAACCCTATATTCTACTCACTTGTTTTTAATTTCACATTGTATCTATATTTTAAAATTTGGTTCATACACTTTCATTATTTGAACATATATATATATATATATATATATATATATATATATATATATATATATATATATATATATATATATATATATATATATATATATATATATATATATATATATATATAAAATATTTTTATAGGTTTTCATCCTCCATTTTAAAATTTTCAACTCATTTGAGATTATTACAATTCTTATCCAACCATGGTGAATTATAGTGATATTCGTTCTTCTATGGTTAATTTAATGTAAAAGGTCCATCTCTTGTTAATAAAATTTATTTTACTACTCTATATCATGATTGTGACCAGGACATTTATGATGATCCTAATATTTTTGATGAAGTTGATCTACCTATAATTAATAAAATTACTAATTTTAGAGCTATGATTAGTAAGCATTTATTTTTTAAGTTAAAAGATGCAAAAAAAATAATTAATAATAAGGAAACGTTTCTTAAGTGTACTCTTATAGATTCATTCGATGATACTACTCAACCTATTTGAGGCTATACATATACATTAGGTGAAGAGGATAGTGATATTCAAGATAATATTTATATTTTTATGACTATTCTTAAAGTTACACCACATCCTTAAGTTAATCCTTCTATTTGTTTATAACCTAAGGCTTTTACATTTCCTTATATAATCAATCCAATGACTAATGGTCTCCATAATATATTTATTATATTGCATCCTTTAGTCTTGTACATAGTAAAAATACCAATAATTCCTCTATTTAAAATAATGATGATCTTATGAAGGCACCATTTTTTACATATACATATACCAATGTTAATCACATAATGTTTAACCCTAAATTGAGATAGTTCAATATAGTACAGGGTTAAGAATATAAAAATGAATAAGCACAAGGGTGATAAATAGATATATAAAAGGCTAATTAATTTTCCAACTCAAATGAATAGTGTTCTAAATTTATAATATTAATATATGCTAAAAATATAAAGTACGTCTATTGATTGATATTGTAATGAATATAAAAAGAGTACTTAGTTTACTATGTGCATGTAGATCTAGGCTGAAACAAGCTAAAAGTGGAATGGATTAAGATCCTAGAATAGTAATCAGATTCTATAAATTTATATTTTGGGGCCTCAGCTACTTGCATCAAATTTGGATAGTTGTGTCAACATTTAATAACTGAATTACATGCAAGTGTCTAGTATAGAATATTAAATATATTTATGTATGACCACCTAGAAAATTATGGGTTTTGTATCCTTTACTCTTGTGTGTTCATATCTCATGCACAAGTTCTTTCTCTTTTTCAAATAATCAAACCCTAAATTTTTAACCCTTAGACTAATTATGGGAAAAATGGTTTAATGGTCAAAAAGTGTCGAGCTTCCCTAAGGACCCATCTATTAATGGGCATTTCCTATATATCTCATACTCTAAATTCAACCTCATACATATATATTTTTCCCATATGTTTTGATTTGAGTGTGCATAATGATTCAATGTGTGATAAAATAATACACAAAATGACCTAGCTTATAACATGGCAAGTATGGCTGATGGAGTGATCTTTTATTACTTCAAAGCTATATATGGGTTATCCCTATGATTGATATTATAAAAGGAGATAATGGGGAAGTTGTGCTCACTTGAATACTTGATTAAGTACATTTGGTAAGTTTACTTATAATTTATTAGGTCTATGCTAGGTGAGGAATGAATTAGGGTTGATCTTGTATGCATATGTATACATATATCTATCCCTTTTAGAAATAGATCACATTAAATCAATTAGGATACCCATAGGGATATGTTTCATTTTTAAATTTTATAATGTTAGGGAAGTAGAGAGTTATATTGGCAAAAGACACTAGCATTGGCATAGGTGTTCAACTAAGATGAAAGTGTTCAATAAGATATAAAACAAGTACATGTCCAATACTTGTCTGGGATGATAATAAGCAATTTTTTGAGTAGTGCATAAGGAATGGTCATGAAAATAACATATGTTCAAACTAAGAGAGAAGCATATGCACAAGAGATAGTGGGTGTTATTCTTTTGACAGGAGGAAGATATTAGGAACTAAAATGTATCACCATGAGAAGTACTTTCCAAGTATATAAGATTAAGGTGATATATAATTCATATTTATTTTCTAAACACAACATTTTTATCTATCATTTTAGTATCAACTCGAGGATATGTTTTTACAGCTTATGCAACTATATAAAGCATATAACAAACCTATTCACATGGTTTCATCTTATGATATATTATACAACCTATTAGATATGGAATTTATTATTCACCCCTTATCTCCTTCATTTCAAGTGCCTAAATTTACATTGTATAGTGGAAATGGGGATATTTCATAGCATGTTACGGATTATTTTACATCTTTATTTATTTTGAAACATGATGATTTACTCATGACCAATATATTACCTATAAATCTCACTTAATATGCCTTAGATTAGTTATATGTTGTACCCATGGGTTATGTGATTTGATTCTATAATTTTATCGATATGTTATTATCAAATTTTTTATAAACATTAGTAAAAATTTCATATTTTCTCAAATTTATCAATTCAAACAAAGACCTAGCGAACATCTTGATGACTATGTGCTTAAATTTAAAACCTTGCATATGAAAATGTCATATAAAATCCCTAATATTGAGCTTCAAATATATTATCATATAGTTTTATATCACAACTTATGGAAAATTTTATGTTGAACACTTATGAATATTTTGATGAGCTTTTCCATCTATTATGCACATTAATATTAAGCTTATGGATTTCAATATGTTATTGGTCCACATTTTTTACCAAGTATATAAGTGCACACATTATTTTTGAATATATTACCCAAAAGGTAAGAAACATAAAAGTATTTTGTACATGGTAGTGTGAAAATAAACAAGGTATGAGGACTACATCTATTGAGTGTTGTTATAATTTTGGCTGAGTCTAGTAAAGTTCCACCAAGTTCAAAGATGCTTGAGGATTTAGTTTTGTATATGTACCAAGATACCGAGGAAAACTTGAAAGATAAGGTCCAACCAACTAAAGTCTCAACATGTGAAAATAAAAACACTATGTCCATTACAAAACATTAAGTGTAATACGCTGGAGGGATGTTGCATAAACCATCTAGCACAAGTTCAAGAGAACCTATTTAGGGAAGCTAGAAAATATATGTAGTATTTAGGTAGTATATTATTTATGGAATTCATCTATTATAATGGATTAAGTGAATATAGGGTGACATAGCCCAAATATATGATTATTTTAGTTAAGATATTTTATGATAAGTAGTTATGCCTTTCCTTATTTATAAAAAGTGGTGTTATTTTAGGAAGGTATGACCATTCAGTGTAATATAAATGTGGTTGATGATACATATAAAATCCAACCTTACATCTAATTTTAGTTTTATTATGGTTTTTATTATTGGTGTTAGTTTGATATTTAATAGGTTGACCCTTTGTTATGTAATAAGAGAATAATGTATTAACAAGATGATGTTTTGTTACTATTCTTATGTATCTTATATATATTCATTAAAAGTTTTTAATTCATGATGTTAATTAAATATTGTGTTATTTATGTTTAGTATTATTGATTATATTTTGTAATGAAATGTGTATGCCATTTTTATTCATTAATTTGAAAAATTTATGTGAGTTACTTTGTTAGACTCCTAGAGGGCATCATGATAAATTATGACAAGTCACTTATGTAAATACAAAAACATGCCTAGTTGTCTCTCTATATACATCTTGGGTGAGTGCACTATCCTTATTTAATGGTGATTGATAACTATTTGGGTAAGTGCACCGGTGTCCATACTTTGTTGGTGCATAGGAAAATAACCCAACATATGTTAACATATTCACCTAATGCATCCACATCTACCACCTTAAATATTAGGGAAATATAATGTTTAAATATAAGAGTAACAATGTGCTTAAATTCAAATCTAAAAATAAGACCAAAGTTGTAAACATAGTTTCACAAACCAAAGATAGGCTTATCTTTCCTACTTCTAAGAATCATCAACAATCCACAAGATTACCAGAACCACTTCATAAAGTGATACAAAACTTGATTAAATATATTTTTATTAATTTACATAATCCATATAAATTAGATATTATTCAGTAATTACCTAAAGGGTATGCCATAAAACCTATGTTTTAATTACATTTGAGAATATTGACATTCAACTAATCAATGTTTCAAACTACAACATAAGATTCAAGATCTCATTGATAACAAAACTATTAGAATTGAAGGCCATAATTATACACTAATAAAATATTTTTCACTACTTAATCAATGATTTAAAATATTTAATTTTTAATTTACAAATCATAATAATATAAAGGAAGATAATGTGCACATGATAACATTAATACATTATTCGACTATTCTAAATGAGCATGAGATTGATAACATCATTACCATGGTTTTGAGATATTGATGGAAAGTGAATTAAATTAAATTATATGACCATGAGATACCTAATGATGAACAAAATAATTATATTTTATACATTCATGGTTTCATTTACTATCATCCTTTGAACACATGGAATTATGATTGACAATAGTTCTAGCTAAAATCTAATTGCAGTGTCATTTCCATCTAGTTGAGGCTCTTATGAACATAATTTAATTAGTAAGACTATGATATTTCATAGTTAAAATGAAACTTAACACAACTCTTGGTGGTATTACACTAATAGTTACAATTATTCTAGGACCCTTCCATATTTTATGTAGTATCGATTATAGTATTGTATAATGTAACGTTTGTATTCTCATGGCCTAGTCAAATGAGAGAAATATATTTAAAACTACATCATTAATTAAATTTTGTGTATGATAATGAAGTAAATTATAGTGGTAAATTTATTAATTTTACATAAATATATACAATTATAATTAGACACATGATTGGTGATATAAAAAGTGTTTTACACATCACTTCATTATGCATGCTATTGTATAAGTTAGTTGTTAAATTTGGGATAGTTGTGAAATATTGCATGGAGGTTACCTATATAAATTTAACAAGTTTTTTAAATGTTTGAGGATGATGAAAAAAAAATTAGTGTTTTTTCATTCTTTCACTACACTCTAGGAGACTAAAGGTGGTGCACAGTGGTTGAGTTGCAATAATGTGTTGCAAGGAGCTTGTATCACTTAGAGAATATAAAGGTTATTTTAAGTCATTATAAACAATTTTATAACTATATATTTAAAATTTAATAGGTATATAAATTATTCATGGACTTATTATAGAACACTACATGTTGATCACTTGGCATAATAGTTGGTGTATGTAGACTATCATACATTATAAACATCGCAAGTGATGAATCTATGATAAGAAAATTTTTATAAGGAAGATGATATGGAAAAATTAAAAACATGCATATTAAATTATGTGCATTTTAACATATAGTAAAGTGTAGTATGTAAGCTACAAAACCTTACTAGTGTAATAAATTTTAATTCATGATTTATAATGACGACATTCAAATAAGCATTAATTATTTTGAGGTTAGAGGATTCATGACTTTTTAATATTATAAAGAGGTTAAAAATTAGGCTAGTTTATTTGTTAAAAGGATAATTTAGGTGAATATATCACATAGTGTCAATGGTAAAAGAGACATTATGGTAGAGGACATGTGCAAGTTAAAATGAACAATGCAAATATAGTAAATAAGAAAGCCAAAGTCTATAAAATTTTACAATAATGAGGGCTTGTGACTTTCATGGTGATAATTTAGTGATATGATCCCCACATTTTCATTAAATTCTCCAAATCTTGGAAATTTCAATGTATGGATATGTAGGGGATGTCTATTTTTGTTTTGAAGGAGCTCATAGTGCTTGTGATTGGGATAAACATGAAGAGGCCAAATTTTTAAATATCTGAAAGGGATAAAAAATATTAGGGAGAAGTTCCTCTAATAGAGTGAAGAGTAAATTAAGTTTTAGTGGTTATCTTTGATATTCACTTCCATTCCCTTGGAATGAGGTGGTGAAGTAGATTATGATATTTATTACCCTGGAAGGGCACTATAAGGTAATGTTTTATGCTAAATGGATTTAATACACAAACACACAAAGAAATAAATGTCTAAATATAGAATAATGACATCCAATTTTTGAGAAATGTATAATAGTTTATTTGAAATCAACTTATTCAAGCATTTGCAATAAATATAACAGACACCAAGCAATCAAGGGATAAAGAAAGCATATCCTATTTTGTACTATGTTTTGAAGTATGACAATGATTTGGATCTATTTTAGGATTGTGATGAAGCTCTATGTTCTATTTTTTATATGTTTGGACTTTCTTTATTACTTGGACACTACCTTTAATTATAGTGTCCAACTATGATGCAAGTGTCTAGCCCTAAATATATGTTGGAATCGATCCAAACAGTTTTTGAAGGTGTGATGTCATCTATATCCATGGTTTATCCTTATGAATAGATATAATTATGTGTATAATATAGTTAATGAGAAAATACCTAGCTCCTTTTTATCTTTGACATATTTTATCTTAGTAAAAATGGGTGTTCAAATGAGTCAATGTAGCCTTATCAACCTAGTTGTTGTTAAGTGATACCTACATAGAAATATACTCCAAAGAGGGCCTCAAATTTACATGTAGTTATCCATTCTAGGTGTAAATACTAAAATATGGCTTATATATTACCTCATTATTGTACACTTAGAAAATACCTATCATGGTTATACCTTATAGTTCTACACCTTCTCACTATTGAAAGGCTCACATATTATCTCTTTGGTCCAAATTATTTATCTATTAGTCTATCCATTATTATTCTAATACCCTATAACCTTCTATACTATGTACAAAAATTTAAACCTAATTACTATCCTTCACTATTAGTTTTTGACCTATACCTATTTTATATATCTATGAACACTTGTGTTTTAGTGGACACATACATCGACACAAATGTCCATTTTTACTATAAAGTGTTTAGTGCCCAAAATTCATCTAATTTTTAAAATTAAACATATCTAAAAGGTTAGAATAAATGATTTAATGTGAGATATTCAAAAAATGGATTGTGATATATACATAATCAACTCTCATTCATTCCTCACCTAGAAATCACATATAAATCATAAATAAATATACCAGGAAGCATTCAAGTGAAAAATACACTTTTTATAGGTCTGATGAATTCAAAGAGTAGCAGCCCATGATCCATATTTTCCAAGTTACAAGATTGGTCATTACATGTTTTTGCTTATCACACATTGTACCCTTGTGCATATATAAGCCAACACATATGGGATAACTACATAAGTATGAACCCATTCTTGGAGTATTGGCTATGTAGGTAGTACCATTGATAAAGGGGTCTTTGTGGTTAACTCAACATCATGATCCCACTAACCCATTTTTCTCATGGTTGATCCAAGGGTGAATAGATAGGGTTTGATCATTTTACAGAAAGTAAAATATTATGATCTGAAGACATCAAAAGAAAGGTGATAGAAAACCCATAAATCTTTAGTTGGTCATATCCAGATCTAGTCAATATTTTCTATAAGACACATATAGTATATTTATATTCCATAATAGATGCAACTATTAAGATCTGATGTAAGCATCTAAGGACACAAACAAGATATTTATAGAAACTAATTATTATTAAAAAATTGTCATCCATTACACTTCTACCCTATTCCTACTCAAACTTGCATGCACACATTAAACTAAATAAGTATCATTATTTCCAATTTATTGCAATATCTATCAATAGTTGTACTTTATTATTTTTATCAATATTAGTTTTATAAATTTGGAATATTGTTTGTCTAAGTTTTATTTTAATTGGATTGATTATTTTTTAACCCTAAAGGTTTATAGATTGGGGTTATTTAGGGTTAAAAGGTATAGATATATCCTAAGGTAAAATGGTGAAAAACTATCTCTATAACAAGATAATTAGATGTTAAACTCATATATAATATATGTTGAATTCATTAAAGTGAGATAAGATAAAAATAATAAGTACATATATTCTAAATATGCAAATGACAAATAAGTAATGTGATTAACTAGTTCTTATGCTAACATAGTTATAGTTCTAGAATAAGTAAAAAATATACTGGAAGAGGAATTTGGAATAGTCACCAGATTTGGCTTGAGTTCCTCTAGAGCCTTCAATATTAGTGTAAAAATTGGATGATTACTTTGATGCTATTTTTTAAACTTGATGCAAGTGTTATATATAAAATACCTAATCAAAAAATATGTGACCACATAGATGCTTCTATATTTGTCATCACCTTTGCTTTATTTCTTTCATATCTAGGTCATGAACTATCATTCCTCATGTAATTGAAAAACCCTAGTTCTTCATATTCTTAGTGACCTTGGGTAAAAATGGGTTAATGGGCACATGGTGTAAAGATGAACCCAAAGACCCCTCTATCAATGAGTATTTCCTACATAGCTAATACCTCAAATAGGGTCTCATAATGATGTAGTTCTCCTTTATACGTTGGATTTTATGTGAATCATGCAATATGTGGAAAGAAAGTACAACATTGACCTAGCTTGTAACTTGGAAAATATATTTCTTGGACTACTCTTTTAGTACTTAAAACTTGTGTATGTATTTTCCCTATGATTGATATGAAAATAGAAGAAAATAGAGAAGTTTAGATTTATTGAGTACTTGATTGAATGCTTTGATAAGTTGTCTTATGCATTTTATAGGTTTTTATAGGTGAGGTGTGGATGAGGGTTGATATTTTATTTATATCAATCCTTTTGTATAAGTAACTCCTATTAAATATCTTAGGCCAACCATTGGGATAATTTTATTTTAAAATTAGATGACTTTAGGGTGTTGGAAACTTGTGTCAGAGTAGGACACCTTTATTTATGCAAGTGTATGTATGGGGTTATAGTGTCCATGGAAAATGAAAGCAGGTATAGAATTATAACTTTAAAAGTGGAAGATAATAATTTTTTAAGAATTTTATACAAGATAGAAGGTCTAGGTAATCAATAAAATATTGGTAAAACCAAGAGATAGGATAAAGGGCACAAGATAGAGTAGATGTAAGAATTTTGAAGGTGGTTACATAAAAATTGTAGGCTATGAGTGTAATATAAAAATTGTAAGGGGAGATTTAATTGGTTCAAGATTTAGAAGTATTGGCTATCACCTCCCAAAAAAATCAAGATAGTCGAGAGGATAAAGTAAAATAATTGATTAATATCCTATGCATTTTGAAAATAGAATGAATGCTACCCCTATTGAAGAACTTATTCCTTGAGCATATAGGTCAAAATCAAGTTGAGGTCACTACACATGAATGGAAAGGGAACACTAAGTTTAAAATACATATAATGTTAAATATGATAAAGAAATCCTGGTGGATGCCATTATTGCTAAGGTTTATGTGGACACACATACCAAAGTCAACATCTTGACCAAAAATCCTTGGGATAAGATGTGTAGTCTAGATTTGATACCTTCCCCTCATATTATATTTATGGAAAATAAGACCCATGCATAACCTATCAAAATTTTGAAGAGTACCATTATAGATATCATGGGAACCAAATTCTAGACTGACTTTGAAATAATAGAGTTCGCTAAGCAAGACAACTACCTAGTGATTTTGGGAAGATCATGGTGTTATGTAAAAAATACATATATGCTCTTCAAAAGGTGTTACATGACCTTTGAAAATGGAAAATAGAGGATAGTTATACCCATATAAAATGACCAAGGGCCCCACTATGTTGAGAACATGGACATCAAGGATGAAATCAACCATATCTATAACATCACAACATAAGGCACTAAGACTCTAAAACCAAATGATCAAGGAATCCTCTTTTGGGAAGATAGATAGTCAGACTCAGACACCATAGATGTTGCTTATGATCAATGGGTCAAGGAAGGATATGAGACCATTGGTGAATGGATCTGATAGGTACCAAAAAATTCATGAAAATCAATAAGTATAGGCTAGATATAGATTTATTGGAGTCTTAAGAGATGGGTCATTTATGCCAAGAAGAAAGTGAAAAGAGTGTTTCACCTCAATAAAAAAAACTTTTTATGCTCCCAAGATATGAATGAAGTAATCCTATGGAGGAATATGTCTATGAAATTGAATGATCCATCCTAAAGGAGGTGGATAGAATGGGTGCACTATTGTACAGATTGAAAAGAACTACCACTCATTGGTAGGTAACATAAAATCCTAGCTTGCCAACTTGTTAGGATGTAAAGGTATATATTTTCACCAAGTTTAGAAAAATTAGTGAGGGCCTACATATTTCAGCCTACTCTAGTGACTCAAACCCCATCACACATGTACGTCTTTGAAAATAAACATGAACTATTTATGGCTAAAATTCACCAAGAAATCTATGGGTGAATACCTTTTATAGAACCCTAAATACTCTAATGTAGGCATGGTATATACTTAATGAGATGTAACACAAAATAGTAGACTAAGATGCCCTTAAAGAGTAGTTTTTTATACCTTTTCCTTTTATTTTCAAAATATTAAATTGATTGAGACATTATAGGTAGTTAAAGGTTAGTGTTTGAGGACATAACTATATTGGAAGAGTGCATAAAGGACATGTTCAAAAGAAAAGGGTTAGTGCTCCCAACCTTCTTTGAAGAATTTTTTTTTAATAGTGACTCTAGTGATGAAGATAATGACACATGAAAGGCACACAACTAGAAGACTTTGATAGGTAAAATGAAGTCAATGCACCAAGCTGAGGATAAGACCCTAGAAAAATAAGACCCTACCCATATTTGGGTAGAAACAACTAAGGGCAATAGATAGGTTGAGGATTCACACCAGGAAAAGCATGAACCCTACTAGGTACCATTAAAAACTACCAAAGTAGATATTAATTTAGAGGGGGAACTAAAAATTGACACTCTAGGAACCTATTGGTTTGACATGGAATATGTACATATTATTGATCTCCTAAAATAATTCTAAGACTTATTCCCATAAAACTATAAATATATAAAAGCTTCACACCCATCACTCAAAAAGATGAGCATCAAACTAGTTAACAATGCAAGTCCCATCAAGAAGTGGCCTTATAATATGAACCCAAATCTTTGTACCAAGGTTAATACTTAGATCGATGGCATGCTAGTTTTAGGAATCATCTACCTTATGTAGGAATATAAATGGGTCAGCCCCATGGTTATAAGCATTAAAAATGATGGGTGTATTCAAATTAATGTTGACTATAGGCTATTGAATGTTACCTATATGATCAACCCCTTCCCAAACCCATTGATTGATGAAGTATTGGATGGTATCATAGGTTATGAGATATACACATTTACTAATGGTTTTTCAAGATACCATCGATTTCAAATTAAGGAGGAGGACAAGCCTAAAACCACCTTTGAAACTGAATGGGGTTTTTTTGCATATAACATAATACCCTTTCAGGTAAATAATGTACCAGCCATTTTCTCTTAGGTGGTGATCATCACATTTAAAGACTTCATTCACAAGTTCTTCCAAGTATACTTAGATGATTGGATAGTGTATGGGTTGGTGAAAGATCACTATGAAAATTTTTGCCTAATTTTTTAAAGGTGTAGAGAGTTACAAATTTATTTTAATCTTAAGAAGTCTATTTTTTAAATGTTTTTTTATAACATTACCTAGGCACATCATCTAGAAGGATGGTATACTCATTAATATTACCAATATTTTAATAATCCTTCATCTTCAAACACCATCAATACAAAAATGCATCTATGCCTTTCTATGACATTGTGGGTATTACAAGAAGTTCATAATAAATTATGCTAGGATTGTAGTACTGCTAAAGGAAATATTATGGAAGGATAACCCATTATATTGGGGAATAACACATGAGATGCTTTTGAGACCCTGAATCTAAAGCTATTAAGTACATTGATACTATAATTTCCCAATCGGGAAACTCCCATGTTTTATCACACAACCAAACAAAGGGAAAAGGGATCATCCTATTTCTTTTGCAAGTATGAAAATAACCAAGGTAGTCAAAAGTACACAGAAACTAAGCATAAGGCACCTACCAAGGTCTACACCTTATATAAGTTGAGATAGTATTTGTTAACAACACCTTCATCTTCTTCACTAATCACGAGGAGCTTAAGTACCTAGTGAATAAACCCATTTTACATGGGTGCATTTGTCACTAGATTTTTTTATTTCAATAATTCCAATTTGTTATCATAGTGAATCCTCAAAAATAGTACTTGGGTCCATACCATTTATCCTACATCAACTTTGGTGATGCAATAGTGCCAATTAAAAATGATATGCCTAATGTAAAGTTTTTTAGAATCCAATGTGTCCTAGAGGACTAAGTATAATTTTCCACATTTCTAACCTCTAGATCTATGCCTTAGGATATTACAATTAAGGAGAAGTACCTCAAAACTCACAATTTTTTCCACCCCATTTCAACTCATTGGTGAGAAACTATACAAGTTAAGCCATGATAAAATTTTGCATCGATGTGTCTTAGAGAATGAATGAGACTCAATACTTCAAGAGGCACATGAGGGGATTGTTGGAGTCCATTATGTAGGAGATGCCATGGTGAAAAAAGTGCTAAAATCAAGCTTGTGGTTACCAACTATATTTCATGATGCAAAATAATATGCCAAAGCATGTGATTTCTACCAATATACAAGAAAACCAAACCACTAGGATGATATGACCCTCATCCTCATTCTTTCCTAGATGTCCTTTAAAAAATGACCCATTAATTTTTTTGGGCTTATTACTCCTATTTTGATCTGAATAGGTGTAAATTACATTCTAGCTACCACAGATTACTTCACTAAGTGGGTCAAGGAACTGTTAACTAAAGACTATACAACCACCATAGTATAAAGATTCATCTAAGAACATATTATAAGTAGGTATAGATGCCCACTTAGATTGACTAGTGACCATGGAATCCATTTCATCAATGAAATATTTTAGATCCTATTATTTTAATATATGGTGGTGCACCATAAAATGACACCCTATCATCCACAAGAAAATTGTACTACATAAGCATTCAATAAAATATTAGGGACATGCCTCACAAAAATATACAACATTAGTCACAAAGATTGGGATGATCATGTGTCAATAGTGTTATTGGCCTATCACGCAACATACAATCTCTTGAACAAGATTACACCATTCTAACTAGTGTTTGGTGTAGAGGCCATTTTATTTATGGAATTTCTAGTGCTCTCATTTCACATCACACATATTAGTCACTTAGATTACCAAGAGTATTTAAGCACATGCCTATAAGATTTAGAGAGGCTAGATGAGACATGCACCTAAGCATAATAAAACCAAAAGATAAATAAGTCTCACCAAAATCTATGGCATGATAAGCACATCGAGCACAAGGTGTTTATATAAGGTACATTGGTCTTGTATATGATTCTAAGTACCTCAAAAACCTAGGCAAGCTACAAATTAGGTGGATGGGACCTTATATCATCCACAACATATTTGAGATTAAAAAATACAATCCATTCATTTTTACTAATGAAATTCTTACTAGGCATTTCAATGACACTAGATTGAATGTATACCATCACTAGGATGGTGCATATACCATTTGACATTGGTTTTTTGGTCAAAAGTTGGTCACTTTGTCTTATGACTATAATAAAATTAATGTAAGTCAAATATTTTTATTAAATTTTATTTCTTGTGTTATTTGAATAAGCATGACACTTTTCAACCTACAGTGGAATTTTTTTATCACTTATACCCAAATAAATCTAGTCGAGTGAATTGATCTTGGTATTTTTCTTAAAAGTGCCTGAGGATAGACACCTAAGTTTCTAAGTGCATGTGAAGTCTACTAGTCCAAGTAAATTATAAGTACTAATTGATAAAATAATGTACACAAGGTGGTCATTCATAAGAGACCAAAAGGATGCAATGAGGCACTAGAGGACTAACATAAGGATTTGTATGGAGTAATGAAATCCAAAGTAAAAGATAATAAAGCATAGAGAAATTGACCAAGAAAGAGAGGTGCACTTGAAAGGAAGTGCAACACCTAGAAAATATAGAACCTAGGAGGATGAATTATATGTATGTGAAGTACTACATGGAAGTAACCATAAGGATGGAAAAGTTCATGCCAAGTTGAACCAAGCACAAGATAATGACCATTGTGATAGCTGGCACCCACCTAAATTTTGGTAAGAAGTGACAGATTGAATTATCGATCACTTAACAGAAGAAACCATTAGTAGAGTTAATGCTATGGTGGTGGAATAATAAATATCCACATTAAATGAGTAGTTTTTAGTATATTTTTCCATAATTCATGGGTTTTAGTATATTTTCTAAATCTAAATACTGCTAGTCACCAATGTGGCACATGAGATTAGCGTATAAAATAGTAGATCATAGAAGTAGGAAGGTTACTATCATTTTCAAGAGTTTAGAATAGAGCAAGAATTTGAATCCATTGATCAAGAAAATGATACCAAAGATAAAACTAATCACCTAGAGCCTCCCCAAAAGATTAAAAAAAATCATGAAAAGATTGTGTTTTTCCCTAAGGAGGAAAGGATGTAAGCGAAGAGAATTTGATGGGGAAATAGGGGATAAGGAATTTAGTGAAACAACCAAGCCTCCATTAACAAGGTAGGAAACTTAATATCTAAATGAACTGTCACATTTCCCATGATTGTAAAGCATGCCAAGCATAATTTTAGGCTTCGACAAAATCAACTAGACATGCTTCAATAGTAGAAATTTCAAAATGGGAAAAAAATGAATGATCACGAGTACACTACAAGCACAAAAATATTCAAAGAAAACACAAGAAATAAGGGAAGTAGCTATTTTAAAATTAGAGGTTGATGTAGGGGAATATTGGAAGAGTTTAAGAAATCATTTTGGAGTTTTGTTGGTGCATGAAAATTTGAATTGTAATCCATTAGGAGTTTCCCACCTTTTTCTAATTTAAAATTTTAAAGTATGTAATAAGGGATTAAGGAAGTTTTAATGAGTCTATATGAGTCTTAGTGTTATGTACTATATAAAAAATAATGTAATAGACCTTATGATCTTAAAATAGGTCTTATGAAGTGGTATTTAGTCATTAGGTATGTGTTAAGTTTAAAACATAAAGTGGTAGTCATGTTGAAGCTACCACCCTACTACATGGGTTTTGGAAGTTGTTATATGTTTCCTGATTCAAGAAATAGTTATAGGGTATATTTTGATAGTATTTTTATATGGTAAAATGATGATCTAGTATTTTAGATTTTTTAGGAATGAGAGGAATGAGTGAAATAGGGTAGGTATGGTAAATAAATGGTGAAGGTCTGCTAAATATTATGTACATGACTGTAAGAGTCCCTCTTATTATGAATAAAGTCTACAGATGATTTATGTTATTGTTTATGAAAGGTTCCTTTTTTATTTTGTGTGATCAAAGTTATTTTTAATTCATAACTAGTAAATAGAGACATGGAATTTTGTATGGAGTAATTGTGTAAATTTAATGTAACACTATTTAAGACAACCAAGAAGTTGGTGAAAACCTCCACATTACTTGTCAATCTTGATTAAAGTTAGTGATTACTAAAGATGGTGATAACTATAAATAGAAAGGTTGATAAGATTAAGGGAATACATCATAAGGGTTGAGTTATATATAAGAATTCAAAACCCTTGGTATAAGCTTTGATATTATTGATTGTGTGTTGAACTCTAGTTGGTAGAATAAAATCAAGTATTATGTTTCAAGTTATTGAAACGAGTTATTAAGTATATTCCAAAGTGAAATATGGAGTAAAGTGATCATGTGGAAGGATATAATCTTATGAGTAGTTTTTTAAGAGAACCTTAGGTGAGTTTTTATAGATCTAAACCCTATTATGGTGTACAAGTAGTCTAAGTGGGTATTTTCAATAGTTAGTTTTATTAAGAGATCTAAGAAATGATTCAAGATTATATGATGTTGTAGGTTATCATGCTTGTGGAATGATGAAGAATTGGAGGAGAGTTTCCTACTGTTATGAAGCCTATCAAACTCTATTAAGTATCGTATGTAATGTTTAAACTAATAAATCCATGAATGGAAAGTAAATCAAAAGAAACAAGCATAGTTTAGTTTTTGGAGGGGTGTAAGAATGTTGGATAGATCTTACTCAAGTATTTTTAATGTTTAGGAGTATAAATCCCTATAAGTAAAGGCATCTTGAAAGTGGACCCTGGTTATTATAATGCATTTTGTGTGGAAGGAATGTGTATTGATTTCTTGGGAATTTACCATCAAAGAATCAACTTAATAAATCTCAAGGATGATTTGGTAATTGTGAGGGATCATATTGAATGGTTTATCACCTTTTTATTGATCAAAACCTATTGTAATTTATAAAACCTTTGAGACAAACTTATATCATGACATTTCTTAACATAGTCAAGGTTATTGGTTGTTGAAAACTGAAGCTAGTGGGATGTTAAGGAGTCTACAAGGATTGGAAGAGGTACGTAGGGTCAAGATAGACCTAGGAAACTAATTAAGGAACTTTGAAACCCCTCCTAAAAATAACAATTTATTTATGTTAACTCTCAACCTATGATAGATCCCTAAAAACCCTAATCTAGGGTTTGGGTCATATCTTTCTTTTAAACCATCAAAAAGTGCCAAAAATTGGTGAAAATATTGGTATTGATGTGACTAAGGATATTTTTAGGGTTTAAGGATTATATTGTATGTTTCCATACTATGGTAAAGGAATAAGTGTCTAAGGTGTAGATAGTGGCCTAATAAGCCTAAACAAAGAACAAAAATTCTATAGAATAGTGGTGTAAAGGATGAGTAAAGGCCTAAGATTTTGTGTAAAGCTAGTATTAAATAAAGGATACCTAAAGTGACAGTTGGTTTTACCATATGTTTTAGTATAATTCCATACATGTCAGAATTATAAGAATAAAGACTATAAGAGTGTGTAAGAAAATAGGACAGAGTGGTAGAGAATTGTCCTATTGCATAGTAGAAGGTTAAGGGTGACCTGAGAGGTGTAATAAATTATAATTATTATATATCAAGTATCAAGAACCTTGAATCATTGTGATTAGACATTTAAATAAAGAATGGAATAATGCCTGGAAGGACTATGGGAATGATTGAATGAAGGTGAAATGTAAGAGGTGTGGTTGATAAAGGAAGGTTAAGATATTTGAAATGAATAATGTGAATATATTTATATGTTTTATGTGATTGAACTCTTAATAATCAAGGTGTTTGTGTTTAGGTCCATATGGACAAATATATTTAGTGATTGCTAAGATAGATTAAAAAGTGTGCAAATAAGAATAAGTACATGTAGGTGAAGGATATAGGTAGAGTTTGGCAAAGAATTGGAATAAATTTACATAAAATGTGGAGATGGTGGGGGGGTGAGTTTTGTATATATTAACCCAAGTGTGAGCATAAAGATCACCTAGAGAGAGATGGAATACCCTCCATAGGTCATGGTGGGGGAGAAGTGGATGTCCTTTTTGCATGTTTTAAAGATTAAGGACTATAACCATAGGATAGGAAACAACATGTAAGAGTTGAAAAAGTAATGGATGATAGATACGAGTAAGAAGACTAAGGTAGGCACTATGCTCTTCAATGTCTCCATCAGAGATAAATTACAATTCATGGGCACCACACAACTATTTAAACTACCAAGATTTGGAAAGATAGAAGACTTGGTTCATTTCATCCTCTCATAGGTGCATGATGATCATTTATACTTTTTTAGATGGTACATATGGATTTTTTCAAGCCTCATTAACAAAATCACAAGGTTACCTACTATAGGAGTAGACATACAAGAGATGATGGAGGATGATGTAGACGTATAGAGGGTCACAAAGATCCTAGGCTATTACAAGTTAGGATTTTCTTTCCCCATCAAGGATATCTAAGGCATATGTACAATGGGAATAATACACCTTGTAAGAACCAAAAATTTACCTAATGACTAATGGTCCAATATTAGTAAAACCTTCCTATGCATTTCCCACCATATAACATAACAAGTAAGGTTCAATGTCTCCAAGTTCATCACATATGAGATAATCAAGAATGTATAAGAATGCCATTAGGTGCATGAGACATTATATTGGGGATACATGATAATATTAATAGGGATGGAGGAAATAGGTGTGCCAAATGGTAATGATGACCACTTATGGGTGTTCATACCTAGCCATGAGTCTCTAATTATGAAGTACTAGGACTTCATATGCCCCCAAAACTTCTCATAGAAATATAAGAATATATTAAAGGGTGGTTTATAATGTATTTAAAGTAATTTTTGAGGGAGTAGAACATCCCACAATAACTCCCTCAAGAATTGGTGGGAATGACAACCTTTGTCATGATGCAAAACTTTTGTGTGTTGCACCTAGTACTCACAAATGGGAATCTATCAGGCTAAATTTGGTTATCTTACACATTATTATACAAATACTTCATGGAGGAACTAAGGAGTATACCCAATGTGTAATAAATGTATATCTAAGCCAAGTCCATGGATCTCCATATAAGAATGATGAGATGATAATTTGTGCAACCTAGGCCCAAGGCCACTAGGGATGAGGAGGATGACATTGATAGGCCTAACATCCATCCCATCTAAAGGGTAATAATAAGTGGAAGGATTTTTAACCTTTACTATGGAATTAAGCCTCACAAGAAGGGTGGAGATCTTGGCAAAGATGATCATCACATTTTCCTAGTCGAGGATCAAGGGAAGGATGCACCAAAGTTGCAGGCAAAGTCACTCCAAAGGAAGAGGGGTAAAAACTTAGAATAGATCAATAAATGAAAATAGCCTATAAAGAATAAATTATGAACCTAAAACAAATAATTATGTGACATTCATGCAAGAGGGTGCTTCTTTCATCAAGTATCTAAAGAAAAAAATAAAGGGACCCGTAGCATTCCCTACAAATAACCTTGAAAATATAGAGATAGAGGTGACCCTCACACCCATAATATAGGAGGAGATTGAAGAATATAGAGAAGGGATATATATCCTAAAATTAAGTGAATGTGAAGAATATATTAGCACCGGGAATGTTTAGGAAACCCTGCAAGTGGTGTGACTATTGTGCTACAAGTAATAGAGGAAGTGATGAGCCTAACATCTAGTGCTACCTAATTAATTTTTCCATAAAGGAAACTAGTGCTAACACCTAGGGATGAGGATTCTACAATGGCCCCTCAAATTATCAAGGAGAAAAGAGTGGCTTGGATGAAGATGGGACTAAATGATGAAGATATCAACTAGGCTTTTGTACTTGAAGAGAAATAGAAACTTGACTAGGAATGGAAGAAGGATAAGTTAGAGAAAAGGGCCCCAAAGGTTCCCTCAAGTGTAGAACTAGTAGTATAAGTGATCAAATAATATTTAAGTGACCTCACCAAAAAAGAAAAAAAAGCTTAGCAAGGGGCACACCCAAGTAATAAAGGGGTGTTTAAAAAAAATAAGGTGATATTGTTACCTCAAAGTAACAAATAGAGATAACTAAGGATCACTAGTAACAACAAATTAATACTAACATCAAAGGGATAACCCTAGAGGTAAGCATAAGAAATCCCCAAGATGAAGAAGTGGATGAGGAGGAAATGTCTGATGAAGAAACCCTTAAGGACCAAATAAGTGAATCCTTAGAGGAGCACACCAAAGAGAGTGGTGGTTCTAGTGAAGAGAAATAATTACATAGATAAGGTTGTCATTGAGAAGGATGATAGAGATATTAACATAAGGGAGATGGTGTAGAAGAATTGGGGGGAAAAAGATCTATACATGTATGAAATTATGTCCCCTTGGGATACCATGACAAGGACATGAAATTATATCTCATTTATGCCAGCCCATTATATGGATGAGCCCCAATTTTAGGTTCCTAGAGAAACTAATTTGAGCTTAGAATATCCCAAGGAAGGGTAGAAATCCATTCTTGTTTACCCACATGCAATGAACCTAGTCTAATCTACAAATGAACTAATAAATATGGATAAAGAAGTAATATAATAGAACATCATCAATGATGGTAAGGTAATGAAATATAGAAATCTCCTCAAACAATCCAAAGAGGAGATATAGAACAATAGGTTTACACTATAGTATCTCTATGAGATCCTAGAGATGTATGAACCATCTCTTTTTATTGGCATCAACACTTTAAAACTTTCATACATTGACAATAATTGTGTATTTGTGGATAAGATGATCCAAAGGCTATAACATGAGTTGGTGAAAAAAGAAGAAGAAAAGGAATACCCCAGCATCATACTAAAGAAGGAACTTCTAGACAAGCTCAAAGAGGTAGAAGATATCTTCATGAAGTTAAAGGAAGGCATGGAAATAGTATCTTTCATTTTATTAAGCTTCTGCAACCAAGCCTTGGTAATAGATGCATGACTAAAACAAGTAAAGGAGGAGAAGGCGAAGCTAATGGCTCAGTTATACTCTGCAAGTAGGGCAAAACAATCACAAATAATGGGTAGTTTGAATGCACTAAGTAATCATATCAAGGATTAGGATCAAACTTTTGAATAACTCTTATGCACTTTACAAACTAAATCCTATGATTAAGGGGAGATCTTAGATGGAACTATTACAAAGGAAAAGTCTAATTTAGAAGCCTTTCATAAGGAGATAGATAAATATAAACACGTGTGTTCATTGTTGCATCATCCAAAAATGGTAGTGCTACAGAAGAAATCAAGTTAGCCATAAATGGTTTGAGGATTTTAGTACCAAACTCTATGAGAGTGTGCCTAAGTTATACACTCCCAAGAGTTTGATGGTTTAATTTTAGGGTAGACTAAAGTTTTTTTATGGGGTAAATGTTGGGCCCCTAAACCTTTAGTAAAGTATTCATACCAACATGACATCCACCCAGGAATGAGAAGATAATTTTGGCTAGTGGTTATCCTAAGGGTTTTTTGTATCTATATGGAGGTTTTAACACAAATATTGAACTAGTTGGCAGGTGTCTAACCATATTTCAAGTTTTTAGGGCATCATCAAAGATTTGTAGAAATGTGGCAAGTGCATTGGGGGGATCATAGAGTCATGCAGCTAGTGGTTATGATGTTTGAATTCCATCTCAACACATAGCATACAATTTCCACCATGGAAAATATGTTCTTGATGGTTTATATAAGGATTCCAAACCTATATATAGGGAGAGAGAGAGAAGAAATATAAGAAAGATATAGTGGAATGATTTTGAATCCTTACTCTATAAATCTTGATCCAATAGCCATTAAGGCCTAGAAATAATATGGAGGATAATTTGGATCTAATTGTATGTGCCCAAGCTCATCTATGAGCCTCTACGATATTAGAATTATGATTTAAATACAAAATGTACTATGGAATTTCAATAGTAATAAATAATGTCACATTAAATGTACTGTGTCTAGTATTATATATCTTATAATATTGCTAATTAGATGCATAAGTTTGTCATGTCACACTTTTGATTAGTTAAGTGAATTCATGATCATATTCTTTGATAGTTTTACTACTTTAATGGAATCCATATAATTATAATGACATCATCATTATATTATATGGAGGAGAGTATAGATCTATGTTAGTAAACCCATCCCTACTTAAATTTCATTTATTTAGTATTAATAATCACTCAAAACAAAGTAGTATTATGACCCATTAAGTGCCTAAATGACCCCATGATTAATCCAAAAAAGGCCTAATTCGTATGAATATACCTTGATATTTTTTATATTTATTAATTCCCCTTAATGAAGCATCATGTCATGACATAAATAGCTTAATATAGGCCCTTATTAACTCTCAGATGCACTTTGGGTGAGTGCATAAGGCCTTTTACTTATGTGGATTTATGCCAACATAAATACATGTTTAAAATTTTGAGTTAAAATGGAGTATCCCATGATTATTCATGGTTATAATAAAATAAGACCCTAGAAATTACATAATAGTCTCAAATAGAGAGCACTCCCAGCCAAGACAAAACTACAGGCAGATCAGATGATTGAAAAAGGATGATGGAAAAATATTTGGATGATGGTTAGACATTATCTAGATTTTTTTATAAGGTGAATATAAATTGAGAAGGCCCTACACTAAGAATGAACATTTAGAGGTGGTCATAGGCATAGATACATAGTTTAGGCCTATTAGGCCTAAACCCTCAAGGTGCCTAGTTCCACTTCCATGACCACATAACGTTCCTAAACCATTTGATAACCTTCATGAAAGAGTTAAGGATGGATTAGAACCATGAGTTAAGGATGGATTAGAACCATGGAGTGTCCAGAATACAGTTAAAATCTTGAGAGGCAATTTCAATTACTCATATATATATAGATATATATATATAATATGCATAAGAACTCAATAATCTAGGGTTAGTTTAATAGGGTCATTAACTCAATATTTGTGGAATTTTTTTATGGGTTGAATGTCTAACCTTTATGAAACAACGTTAAGAAGCAAAACCTCCTAAAACCCTATGAAGAACTTGATGGGGAAAATATCATTGGAGATACATTAAAGAGGGATCAAATGGCCATGAGAATTACTTAAACCTATTTATCACTCACTTAGGCTTTGTGACATCTATTTTATTTATTATGTCTCTTATACAAATAGACCAAAATCTTAGTTTATTGTAAGTTTTGATGTGTTTTGTAGGGAAAAAAGAAAATTGGTGGATGAAATTCATTGAGATAGGTCTGTAGGGACTTATTATAACTCCCTATACTCATATATGATCCAAGTGTAGCATAAAAAATCCTCTAATAATATTTTCATTATAGGTAGTCTTGGACAGATAGTGAAAGGATAAGTGACTGCCTAGTGAGAAGATGAGAGGTCCTATATTGAATCTTTTTTATGTTTAAATGGAGTAAAAGATCAAAATACTTTGAACAGATGTCCTAACATATATTCATGTATTTCCTTGAGAAAATTTAAGTCACCTTGATTAAAAATGTGAAGATTGAAGCCAAGAGGGATAGTAAGTGACTACAAATAATGAACATAAGTTTCAAGAGGAAGGCTATCATTTAGAGGGGTATCTGATGACTTTCACATATTTTTTCTAGCCTCCCATGAAAGATAATATTTTTAAAGACTTCCTAAGTCAATTTCAAGCATTCAAGTTATGATCCATCATGAGGGAAGTTTCAAGAAGTTTGATTAAGGTCTCTACACCAATTTGAGGAGAAGGATGCAATTTTGATGGGCACTTGTAAATGACAACTTCCTAAACTCTTTTCTACTTCATTCTCTTCAAATGTAACTAGTATCCAAGTTTTGACACTTGTCCTTGTGACCTTTCTACTTACCTTTTTTTGTCTCCTCTCCTATGATTTATTTATGCAATCCATTTTGACATTTGTAATATAGTCCACATCTAGTATGGTGAAGAGTTACTAGTTTAAATATTGTATTTGCCTTTGAAATAAAGATTTACAATATAGTTTTGATATGCATAACTTCTTATCTACATGTGTGAAGTTGGGCATAGTGGAATCATAAATGATAAGTATTTATCCTTATCTTCTCTTTTCTCTTCCATGTTGTTGTAAGTAATTTTCCCTCTAATAGGTCACATGAAGTGTAACTAGTGTATTGGTCTATCATTAAGTGTAAAGAGTAGAATTAGTGTTTGCAATCTAATCTCTTTTTCACTCACTTTGAAGAATTACAATGCATATCACATCCATGTTTGAAAAACTTAGATTAAAGAAATATAGGATGTTGAGACTAGTATTGTGAGCCATGTTTCATAGTACAAGTTTATGGTAGTTTAGTGGAGATATATCTAGTGTATCACCTTATTAACATAGTTTATTTTTCATGTTAATTTTATCCCTTTTCATCTAATAAAGCAATTAGTTTTAACATTATGGCCTCACCAAGTAGATGTCAACCCCTACCATAAAAAACTTGAATAAGAACCCTTCTAATCTTACCTATTGAGTTTACATATTGAGCCAAAAAATATTCTCCTATCTTCACTAGATTTTTTGGTAGCATAGGCAGTCTTATTAGGTTTTCCTTCATTCCATATAAGAGAGGTCAAATTAGGATTTTCTCTCTTGGGCATAGAAATGGGGTCCCTTGAACTTATTCCTATCACATAGATTTTGAACCCATTTGAATGATGTAGTATCTCACTGTACAAAAATCTAATGATATAATGGGAACACCTCCAAGCTGTAAGACCTTATCAAGTTGAGGTGAACCTCTAGAGAAGGATATATTAATTTTTCTAAACTCAATTTAATTGATAAACTACCAATTTATATAAATTTTGCTTCTTTATTGATGTTTTTCCTAAACTAGGGTTTGACTAGGAAAAGAGTTTGATAATGAAAATTTCAAAACTAAAAATTGTGATTGCACCAAGTATTTTTATAGCAGATTTTAATGCTTACTTGGATGAACACAATAGAACAAAAAAATAAATTGAAATTTTTAAGAACACAAACTCATGCAAATGGGAAATCAAAGTCAATATTTGATATTTTTAATATAAGGGGAAATATTTTTTTAATCAAACAATCTTCCAAGAGGGAGAATAAAATACCACAAATGAAATCTTCAATTATTTCTCATTCTCAAGGTTACAGCATGTAAAAAAGATACTCAAAATAAAAAATAATATTCCTAATAGGAAAAAGATAAGATTAGGAAATGCCATATTGTCCAAATTTATATGAAAGATCTCATTAATGAGATATAGTTACCAAAAACTCCAACACCTAATAGAAGAACATGAAAATCTAAAAACTCCATGAAAAAAGGCATGATCTACAATAGTTATGGCATCCTTGGTGTAGTGAACAAGTTGGGAAAAAATGATTGTTTAAGAGGTGGGCATGATCTACAATTGGTGTGGCATTCAAGGAACTTGAGAAATATTCATGTAATGCCCTTGGTCTCCTTCATGTAGATGCTATGGCTCTTCATGTAAATGGGGTGCCAAAGTGAAACTCATTTTAGAACAAAAGATAACTTAGAAATAACTTAAGTTACATTTTTACAAAACCCTAATCTATAATTTCCAAGTGAGATGTTTACAACTTTTAAGTCATACCACTTTTTCAAAACTAGAATTTCATTTTTCAATATTGGTTTTTAGAACTTAAGTAATTAGATCTTGTCAAAATGAAAAGTATAATTTACAAATCTGATTTTTGAAATTTCCAACCAATCAAAATAGGAAGTGTAGAATACACATGGCTCTTTCTAAAAAAGAACTACCAAAAATATATCTACAATTTACAAGATATATTTATGTAAAATTATAATATTTCTACAATAATGAAAATACAATATATGAGGATGCTTTTAAAAGAAATAATTAATATATTTCCAACACTTATTACTCTTTATATTTATTAGCCTACAATTTTTGAATATATTCATCAAAATCCTTGAAGATCTCCTAGATTATCTCTTCATCTTGGACAAAAGAAGAGAGGTTGGTGATCTTTCAATATTCTACTATATTGAAAAGTTCCTTCCTCAATGTTATGTATTCTTAAAATATTTACCCATATGATACAATGTGTTATGATACTTGATGTAGTGGTGGATAGAGCTCAAGGTAAAGATGGTATCTCATGTATATTCCTTTTTGATCACTTATTTGAATTTACTCTAAACCTCTTCTACTAAAAGGTGGCTATATTCATGATATGCTAGCCAATATGACAATTTATTCAAAAAATATTCCATGTCATATAACATGTCAGTGGCCTTGTCATGAGCAACTTTGGCCTTATGGGCAACATATTTAAGCATATTTATTTTAAATTTAGCATCTCTATATAATATTTCTTGCTTTCCATCATTTTTAATTATGTTTTCCACAAGGAGGATGTCTATGTCAATTAAGTCCAAAACTATCAATTTTGGATAGAAAATATTCAAGCTTTCTATTTCCCGCTCATATTTATTAACCAGTTCTCTCAGGGTGACCCTTATCTCTCTAAAAATTATATAGTGGTCCATTATTATATCAATAATTTTATTACCCTTGGAGATGATTTACTCTACCCATTCCTTAGTGCCGCTTCCCATTCTTTCAATTTATGTTACCATATCAAGTGTTTCCTAATCTATGATCTAGGTGATTAGATGTGCTTATTCAAGTTATGCTAATTGAATAGTGGTATTCATGAATTTATTAAATACAGTCCTAAGTTATTCAACCTTATTTTTAGCTCATCCTTAGTGACCTTATAATTATCCATTTTTTCAAAGAGGGATTTGATGTTGGATTGAACATCTTGTTTCAACCCCTCCCTAATAGGATGTCCAAGGTGAACTCTTAATACTTGATAGTCCGATATTATTATATTTGTTTGGATGGGGGGAATATAATCTATACATATCTTTCCCTTGCTAAGTCACACTATTGGTGTAGTTTTTATACACACCATAGTTGTAATGAGGTAGCATCTAACATTTTAAGATCTCAATAGAGGTAAACTCCACTTCAAGGCATGAGTTGTAGGTATGCATCTTATTTTAACTTATTGATGGAATGGTGGGTAGGGCATGCATGTTGTTGAGAAGGTTTTTAGATTTGGGTGTGGTTATAATAGGAGTATTAAATCTCTATGTGAGTTGTCTAGGTGGATGGTTGATAATCTAGAGTGGGTAGGTCTCAAAATAAACTCAAAAAAAGAGGGAAGGGTAAGGTAAAAAAGAAAAAATATATAGTTTTTAAAAATTACTCCCCTAGTTGGTTTCTAAAAGGAAAAGTTCTATAAGAACCTATGCCTATTTCTAGAAACAATTAGACACACACAGTCAAACATAGATAAGAAGTCTAAGGAAATAATGATGCAAGAAATTTGAAAGCCTTAAACAAAGGTTACTTCTTTTAGGTCAACTATTGCACAAACTTATCAAAAGGTTATGGTTCAAGTTAGTGAAGTATCTGAGGAAGATGTTGAATACTAAATATTATTGAAACATAAAACTAGTGAAATTAAAAACTAATTACATATAATTGGAAAGAAAATATGCAAACACATTCACTGATGATCAAAATTGATGATGCTCTTGCATTCAAAATTCTCTAACCAAAATCCAAGTTGGATTAAATTTTTTTTTATAGGCTTTAGGAAGGGGTCTCCTCATCCTCCAAGTTCATTTAAGTGATTAGATGTGATAACTAGAACATGTATTTCTAATTATGGTTCAAAACCATATAAGAGTCTATTTATATTTATCCATTTAAAATAGCCTTTTTAAAAGTTATGAAACATGTTTATGTTTATAAAAATAAGGTCTATTTTTTAACAATTATAACTTAGACTATATAAAAACTTAAAATAGATTCACCATTTACTAAAACTACACATATATCTTTTATAGGTTGTGAGAACAACCTATTGATATTTCAGATTAGCCACCTTCAAATGAAAACTTAGACTTTACCAATGTTTTTAGAACTAATGGCACTATTGCTAATCTTGACCAATCTAAAATATACATTACATGATCACTTGTGCCTTTTATAAAATTTAGATATTCACTTTTATATTCAATTTTTAGATTATAATATACGAGTTCATATTTTAGGTCAACTTTGAGTTCCACTATTTGTTGATAAAGCATAGTCCAAAGAAATATCTCAAAATATGATACATGTCATCACTTGATTGAGTCTAAGATATTTGAAAATTACACTTAGGATTCAAACCATCTATATTTTATATGATATAATGTGAGCAAGCCACCTAGTAGCTCTATAGGGCCTATATGTTCTTTAAACACTTTTATGTCACTTGGAAACTCTTCATTGGTTTTAGGACCTTTGCAAATTCCATGTTGATCTTCCATCATCAATATAGTTATTCTTGAGTTAATGTAGTTTTTATATATTATTAATTTTGGCTCACTTACTCCCATGAGCTTAACACTTATCATTTCCTATTTTACTCTATTTCATGTGTGTGTCACTTGGAAACTACTTGGGGATTCTGAGTTCTATGTACTAAGATACCTACTCCTTATTATGGGCTATTGGATTTATGCACTATGATATTGAGATGGTGACACTTATCACTCTTACCAAGCTTTGACATTTCAATTTGCTCTTTACATCATTTGATCAAATGGGCTTGAGCAACATGTATTTTAAGATCTTGGTTTGAATCCAAATGGATACTTTATGATGTAAAATTTTATGTTTACATGATCATCAAATGACATCCTATTGAATGTTATTGATGTCCATATGACTATCAAATTTAATCTTAGAAGTTTAGCATGTTGTTGACGTTAATTTTGACATTCATGTGACCATAAAATGACATCCTCATGATTGTCAAATGATATCAATATGACTATCATATTTAATATCATAAACTAGCTTGTGTCATTTCCTTGGGGCTTCCTAATTATACAAACATAGATGAAATACTTAGAATAATTCTTTGAAAACATATAAAAAGGACCCTACATGAATATTTTGTCTAAGGTTTTAGTATTTATAAAAATATGACCTGGACCTTTAGCTTAAAATTTTAAATCAAGGTCAAGCATAATGAAATTATTTTTAAATAAGGGTGCCAATTGGTAGTCTGGTATTTATTTTAGGATTTTTGTGCGGTGGATTTGTCTCAGGACTATTGTAAGGTGTATTATTTTAGAAAAAATGTCATCAAAAATTCACCTAAAGGATCATTTTAATCAAACAAATTGTCTGAAGGATTTGGCTAAAGGATAAAAGCCCTGGGACAAAAGTCTCAAAGGGAAAAGGTCTAGAACAAAAAGTTCCAAAGGGCATGTGACCACTTCAAAAAGGTCTAAAAAGTCCTTTTCAAAATATATGAAGGGTAATTTTAGGAAGCCTGAAGGGCATGTGTCCTTTGGGGGAATTATTTTAGAACTTTTGTATCAGACAAAATGTCTAAAACAAAAATACTAAGGAAATGGTCTAGACAAAGGTGTAGGATAAAATTCTTAAAAGGAAATTTCAAAATTCTCAAAGGGCACTTTTGAAATTCCAAGGGGAATGTTTAAAAATTCCAAAGGGCATGTGCCCTTGAAAAAAATTTCAAAGGGTAAGTCAGAGGTAAAAAAGTGTCCTTTCAAAAAGTCCCAAAGGAAAATTATTATGGGGGAATTGTTTTAAACAAAATGCCCACAACAATTCTCCTAAAGGGTCATTTCTCTTAGAAAAATGTTCAAAAGAATTTTTGACTTAGAGAAAGTGTCTCAAAGAAAAGTTTTGAAGGAAAGGCAAAGGCTTGAGATAAAATTCTTGAAGGAAATGTGCAGAGGGGACAAAGGGCAAATGTAAAAGTCTTGAAATAATTCTATTGGAAAAAAGGCAGTAACAAAAGGCCGAAGGACACTTTCATAAAGCTTGAAAGGTAGGTTGGTAAGGCAAACATGATACTTTAAAATCTTTGAAGGGCAATTCCAAAAATTTTAAGGGTAATTTGGAAATAATCTAAAGGGTCCATTTCATATGGAATCTATCCATGATAAAAGTCCCAAAGGATCTACTTCATAAAGGCTAAAAGGTAATCAAAAAATGTTTAAGGGTAGGTTTAAAGGGGATAAAGGGCAATTTCAATTACATCAAGCAAAATTACCATGGCCAAAAGAGCCTATAGACCAATTCCATCAAGGAAATTACTTCAAATAAAATTTCCACAACAATTTCTCTGATAAATATAAGTTCTCAAGAATTAATACGTGGAAAAAATCTTAATAAAGACAAATAGGATAAATCTGGAGGAATGAGTCTGAAAAAAAACAATTTGCATAAGCCCTAAAATAATAGGTTTGAAGAGGATAGAAAATATAGTCCCCAAAACATAAGTCCAAAAAAAAGTAGCTTGAAGTAACAAACTTGATAGAACAAAAGGATTTAATCTATGAAAATAAATATCAATGCCATCTTGCCAAAGAATAAAGGACAAACAATGATATTGTCTTCAAATTTACATAAACACATAGAAGAGGGGGATCAAAATTAAGACAATAATATGAAAATAGTGGGTCCCCATTTCCAATGGAAATAAAAGGGTGTTAGGTATAATAAATGGTGACTCATAGGGGGAATTTTCCTAAGTATTCAAGAACCCAAAACTCTAGTTTACAATCCTAAATAAATCATGAAGTGTGCCATAGAATAATACTTAAATCAAAAACATGAAAGAGACTCCTAATTTAATTTACACAACATACTTGCCTTTTAATTTTTTGGATCTGTGTGTGTTAAAATGTGTAGTTTATTTAACCCTTGTTGTGATTAGTTTTACAAAGGTTTTGATGGCTACTGTAGGTTTTGTTCCAGTATCTATTAAATCTCAAAAATAATATAAGATCATGCATTACTTTACTGCCATCTAGGTGTCCATATCCCTAACATAGATACCTTGGGTTCCTTCTCTTCTCATTCCACTACTTTTTTATTTTGATCATGATGTGTGGTATATTGACCTTATTTCATCATGTGAGCCTTTTAATTTTATTTATATTTTATTTTGATCTTTGGTTATTTCATATTTTGATCTTGAATGGAAAAGAAAAGATCTGGAACCATAGTGAGTTGTATAATTATAAAACAAATTATTACTAGGACATCCCTGTGAGCCACATCTATTCCTAGAATTATCATTTCGAATAGGTATTCAATGTGATAAGTGTATTTGATCCAATAAAATAAGAAAAAAATATAAATTTCTATGAAGTACTCTAAGATTAAATTCCACATGCCTGGTAAAAGTATTCAATTTTGACACCAATCAAAATAATTCATGATTATCTGCCTTTATTGTAAAGACTCAAAAACATAGAAACACACCTAATCTATAAACTAGTCCCAGAGTGTCAAGATTTTAATTTCCCCCTTTTTCATAAGTCATAGGCTCAGTTGGTTTGGATTATAACTTGGTTATAGTTAAAGCAATCATAGTTTTTAATGTCAGATAAATTAAAAAAAACTAAACTAAGAAAGCAAGAAATCTAATCAAGAAAACATGGAATTTAACCTATGAAAGCAAAATACTAAAAGTAGGAAAGATTAATCTAGAAAGCATGAAACTAGTCTATGAAAGCAATAAATCTAATCTATGAAAATAGGGAGCTAATATAAGAAAGCAAAAAATCTAATATAATCCTATGACTACATTGATATATCCCTCGTTATTCGGTAATATCAACTGATGGTATAGCCTTAAAGTAGTGCTTCAAGAACTATTGATTGATAGGATATGTAAGCTCATTGCCTTGGAGGTCCTTTAGAGGAAACACATGTTTTCCCATGATCTCTAAAATATGGTATGGTCTAATCTATAGTGGTTCAAACTTATTATGTTGTTCTTTCTTCTCATGGGTTTTAACCCAAAGTAACACTAGATCTAAAATTCTAAATGCTTTGAATTTTCTTTTTTTGTCAAACCACCTCCTAAGTCCTTGAATATTCCATTTTGATTATGTCTAACAACTTTGATTATGCTTTGTCACTTGGTTTCATGTAGTCCTACATAAATTGATAAGTGGATAATGTTTTCACTTGGATTTGCACCCTTTGAGGAGATGGAAAAACTCTTCTCATCTAGGTTTGTGGGAAGTTTTGAGTGTGGAGCCATTTAGGGGATATCACATGACCATGGGGATATATTTTAGGGGCCTAAAGAGCTCCACAAATGTGGGGAGTGCATTTTTTCTCACTCCACCTATTGTGGAACCTTGCTCTATATGTGAGTGGAATACTCTTTATATTTCTAATTTCTATGTATTCCATGTTTTATGGAGTTAGTTGTTAGATGCCTATTTTCCATGTTGACTTCTTTGATTTTAGGGAGTTATTTATTGTAAAATGGAATTCCTTCATTGTTTCAAGGAGTTGGTTGCGATCACATCTTTAGAAAATGTTATTTTTGAAAGAGGAGAGATAAATATAGTAAGTTCCTCCTTAGGTGGACTTATGGATGAGTTTTCTTAGGTGGAGGAGAGTTGTCACATGGTGGATAATGCTTATCTTGGATAATCATTACATAATTATCCTTATTTGGTGGATTTTTATTCATTTGTTATATATACAGGTGTGATGTGACCTTTAGAAGTTGATGTGCTTATTTTTAGGGGTGTGGTTTTTGAGAGATAGAGTCAAAGTTTAGATTTTTTCAAAGTGTAGGTGTTCATTTTTAGGATGTGGTATAGCAGCTTATGAGATACATTACTGTACAGGTGCAGGTGAGAGTGTATCATAACATATGTGTAACATTTTTGTTAGAAGATATTCTATCTTTTTGATAAGTCTTTGAAATCTTGTTTTGATTATAGTTTTTATTAAGGAATTTTTTGGTGGATGTAGCCCATATTAGTTGAACCATGATAGATCTATGTTATGGTTTTATTATTATTTTCTATCTACATTTATGATTTCATTTAATTATGGTTTGAGGAATTATTTTTTTGATGTATGTTAGTGCATAATTAGATTTGATTTCATATATAAAATCTAGTTATGTGATTTTATGGTGATTTAAATCTAGCTTAAAATCTTTTAATTCTTAACAACTAGTATCAGAGCATTGGTTGTGTTTTGTTGAAGTGGTAAATCATAGGAAAGGTTATTAGCTTAAGTGGGAGCTATGGGAGAAGAGATCAGATTTAGGGTTGATAATTTTTATGGTAATAATTTTGGTTTATGGAAAATGTAGATGGAAGATTACCTATATCAAAAGGAGCTTCACCTCCCCTTGGAGGGGATAGTAGAATAACCTAGAAGTATGAGTGATGTAGATTGGTCACTGATTGATAGGAAGGCAATGGGATCCATAAAATTATGCCTTGCATCTTCTATTGCCTTTAACATTTTTGATGAGAAAAATATAAAGGATCTCATGGATAAACTTAGGAATTTGTATGAGAAACCCTTTGCTTCTAATAATTTTTTTCTTATGAAAAGATTGTTTAACATAAAAATGTCTGAGAATGGTTCAATTTATAATCATCTAAATGATTTTAATATGGTTTTAAGTATGATCACTTATGTTGGAATTAAGTTTTATTATGAAGTTAGATCTTTGTTTTTTTCTTTTCTTTACCTAATGTTGGGAAAGTTTGGTTATGGATGTGAGTAATGCAGTCCCTACCAAGGGAAGCTTGAATTTTGAGGATGTTGTGGGTGTGATTCTAAGTAATGAAATGTGAAGGAAAATCACTAATGAATTATCTTCAAGTAATGCTTTATCTATAGATACTATAAGGAGGCAAAAGGATGAGAGCAAAGGCAACCATGGAAAGTTAAAGGGTATATCTAAATCTAGATCTAGATCCAAGATGATAAGTTGGCATTATGGGAAGAGTGGACACTCAAAGAAGGATTGTTGGTAACTTTAAGATAAGAATTATAATAAAGAGGAAATGAAAGAGGTAAATGTGACATCAGGTAAATCATGTCAGGATGCCTTAATTCTTTTATGGATAGTTTTTCTAAGTCTTGGGTATTAGATTTAGGGGTTTGTTTTTATGCCACCCTACATAGGCATTATTTTACTAATTATGTTCAAGAAAGTATAGGACATGTTTATCTTGGTGATGATGAACCATATGAGATAGTAGGGAAAGGTTGTGTTTAGGTTAAAATGTAGAATGGGAACACATGGCTACTTAAGGATGTCAGACACATGCCTATGTTGAGATGGAATTTGGTTTCAGTGGGGTAATTGGGTAGTGAGGATTATTTGGTAATTTTTAATATAGATTCTTGGAAATTTACCAAAGGCGATCTTGTGATTTTGATATGTAAGAAAGTTGTTACTTTATATTTGACTAGTAGTGTTGATTATTTTGATTTAGTTATTACAGATGAAAATGTAACTATGTGGCACTATATAAGGGCATGGAGATCTTAAAAGACAAGTTACCTAGATTAAAAGACATAGATCTAGAATTTTATGATAATTATGTGTATGGAAATAGAAGCATGTTAAGTTCGTAAAAGTTATACCCACAAAGAAATATCACAAGTTATAGTTGGTACACTCAGATCTATGAGGACTAGCTCAAGTATCTTCTATTGGTGGTTTCAATTATTATGTCACTTTTATTAATGATGCAACTAAGAAATTTTGAGTTTATTGTATTAAAAATAAATTTTATGTATTTGACACTTTTAAGAAGTGGAAAGCCTTGGTTGAGAATGAAACATGTCTCAAGTTGAAATGTCTGAAATCATATAATAGAGGTGAGTATTTTAGTAATGCTTTCTTTGATTATTGTTTTAACAATGGAATCCATAGGAAAAGGATGGTTCTAAGAACTCCATAGTAGAGTGGGGTATCGGAAAGGATGAATAGAACAATAATGGAACATGCTAGGAGCATGCGGTTGCATGTAAGGTTACCTTTATAATTTTGGGTAAAAGTAGTTAACATGGAATTATATCTGATTAATAAATAACCTTCTATGCCTTTAGATGGAGGCATTATTAGCTTGGTCTAGTAAGAATGTTTATTATTATTTTCATAGAGTATTTTGATGTGAGGCTTTTGATTTAATTAAGAAAGAGGATAAGACCAAATTAGAGGCAAAATCATAGAAATACACATTTATCGGTTATGGTGAGGATGAATTTGGTTTTAATTTATGGAGCACTAAAGATAAGAAAATATTTTGGTATAGAGATGTAGTCTTTAATGAAAAAGTCATGTATAAAGATCAATTGTAGGAACAGGAACAAGAATAGAAAGAGTACACATTATTGGTCGACATAACAAATGGCAAAGTATCCAATGAATTAGTTCAAGAACCTTATACACAAGGACCCAAAACTCCTATGGTAAGGTCTTCTAGGGTAAGAAGAGTACCTGAACATTTTTCTCCTTTTAATTATTTATTACTCACTGATAATGTAGAGCTAGAGTGTTATGAGGAAGCAATGCAGGTAGATGCTAGGATGAAATAGGAGCAATCCATGGATGAGGAACATAGATCTCTCATGGATAACCAAATGTGGGATTCAGTAAGGATACCCAAGGGAAAGGGTGCATTTCCAAACAAGTGGATCTTTAGAATAAAAGAAGAGGATGAAGAGATAAAAAGTTATAAGGACATGATGGTGGTCAAGGGGTTTGCTCAAAAATTAGGTATTTATTTTGATGAGATTTTATTTCCTATTGTAAAAATGACTTCTATTAGGACTATTCTTGGTTTAGTTACAGTTGAGTATTTGCACTTAGAATGGTTAGATGTGAAAATTTCTTTTCTTCATGGTGATTTTGATGAAGAGTTGTATATGAATCATACATAGGGATATGAGGTTGAAGGGAAGGAGAGCTATGTGTTTAGAGTAAATAAGATCTTGTATGGCCTGAAACAAGATCCATGGCAATGGTATACAAAGTTTGATTATTTTATTTTGGAACAATAATATCAAAGGTTTAATTATAACCATTACATGTACATCAAACATTTTGATGATGGTTCCTTTATTATTTTATACCTGTGTGTGTATGACATGTTTGTTACAAGAAAGAACATACAACATATTCATATGCTCAAGAAATAATGTAGTGACTCCTTTTTTATGAAGGATTTGGGTGTTGTAAAACAAATCTTTGGTATAAATATTACTCATGGTAGGAAGGAGAGGAATCTAATATTATCCCAATCAAAGTATGTGAAGAAAGTCTTGGAAAGGATTAGCATGTTGGATGCTAAATATATTGGTACTCCTTTGGTAGGCCACTTTAGATTATCAATATATCAATGTCCTAAAATGGAAGCTAAAATTTTTAAGATGTCCAAGGTACCTTAATCATCAATAGTTGGCATCTTGATGCATGCCATGGTTTGTACTAGGTCAGATATTTCCCAAGTAGTGGGAGTTGTGAGTAGGTATATGAGTGAACCTAGTTATGAGCACTAGTAAGCAGTAAAATGGATTCTTCAGCATTTGAGATGAACCATGGATTTTTCATTATGTTATGGTGGATCAAATACCACTTTTCATGATTATGTGGACTTATATATGTCAGGGGATATTGATAGGAGGAGGAGTATGATAGGTTATATATTTATTTTTAGAGATATATTGGTTAGTTATATTTACATGATACAAAAGGTTGTGGCTTTGTTAATTATAGAGGTAGGGTAGGTTATTTTCATAGAGGCTAGCAAGGATATGATTTGGTTACATGAGTTATTTCAAGAGTTAGGGCATAAGCAGGAAGTTGGGAGACTACAAAATGATAGTCAAAGTGTTATTCATTTAGCTAAGAATTCTATTTTCCAATTGAGGATGAAACATATTCAATTAAATTATCACTTCATTAGGATAGCTTTTGAGGAAAACTTGGTGAAGGTGGAGAAGATTCATACCAGATAGAATCTTGTGGTTATAATGACCAAGGTGGTTAGATTGGACATGTTGAGAATATGTTTAGATTTGGTTGTCCTTGGTGGTAATGGATTAGTGATAGATTTTGTTTATGAGAAACAGTTTCCAAGTGGGAGATTATTGAATGTGGAGCCCTTTAGGGCTATCACATGACCATGGGGATCTATTTGGGGGGCTTAGAGATCTCCATAAATGTGGGGAGCACATTTTTCCCACTCCACCTTTTGTGGAACCTTGTTCCACATGTGAGTGGCATATTCCTTGTATTTATAATTTTTATGTATTCCATGTTTTATGGAGTTAGTTTTAGAAGAATATTTTCCATGTTGACTTCCTTGATCTTAGGGAGTTAGTATTTTATTGGAAAATTGAATGCCTTCTTTATTTCAAGGAATTGGTTGTGATCACAACATGTCTTTGAAAAATGTGTTTTTTGGAAGAGGAGAGATAAACATGGTGAGTTCCTCCTTAGGTGGGATTATGGATGAGTTTTCTTAGGTGGAGGAGAGTTGTCACATGGTGGATAATGCTTATCTTGGATAAGCAGTGTGTAATTCTCCTTATTTGGTGAATTTTCCTTCATTTGTTATATATAAAAGTGTGATGTGACCTTTAGAGGTTGATGTATTTATTTTAGGGGTGTGGATTTTGAGAGATAGAGTCAAAGTGCAGATGTTTTGCAAAGTGTAGGTATTTATTTCTAGGGTGTGATATAGTAGATTATGAGATACAATATTTTATAGGTGAAGTTAAAAGTACAACATAACATATGTGTAGCATTTTATGTAGGAGGTATTCTATCTCTATGAGAGGTCTTTGTAATATTGTTTTGATTATATTTTTTATTGATAAATTTATTTGTGGATATAGCCCACATTGGGTGAACCATAGTAGATCTGTGTTATGGTTTTATTGATATTTTAATCTCTCAATTTATGCTTTCATTTAACTATGATTTGAGGAATTATTTATGTGATGCATGTTAGTGTATAATTAGATTTGATTTCACATATAAAATCTGGTTATGTGATTTTATGTTGATTTAAATATGGTTTAAATTCTTTTAGTTCCTAAAAGGTAGCCTAAGGATGAGGTGAATCTCTAGATAGGACTAGCTCCCTTGATGTACCACTTTGGATTACAACTACACCTAAAATTTTGGGGTGAAAAGGGAGAAAGATAACTAAAATAAAAATAACCTATGTGAGGTGAAACACCAAATATATTGATTATCCAACCAATATCATGTTACACATGAGAACAAATGATTAACTAAACATACACTTCTTCAATCTGTCTTCTCACATCAATGTTACATTATGAGGTTATGGATGAATGCCTTAGGCTAGGAGAATGAGACAAGGAGATTTCAATGGTATTAGTGAATAGACTAACTCACTTAAACTTGGAAATATCCTTGAACACTTCACATGCCCTAAAAGAAGAGGCTCCAAATAGGTGAAAGAATGAAACAACATCCTAAGGAATCCATAGTTTTCACTAAGAAAGATTGATGCATCATCCAATTGAACACACTATGAAAAATTCATGAAAGAGGTTAAAAATTAGTATTCGTATTGATCAAATGGTATGAATTTTATCATGTATTTTCCATAATAAAGTGGAGCATCTAGTACAATGGCCAAAATCACTAGTTCTTTTAGAACTTGAGAGAGAGAAGAGAAAAGAGAAGTCAAAGGGTCACAAGGACACTTGCCAAGATGAGAAGATAAGTTACAATTTTTCATAAGAAGAGGATATAGGATAAACCATGCAAGGAAAATAAGTCCAAGTTTCCATACAATTCATCAAACTCTTGTAAAGTGGCATGAAACTCCTCATTTTGGCTCAAAAAATTACCTTCATAATTTGGGCCTATTTCAACATCCCAAAAATAATTAAGGATAGTTATGATGATTTTTATGAATGGTAAGGATTTTATACATGCCTCTCCATGTATTATTTACATGCTTGGTCTCCTATAATCATCTGGATGGGAGCTACCATCATATGTAGTCTAGAAAACTCTTCTTCCATGCAACCTACACACTTTTCCTTAAAATTGGCACCATTTGTTCATGAAAATATGTGGGAGGGATTTTATTTATGACAAGTTTCAATACCCTAAATGGTCTTACAATCATCATGTACACTATAAAATGAGATCATTTTAAGTTTTTCACCCTTCTCACTAACTTGTCCAATAGTCTAGTTTTGACTAGTTAAAATGAGATCTATTTTTTGAACCCTTAGGAGTTATTATAAGTAATTAAATTAACTTGGGGAGTTATCAAAAGTCTTAATATTTCTCCCAAAGTTGGTTTCATCTTAAGACTCCTCTTAAAACTTGTACACCAAAAATAATGGTAAAAAATACACTATTTCTCACCCCATCTATACAATTACATACATAAAAAAGGATGGGAGGTATCTTTAGTGAGTAATTTGAAACTTATAGTAGGTTTCATAGTCAAAATATTCCATTATAATGCATCTCTAGCTTCATTTCTTCAGACTAGTCTTTACAAGGGTTTTAAACCTATTTCCACTCTTAAGGTTCATTCATAAAGGTTTGATGTTAAAATTCAAATATAATGACCCAAATTTATTTCTAGATACCTCTTATAAATCCTCTTAACTTCTTTTGTTCCCATGTAAATCATCAAAAAATATATGAGCATCTAGACTTGCCCTATCAAGCTCCTTCTTCACTTTCTTGTAGGTCTGAATGGGTTTTAAGCTCAAAAAATGGTTTTTTTGTGATTTATATACACTCTAAAAGATTTTTCACCTCTTTATTAACCCCAAAAACATTCTCAAATTATTTTTAAGGCTCATTAAGAGCTAGAAGTAGAAGTGGCTCTTCATTTGACACTAGGTCTAGGCATGTCTAATATGCCTACCTATAACCTTTGCTCAAAAAGACATTTTTTGATGTCTTTCATAAACAAAAATAGCTTTAAAATATCTAATACCATTCCATATACATGATACAATAATTTTTAATGCATATCTCATGCTATAAAATGAAGTGTTTCTATTTTTGGGTTTTAGACCTTAATTATACCTACTAGGCATACTTACAAACCTTATAGTTTTAGATAAATGAATTAGATTAATAATTATGTTTTTTATTTTTCATTATTAACTAGATTTTTTTTATATTTATACACCTTCTTAATATTTTTATTCAACTCCTGGTCCCACTTTCATACGTCACTCACCAAAATTTACCATACTTGTATAAGGGGAAGTACCCCCTATTTGAGATAGAATAGGGGGTACTTCCTCTATTTTTATAACAAAAAAAAGACATGTGTTGGATTTATAAAGTTTTAAAGGTTATCTACACAAATTTTTAACCCCTGGTCTATCTATTTTACCTTCAAACTTCCTCCAAAACTAAAGCAAACTGTGTATTTGAGTAATATGTGCAAGGTCTCTTTCAAGGGACTATGTTTAGCTTATCTAAGGATTCCTTATTTTTATTGTTTTCACATGATATGGTACATTAAAAATTATAAAATAATTATGGATATATTTCAAATCCATTCATCTTGATAGGCTTTCACTTACCCTTCATATTCCTTGAGTTCTCAAACTGTGCTTTATCATTCTGACCATATTCTGCTATAACAATATCCCCTGTAGGTGTTTTCATGATATTTAGGAATTAAATAAAATTTATAATCCTCATTAAAATTATACAATACAAATTACATCAATTTTATTTCTTCACTTCACATTGTGGGGTTGAAAACCTTCAATACCAGTCAAGACTAGTTGACTGAGTACCCTACCTTATTATGATTTTTGCTTTAGGGACTCTTCATGTAAGTGAAAAATACATTATTTTAATTATAAATATTATATATAAGCTCCCATTCTCCCATTTATTTGTTCTTCATTATTTCTCACCTATATGCTTCATCTTCATGCTTTTCTCACACTCAAAATAGTACCTCTCTATCAAACTGAGTATTATCTTGACTATGACTATGTTTTTTTTGTATAGTAGGGGAAACTATAGGTAGGTTATGCATGAATTAGTAATTTTTAATAATTTAAATAATAATTTAGAGTTCCTTAAAATTCACTTATTCACCTTGAATATTCTTTTTTCATTACATTAAACCCTAAGGCATGTTTACTATTTGTTTAATTACAGTTGTAGGTGCTTATTTCTCTATATGTGGACACTTGCAGGTCATCATAGGGATTATAAAATATACATCCACCTATTATTGATAACTTTAAAGAAATTTGTGTGTGTCATTCAACCCATTTAACCATCCTAGTCATGAGTGAATTCATTTTTGCTCTTCAAGATGTCAATTGTCATTTACACCTCTAAAGCTTGTAGATATCATCGTAGGATTTGAGTATTTCAATAAAAAAATTGATGGATCCCAATAACCATATTCGACCACTAATTAACCCTCAAAAATTTACAATTCAAATATCCTATATATAGGCTATAATCCATGTCTATCAAAATTCATAAAAAGTCTTTACAACCCTGCTATGAGATAACAACAAAACATTAAAGATCTCTATTTTGCAATTTTAGGGTAGACAATCCTAAACATACTCAATTTGTGTTTGAGGGTGATATATATCTCTATTTATCCATAAGACACATCAATAAGGTATGAAATGGTCCACTCTAATTTGAAAAATCCCAATAAGCTTCAATATTACTCCCACCTCTTCATTTCACACCTCAGTCTACTATTCACACCACCTGTAGGTGAACACCTAACTAAGTAGGTAGTATATAATATTATAAAATGTATGCATGTTTGGTGTTTTCAATGTAGTTTGGATCTTATCATAATTTTCAAATAAATTTCACCACTATCAAGACCTTACCTAGCTCATACACTTTCCTTTCAATGATGTTAGCTTCTATGAGGGAATCTATAGGTGAATTCTAAGCCACTTGTAGGTAGTGTTTACAAGCAAGAATGGTATGTATTTTTTTAACCTTCAATGGACTCTAGGTTCATCCAATAGTTCCAAATGCATTACACAAACTCCAAATACTTTAACATATCTCAACACTCCTTTTCAACATGACTAGTTCTATGAGGGCACCTGTACATGACCATCCAAAAGGGTAGATTGTATATAAGTGTTATATATGACTATGATAGCCTTATAAAAACTATTTTATGGTTCCTTATGGTTTTTTTTCCTCATAAGACATGTTTATTATTTGGATACCCTTAATAAAATTCCATGAGCACACTATATGGGTTTCTCATGTGTGATTCAACATGTACACAAGTTAAAAATGCAAAGTTGACTATGAGGATGGCAAGGTTGTAAGCTTGTTTAAGGTATGGTGTTCTAAAAAAATAATGGATATTCTCAATATGACATGGAGACATGAAAACATTATATCCTATTCACATGAAATCCTTTGTATGGAGTTTAACCTTTTGCAAGTGGAAAAGTTGATTGAGACCTCACATAATGGCATCTTCCTACAACATGAAATGATTTGATCATAAAAACATTATGAAACATGAAACATGAAACTAATAATTAATACCATATAATAAGTTATCTAACATACCTTGGATTCAACATCATCAATTAATTTTTATGGATTTGACTAGAATTGAGCAAAACTATATGGTGCATGAAACAACGAGCAGTAAAGTACAATCAACTTCTTGAGGATGGTTCATGAAGCATAAGACACCATTATTTTAACTCATTATATGTAAATGAAGGTATCTAAGTTTAATACAACTCCCAAAAGAGTTTGAGCTAAAACATTTTGAGCTATCTGTACTAAGCACAAACATGAAGGTCACTTCTACTTGCCAAAATGACTAAAAAAGGAGTAGAATGGTTTTGGGTCACAAATGGCACTTCCAAATAAAACCAAATGTGGAACTAGGCTTGGGGAATCTGAAGAGACATACCATGATACTTTCTCATGTGGCACACTTCACAAGGAGTCATATAAGTGCCAAACATCTTTTTTTACTCAAGAAAACTACCCTTTTTTCTAAAGAACTTGCCACTTTTTAGTTAGTTTTAGTTACTTAAGACCTCTTAGGACACATAATATGTGAAATCATATTTTGGGACCCTCATACTTCCCAAGAAATATGTAGAAGTCATTAAATGCACCTATTTTGACCCCAAAATGACTAAAAATGATATAAAGACTAGAATAACTAATGACCAAAGCTATTACAACATTAAGTGACATTAATTAACCTATAAAACACCTTATGACATATGTGTTAGACCCCTAAAATCCTTAAAACTCAAGTTTTTACCTAGGGGTACCCCAATTTGACCTAAATGTTAGATTTGGTCAATAGGTAACTTCAACATAATTGGGAACACATGCTTACATCCACATACTAGTAGGTACAATAAATCTTTAAGGGTTTGTTTATGTATATTTTGATCTACCCAAAGAGTATACTTCAATATATTATACCAGTCCCTAGGCTTATCTCCAACTAACTTCTTAATTGCATTAATCAGATTTTTGTTTGTTGATTCTTCTAGTCCATTTCCCTAAGGGTAAGGGTTATAAGCTAGCCTAATGATAATCTAGCTATTTTGTGCCCACTTAGTAAATTATTTTGTTATGAAAACCAATCTATTATCACAAACTAGAGAAATAGGCATGCCAAATCTAGTTGTTATATATTCCTCCAAAAAGTGAATCACATCATATGCTCTGCACTTGTTTATGGCTATGGCCTTGGTCCATCTAGTATAGTAGTTGGTGGCAGTAAGTACACATTTAAGGCCTACTAAATAATTTGGGTTGACGACACCAATGAATTCTAAACCCCATTGGGGAATGGCTTTCATTTCACAACCAGCTGTAAAGGTATTATTGCATGTACTTATCTCTTGGCTAAAGTGTGACATTTGTGGCATGTTATGATGTGAGTGTGAGCATCCTCAAATATGGTTAGACAATAATAACCTAACCTTAATATTTTATGGGTTTTGGTATTCTTAGATGGGTGACCACTACATATCTTTTGATGCAAGTTCTCTAGGATTTCTTTAGCTTCCTTTATAGATACACACCTGAGGTAAATACCTTTATAATTTATTCTATAGAGGACTCCCTTATTGATCATGTAATAAGCATATCTGAGCCTCAAATATCTTCTTATCTCTCTATTAAGCTCAGGGGAAGAAGTTCCCATGAAAAAATATTGTATTATGTCAGTATACCATTCTCCTTTAAAAATTTGAGCTTCACATACCTCTTCAACTGTGATGCATGGATCTAGTTCATTCATGAGTTGAAAAATGCCTTGACCTTTGATGATCTTTACAAGGTTGATAATGATGTTAAATTCTTATAGTTTAGCCATCTATTTGCCTCAGTATTCTACTGGCTCATTCTATGATAGGGTGAGCTTAACAACAAGATAAAGCATGATGGAAATGTCTTTATTCTTCAAAATGTAGTGCCAAAACTTATTCATTACTTTAAAAAGGGAAAATATATATTTATAAATCATAAGGTACCTAATTTATACATCCTTTAGGTTCATGCTCATAAATGCAATTGGATGCTTGGTCTTGTCCTTTCTCTATGTGATAATAGTAGCAATCAAATGCTTTGAATCAAATGAGTATAGAATAAATATTAGATGAAATCAAGACTGATCAGCATTGGAGCCTATGATATTACATCTTTAATGTCCCAGAAGGACTTTTAGGATTTAGCTATCCATTCTATTTTGTCATCTTGCTTGAGCATGGCATTCAGGGGTCTAATCATCTTTATAAATATTAAGATGAAATTCCTCATGAAGTTATTATTTCCAAAGAATGATTTTATCTCCTTGTTATTTGGTGGTTGAATATTTGAAATTGCTTGAATTCCATTTATATCAATGGTGATCCCATCCTTAGTGATTATGTGCCCCAAAATATTTCTTTTAGTCACTCTGAATATGCTCTTTTTTGGGTTTAATGAAATACCAAACCTTCTACATCTTTTGAATATAGACTATAGGTAACTTATGTGGTCATGATTTTTTTGAAAATACTATAAGATTATCCATATAGATGATTATGCATTTTCCTATTAGTCCCTTGAGGTCATGATCCATGGTACATTTAAAGGTAGCTCTTATATTTATTAATCCAAATGTCATCCTCTTATATGTATAAGTTCCCCACTTTGTGGTAAATGTCATCTTCATTTTATCCTTAGTTTGCACCAAAACTTGATTGTAGCCTAAAAATAAATCCAAAAGGACATCATTTTAGAACCACTTACTATTTTTATGACCTCATCTAGGGAAGGTATAGGATAATTATCTTTTTTGAAATTCTTGTTTAGATTTCTAAAATACACACATAATTTGATCTCATTGTTATTCTTCCATACTAGGACCAGATTGGCCACCCAGGTAGAATGTTGGATTGGGAAGATGATTTTTGCACTCAATAGCTTTTTTACTTATCTCTAAATAAGAGGCTCAAAAATAGGATTGAATTGTGGTTGTCCTTATTTGAATGGTTTGTGATCTAGATTCAAGGGAATAGTGTGAGTGATGACCTGAGGATTGTATACTTTTAGATCTTCATATGTCCACGCAATGACATTCCTATGTTGAGAAATTAAATCCCTTATTTTTTGTCATATTATGGGGTGTAGTTGAGACCAATATTAACATAATGTGGGTTGTGATCATCTCCTATATTTTCCTTTGTAAAGTTTAATTTGATGACCTTTGGTTGTCTTAACTATTATTCTTGAGTATCTATGTCAAATGGTCTCTCCATGCAGACCAAACTAGTTATAATTTAATACTCTTTAAGCTAAATAATGCCCTATTTGTTTGATTCCTCTTAATAAAGGTGATTAATGTCCTTATCATTGATGATTTGGGATTTTAATTCCCTTGAATTAGTTAAAAAATGAATGATCTACTTGTCATCATCAAAGACCTAGAAATTTTTTACATTATCTAGAATAGAAGGGTATGGTATAAATTAAACTAATTTTTTTTTTACCTTGGATTCTTATAGTGGCTTTAGATTAGTGACAACAACATCAAATGAATCAGTAGTCTATTTTTACTCTCTAGGAAGTGATATGATGTTAAAATCTTTAAAGCTTTCAATCAGGTCCCATGTTCTATGCTTGTATCTCTTCAAATAAGAAAACTTACATTGGTACTTATTTTTTATTTATTTGACCACAAAATTTGAATCAACAAACACTAATATCTACTTCACATTATTCTTGAGTGCAAACTGTAATCCTAGAATTAGAGCCTCATACTCATCTCTATTGTTAATACATATAAATTGTAATCTGTATGTTGCCAATAATTTTTTACCTTATGGATCAACTAGTTTAATTCCCATGCTTGATCCTTGCTTGGATCTATCACCATCAAAGTGTAGAGTCTGTAGCTAATTATAACCTTTAAGTTCTACTTTTTTTACTCAATTTTGAGTATTTAAAGTATAAATACCAAGGCTAGGTGAGTCATACTTCACCTCTTCATTATTGACATTGTACTCTATAATGGGGTACTTCATTATTAGCTCCCTATCAATTCTAATTTGATTTGCAAATCCTCTCCATGGTAGACATATATGAGGAAAGTATTTGGAGAGATATCTATTAAGAATTTTGGATCAATCCCTACTCAGGAGTAGACCATAACCTTTAGGTATGTCGACTACTAGAATATCAATGGTCATTTAGACTCTTAGCTTAGATGCTACCTAAATGTGTACATTGTTCAATTCTCTAACTATTAAGACCAATATCTTGTCTAATTGAGAAATTGTCCTCTTTGAAGGTCTTGGTGTCAAACCAAGATTTTGACATATGGATGTAGGCATGATAGTTGTAGAATCTCCATAATCAACTAAGCAGTTATGAATGTTCTTATTGAAATCCTGAATAGTCAGTAAGAAGGGTGGAACTTCTAGAATTCTCTTATAGATAATGTTGGTGTTAGATTATTTCACTTTGTTTGTCGATGCTTTCACCTATTCCATGGGTGCCTTTTTAGTAATAGACTTATAAAGTAACTCCTTTTGTCTAGTGATCTATGTTAATTCATGAAGAGTTATATTCGCCTTGATATTCTTTATATCCTCAATAATATTGTATGCTCCTTTTCTTGTTTCTTCCTTACTCTGATACTAATCAGTCCCCTTTAGAGGGGGTGGATTATTGTCTACCTTGGGATTTGGAGGAAATGCCATGGTATTTGGAGGAGTAAATGTTGTGAGTGGATACTTATTCCTAAGATTGTATGAACCTCTCTAGAATTTCTAGAAATCATGAACTTCATCCATGTTATCTTTTGGTTCATTGACATCTTCATATAAAAAAATAAACTCATGAACTTCAAATAATATGGAAGTGTTAGAAGATCCAAGATCTAAATGATGCTCAAGTATATTATGCATCTGATCTTGTCTAACCACCTCTCTTTGGAAGATTTCAAATGCTGTAAAAAATTTAATTCAATTGAGCTCACCATGCTCAAAAGTATTATGAATTAGACAACAATTAGGAAGATTTATATCTACTATGTTTATCTCTTAAAGATTTTTAGGTTGTTCTAGCCTATTGAATGGTTTATTGTATTTTTAGAATCTAGTATTCTGATTGCCAATTAACACATTTGCATTGCCATTATTCTTTTACATATTCAAGAAATTATTACTTAGTTTTTGAACAATATTTTGAATAGCATCTAGTTATACCTTGGTGAAATCCATACCTTGTATAATAGTAGTAGAAAATTTAGTTGTTTGTTGGCTATACTGATAAATATTGCTCTTAGCATGATTGTTTAAGAAGCCAATTTTTTTTTGTGTTGTCTTTGTCAATGGAGGTAGCATATATAACTAGTTTTGATTAAACACTAGGAGCTTTTGCCTTACATGTGGAACTAGATTTAGTGATGGAAAAGTGTTGTTGAAACTAGGTGCTTTAGGAACCGTAAGATTGAGCTACCTATCTATAGTGATAGAATCTTTAAATGCTAGCACCAAAGTGTTAGCTACAATTGCTCTTCTCAAGAACATAATAGTGATAGGGTCTAAGGTGTTCTTGTACATCTCTAATGTTATTGATACCTATAGTTTATATATTAGGGTCAACAAATTGTACATATTCTTCCATATTGTATTGAAAACACAAATGGGTTCATTAAGTTCTCTCATAATGATGGTAAAGTGCTGGTATACCAAACCAAGGTTGGTGACCTATCTAAACTATGCAAGAAAATTTCCTTGACATTAATCCCAAGAAGTTATGGAATTTTAAATTAGATATAAATATCAATCATAAGAAGCATCTATCAAAGTAAAAGGGAATAATTTGCATAAAACATCCTCATCTATGGCATTTATCAATCTTAAAGTAGCTTTAACTAATTTGATATGTTCCTCTACCATCTTCACTCTTGAAGGAGAAAAGGATGGTAGATACTTTTTGGGATTCTAAGGCAAATCATGCACATTTCCTAGGATAGTGATGGAAATCCAACTAACCAAGGTTATTACTAAGTCATTATTTGATTAATAGGTAAAGGGTTCCTTACAAGTAAGGGGTTCCCTAATGGAGGGGGATTATTATAGACTAGGACTATTGGCATAGCTCTAGGTCTCCTATGACATGTTAGGGGTGACACTAATAAACTATCCTAGGAATTAGATACGGTCACTCTCTTGGGTGACTCTAGTGAAACTCTATGTAAAGAATAACCTCTAGTATTAGGGTTTCAATCCCTCATTCTAGCACTAGTTAACTATTGGTGTGGTTTTTATGCACACCATAGCCATAAGGAGGTAGCCTCTAATGTTTAAGGATCTCAATAGAGGTAAAATACACTTTAGGGATTGATTTTCAAGTATGTGTTTTATTACAACCTATTGATGGAATAACAGGTAGGTCATGTAGGTTATTGATAAGGTTTTTTAATGCAGGTGTGTTTTTAATAGGAGTAGTGCATCTCTATGTGAGTTGGTTGGGTGGCTAGTTGTTAATATAGAGTGGGTAGGTCTAGAAATAAAATCAAAAAAATAAGGAAGGATAAGTCAAAAAATAAATATTTTTTAGTTTTTAGAAATTGCTCCCTTAGCTAGTTTCTAAAATGATGAGTGCTCTCAGAACTTATTTTTGTTTCTAGCAGAAATTGCACACACAAAATAAAACATGACTAAGAATCCTAAAGGAAATAATGATGAAGGAAATTAAAAATCCTAAGATAAAGGTTGATTCTTTTATGGTAGCTATTGCACACCCATAATTTGAGGTTATGGCTCAAGCTAGTGAAGTATCTGATGTAGTTGTTGCACACTAAATAATATTGAAACATACAACTAATGAAACTAACAGCTACTTACATAAAATTGGAAAGAAAATATGAAAACACATTCACTGATGATCAAAATTGATGCTACTCTTGTATTTAAAATTGTCTGACAAAAATCCTAGTTGGATTACAATTATTTTTATAGGCATGGGGATGGTGTTTCCTCATCCTCCAAGTTCATGCAAGTGATTACATGTGATAATTAGAACATGTATTTATAACTATGGTCTAAAACTATAAAAGAGTCTATTTATAGTTATCCATTTAAAATAGCCTTTTCTAAATCTATGGAACATGTGTATGTTTATAAATACAATATCTATTTTTTTTACAAATATAGCTCAAATTGTATGCAAACATCAAATATATGCACCCTTTACCAAAAATGCACATGCCTCTTTTATAGGTTGTGAAAACAACCTATTGATCTTTTAGATTAGATGCCTTCAAATGAAAACTCAAACTTTACCAATGTTTTTAGATCTAGCATCACTATTACTAATCTTGACCAATATGAACTATGCATTACATGCTCACTTGTGCCTTTTATAAAATTTAGATATTAGCTTTTATATTTGTTATTCAAATTAGAACATGCAATTTCATATTTTATCTCAATTGTGAGTTTTAATATTTGTCGATAAATAACAATCCAAATATCTAATTATTCTTCCCATAATATCCAAAAAACTCTCAAAATATGATGTGTTGACACTTGATTGAGTCCAATATAATTGAAAATTCCACTTAGGAATTGCACCTATCAGGATATGAAACACCGAAAGCACACAATTGATTACCAAACCAAGCAGCTTAATATGCGGAAATTAACCAGAATCACAAGTAACTAGAATTCAGAATAACACATGATATGAGAGACAATACACAACTTGTATTAAAACTCTTGCAGAAAAGAATACAATAAAGAAGATGCCACTTCTTCTCCACCACCTCTTTAGAGGCTTCCCACACCTCAAGTGAACAGTAATTCTCTCCTCAAAGCTCTCTCTCTTAGGTCCCAACACCTAACTCAAACACAGAGTTGGTGTTCACCTCCAGTGCTCCACGCACACCACAAGTGCTCCACGCACTCCACAAGTACTCAAGGTACTTCAAGTAGATCTCCCATGAACCTGCAATAACTTGCACCTCAATAGACCATACTTATGGAAGGAACTCCCTTGCCTTCCTCTTTGCTCTATCCGAGTACACACCTATACTCCAAGTAGATCCTGCCTGATTCTGCTCCCTGTTGTGTTGTTGTCCTATCTGATCTTGCACACCTGCAAATCAACCTAGTTCTGCACACCCGTGAACCTTGACCTTGCACACACATACACCTATAGATCAATGATCTTACTTACCATGCAGATCTCCTATAAAGGCCATGCTCACCTGATGACCAAGATCATACATACATGAAGAACCCTACTGATTCTCCAATCTAGCACCTACACACCTGGTACTGTGGCACTAGGAGGAACACACCATACCTCTACCTCACACATAGAAGGAGCTTATAATATTTCTCTCTTACTCTCTAGCCCAAGTTTCCAATACAACCATGAGTCTATTATATAGATCTCATCCAAACAATAATTAGACATCTAATTACAATAATTAGATCTGCAGCTCTCAGTCTAAAAATAGCTCTCATCATGCAAACACTTGGTTCGTTAGCTAACTGCCTGTAAAATACTTGCAATCGAGCCACACAAGTGACCGACGTTGGTCCCTGTCTGCATGGAGGTGATTGACGTCAGCCGATCCCTGACCGACGTCGGTTGCTTCTCTTCACTATCCTACCGACGTCGGCTGATCAGACTGACGCCGGTTGCTCTGACACTCAGCAACCTTCAGCAACCCCTCCAATGGCCTTCTCCATGTCTACATCAGTGAAGCTTCTAGCTCCACAACTTAACAATCTCCCACTTGGAGATAAACAACTGCACTGTACCTATACTTGTACTCTGTCTAATCTATTTCCTGGTTTGTATCCCTCTTCAAGATCAATCCTGAAGACAACCCATCACACATCCCGTGGTGTACCTCCTGTCATCCAAGTACCCTGCCACATCTAAACCTACAAACCCATGTAGTGAAGTCTTGACCCTGCATAACATGAATCCCTATTGCTGGTCCCTCTCAAACACCTGAGAACCCACTTCCTCGAATTGGCTCCTAACTCTCTGACAGCTCCCACTTCATGGGAATACTCAAGTCTATACTAGACCTCATGTGATTTCAGACACTGTACCTGTCTAGCCCTTAGTATGCTCTGGCTCTACATCCTGAACCTCACCAACACCTGATTCACATCAGCTCCCACTGGAGACAAAATCAACCTGTGATCTCCATGTCTCCCATGTCAAATAATTCCGCTGCTCCAAACTCCTCATGACATGCCACTGAACTAACCTTACCCTTAGCTCAGCAAAACCTTGTATGTCTGAACCTGTACCAAGTTCATCCTCCACATACAACAATAGGATAATGTTGTGACCATCATCCACCTGGTAAGACAAACACAATGGTTATACTGACATTGACTAAAGCCCTACTTTGTCATCCACCTGGTACCACCTGTCAGTCCTGTCCCACTGTCCTGTAGCTCCCTCAAGACCATATGCCTGGTCTTCCGTCTCACGTGTCCATTCACTCTATTCTTCAACTAAGGAATCCATTCATCTCTGTGCTTTTGCACCGGCTGGCAACCCTACCAAAACACCTATTTGGTTATACATCATATCCCTGCCATGCTCTCACCTGTTTCCTGGATCCTTCCTACTTTACAATCAACAACAAGTATAAAGAAGAGGAACAATGAATTTGAGGGCCTACTTACGTCTTCAGTCCTCCATATGGGTGTTTGAGACTCCTTGACAGTGTGCTATCCACCCAAAATCCATTATAGTGACTGACCTCGATCACTCCACAGTCTGCATCTGACCGACATCAGTTTCCATGCATCTATCCCTGACTATCGACCCTATAGACATCGGTGTCCCTGTTGCCCATGTCGGTCCTCCTAATCGACATCGATCTTACCTACTACCAATGTCAGTCTTCCTGACTGAGGTCGGTCTTACCCTGCTTGACATCACCAGCTTTAGTTGCACATGACCGACATCGGCACCTGTCTGTTCGATGCCAGTTCCTCCTGACCGATGCCGGTACCTGTGTTTGCCTGTGAGTGATGACTTTTTACCCACGAGCTCCTTTGAATCAAACCCCATGTCCAAACTGCCCTGCTCAGAAGTATCCAACACCATCCACTAGTTTCTATCTGCCATCTCCTCCATAAACACCAAGGCTTTCTAGTTCTTAAGCCTATCAAATATATCTATCTTCCACTTAAGAACATGCATCTCCTTCCTTCTCATGTGACCAAGCCTACGAAGCCATGTCTCTGCAACAGAAGAAGAATCAATAATATAAACAAGTAGATAAAGAGTACCTATTTTCTTACCACCAGCTAATTCAAGTGCATCCGCTGTGAGAGTTCTTGTGCATCTCTCATCACCCAATCTTTCTGAAGAAATTAGCCATATCTCTAAACCTGGGACCTGCATGACCTTCATCAACACCTGTGTGTTGGCCACCTGCAATTTTAACTTCACTTCCCCTTTGCCAATTCTTTGGCAAGGCTCACCAGCTCCTCTACCTGGGGCTGCATGGAAAGAGGCAACTGAATCTTTTATCCAAGATTCAACTTTATCCAAGAAACCTCCCAGAGCATCCTGTGCAACAACACCTGCAACATCTACGTCTTCAGTTCCTTCATGCTGATTTGCTACCAACCAACAATAATATTTTACCTGCTCTTTCTTTCCATGGGACCGTAAGTGACCATCTGTGCTTTTCAACTCCTCCATTCTTAGCTTACTTTCATCTGCCATTGCTCTACTCCCACTCAATCAGAAACCCCTGAGAGTGACCTGTAACCAAACACAAAACCTTCTTCCTACAACCTTAGCTCTGATACCACTTGTCAGGATATGAAACACCGAAAGCACACAATTGATTACCAAACCAAGCAACTTAATATGTGGAAATTAACCAGAATCACAAGTAACTAGAATTTAGAATAACACATGATATGAGAGACAATACACAACTTGTATTAAAACTCTTGCAAAAAAGAATACAATAAAGAAGATGCCACTTCTTCTCCACCACCTCTTCAGAGGCTTCCCACACCTCAAGTGAACTGTAATTCTCTCCTCAAAGCTCTCTCTCTTAGGTCCCAACACCCAACTCAAACACAGAGTTGGTGTTCACCTCCAGTGCTCCACGCACACCACAAGTGATCCATGCACTCCACAAGTACTCAAGGTACTTCAAGTAGATCTCCCATGAACCTACAATAACCTGCACCTCAACAGACCATACTTATGGAAGGAACTCCCTTGCCTTCCTCTTTGCTCTATCCGAGTACACACCTGTACTCCAAGTAGATCCTACTTGATTTTGCTCCCTGTTGTGTTACTGTCCTATCTAATCTTGCACACCTGCAAATCAACCTGGTTCTTCACACCTGTGAACCTTGACCTTGCACACACATACACCTGCAGATCAATGATCTTACTTACCATGTAGATCTCCTATAAAGGCCATGCTCACCTGATGACCAAGATCATACATACATGAAGAACCCTGCTGATTCTCCAATCCAACACCTACACACCTGGTACTGTGGCACTAGGAGGAACACACCATAGCTCTACCTCACACACAGAAGGAGCTTATAATATTTCTCTCTTACTCTCTAGCCCAGGTTTCCAATACAACCATGAGTCTATTATATAGATCTCATCCAAAAAATAATTAGACATCTAATTACAATAATTAGATCCGTAACTCTCAGTCTAAAAATAGCTCTCATCATGCAAACACTTGGTTCATTAGCTAACTGCCCGTAACATACTCACAGTCGAGCCACACAAGTGACTGACGTCGGTCCCTGTCTGCCTGGAGGTGATCGACGTCGGCCGATCCTTGACCGACATCGGTTGCTTCTCTTCACTATCCTGCCGACGTTGGCTGATCAAACCGATGCCAGTTGCTCTGACACTCAGCAACCTTCAGCAACCCCTCCAATGGCCTTCTCCATGTCTGCATCAGTGAAGCTTTTAGCTCCACAACCTAACAGCACCATCAATATTTTACATGATGAAACATGAGCATGCTACCTAGAAGATCCGATGGGCCTCTATGTGCTTTAAATGATTTTATGCCATTTGGTAGTTCTTCATTAGTTCTAAGACCTTTGAAAAGTCCATGTTGATCTCACACCATCGATTTACTTGTTCCTAAGTTAATGCAATTCCTAGATCTTAGTTCTTTTGGTTCACTAACTCTTGCAAGCTTGATACTTGTTTCCTATATTCCTCTACTTCATATGTGTGACACTTGGCAACTACTTGAGGATTAAGAATTATATGTACTAGGATACTTAATACTTCTTATAAGATATTGTATTTGTGCAATGGGTTCTTGTGATGGTGACACTTGTCACTCTTGTAGATCTTTGACATTTTAACTTTCTCCTCACATTGTTTGATCAAATGGGCATGAGTAGCACATGCCATAGGATCTTAGTTTGAATCAAAATGGATAGTTTATGATGTTAAATTTTACATTTGTGTGATCATAAAATGACATCTTCGTGAAGGTCAGTGACATCTACACAACTATCAAATTTAATATCAAAAGTTTAACACATTACTAATGTTAAATTTAACATTCATACAACCATCAAATGACATCCTCATTATCATCAATGACATCCATGTGACTATCAAATTTAATCTCATCAACTGACATGTGTCATTTCCTCAGTGCTTCTTACTTCTACAAACATAAATGAAAGACTTAGCACAATGGTTTGAAAGCATATAAAAAGGACCCTGCATGAATATTTTTACTAAGGTTCTAGTATTTATAAAAATATGGCCTGAACCTTTGGCTTTAAATTTAAAAGCAAGGTCAAGCATAATGAAATTCTTTCTAATCAAGGGTACCACTTGGAAATTTAGTATTTATTTTAGGATTTTTGTGTAGAGGATTCATCTTAGGACTTTTGTACTAGGAATTATTTTAGATAAAATGTCTACAAAATTCTCTTGAAGGATCATTTTAATCAGACAAATTATCTAAAGGATTTGGCTAAATGATAAAAGCCCTGTGACAAAAGTCTCAAAGGGTAAGTCTAGGAGGGAAAAGGTCTAAAACAAAAGTTCCAAATTACATGTGGCTACTTCAAAATGGATAAAAGTTAATTTTCAAAATGTTTGAAGGGTAAGTTCAGAAAGCTTAAAGGGCATGTGCCCTTCAGGGGAATTGTTTAGGGACTTTTGTGTTGGATAAAATGTCAAAATCAAAAATTCTGAAGGAAATGGTGTGGGTAAAGGTGTTGGACAAAAGTCCTAAAAGAAATTTTCCAAAGTCCCAAAGGGCACTTTCAAAAGGATATAGGGAATGTTTATAAATTATAAAGGGGATGTTCCCTTGACAAAACTCCTGAAGGGTAAGTCGGAAGCAAAAAAAGGTCCTTTCAAAAAGTCCCAAAGGAACTATATCAATGGAATTTTTTTAGACAAAATGTCCAAAACAATTATCCCAAAGGGCCATTTCTCTCAGACAAAATGTTTAAAGGAACATTTAGCTCAGAGTAAGTGTCTTAGATAAAAGTTTTGAAGGAAAGGGAAAGGCTCAGGATAAAAGTCCTAAAGGAAATGTGTAAAGGGAATGAAGGGTAGTTTCAAAAGTCCCTAAGTAATTATGTTGGGAAAAACGGCTGCAACAAAAAGGCTGAAGGACACTTTCATAAAGATCAAATGGTAGGTTGGAAAGGCAAATAGGGAACTTCAAAAGCTCTGAAGGGAAATTCCGAAATGTTGAAAGGTAATTTGGAAATAATCTAAAGGGTCTACTTCATAAGGCATCTATCCATGACAAAAGTCCTCAAGGATATTCTTTGTAAAGGCTAAAAGGAAATATCAAAAGGTTGAAGGGTAGGTTCAAAGGGGCCAAAGGGTAATGTCAATTACATCAAGATAAATGCCCATTATAAAAAGAGCCCACAAACCAATTCCATTAGAGGAATTATTTTAGATAAAATGTCTACAACAATTTCTCTAATAAAGATAAATCCTCAAGTATTTATACATATAAAAAATCCCAACAAAGATAAATAAGATAAGTTCAAAGGAATAAGTTTAAAGAAAATTGTAGAAGCCATGAAAGAATAGGTATGAGAGGATATCAAGGATAGTCCCTAAAACATAAGTCCAAAAACACGTATCTTAAAGTAATAAACTTGATAGAACAAAAGGATTTAATCTATGAAAACACAATATCAATTCCATCTTACCAAAGAATAAAGGCCAAACCATGATCTTATCCCAAAATTTGCATAAACAAATATAAGAGGGGGATCAAAATTAAGATAATAATCTAAAAAAAGTAGGTCCTCATTTCCTATGAAAAGAAGGGGGTGTTAGGTACAACACACACAATATCATTGAAAAGGTTTGTAGAGTAGCCTTATATTTATTATGTGTGCCTAAGAGACCAAAATCTAATGTACTTGGGGATAATATTTTCTTGAATTTCTTCCCCATTGTTTGTGCTAACTAGCTAGGTGTAATATCCTACTGTCTAGACACTGTCACTTAAGAATCTATAGTTGGAGTTGTTGTACTGGTAGGCATAGTGACAAGTGTTGAATCCTATTCTAATATTACAATTAATTTATTAATAGATGTATTTGAAATTTAATCCTTATATTTGGGTTTAAGGTCCACATTTACATTAAGGACTTATTTATCCCCTATCTCCACTGAAGGGGTTTGGGTTATTGTTTAAGTGGAAGAGATAGGGGTAATGGGAATAGATGTGTATAATTGGGTTGTAGGAGATGGAAGTGATATTAATGGGGGAGTATACATGGGGATTCAAAACTTAGGGACTGGTGTAAGTGTGGAGACCAAAGCATCAAATGAGTTAATTAGGTTGGTAGGGCTACTCATGGGTGGTAAAGTAGGGAAGATGAAGGGGGATGAAAATGGAGTAGTACTTATCCCAACACTTGGGATGGGCCATATAACTAAAGTCAGAATGACTAAGTCCATGGATATATACTATTGAGTAATGTTGGAAATCAATGGAGATGGATTGGAAGGGATTGTAAATGAAATGGAAGGAATTTTATAAGGAGAAAGTGAAATTTTGGGAAGGGAATGTGGAATAGAAACCTACATATCCACTAAAAGGAGACCCTAAGTGTCCACTTGAATTATTTTTACTTTTGGAAATGGACTTAATATTGTGGGTAAATTGATGGGAACATAGGATGGAGTCACTTGGGGTGAAGGAGGAGTGGAGATAGGAGGAGGAGGTGCGAGAAATGTAGGTGGGGGATGGATTATAGATATGAGAGTTGTGAATATCACTAAAATAAGGGTTAAAGATATAGGTGATTCAATAATAGTTGAATCATAAGATGAAATAAATATTGTTTGGTCAATTTCTACTCCATCTTGATTTATTTCTTCTTCTTGGTCTTAGATTTGTTATTTTTCTTATGGGATATGACTGGCCTATCTGATTACTCTACTATTGCACCATTTGGATGCTCCATTGATTATGGAATTACTCCTTCATTGAGATTTAATAGCTTTTTAGTGATACTTATTATATCCTTGGTCACTTGGACCCCTTTACTCCTGATCTAATTGATTATTTTGTTGATCACATGGGAAATTCTGTCTACAAGATAAAATGATTTAGGGACATACCACTTTACTAATAGAAGGGGTTGAGTAATGGCATGATTATATTAAATATTGTCTATATGGGACTCATAATCCACCAAGTACTTAAGTACTGGTGCTAAATCAAAAGATTTGACTTGATCTAAGGTCATTCTAAAATCATCTCTCAATCTAACCTCCTCTTCATCATTAAAATATTCACGTAAATATTCAAAGTATGGGACATGGGAATATGTGGAGATTCCAAGTGTGATGTTGATGTTTCCATGAACATCATAGTATGGTCTCACCTCTAAATCCCTTAGAGTCAACTATGTCATTTCTACCTCAACACATTTTTCTTTGAGTAAAGAAGGGCATGTGTATGTGCCTATACTGATTGGGAAATGAATTCCTGACTTGTGTTCACTAGATAAAATCTTATGTGTTTTCACAATTTGTCTCACTAACTCCATCAATGCCCATTTATCACTCACATATCTTAGGAGTGTTAAGGGAAACCACTAAATTTGTATACCCTAATGTAGGAGTAGGTGGGGAATTGGATGAAATAGGAACCCCACTAGGTGATTTTTGTAGCAGTTACATCATATAATCTCTTTCTCTCTAGTTCCTTATCAAACATTATTATGATACAATAAATTAATGCATCATTCACTCTTATAAAGTTTTGTCTATTGGCCTCCAAAGTTAGGTTAGGATAATAGTTATACACTTTATTTTCTTCACTATCCATTGTGTTGAGTCCTAGGATAGCTCTTCCTTTGGCTAATATATATACTAAGTAGCTAGTCATTCAAATTTTACCTATAATTTGCACCTCCATCAACTGCTTATGGAGGGAGTCACTGATGAGCTGGGCCCAGCGGATGTATTTTTTGTTTTCATGAATGAGCCAACTGTACTGATACATCCACTCCTAAAAACTCTTTGCATATGAATACTAGTGATCCTGTGCAACAATATAATTATGTCTCTAACCTCATCCTTAAAATCAATTCTTGTTAGTGTCTTTAGGAATATAGTAGAAGTAGACTTAGGGATATTAAGCCATTGTTTATTTATCACTCTATGGCATCCCAAGTTATTTTCTTGAAAGACTTTTTTGGATGTTTCTAGAGCTATGTATAGATAACTCTCAAACTCTCTTATCACAAATATTGAATCATGAAATTTGGGCCAAATTTACAATCCTTTCCCATTTATCATTTAGGACCTCTCTCTTATCAACATCATAATGTTGTGATAGTGTCAATACTAGCTCAAGGCTTTAAACCATTATGGTAAAATATGGTGCTTGTGGAATTATAGATTCATAGATACTATGGATCCAATCATTCTTGAATTTTGCATTTATCATAGTTCAAAAGTCACCTAGGTAAATGTGACCTAGGTTCATGTCTATAATCTTAGTTGTATTGGATTCCAAACTAAGAGTTATACTAGGTCCTTTTGACTTGAACTTCACCTCTCTCCTAGATGTGGATTCTAGAGAGACTATTGAGGGAAAACCAACTATAAAAGTTGGTAAGATTTACAGGTGCTAGAAGCAAGTGGAAACTCTGGTGGAACTTGGAGTTGTTCTACGAAGTTGAAAAGTCTATAGGGAAGTGTAACTATCAAAGTAGGTTGAAATATCCATTGGAGATTGAATATTAAAAATGTAGGTCAAAAGTATGTAATAACTTAGAGTTGTTCCAAGCAAGTGAAAAATTTGTGGAACTTAAATTTGTTTGAATAAATAAGACTATTCATGAATTTAGGAGGTGTTCAAAGTAGGTTGAAATACTCAAAAATGGGGGGTGTGTTTAGCTAGTGAAAATTTTGTAGGGATTTAAAGGAATATTCACCTCCTTAGTAGAATAGAAGCTAGTATATTCACCTAGTAATGAGATTAATGGATAAACCCTATATTTTTATTGTGAAACTCTATAGAAAACCCTAGGTAATATTTGTATAGATAAAACCTCAAAATGGTAAAATTAATAATAGAACCTAAAATGACTATGAAAAAATAAACCTAAAATGTTAAGTAAGAAATGAAAACCCTAACCTATAAATAGATCCACAAGAAAATAAAAAATAAGTGTGATTTTGTAGAAAAAGATGGATTAAAGTGCAGAAAGATCCAAGGAATACCATGTAGGGTGGAATATGTCATGGTGTGAGGTTCAAGGTGTAGCTTGTAGTCATGGATTGATGTTTATATCAAATCTATAAGTCATATTTGTAAATTAACAATGGATTAGACAAACTCCTAATTCCATGTTTATATAATCCCCTTGAAATTAATGCATTCAAGCTGGTGGTCGGCAAAGATATCAGAGTCTTCAAGCAATGTTACAATTTTGGAATTTTTCAAATTACATGTTGACCTCCAAACTATGTAGGTTAATATTGGTTGAATTATTTGAAAATGGGAAGGTGAAACTCTAAGAACAATGTTTAATTTTGCAAAATTACAAATTACACTTGGAGTTCTAGATTTTGTAGGCTAGGTAGTTAGTGGGAAGCAAAACCAGGATTACAATTTGTAATTTTTTAATTTTCAAATTACTCTCTAAGTTCCTTATTCTAGATAGAGTGATTTTTAAGAAGCGAGACTCCAAATGCAATTTTCAATTTTTCAAATTGCAAATTATAGTCCAAGATCCAAAATATGTGGGGTGTTTGGTTTTCAAAATCTAGAATTCCACTTGTAATTTGTAATTTTGCAAATTACAAATTGTAGGTTTATGGTTTTTTCCAGATAGTGTATTATGGGATCTAGAGGTGTAGCTATAATTTGAGATTTGAAAATTTTAAAATTGTAGTTATATCTCTAGATTATTCAGGCTAATGCATTATGGGATCTAGATCTCGAGAGGTATTTTTTAATATTTCAAGCTACAAATTATACGTAGAGTTTTGGATTCCACAATCTTTAGGAAATGGGTATTTTGGGTCAATTCAAGGCATTTTTCCAAAAAATTATGGGGTCTCCCTTAGGTTACTTGATATTTTTATATTTTTGGTATAAAAATATCAAATTTTCTTATCCATGGATTTTGTCTACTAGTTCATGGTGTCATCCTTATGAATAAACATCAATAACTTGGCCACTCTAATGACTTTCTTCATCTATGTAAGGTTGAGAAAATACAATAATTTTGGCAGTTTTTTAAAGAGTTTATGTAGAATAATAATTTTTGTGTTCTTGAGGTCCTAAAAAACAATCTCCGTCACCCCCACCCTAGTTTCACATGTGTGGAGTGTGAAGACAAGAAGATCTTCATGTTTCTTCATGTTGGTGGATTATAGGTAGTTTTGTCAAGGATGTAAGGTCTATGGTATATATTTGAGATGTTTGATGATGTTTTGGTCTTGATGGTAATAAAATATAATCCATTTAAGTATCTAATGCATTTATATATCCTTCTAAGTCATGTCATCAATCAATAATAACCCTACCAATCCATTTCCCAAGGTGACTATCATAAGTACCTTTTGTAATCTCCTAACAACCATGAGCCTATGTCATTATAGTAGATATGAAGGGTATAAAGTTAGATCCAAATAGATATAATATTATTAATTTTATACTCTTTCCTTGTCTTTTCACCCTCAAATCCCATCACTATCCTATGTCCAATCATTCTCAGTTTTCATCTTTGAAAAGTAAACCTTTCATAGTTACCTTAAACCTACTTTATAGGCTAAGAGATGAGGTACCAATATTGGACTAGAGTCTAAATATATTAAATATGACCTAAGAATTCATATAATCTTATTAAGATATGGGAATGAGAGAAAAAGAGTAGATAGGGTCAATATAAATCCAATTCTCCTAGAGAAAGTACTCAGTCTAGGCCTTACAGAAACACCAATTATGATTGCAAGGTTAGGGAGTTATAATAATAAGAGGAAGTTTTATAGAAAGATCAAAAGGTCTAAACAAAATAGTAGGAAGCTCATCCATCTAATTTCCAAACTTAATCTAGTCACCTTAAGAATCCACACAAGGTGGTGAATCCAATTAAGAAATAAATATGAGATGGATAAAAAGGAGACTAAGGTACTCAATAAATCACTACCTAAAATAATCTCATGTAGGAGGGATTTGAGAAGAAGGGTAATGTAATATGACATAAAAATTAGGTATAAATAACACTTGACCTAGGTGAAATATTTTCAATCATCTAAAGTTCCATGCTCATCAATCTTACTGCACTCAAAGAGGTAGTTGGTGGACTAATTGTTGAAAAGGGTTGAAACTCAGTCTAGATGACCACCTACAGTAGTCATGACTACTATATCAAGATGCAAGGTTATTAGGTATTTTAATACATACATCTATATGAGATATAAGGAAACTAAGTCATTCTAATACACTAAGCCAAGATGCCAAGGAAACCTAAGAAAACCCCAACCATGGAAAGCAAGTTTGAAGACCAAACAATAGTCAATGTTTCTTTGGTTAGAAAAAACTAAGGTAAGTTTGAGGAGTTTAAGATAATGTGTGTTCTTGATCTCAATCAAACTCATAGATATAATGGTGCCTCTCCAAGTTTAATGTGAGTTATCAAGGAATAATGATAGTCATAAGGCCATTTTTGTATCTTAAAATTAGTCACATGCCTCTCCTCTATCCATACAAAGATCCGACTATCACCTACAACCACACAATTATCATATAGTGCTTTGTGACTTAAGTGAGTTGATAGTGATTTTCTTGTAGTATTCTCAATATACCCATAGAGGTTTAATAGAAGAAACACATGTAATTGGTATTCATAAGAATAATTAGGTTATATGTGAGTCTTATAGGTTGATTTCATACCAAATGTTCAATTATAGTTCATACAAAGGAAAAATGCTAACTTATAAAAAAGGCCTAAAATCAATAATGCATGATTAATTGTAAGTGTTGATTAATGGAGACTAGAGGTATGAAAAGACTTTGGATCTCCTGAGTTTTTAGCATAAGTTCAATCTTATTCTAAGATATTAAAAAGACACCTAATGTTGACCCACATCACAATCAAGAAGCCTAGGATCCTCACCTATAGGTTGGTCCTTTGAGAATGGAAAATTTACATTAAACCTTTCGTAAATATGACTAATAGATATTGGAAATAGATATGTAATTGTCTTATGAATTATTCTCATTCTTCCCACTAGATTGACCTATCCCTAAGAGACAATGGAAGCCTAAATGGTCTAAAATAGGACTAATGAATCCTAGATAGACCTAAATATAAATGAAACATTTTAATATACTTGTATTAGGTCATATAAAATTATTAAAGGTGTTAAAATTCTCTAATTTAATCAAATAAACACCAAACTCTAACTCTAAGGGTTTCATAAACAAGACTATGTAGAAATCGTAGGCCAAAGGATGAGTTATACAGGGAGCAATAACGGGAGAATATTAGTTGAAAGGGGGATTATAGACCTAAGAACATGTTATAAAACATTAAACCACATCAACACTATATTATAGATTTAAATCACTAATATTTATACACTCACCCCAAACACTCAAACTTAATAATCTTAATTATCATCTACAGGTACACATATGAGATACTAAGAACTAGATAAAAGTTTGAAAATTTGAATGTAATATCAGGGTTAATAATATAAGAGGAATATATTTTTATGATAATATTAAACCATAAACCATCTACAAGCCATTGGAACCCATAAAACTCAGTATCTGGCCTTTTAGGCTTAAAGTTAGTCTTAAGGCCTAGAAGGTCCATATCACCATGTGAATATGATTAGGAACTCATAAACAAGTTTTAAAATATTAGGAAGTATAAGGGGATGCTAAAATTCCTATAAAAGGTGTTTCCAAACAATTCAATTTGTAAAAAGGTTATTTGGTCCTAGAAGATTAATGTGAGTTCATAGTCCTAGACAGTTAATTCAAGATGCTTGTTCAAGTTATTTAATATTTCACCACAATAAGATTCAAGAAAAATGATTTTAGTGATAATTTTTTTACCACTATATAATTTTAAATTCATGAAGTATTGAGTTTTTTTTATTATCCTACCTTTATGAACAAAGGTTAAGATTATTAGCCTGTCCAAACTACCTACTTTAGAATATCAGATCATTTCTCTACACATATATATTGGTGCATATTTTACACGGGAACTCAATCTTGTTAGATAATTTTGAGGGATATATCAAATAAATATACATTGAAATAAATTCTAGTTTGGATGTCTGTACTTTATGAACCATCATTAAGATGGTGGACCTCCAAAACTCTTCTTAAGCCCTACTATAGACTAGTCTTGGGAAATGTGAAGTTTTTGGATACTAAACACTCTATAATGGTCTAATAAACACCTAAACCATAAATAAAACTTAGAATATCTCATTACCATGGTAATTTTTTTTAGGTAAATTATATGGATTTAACATGAAATAATACTTGTTCAAGGTTTTAAGAGATTTGTAGGGTACAAAATGGTTTAGGATGAGGCCACTCATTGGAAGGGAATTTTTGTCAATTTTTTCATCCTATCAAGCCATAATATTTTTAAAAATACATACAAAAATGCTTCTGCAACTCACTTCCAAACATCTAGTCTACAACATGAGAGAGAAAGTGACCTAATTGTCTAGGTGAAGCAAGGTTACAACTGTGCAATTATTTGAAGAGTTTAATCAAGGTGTTAAATTTTTTTTTTATCATTTGGCATGCCTATCCACATGATCCTAATTTATTTTACAAGTTTCATGTCATCTAACACACACATATTCAAGCAATTAGGACTAATTGGCTTACATGGTCACTAATAAAGTTGAAAAATGGCGTAGAGATGACATTAGAAAGGTCAACACACATTAATTTAAGTTGTAACTAATTATTAGGGGGTAAAATAGGCACTACTCAAACTCATAATGGGATATGGGATAAGTTTGTCAAAGTTATTCAACATGCATATAGGATAATAGGTTACTCAAATGCCTCATGGAGGCTAATTTCACCTCATTACATGTTATAACTATCATTAGAGGAGTAATGAACCATTTTGGCTATATTTAAGCCTTTGATGAAATTAACTAAAGTTGATTCAACCTCCATTATCCCATCTCAGTTCTTAAGATTCATTTAATGCCCCAATAAATAAGAGCTATACATAGAAAAATTTGAAAGAAAGACTATTTTAATTGATGTAACTACAGGTTGAGTTGACTGTGGTCATTGATTAACTCTCATTTGTAATTCCATGCCAATTTCCTTATCTTTCTCTCCTCATTTGCTATATATTTAGGCCTTATGGTCTTGATTTGTATCCCTATTTTGGGCATGAAGAAACTTGACCTAATTCATACTCTAAAGACCTCATAGACTATTAATGAATTGTTTTATCTTCTCTATGATCAAATAATAGTGTGTGTATAATTGTTTTATATGCATAAGTGGTGTAATTTCCATTCTTTAGGTCTAATAACTTCACCTAGATGCTAACAAGTGTTTCATGTAGGTTATGTAGTGTGTTATAATGTTAATGACTGAGTTTAAAAGTGGGAACTTGACTATAAGAGATTATAACTAGGCCTTTATCTCATTTCCCTCATGTTGTAGTCAAAAATATCAACCTCTACATGAAAAATTATTGCCTAAACACCATTAGAGATAGTGATTCAATCCTATGCATTGTCCATTAGTGTTGTCTAAGTTCAATTTGAGTGAATGAACTATCATGTTGGTGATCCACTAGCCCTTAGAGTGGATTTCCTTAATGTAATTTCTTTTCCTTTCTCATCCCAATATAATTAGGTCTTATAAAGAGATTCATTTGATAAATTAGGGGAGCTAGTCTAATAAGATAGAGGTTTTACCTAGACTATAGGTATCCCACAACCTATAGGTCAATCCCATGTTAGTCCAAGTTTGAGGTGGATTTGAATAGTCTACTTCAAGAGGTTGCAACTTGGGTAACTAACAATTTTGGCATGACTAGTGGGACTGACTTTCAATTACCCTGAAGCATGCCTTGGTAACCTTGGAAGACACATGGAAGCTGACATTCAGTAGTAGCATCTACAGTCATCTCAAAGAGTTTCAAACACTCCATGTCAACTTTATAGTTAGGATTCATAACAAAGTTTGTGAGAAGTCATCACTTTAAGGGTAAGAAAGGTTATTGTTCAAAGTTCCATTGTATACATGTGATTAATGAGTAGTCATGGCTATATATGGTGTATATTTATATCATCCACTACCTTATCATCATACCTATGATGTGTTTCAATCCCATTATGATCCCTACCAACTCTATTCTCACCCCTATCAGCCATACATTCACCCTTATCATCCCTATGATGAGCCTCCTTATTACCAATACTACCAACCCCATGGTATGACTCATATACCTCATTGGTAGTCTAATTATCAATATAATTAGTCATGAAAGCATCATGATTTTCTTGTTTTGCATCTAACTTATGTCCCCAATCAATCCATATCAATTCTTAAATAAATCCTATTAGAATCTGAAAGACACATGGTGAAACTAAATCCCTAAGCATGTGGTTGAAAGCATTAGAGCTTCATTGTAATAATCCAAAGGATATTATAAATATTTCATGAGATACAAGGGTCAATAATGACATGCTTGATATATATGGTCTAATTTCCAAGTTTGAGGAGAAGTTGCTAGTGTATGAATGGTATCAAGCTCACCATCATCAACATTGTGTCCCCTCCTCTATCCCATATTAGTCTCATGTTGAGCTACCCATAACCCATAAATATTTTCAATTAAATGAGTGTCAAAGCCCTTTAATTCCCTCTAAACCCTTCCCAATTTTTCCATCATGGAAATCTATCCAAAAGAGAGTGAAAAAAGAGGAAACATTGTGCATTAAAGGAACTATTTATCATAAGCATATCCCTATTTAGTCAAGGCTTTTTGAAGCCTACCTTGCTAAAAAAAATTAGGTTATAGAAAAAAACCTATACCAATCATTAGAAGATATAAGAACAATGCCATATCAACTATAGACACCTTTATTCATGCCCTAAGTGATGGTACACATAATTCAATATGCTCCTAAACCCAACTTTCCAACTTGGAAACAAGTCTTGAAGCCAAGGATGAGAGAAGAGTAATCAACTATAGATCAAAGTGTTGAATCCAAAATCATGTTTGAGGTAATTTAATCCTCACCTCACCCTCCTCAAGATCCTAATACATTTATGTCATGGAAATCCATTCAAAATAATGTGTAAAAAAAGGAAGAGAGGATGGTTGTTATAAGTTAATAGATTCATTATGAAAGAAAGATTATTATTGAAGAGGTGATTAAAGAAAATTAGATTGAATTGGCACTTGATGATGATGAATTGAGTGAGATTGATGAGGAACTTATCAGTGGGACACCCCTTGGCAAGGAGGGACACCATTTAACCTTCAAAGATATAGAAGAGGATGGCATGCAAGAGTGTGATGAACCATAAGAGGAAGACATATCAGCTAATTAAGATGAAGATGACTTTTAGGACCTCCTTAATGACATTGAAGCAACCCTTCATCATGGAAATCCTCAAGAACTTGTAATAGTTTTAGAAGACAAATGTAGACCAGCCAATAAGGATATAAAATAAGGCAAATTTAAGATCTTGAAAAATCATCAAGTGGTTGTTGAGGATGAAGGAACTTGAAAGGATCAATCAAAGGTGCTAAAAGATGATTTTAGAGATAAAGAAGGTAACATTTCAAACTATGATATGTGTATTTCTATATCTCCTACAATGCATATTAAACTTTAATTTGAGTCTTGTGAGATGTCTCATGTTGTCATAGTTCCTATTTATTTCATCACAAATCACAACTACTTTATGCCTATTAGTGATGGTATTATAGTCATGATTGGTCTTGGAGTGAGTAAAGAGAGTGTCAAGGTTCCTTGGATGTATAATGATTATTTTGAACATCATTTGATAAGGTCATTCTCCCTAATATATTTTCTCAAGTTTGTCTCAAACTTTGGTCAGCCCTTCATAGTGCTAAACACCCCTCAAATCACCTCATATAATTTTATTTTAATTTTAAACCTTTGAGAAATGGAATATGTGTTGATGAAAATTGCATTGTAAAGACCTTAAAGGGTCTCCTAAGTCACCACTAAGCATTTAATTTCATAAATGGTCTCTTTTAAAGCTCATTTCCACCTCCTCATTCACCAAGTGGACCTCACACATGGGAAGGATGTGCCTTTCCAGCTTATCCACCATACTACTGATTTTGAAAAGTAATTTTACTTGTGTTTTCCCTCCCTTTGCCCTAAAATGTTAGTTCAAGGTCAAAACATGGAGAAAATAGTGGAAAATGAGTGTTTTTAGGTTCTTCTTGCATAATTTATGGAATGGTACAAAAAATTTCATACATAGGAGTAAATTATATGTCAAATGTGCTTTTTATAGATGTCTAAGAGAATTTTTAGATTAGAATAATGACAAATAGGCCAAAAACCATTGTCCTTACTTCGTTAGATTTGTCGGTAACCCAGGCAATCTTATTAGGTTTTCCTTCATTCCATATAGGAGAGGTCAAATCAATATCTAGTCTATTGTGCATATAATGGGTTCCATTGACCTTATTATCCATGTATTTTTCCTATGTGTTCATGGACTAATCCTTATGAACAAACATTAACAACCTGGCCATTCTAGTGACCTTGTTCATCTATGTAAGGTTGATAAAGTACAATGGTTTTGGTATATTTTTGAAGAATTTATTCAAAATAATCATTTTATATGTTATTTAGGTCCTAATAAACCATATTCACCACCCTCCACCCTTATTTCACACATGTGGAGTGTGAATACAAGAATATCTTCATGTTGGTAGACTACAAGTAGTTTTCTCAAGGTTACAAGGTTTATTGTATATATATGAGATGTTTGATGATGCTTTGGTCTTGATGGCAATAAAATTCAATCCATTTAAGTCTCCTTATAATTTATATACCTATCCAAGTCATTTCATCATTTAATAGAAACCCTACCAAGCCATATATCTTAAGGTGACTTTCATAAGTACCTTTTGTAATCTCATGACAAGCATGAGCATGTCTCATTGTAATAGATATAAAGGGTCTCAAGTCAGATATAAATAGATATTACATCCTTAATATTATACTCTTTCCTTGTATTTTCACCCTTAAATACCATCATTATCTTATGGTTAAACATTATCAGTTTTCATCTTTGAAAATTAAACCTCTCATAGTCACCTTAAACCTATTGTATAGGATAACAGATGAGTTACCAATATTGAAGTAGAGTTTGAATATAATTAAGAGGAACTAAGGATTAATATAAGATTATGAATATATGGGAATGATATAAATAGAGTATATAGGGTCAACACAACTCCAATTCTCCAAAATAAATTACTTAGTCTAAGCCTTGAAGAAGCACCAATTGTGACTACAAGGTTAGGGAGTTATAATACTAATAAGAAGTTTTATGGAAAGATCAAAAGGTTTGAATAAAATAATAGGATGCCCATCATCCAATTTCCAAACTCAATCAATTCACATTAATAATCCACATAAGGTGGTGAATCTAATTGAGGAACAAATGTGAGATGGATAAAAAGGAGACTAAGGTAATCAAGAGATCACTACCTATGGCAATCTCATGTATCAGGGGTTTGATAAGAAGGGTATTAAACTATGACACCCCCATCAGGTCTCAATAATACTTGACCTAGGTGAAATATGGTCAATCATCTAAAGTTACATTCTCATCAATCCTATTGCACTCAAAGAGGTAGTTGGTGTACTAATTGATGAAAAAGGTTAAAACTCAGTCTAGATGACCACCTACAATAGTCATTATTGTTGTCTCAAGATGCAATGTGCTTATGTGATTTAATAAGTCCATTTAGATGAGATAAAAGGGTAATAATTGAGTCTAATACACTAGGCTAAAATTCCAAGAAACCTAAGGAAGCCCCAACCATGGAAATTAAGTTTGAAGACCAAATAGTAGTCAATGTTTCCTTGGTTAGCAGAAACTAAGATAAGTTTGAGGAGCTTAAGGTAATGTGTGTTCTTTCTCTCAATAAACATAATAGCTATAATGGTGCCTCTCTAATTTTAATATGAGTTATCAAGGACTAATGAGATTCATAAGGCCATTACTATATCTTGAAATTAGTTCCATACCTCTATTATGCCCGTACATAGATCTAACTATCACATACAACCACATGCTTATCATATGTTCTCTATGACATAAGAGATCTGACATTCCTCTATTTATCATATTATTAGTAGACTCATGGAGGTTTGTGATAGGAAGCACATGTAATTGATAGTCATAAAATTTTTTAGGTTACATATGAGTCTAAGAGTCTTAGAAGTTGAGTTCATACCAAATGTTCACCTACAATCCATAAAAATGACAAATGCTCACTTACATCCAAGGTCAAAACTCATTAATTAATGATGCATTGGAAGATTTTATTAATTTATATTGTAGGTATGAGAAGAATTTGGATCTCCTAAGTTGTTAGCATTTTTTAATCTTGTTCTAAGATATTAAAGAGGCACCTAATGTTCACCTATAACACAGTAAAGAAACCTAAGATCCTCACCTACAAGTTGGTCTTTTGAGAAGGAAAAATGGGCATTAAACCTTGCATAAAAATTACTATTGGAGATTGGAAACAAATATGTAATTATCTTTTGGATGATTCTCATTCTTCCCACTAGAATGACATATTGATATGAGATAATGGAAGCCTAAATGGTCTAAACAAGGCCTAATGAAAGCCTTGATAGACCTACATATCAGTGAAGGAATTATCATATCCTTGGAGTAAGGAATATGAAAGGTTTCAAGGTGTTAATTTTTTTTAATTGAAGTAAAGAAAAATGAAACTCAGACTCCAAGTTTTTCATATATAGGATTATGTACAAAGCCTAGCCTAAAGGATGAGGTATATAGGGAGAAGTAATGGGAGAATATCAGTTGAAAGGTTATTCAACATCATAATAACATGTTATCCAACATCAAACCACATAAAAATTTTATTGGAGAGTGAAATCACTAGGATTTCTACACTCACCCCAAGCACTCAGAATTAATAGTCCTAACTGTCATCTATAGGCAAACATATGAGATAATGAGAACTAGATCAGAGTTTGAACATTTGAAATTAATATCAAGGGTAATAATATAATATTTAGGGAGTTTTATGATTATATTTAACCATAAACCATCTACATTCCATTGAAACCCATAAAACTCATTATCAAGCCTTTTAGGCTTAAAGCCAGTCTTAAGGCCTAGAAGGCCCATATTACAATGGGAATATGCTTAGGACCTCTTAAACAAGTTTAAAACTATGATGAGGTATAATAATATGGTAAAATTACTATACAAGTTTTTTCCAAGCAAGGTAATACATAAAAAGGTTAATTTTGTCCTATCAAACTAATTCAAGTTCACAATCCTAGATAGTCAATTTGAGCTACCTGTTCAAGTGATTTATTATTTCACCACAAACAGATTCAGGGAAAATTATTTTAGTGATAATTTTGAATATATATATACTTGAAATTAATTAATTATTTATTTATTTTGAGGTTCTCACCTTTATGATCAAAGGTTAAGACTGCTAGCCTATCCAAACTACCTAAAGAAGAGTAAAATCCCATTTCTCTATGTACATATTTTGATGTATATTTTCCATGGGAACTTAGGATTGTTAGATAATTTTTATGGTTATATTGGATAAATATACATGGAAAGAAGTTTTGGTTTGGATGTCCATACTTTATGAACCATCGTTAATATGGTGGACTTCAAAAACCCTCCTTAAACCCTACTACAGACCTAGCTTAGGAACTGTGAAGTTTATTACAACCAAACACTCTATAATGGTATGATATACATCTAAACCATAAATATAAATTATAATATCCCCTAACCATGGTACTTTGTTGTATGGACATTGTATGGATTTAGCCAAAAATAGTACCTTTTTAGGATTTTAAGATAATTATAGGGTAGATAACTATTTGAGATGAGGTGAATCATTGGAATGGAAGGTTTGTCACTTTTTTAATCCTATAAATCCATAATATGTCCAAAAATACATCTATAAATTCCTCTAAAACTCAGTTTCAAATAGTAAGTCTATAGACATGAGAGAGAAAGTGACCTACTTGTCTAGGTGAAGCAAGGCTATAGTTATGCAATGATTTGAAGTGTCTGATAAAGGTGTTAAAGACTTGTTTTAGCTTGTGGCATGCCTATACACGTGATATGATGTTATTTTATAGGTTTCATGACATCTAACACACACATAGTCAAGCAATTAGGTCTAATTGGCTTACTTAGTCAATAGGAAAGTTGAATAATAGCATAGAGATGCTATTATGAAGTCCAAAAAACATTAATTTCACTTGCAAATAATGCTTAGGAGGTGATATAGTCACTCCTCATAGTCGTAATAGGAGATGGGAATAGTTTCTTAAATTTATTCAACATGCATAAGGGCTATTAGGCTACTCAAATACCTCATGGAGGCTAATTACACCTCATTACACTTTTTAACTGTCATTAAAGGAGTAATGAACCATTTGAGTGTATTCAATAATTATATGAAATTAATTAAATTTGATTCATCCTCAATTATCCCATCTCAACACTTAAGAGTCATTGAATACCCCAAATCAAGAAGAGCTATGCATGGAGAAAGCTAAAATAAGTATTATTGTAACTGATGTAACTCTATGTTGAGTTTATTGTGGTCATTGATAACCTCTAATTTGTAACTCCATACCAATTTACCTCTCTTTATCTCCTCTTTTTCTATATATTCATTCCTTATGGCCTTATTTTGTATCCCTCTCTTGGACATGAAGCAACTCTAACTAATTTTTACTCTATGGATACAATAGACTATTCATAAATTGCTTTAGTTTCTATATGATCAGCTTCTAGTGTGTGTATGATTGTTTGATATGCATAAGTTGTGTAATTTCCCTTCTACAGATCCAATGCCTTCACGTAGATGGTAACAAATGTTCTATGTAGGTTATGTAGTGTTTTATAACATTAATGACTAAGTTTAAGAGTTGAGACTTTACTATAAGAGCCTAGAACTAGTCATTTCTCTCATTTTCATCATGCTTTAGTCATCAATATCAACCTCTACGTGAAACATTATTGCTTAGACAACATTAGAGATAGTGATTCAATCCTATGCATTATCCATTAGTGTTGTCTGAGTTCAATTTGAGTGGATGAACTATCATGTTGGTGAATCACCACCCCTTAGAGTAGATTTAATTTATGCAATCTCTTTTCCCTTTTCATCCCAATATAATTAGGTATTAGAAAGAGATTCAATTTGAAAAATTAGGGGATATAGTCTCATAAGTTAGAGGTTCTACCTAGACTATAGGTAGCCCACAACCTATAGATCAATTCCATATTAGTCTAAGTTTGAGGTGTATTTGAAAAGTATACTTTAAGAGGGTGAAACTTGGGTAACTAATAAGTAGTGTAGGTGATAAGCTATCAAATTCTAGTCTAGGGAGTTATCCCTTAAACCTAGAGGCTTAGCTTTACGATAGGAAAATTATAGGATTAGGGTAATCTAATGTTTTAGTCAATCTAGAGAAGGCTTGAATAACCTCTTTAGGGTGAAATATTAAGTGACAATAATTTTGTCATGTTTGGTGGGGCAATTATATCAAGTGCATCTTGTCAAGTTGAATACTAGTCTTGAAAACATCACAACTATACATGTGTGTTCTACTCAAAATTTTGTGACTCCATTAAAGATAATCTATGGTTTTAGACCAAGTTTTATAATCATTTTTATTCATAATTCATGGTATTTATTAGGTCAACTAATATTAGAGGAAACTTTTATATAGATCCACTCCCCCAACCTAATCTTCCTCTTGAAGTTTTACACCCTTAACCTATCTTAACATTTGAAGAGAAAGAAGACTTTGGAATCTAATAAGATCAATAAAGTGAAGAGGAAATTTAGGATAATACATCTAAGAAGCATGCCTTCCCATATTTTAACACTAAAAATCCTAAAAATCTCAATGTATATGATGATATACCCCCCAATGCCACCAAGAGTGTTCCCAATTTCAATGGGGAAGGTCCAATCACCCCAAGTGAGCATATTAAGGACATTTATAATTTTGGAAACTTTCATAATGTCACTAAATTTAATATTGTAGTCATACTACTTATTGGGTGAATATTTTGTCATCAACTAACTGATGACAAAATGGGGATATCAGCCATAGCATAAGGGAGATTTACACCACGAGGAGTGTGGCTTTACCAAATCTAGACGAGGTAAATCTCTCCTCTCATCAAGGGGAGGTTCCCTAATGTCACTAAATTTAATATTGTAGTCATACTACTTATTGGGTGAATATTTTGTCATCAACTAACTGATGACAAAATGGGGATATCAGCCATAGCATAAGGGAGATTTACACCACGAGGAGTGTGGCTTTACCAAATCTAGACGAGGTAAATCTCTCCTCTCATCAAGGGGAGGTTCCCTATTAATACTTACGTGTTGGATATATAATTAAGCAGAAAATAACACATGGGGGTGGTATAACAGCATCTACTTCTCTTTTTTCAGAAGTAATGTATAAAGAACAAAAGGGGGAAAATCCTGGTCTAATGCTAACAACGTTCCTCTTCTTTCAGGAATGGTGTCAAACGAAGAGCAAGAGATCACCTGAAGAAACAAAGTCACAAGAATGCTCACGCAAGCACAAAGTCTTCCGTAGCTTCCCCACGGATCCAGAACAAGTACAACCATAGAGTAAAGTGAAGTACAAAGTCTTCACCTGAAACTACAAAAGATAAAAGAATCTCAAAGGTAAAAGTAGCACAAAGTCTATTTTCTACCCTCAAGAAGTGCCCTCAGATAATAATAACACACCCACTTGCTTATTAAATCAGATAAACAAGATTTTACCAGGAAAAAGACATAAGAACTATTTCCTAAATAACACAGATGATCTCAACACAAAGTCTGAAATAACCTGCTTCTCATTCATTCAACAGAATATGATTTACAAATTTGAGCACAAAGTCTCAAAAATTGCTTCAATTTCAGTAGAGTGTTTGCTATTGAATTTTCCAAGATCAATTACAAATGAGGTCTCCATTATATATAGGGAGTAAAATCCTCAAAAATAGAAAATAATAAAATATAAAATATCTTGGTCAAAGATGACTCATCTTTGACTTTTAGATATTTTTTCAAAATATTTACAAGTAATTACATATTTACAAAATTGCATGCATTCTGTGCAAAATAGAAATGCATAAGGATAAAAGAAGAGAGAAGGGGGAGAGAGAGTGCCAATTCTTGCTGCTAGACTTCTTCAAATAAGCATCGTACATGGCGATTGATGCTTGAATTCCTATGCTGTCTGGCGCAATTGCGTTCTGGAAGATGACCCTCGCTCTGATAAGTGTGTCCTTCAATACTGTGATGGCTTTAGCGTAGCCAGTTAACCTGGATTTTAGATTCTCCAAAGTTAACTGAGCATCCAGAATGTTGTCCACCGAAGTCATTGAGAAAGATGCTTCTTCAAATTTCTCCGAATCATTTCCTTTGAAATTCTGAATTATCTCTTTTGGATTCCGAAGATCAGTGACTTCTTGATCTCAACATAGGAGTCCTTACTGGAGATGGCACCAACAGACATCAGAGTGTTTCTCTTGGTATTTTTCATTTCCTTCCATCTATTGAGATCTTTCTCCAAACTATCAATCTTTGTTTTTAGTCTTCTCCTTGGTCTTGGACTGCTTCAGGGAAACTTCAGTGACCTGGAAGAACTTCTGCTAAAAATACACCGACGGAGAGGGACCCTTCACAGAAACTGCAATAGGAACTATGATTGTGCAATCAGAGGAAGAAAGTAGTGATCTGGGAGAACTACACGCTCACTGGTCACGATCAAGGAGATGCGTTTGAAAGGGATGAGATGCGAGCATGTCGAAAAGAGGAAGAAAAAGGGGAGCTAGTGCGGAAAATGAAAAGAATGAAGATTTCTCCAGAGCTAGAGGAATGTGAGTTCCAAATGCAAGGGTGGAAAAAATTACTGCCACTGCATGGGTAGGAGAATGGAGATGGTGAATACTACTAATGATGGCAGACAACACCGCTGACGTCGGCAATCCTACTGACGACGGCAGAAGAAAATAGCTGACGTCGGCAAACCTATCGACCATGGCAGAAATCGACCGACGACGACAACAGCGGTAGACGGTGGCAAACTTACCACCCATTGCAAGGGCAGCGAAAAGGGGACACAGAACACGGGTAAGGGCAGCAAAATTTTTTGCCCTTGCAGGCAAAAGTGCAGGGGTGGCAAATTTAGCTGCCCTTGCACAAAAAATGAAGGAAAATGCAGGGGCAGTAAAATTTGCCACCCTTACACAGGGGAAAAGGGAGGAAAGACTAACTCCAAAAGGAGTCCAGGAGAGGAAAAATTGGTAGGAACGAGATGGTAACCACTTCTCATTCCAAGGCCAAGATGAGAGTGAATTTGAAAACCATTTTGAAGAACGAACTGAGGGGGATGAAAAGATGAAATAGACAAGTTTCGCAGGGGAGTTCTAAAAATAAGCACAACTGATTTTGGGAACAACAGCTGGCTCCTGTTGGGGAACTACCTTCTATTGCAAAAAGTGATGGAAGGGAGTAGAATTCAGAATCTCCAGTGCCTTAGAAGCATGCCATTGGGCCACGGGGTCAAGTTACTCAAAAATAAAGGCTCCAAAAATGAAAAAGAAATGAATAAAACAAAGCTAAAGACTATACAAATATACAAGTGAATTTACTTGGCACTTCAAGAAATGAAGCACCTCAGATGCTGCCCCTTTAGAAGCAGTGGTGATGACGCCCTGTCTTGATAAACTAGCAAGAGGCCATTTTCCCCCCAGAATTGATGACGTGTAAATGGAAACTTCCACCAAAAAATTAACTTCTTGTGCCATCCCTTTAGTTTTCTCCTCTTGCCCCACAGCAAGATTTGTCTTTTAACCCAAAAACCATGAATCTTTGTTTTCTTGGTGAAGAGTTCTTTTCCCTGATCATGATGCGTAGTAGTATGGTCATCTACCATAATTGGTTGCTCTTCTGGTTTTATCCAGCACCTAATTTGATTGTCCTCATTTGACACCCGCCACTGATTGGCACTATCAGGTCCACTTGTCATTATTTCAGTTGAACCAATTTTCTGGTTGGCATTCTCAAGGGCTTTAATAGGTTCTTCATGAACCTCTTTTGTGGTCAAAATATAATTACCCCTGCCAGAGGACTCAAACAAAAATTGAGCCGCAGGAGATGACATTTGGGTGACCACGTACTTTGCCTCTCTCTCAGGGAGCAACCTTTGCATCACGCCTTTCACAGGGATCCTTGCCTGGGATAAGTCCATGCTCAATTCTCCTCTGACATCCTTGCAAAAGTTTTGTCCAAGCAGAATGCCATATGAAGCTGGGACGTCAGCTATCAGAACTGTCATCTTAATCCTCTTGTCAGGGAACACTGCAAATGCAAATTGGGCATCTTTGATTTGCCCCAATAGTGGTACTTGTTTGTTCTCCATGGAGAAACATGTCCCAAAAGTTTTAGTCAATGTGAGACCAAGAGATTCTGCCACTCTAGCAGGCATAACATTGTCAGATGCACCAGAATCGATAATGCAATTGCTCAGCTTGTGACCATTTATTAATAGAGAAACATAGAAAGGTTCTATTTTCTCTATTTTCTTAAGAACAACTGAAGGAGTCACGACAAGATTGTTTTGGGTGAATATATCTTTTGGGGGATCATGAGTTACCCTCAAAATTTCTTGTCCTGCAGAGACGGCTGTACCTTTTACACATTTCGCCAATCTGTCCAACTGGTTAGGATGGGCTTGTAGAAATTCAAGTTTAGACATTTGAATTTTAGTCTTTTTGACATGCTCAATTATATCAAATGTCGGTATTAGACTAGGCATAGAGGATGGGATTTCACTCTTTTAGTTTTTGGGATGGGAAGGGCTGGTTTGCAAAGTTGAAGTAAAGGGGGTAGAGGTGCTTGGGGTACGTACCTTTTCAATAGTCAATGGGTCCTTTGGTTGAAGGGCAGAGTGGTTCCCCACTTGGCAATTGAAACTATTGGCCGAGGTTGCTCCTCTATCTTCTCTTTATCAGCTTGTCAGGCTAACTATTTCTGGGACCGAGTGAAAATGGCATATGATCCTTCAGTTGCATTCCCCTCACTTTTAGGTTCCTCTTGATAATTCAGGTAGCCAATGACGGAGTCACTAGCTAATTCTTCTTCTTACTCTCCAAAGAGATTAGCATCATATTGTTGGTCCAACTCAGGTTGGAAAGGGGGAGCACATTCTATTTCCAGATATCTAATCGCTATATTGGTTGGAGGGGCTTCAAGGGCGAGGTTCCTCTGTGGGGGAGGAAGACGATTTGGCTGCCCTTGATTCCTAGCAGCATTACCTTGGTATGCTAGATTCTGAAATGTCCTCCTTGGCATATCCTGATTAGGAGAAGTAGACATAACTTGGGCCATTTATCTTCTGAGAGCTAGCATTTCATTTGCTAACTTTTGTACCATAGGATATGTAGTAGCTGTAGAAGGGTTTTCAGCAGATGAAGGGAATTTATTTTTACTTGGGTCTTTTCTGATCTTACCTGCTAGGATAAGATCATCTTCAATCTCAGTATCCAAACTTTGAGCCAACGCTAAATCCATAGGGCTAGCTTGCCTTAATAGGAAACTTACTTCAGGAAGCTGCGAGTTGATGAAAAAGCACTTGAGATTTTCCGGTGTGGGCTGAGCCACAGTTGGAATCCGATTTCTCAACTTGTTGAATTTGGCTATGAAATCCCTCATGGGCTCTTGGGATTCTTTTTTCATCTGTGTTAGCTGAGCTAACAAAGCATGTGCATCTTCAGCGGGTTTAAACCTAGCTTCAAATATGGACTTTAGTGTATTCCAGTCAGTCACTGACCCAACCTGCAAGTGATAGAACCAATCTGTAGTAGCACCTTGCAAAGTCTCCACAAAAAGTCTTACTGCCACATCTTCAAATTTGACACCAATAATGCCACATGCTATGGAGAAAGCAGCAATATGCTCATCGGGATGAACCTTTCCATCACCAAAAAACTTAGAAAATTTTTTCCTAAAACTATGAGGTAGTTCATGCAGGGGTGGGGTCAAGTTAAGAGGGCCGAAGGAGTTACCCCATGGGCCTTGAGCCATTATGATAAGAGGATTAAAAGGTGGGATAAAAAACCTTGGTGGAGTGTTTATAGGTAGGCGGTGATTAACATCAGGAAAAGGAGTTCTTCCTCATGTTGGCGATCTGCCAAGGCCAGAGGGAAAACTCTTAGATCGTTGAAGAGAAGCTGGTGGAGGAAACAAATCAAAATTACTCTATTGTGCCAATTCAAACACAGGGTCGACAATACCTTTAGATCTCTAAATTCTGGTATAGCATGGAGTTGCCAGGTTTTCAAAACAAAAATGGGACCGAAACCACTTCAAGTTGAAGCTTGAGGCTTCAAAATGCACATTCTTCCCAGTAGCTCTCATTTTGCAGACCAGATAATATAAAGGAGGTAGCTGGTAAGGCTATAAAGATAATGGGTAAGACATGAAATGGAGTCACCATATTATATAATGGATAAGGGTAGGGACTGCTTCAATCTAAAACTTGAGGTTTTAGACTGCACATTCGGTTCCCCAGCAGAGTTGCCAAAAACTGTTGGGTGAATATTTTGTCATCAACTAACTGATGACAAAATGGGGATATCAGCCATAGCATAAGGGAGATTTACACCACAAGGAGTGTGGCTTTACCAGATCTAGACGAGGTAAATCTCTCCTCTCATCAAGGGGAGGTTCCCTATTAATACTTACGTGCCAGATATATAATTAAGCAAAAAATAACACACGGGGGTGGTATAACAGCATCTACTTCTCTTTTTTCAGAAGTAATGTATAAAGAACAAAAGGGGGAAAATCTTGGTCTAATGCTAACAACGTTCCTCTTCTTTTAGGAATGGTGTCAAACGAAGAGCAAGAGATCACCTGAAGAAACAAAGTCACAAGAACGCTCACGTAAGCACAAAGTCTTTCATAGCTTCCCCATGGATCTGAAACAAGTACAACCGTAGAGTAAAGTGAAGTACAAAGTCTTCACCTAAAACTACAAAAGATAAAAGAATCTCAAAGGTAAAAGTAGCACAAAGTCTATTTTCTACCCTCAAGAAGTGCCCTCAGATAATAATAACACACCCACTTGCTTATTAAATCAGATAAACAAGATGTTACCAGGAAAAAGACATAAGAACTATTTCCTAAATAACATAGACGATCTCAACACAAAGTCTGAAATAACCTGCTTCTCATTCATTCAACAGAATATGATTTACAAATTTGAACACAAAGTCTCAAAAGTTGTTTCAATTTCAGCAGAGTGTTTGCTATTGAATTTTCCAAGATCAATTACAAATGAGGTCTCCACTATATATAAGGAGTAAAATCCTCAAAAATAGAAAATAATAAAATATAAAATATCTTGGTTAAAGATGACTCATCTTTGACTTTTAGATATTTTTCCAAAATATTTACAAGTAATTACATATTTATAAAATTGCATGCATTCTGCGCAAAATAGAAATACATAAGGATAGAAGAAGAGAGAAGGGGGAGAGAGAGTGCCAATTCTTGCTACCGGACTTCTTCAGATGAGCATCGTACATGGCGATTGATGCTTGAATTCCTATGCTGTCTGGTGTAACTGCATTTTGGGAGATGACCCTCACTCTGATAAGTGCGTCCTTCAATACTATGATGGCTTTAGCGTAGCCAGTTAACTTGGATTTTAGATTATCCAAAGTTAACTGAGCATCTAGAATGTTGTCCACCAAAGTCATTGAGAAAGATGCTTCTTCAAATTTCTCTGAATCATTTCCTTTGAAATTCTGAATTATCTCTTCTAGATTCCGAAGATCAGTGACTTCTTGATCTCAACATAGGAGTCCTTACTAGAGATGGCACCAACAGACATCAAAGTGTTCCTCTTGGGATTTTTCATTTCCTTCCATCTGCTGAGATCTTTCTCCAAACTATCAATCTTTATTTTTAGTCTTCTCCTTGGTCTTGGACTGCTTCAGGGAAACTTCAGTGACCTGGAAGAAATTCTGCTGAAAATACGCCGACGGAGAGGGACCCTTCATAGAAACTGCAGTAGGAACTATGATTGTGCAATCAGAGGAAGAAAGTAGTGATCTGGGAGAATTGCACGCTCACTGGTCATGATCATGGAGATACGTTTGAAAGGGATGAGACGCGAGCAGGTCGAAAAGAGGAAGAAAAAGGGGAGCGGGTGCAGAAAATGAAAAGAATGAAGATTTCTCCAGAGCTAGAGGAATGTGAGTTCCAGATGCAAGGGTGGAAAAAATTATTGCCACTGCATGGGCAGGAGAACGGAGACGGTGAACACTACCGACGACGGTAGACAACACCACCAACGTCGGCAATCCTGCCGATGATGGCAGAAGAAAATAGCTGACGTCAGCAAACCTGCTGACCATGGCAAAAATTGACCAACGACGGCAGCAGCGATAGATGGCAGCAAACTTACAACCCATTGCAAGGGCCAAAAAAAGGGGATGCAGAACACGGGTAAGGGCGGCAAAATTTGCCCCCTTGCAGGCAAAAGTGCAGGGGTGGCAAATTTAGCCACCCTTGCACAAAAAATGAAGGAAAATGTAGGGGTGGCAAAACTTGCCGCCCTTACACAGGGGAAAAGGGAGGAAAGACTAACTCCAGAAGGAGTCTAGGAGAGGAAAAATTGGTAGGAATGAGATGGTAACCACTTCTCGTTCCGAGGCCAAGATGAGAGTGAATTCGAAAACCATTTCAAAGAACGAACTGAGGGGGACGAAAAGATGAAACGAACAAGTTTCGCAGGGGAGTTCCAAAAATAAGCACAACTAATTTTGGGAACAACACTACTTACTATGTCTCTTAGGGGAAAATCCCTTGACTGGTATAAGACATTGATAGGAGGATGTATCACCACTTCAAATGAGTTTGTGAAGTTTTTGACCCAAATGTTTGAAGATAAAATTGATCACACATCATGCATTCATCAACTAAATATTATTAAAATAGGTCCCAATGATACTATACATGACTACAATGATAGGTTTCAAAGAACTGCGTATAGGCTACCTCCTCCCATAACATCCCCTATAAGATATTTTTCCCTACATACCTAAGGGCTACTGGAACTGACATAACCATGATGTTGTAGTCCATGGGTGGATACACTTTTCTTGAGGATTATGACATATCCATTAGAGCTAAGAATGGTCTAATATAATGTGGTAAACTCCCTATCAAAATATCCATTCATATTCTTCCCAACATGTCTGGTTCTACTCCAAGTATTACTCCAATCCTAAATTCAAACACTAAGTCTAGAGTTACCCCAAAGAAAGTAAAAGATACTATTGATTAGGATGTAAGATCTAAAGCTTTATATGCTCAAGTTAGGAAATCAAATATGAAATATAGAGTTAACCAAAACCCTTATCCCTATCCTTTATAATTAAATAGTTTTCCACCTTATAAATATGTTCAAAGGAGAGGGAAAGGATAACCTAACTTTAATTGGCCCCCTAATGCCTATAATTCAACTTCTACTTCCAACACAAGAGATATGGTTCTAGTCCATAGTAAATTGACTCAAAGAGAAGAATAAAATACTCAAGGACATTATATGGATGCTAATGAATGTGAAGGGAAAGACTTGGTTGCTCAAGGAGTACTTAATCCTTAATTGATAGCAGAAGATGAGAAATTCGTGTAAGTAGAAATAAATGAAGAATGATAGTCTCAAAGAGTGAGCCTTGTAAAATTTCAAGTTAAATATAAATTTTTCCTCATTCAAAGTACTTCAGTGGTAGCTAATAAAAGATCAAAAAGGAAGGCTTTGGGAGATATTCATGTTGTTGACACAAGTTAAAATAACCCTCCCATAAGGCAACAAGGTGTGAATATAAGTGTGACAATCCCTACAACTTTTGCACCAATTCAAAATTTTAATGTGGGAAAGGTGAATAAAAATGCTCCATTACTTCAAGATCAAGACACTTATTTGGATTCAATAATGCAATAAAAAGTTAGTTTTCCTTATTTTAATATTATTAATTCTTTGAAGAGTGCTAAAACATCTATATCTCTTTGAGAAGTGTTCTAAATGCTTGGTCAAAAGGAACTTCTTCAAGAATAGATACCCCAAGTCCATATCAATCCTCAACCATCAATACATGGTAATGTATCCCCCACTAATTTTCCTACCCACATTGTTTAACCCTATACCAAATATGAAAACCCCCCACCCTTCTACCTCACTCTCATTATGGGAGACAAGCTTGTTCATAATTGCATTGTAGATAGTGAAGCAAGTAACTTAGTGATTCCCAAAATTATGGCAGATAATTTAGGCTTAAAATATAATTCATATAGTAAGGGAGTGATACAATTTGATGGGATACTATCTATGTTAGTTGGAATCATCAAAGGTTTGAGAGTTTTCTTGTATGATACTCTAAACTTTCTTATCCTTCAAGATATAATGGTGGTTAATCTACATGCTCATTTTGATATCTTCTAATCAAGGGACTTCACAATCAAGATAAGAGGATACCTATAAAATTATTGGTCCTTATTAGACTTCAAAACAAGGTATGGAGAAAATATAACCATTAGAACACAACCATTGGCTAATTTTCATATTGAGCCATATGTGGAAGAAAGTTTTAATCTCAATTGTACCATTAATGATTAAGAAGAATATGTTATGAAGGATGGAGAATCTTCCAAAATTTAAGGTATATTTTATGTTTTCCTAGTTTAGTATGGTGATAAAACTTATGGACATTATATATACACTTTCATTGAGAAAACTAACCTTGGCACATACATCATCCATGAGGAAGGTGCTGAACATTATGAAGTAAGCATTGATAATTATTTTCAACATGATTATGATATTTTTCAAATTATGGTAGATTAGGATAATTAGGAAGAAAATTCCATTATGTTTACACAAGATATATGAGTTCATGAATGTGACAACCATGAAGAGGAAGATGATCTATGGTAGCAGTTTTATGCCATAGTTCAAGAGTTTGAAAAATTGAGTAAGTCAATTCCCTATCCTAAGAATCATGAATATGATTTTAAGGTTATTTATTAATCCCCTAATCATGAAGGAGAGTATCTTATCAATCATGAGAATGAGTTTCAAACCACTATTAATAAATATGTAGTCATGAAGGAATCTGATGAAACCAAGGTGGAAATGTGTGTCGTTAAAGATCAATCTCAACCTCAATCTGATATTGAACCACTTATATAAATTTTTGAGTAGAAAGAAGACAATATTTATTGTTATATACATCAAGTGAATCATGTTCTATAATAATATAAAGTCAAGACAACGTTGATGACTCCCAAGATAAAGTTTGAGAAGTGCCAATTGGACATGATAGAGATAAAGTAAACTACATACTCAAACAAGCCTTTTGGAAGGATATATGGAGTATTTATGTGAGATCTAGGTAACACACCTAAAATTAGTAAAATATCTAAATATGGTAAGTCATTTAACTATATACATGAGCAAGTGTTCATTTACAAGTATGAATCACATGAAGGTATGTTTTCTTAGAGCTATAGTTATGCAAGAGGCCTTATTTTTTACCTTGGTTGAAGAAATGGTGAATTATTCTTCACCTCAAGTGTTTGAGGTCTTGTAAATACTAGCATAGGTGTGTTTGTTATGGTGTGTTATCTTGTGTGTTTGTTTCTTGTTATTCAATATGGTTTGGTTTCCTTTCAAAGGCATTTTAGTTTCAAGTACAATAAATAGGTGACTCCATAACCTAATGGATAGGAGAAGGCTATTGGTTTTCTACATAACTAGCTTGTTACCCCTATTAAATCACCAAAATGTTGACTAATTTTACCCCTATTCAAATTAGGTCAACTCCTAATATAGATAAAATTTTTAGGGTCTTTTAAGTTGGAAAATGTGTAACATGGTCCTAAATGAGGTCATACAATATGATTTATCTTTGACATCTTTGTCTATGTTGGTCTTATGTCATCTAAGGCCACATTTTGAGTCATTAAATGAACTTATATGGTTTTCATAAGAACAAAAGTGTTTCAAAATAATATCTAATGTCTCAAATGTCTAGAAAATTTAGAAAAAACTATTATGAAATTGATAAATTTTAGGTTTAACATCTATCCAAGAAGATCAGGTAGTTTTAGGTAGCTTTACAACTTGTACAATAATTATGGCATGTGGGAATACTTTAGAAGGGTCCCATAAGATTCTCATACTAAAATTTCATGCTCAAGAAGCTTTGACAGACCTAAAACTAAGAAAAACCAATTCACCTTTCTCATCGCTCTCTTAAATAAGGTCAAATAGGTCAATAGTTTTCCTTTAGTATAGACAGGAGAAGAGTTCAAATGAGTTCAATTTGTCGGTGAAATTAATATCCATGTAATGCAACTTCATTTTCATGGTTATAAGTTTGGTGTTTTATTCTTCATGAACCATTTCTAAGAGTGTTTGTGACTCTAAACTACCTGCACATCCCCAATGGCTTTAGTTTTCCTATTTTATGGCATTGGTCTATGAAAATCAAGTGTTGTATATGGAATTTTAAGATGTTTTATTTATTTTCATTGTGTATTCCACTCATTTGTCATGTTTGAAGGTGAAATGATAATAAGGACTATCTCATTTTTTTATTAGAAGACATCATTGAAGTTGTAAACATTGTTTCACATATTGTTGAGTTTACTCCGATGTAAATGAATTTAGGAAAAGGCTAAAATGTTTGATTCTAACTTATAACAACATTTTTTGATTATATTATTCATGTAATTTTTAGTCTCAAAGGTTTCTTTTATGATATGAAAATCCTAGGATATTTGAAATAGTCAAGTAAATTCCTTTGGAGTAGACATATATAGGTCTCAACTTCAAACCTAAAATAAGGTTCAAGATATGAAAGGAAACATAGTGGTGTTGAAGGTTTTGAATGTAACTAAGATCTTAAATAAATTACATAAAACTAGTGAAAGTTCATTAGGTTGATGACAAGGTTATAACTTATCACGTAGTCCTATACCTGATGACACCTATAGGTAGTCTCCAATAGTGGCCTGAGTTCAATCCAAAAGAGGTAGATTAGTGTTGAATGGGAGATGTTTGAACTCATTTGAGACTTCAATCAGGACTAAGACCATAGAGAATATCAAGGTGATAATGGTAAATCCATTATATTGTAGATAGAGGTAGGTCATTGTTCCTACAATGATAAAGTTATAATTAGTAGAGTTTACCTTAATCTCTCTTAAAGGGTATTATGCCTCACAAAATGTCATCTCATGGTTGAGTGTCTTGAGGTATGGATAAACATAATAGTTTCTCTATTGTATCCCAATCCTAAAAAAACATCATAACACATGAAGGGGTTGATAAGTTAAAATATATTTATGGTTTGATGGATTTCAACGTAGTCAGGTTTCTATTGACAATATTCATGAAAGATACAGTGCTCTAAATCCCAAATGAACCTACAGTTTATAGTGGCACATGATGCATTTATAATGAGAGAATGGCACTTAGTTCGAAGGCATGAAATTAATATGTAAAAGTGTGAGATGAAATAATGAAACATAAAATCCACATATGAATGAACACTTATAGGATATTTTCACCTTCTATCTAATGCACATCTATAGATAACACAATTGGTACATATAACAGACTGGTTCTAGTTATTAAAGAGAGGTAATTTGAATGTTAGAATAGCCCTAAAGAAAGAGTGAATTTAAATAACTATGAAATGGTATTAGTGACCTCAAGAGGATATTATGGATTGAAATATAATGTTCAAGTGTTAAAGGTCACCTACAAGAATCCCATTTTCCTGAGATGAATATCCATAGTCTACTACAATCATAGATTAACTTATGCTAATGAAAGGCCTTAGCTAACATACTGAGATGTAAGATGGATGAACATGAATTATACAAATCTCAAAATGGTATTATCAACATCATATGAATCTCATAAAAATGAAACAAAGTAAAGACAAGTTCTAGCTTTTCACTTACTCTAAGATTTCTAGACCTTGCAGACAATACACAAACTTAAAGGCCATTCTTAAGGGTTTGCAATAATAAAATCTATATAAAGGTAACTAAGCCATAAAAATTTATATATAACATCATAATTACCTATATCAGTATCCCATGGCCTCATTTTGGCTAGGTAAAGAGGGGAAGTTCCCTATATTTAATCTTAGATAGAAGGCACTCCCAGTAAGGACAAAATTGTAGGCAAAACACATGAATGAATAAGGATGAAGGATGGATATTTATATCTATTTGGACATTGTATAAAGTATATTTTAAGGTGAAAATATATGGATGAGGCCCTATAATTATCATAAACATTCATAGGTATTCATAGGCATAGATACATAGTCTAGGCCTAAATCCTTAGGGTGATTAGTTCCACTCATGACCACATAACCTTCCTAATCCATTTTAAGACCTTCATGGTAGAGTTAATGATGGATTCAAACCATAATTTTGTATATAAAAACACATGACTAGCCATTTTGGCCTAAACACACTTTATGGGTGTCTATAATATAGTCAAAAGCTCAATAGGCCATTTTCAATTGCTCATATCTATACAAAAACTATGCATGAGAAATAAAGTATCTATGGGTAATTGAGGAGGGTCATGAACTCAATATTTGTATAATTGGTTTAGGGGTTAGATGTCTAACTTTTATGAACCAATGTTAAGAAACAAAAACTCTTAAAACCCTCTCAAGAACCTGATGGAGAAAATATCATTGGAGATTCATTTAGGAGAGATAAAATGGAATTGAGAATGGCTTGAATCTATCTATCACTAACCTAGTATCTATGACATCTATTTTATCTATACTATTACTTGTATATACAAACTATAATTTGAGTTTCTTATAGGTTTTGATGTGTTTTGTAGGTACACGAGAGAATTGGTGGATTAAAGTCATTGAGAGAGGTCTGTATGGACTTTTTATAACTCCATATTCTCATCTCTCACCCAAATGAAGCATATAAACTCCTCTACTAATATTTTCATTATAGGAAATCTTGGATAGATACTGAAAATATAAATGAATACCTAGTGAGAATATGAGAGTTCTATTATTGGATATTTTTAAGGTATAATTGATGGAATATAAGACAAAGGGTAATTGAATATATGTCCTAACATCTCTTCCATAGATTTAATTTATAAAATTCAATTCACTTTGATAACAAATGTGAAGATTGAAACCAAGAGGGCTATTAAGTGACTACAAATAATGAACACAAGTGTTAAGATTAAGGTTATCAGTTAAATGGGTATTTGATGACCATCACATCTTATTTCAAACCTTCCATGATAGATGATATGTGTCAAAAACTTCATAAGTTAGTTTCATGTATTCAAGTGAAGATTAATCATGAGGGTAGTTTTAAGAAGGCTAATTGAGCTCTCTACACTAATTTCAAGAGAATAATGTAATTTTTATGGATACTTGTCCATGATAACTTCTTGAACTCCTTTTTACTTCATTATATTAAAATGTAACTAGTTTCCAAGTCTTGAAATTTGGCCTTGTGGCCTTTCCACTTCCATTCTTCTCTCTCCACTCATATGATCTATTTATGTAGACCATTTTGGCATTTGGAATGTAATCCACACCTGGTATGGCAAAGCCCTACTAGTTTGAATACTATGTTTGAATTTCAAATAAATATTTACAAACTAAATTTGAGTTTCATAGATTCTTTTCTAAGTGTGTGAAATGGTGAATAGTTCAATCACAAGTGATAAGTGTATATCCTTGTCTTCTCTTTACTCTTCCATGATTGATGTAAGTATTTTCCCCTCTAATAGGTCACATGAAATGTAGCTAGTGTATTGGTATATCTCTTAGTGTAAATATTAACATTAGTGTCTGAAATATGACCTCTTGTTCACTAACCTTGAATAATTATAATGTATATCTCATCCATGTTTGAAACACTTATGTTAGATAAATCTATAATGTTGAGACTATTATTATGAGTCATGTTTCATAGTGTAATTATATGGTAGTCTAGTGGAGATCTATATGGTGTATCACCTCATTAACATAAGTTACTTTTCATGTTCCTTTTATCCCTTTTCATCTAATAAGGAAAGTAGTGTAGGTGATAACCTATCAAATTATAATCTAGGGAGCCAACCCTTAAACCTAGATGTTTACCTCTACTATAGACAATCTATAGGCCTAGAGGTAATCCAATGTTTCACTCAATCTAAAGAAGGATTAAACAACCTCTCTAGGGTACAATATTGAGTGACAAAAATTCCAATTTGGTTTTGAATTTTGAACTTATGTTTTCTTACATTAAATTATGCCTTAAGTTCATGGATTATTTGAATTTATTTTCTATTATGTGTAGTTATGTTTCCCATTTTTTCTAAAGTTTGAACTTAGATTTTATTTTATTCACTATACACTCTAAGTTCCTAGACTATTTAACCTTATTATCATTTGATGATCAAGATCAACCATGGTCTCATTATCCTTTATATGGTTCCCACACATTTTAGACTTAGGTTTCCTTATGTTATCCTACACTCTAAGTTCACTATTGTTCTACCTTCTTCAATTTTGTTGTTTTTGACCAACCTAGGTTAAGCATTCCAAATAATTTGCTTCTTTCAATATATACTAGTACATTATCCAGGCCAACTCTAAAGTTTCTAAGTACCATTTTATAATGTTTACAAATTCCAAATTGAACCAAAGCTATGTTTGAAACATTGGTCAACAAGTGATTACTATTCCAACCATATAGAGATATACTCATAGTGGGGTTGCTTATGGCCCTAGTTATGAGGAGGAATTTTTTTTATGATGGATAAGAACACTCTCTCATGTATGAAAAAATCCCTTCCTTTGTAGGATAAAACCAAGGTCAATACATTGATAATCACCCACTTGAAGACCAAGATGAGGCTCTCTTAATATTGATAGAATAAATAGCTAGACTTCCTCTAGATTTTATAAAATAAAAATTGCATATACTCATTTGACTAGAAGATAAATAATAATAACTAATTATTGAATAAAAACAACCTCACACTCAAGTTCCCAGACCAAACATTGCTTCTTATAATAAAGGGAAGGGTCCCTTGGTGGATTCATCCCAAACAGTTCATATTATTGCATCAACAATACAACTTATTAGTCAATGCTATGAAAATAAAATTGTTGATGACTTAATGACTTCTTTGGTTATAACCTTGTTTTAAAAAAAACCATGATTATAGATAAAAATCAATTACCTAAACAATCAGACCAAGCTAATCCTACCCATGAGGTATATCTTTTAGCTCCTCTCAAAAAGATATGCCAATGAGTGCTTCAAACCAAGTTCCACTTGACACATAATATACATTCTTTAACCATTAGGAAACCATTTACAATACATGATGTGTACCTAATACTTCTCATTAAGTACCATATCACTCCTAATAACAAGTTTTTGATGATACATAACCCAAAAAAATGGTGGATAATTTTAAGAATACAAGACCAACTTCTAGTTTATAATAGTAATCAGTTATGCTTGTGAACTAGGAATAAAAACATCTAATTCTTATTAGAACACAACTATATACTAAGAGGGGGAGTGAATTAGTAGATTGATTAAAATTAGTCCTTTAATAATTTTAATGCAAATTTAAAAGTATATGTAGAGATCACATACACACAAATAGACACAACACTCAATGTACATAGAAAACCTAATACGAGAAAAACCACAATGAGAATAGCTACTAGAATCTATTATTCTAATTCAGGTTCATAATAAAAAACCTCACTGGTTATAATGTTTAAGGGCACCAACCTTAAGGAGACACTAATCCCCTGATTTAAGATCACCTACTCTAAAGAATCACCTACTCCCTAACTAAGCACCATCTAAGATCTTCTAACGACACTTACTAATCAGATATATTATGAAGCTATAGCTCCAAATTACAAAATTGATCAAAAAATGAATCCAATTCAATGTTATAAACTTGTTCTATAATTATTCATGCTCTAATCTACATCTCTCTTCCTCTCTTCTACTTTGCCCTATTGGAAATATGATTATCATCGATGTCAAAAGGGAGATTATTGGCATGAGATTAGAGAAAAGAGCATGTTTTATAGTTGCATAGTGCAAAGTTGTCATGTTTTTATAAATGCCATTTCTAGAGGATTGAAAATAAATTGATTGAAGATATATTATGGGTTTTTTGAGTGCATCCTAGATATATGTCCCATAGGTTCAGATGAAGAGAAATGATCCCAAAAATATTTTATTTTATCTCTAAAAAATTATAAGGTTTCTCACTTAAACCTTAAGGGTTTAAGCCATGAAATTCATAAATATTTTCTCTCTATAGGTTGACTAGATAGAGGCAAAACCCAGTTACTTAATTTATATATTAAGTCCTTGTCATCATTGTGAAACTAACCCCTTTGACCTAGCAATTACCAGTTTGAGAAGTGATAAAATACATTAATATTTACTAATTCTTAGAATTAATATTTATCCCAACTTTATCAATGATTATCACTTAATCATATGGTGAATATTCTACAAAGGTAGAAAATTCAATTTGTCAAAGGCAACTATGAGTAAACATGCTAGTGATAAGTGTCACAATCTTGAAGCTTACACAGTAAATATATGAAGTGGTTTAAAGTCAAATATTAAATGATTAATGTAGGAATTACAAGTTTCACAATAGTAAGAACTGATTAAAAATGTTTAAAATGAATGTGAGGATGCCAAATGTGATACTCATGGGATTTTTTTAGAGATAAAGATCCATCTTTTACCAAGATCAATGATGAGCAAGTGATCATGTAATGAAGATCTAATGGAGTGAGTGGACTCAATGAGATTAAGCTATTGATGTTTAATGACATTGAGGTTATTTGAATATTGAGCTACTTTGATGAGATCAATGGTGTGTATAAGTTCCAAAGACTTATGAAGTAATGAGATGAGATTTAGATCTCAATGTTTAAGGCTAATCAAAGATAAAGTTCATGCTACTTTTAAAATCTAATGGCATGTGGGAGCTCAGATCAAAAGATCCAATGGATGCATTTTAAATTTAAAACATTAAAGCTTGAAAGCATACAAGGATCCAATGGTGCATGTGAACTTGTTATAACTTGATTTAATGGATGCATTTTAAATTTGAGCAAATTGAATGAGCATAATCAGATCATGGTGCAAAACTTAAGATCAATGGTCAATATTTAAAGATATGTTCATCTCAATGGTTAATTTGATGGAACATATAAGAAATATTTATAGTACAAAATAGAGAATGATATAGATCATTGTGATTGATCAAAATTATGTAATATGTCATGCGCATCAAAAATAGAGAATTACACATGCTAAATATATTAATAAGATATAGAATCATGGTGGTGGATCATGAATCCAAGAAATAGAAAACTTGTCGATTGAATTGAGTACAAGGATGGAGTGTGATGTGTTACAGACTAACTATGAAGACAGAGAGCATGCCTATTTTTTTTTGGATTTTGTTTTCTATTTTTTGTTTGGCTATAAGTCATCTAAGATTTATCTAATACACTATGGATATTTTTTTGAAATTGATAGGATGAAGATTTTTGGGTTTTGGGTTTCTATCAAATATCTGACTACAAGTCCTTTGATAGTCTTTGGATACTCTACTATTGTTTGAATTTTTTGATAGTATATTTAAAATATTCTAAAACTAATAGAAATGGGCCTTAAGTTTCAATGGTTTCCTAAGGGTTTAAATATATCTCTCTATCCACCAATGCCTTATGAGCAATTACCGCTCTCTAAAAAAAATTGGCCACAGGTTTACCTGTAAATGATATATCTATGTTTTCCTCATAGATAGGAACCAATCAATTAGGATGGGGCCATTACCTATTTCACTGGTAGGTCCTCTCAATGGCCCAGCTACTTTAGGGTTCATATGATACTCCTCACAATGAGTTTTAGGGATTTCACCCAAGCACTTTTCATAGTTATGTAGATAGGTTTTTACCTTGGTCCAAAATAGATTATTGTGATACAAAAAAATACTTAAATGAATTATGTAGTGGAATATAAAAACACTTTTGAAAAAAAAATTGGCCTTAGAAAGTGCTCTAATACCAGATGAGAGGATCCTTCTTGAAAAATTTAGTAGATAATTTCAAATACATTAAATAAATATGAAAACTAGTAATATATTAACTCAAATAAGTAGAATTGAGTTATAATGATTGAATTTCCAAATCACTAACCTCTTCAAGGGGGAAACATCCTTTGAACAAGCTGAATACATTAAATTTATAAATTCCTTCATTAGACTCAACACTTACTTATATACTAAGTCTAATCTAAGCAACTACTACTTCCCATAAATGTACGATACAAAAAAATGCTTATTGGATGACTTACAAAGCATATGCATCCACAACAATTATTATACTAATAAAGTAAAGAGAAGGTGTAGCATGGGTTCCTAAATATAAATAAGGACAAGCCAAAAATGTACAAAGGCAAGTTTGAAAGTCTTAAAATTAATGAAGAAGATAAATTTATAGATACCTTCTCAGAGTAGATGAAATAATCAATGCAATCAAAGGCCTTGAAGAAGAGCTAAAAAAAATCATTCATTGTCAAAAAGGTCCTAATATCTCTACCATCCAAGTATGAATCTAAAATCTCTACAATAGAGGAAGTAAGAGATCTAGATAAAATCATTATTGATGAGTCTCATGGAACCTTCACAACCTATGAGATGAGAATGGGAGAAGTATACACTTTCAAGAGAGAAGTTGCATTCAAATTATCCAAACAAGTAAAACCAGAAGCACTTACATCTAGATTTGAGGAGAGTGATAAATAAGAAGCCAAATTTATCATAAAATTAAGAAGAGGGTCTAGAAAATATAAAGGTAATTTACCCTTTAAATGATTTAAATATTGTAAGGTAGGATATTTTTCTGCTAAATGCCCTTATAACAAAAAGGATACTTCTTAGCAAGAAGAGGATAGTAAAAAGATGAAACCCCACTAATTTAAGAAGAATAACTTCTTCAAAAACAAGAAAGGAATGTACACAAAAGAATACAATGATTCATTGGATGATTTTGATATTTTTTATGATGACCATGACTATAACTTTGTGGTTGAAGAAAAGGAATTCCTATTCATGACATTAGGATCAGCTTTTGTGGATCTAAAATAAGTTGAAGACATAGAAGGGGAAGAATAAGGATAAGTGTATCTAGAGTGTGAACTCATCTATGATCTAAATGAAATTATCAATATAAAGAGAACTCAAAACATAAGAAGCTTGGATAAAAGGAGATTTAAAAAGTTTCCAAAAGTCTTGAAAAATATGATCAGATGGTGGTTAGCCTAAAGACATAATTTGAAAAGGCCAAAAGAATAGAATATGTAGTCAAACTTGAAATACAATATAAATATGATGAATACATGAAGTTAGAAGCACAAATAGTGGATTTGAGAAAAGAACTTAAAAAAGCTAAAGAATAAATAAACAAAGGTCTGAAGCTAAAAGGAGGTTGAATAATTCTTGATAAGTTGATCAACTCTCAAAAGCCATCAAAAGAGAAATTTGATCTTGGTTTTGAAAAAGGGAAAAGTCCCATAAATTTACATATGCAAACTTATTGACAACTTAGAAATAGAAGGAGAATCAAGAATAAATAATGAAAAAGGTTTCAAGAATGCTTTCAAACATACAAAGACAAACACAAGTAATATTGATATGAAGAAAGTTAAAGGGAAAAAAAGATTAAAGAAAATAAGAGGATAAATGTAGCTAATGTAGATGGTTTCATAAGGGTGAAAGACTTGAATAATCCAAATTTAAGAAGATTTCCTCATCTGACATAAATAAATGCTATGACTAGGTATTCCTCATTTTTATATGGTTATTATTTTACTTGTAATTAGTTTGGTCATAGGGCTAGCGAATGTAGGGTTATACCCAAAAGGAGAGAAAACTTTGTAAGTATAAATTCATTTTCACCCTTATTAGATACAAATGTAATATGTTATAACTATAATAATTTTGGTCAAATAACTAAACAATGTAGAACAAACTTTGTATGACCAAGATACAAAGAAAAAATAAAAACATGCCTCCCAATGTGAAAAAAGTTTCACAAGTCTCTAAAAAGGAAAAAATAAGCTAAATAAGAAACCATAGGATGTGTGGAAAGTGAAATATCAATCTATGATTGGTCAAAAATCACTCGATGCCAAGGAGTAAAATTTTTGGGTATTAGACAATGGTTGCTCAAAACACATGACTAGTGATAAGAGTAAGTTCATCAAAATGAGAAAATGTAAGGAAGGATCTATTATCTTTGGAGACAATACTATTCTAAAGATCTATAGTAAAGGAACCTTTAATGTAGATAGAAAAATTCCTACACATGATGTCCTTTATGTTGAATATCTGAAACATAATTTTCTAAGTGTCAACCAAATCTTTGGTAATGGATATAAGGTAACATTTAATGTACAAAGTTGTAAGATAAAGAGATCTAGAAGATTATTTTCATAGGTAATTCTTATCCAATTTTTACCCCTTCCTTGATTTTCTTGATTTTTTTCCTTGATCCAATATTACCTCTCTGAGTTTGATAAGGATGGAATTTGACAAGGTTAACTAGGGGGCTGATTAGGAATTCTTGAAGGTTGAGCTTGAGGCTCATGTTTGGGGAGGGCACATAAGGATGGTCTAAATGAACCTACTTTCCCTCATAAGATATTAAAATGTTTGCATTCTATACAATGTTCCTTAACATTGATATATCCTCATTGTTACAAGGTGATCATTGTTCTCCCTCATAAATTGACCATATTTTATTGACTAATTAAAGAGTGCTATTTTATTTTTTTAGAAAATGGATAGGGATAACTGGAGAAAACTCCAAACCCTTACCAATCTCCCTTATCAACTCAATATATACTAATAATGCTTATTTGACTCCTGATAAGGATGTAACAGGGTAAGTCTAGTCTTGACAAGGGGGAGTAAAGGAGCAATTTAAATGCAAAGGAGGCTAACCTTGGTTATATGTAGGGGTAGAAGGAGGATAAGGGTTATGAAAGGATTGATAAGTTGTTTAAGGGCCATTTGGGGGAACACATAAACATTATTTACCTGAGAAGTATAACTCTAAGGTAGAGGATAAGTATATTTATCAAAATATGATAGATTATACATAGTAGATTATGATGATTAGTCACTTAAGTTTCTTAAGAAGTTGATAGATACTCAGAGTCACTATTGATGTTTGTAGAATACCTCCAAGGGCTGATATATAGAATAACAACATCAAAAATCCTTCCACTACTTTGGATGTTAGTCCCATAAGGTGTGATAAAAACTATTATAGACTCAATCTACACCCTTGGAGAGGGTTCTTTAGGCTCTCTCTAACTAAGCTATAATATTGGGACAAACCTAGGCTATGGGTAACCTATGTTGAGGTTGAACCTACAGAATAGGTTGGATTCCTTTTTTATGTTTACTTAAAACTAATGCTAAGCAAATGCTTCACAAGGAAAAGGGGTTAGAAAGGGGATAAGGTAAACTAAGAACACTAACCAGGTGATGCACCAAATTTAAAAAAGAAGATACCTAAATCTTGAACCCACACTAGATCTAAAAAATATAGTACTAGATTACACAACCTCAAGATCAAGCTAATTGTATAAGTATTTCATAAAATAGGTTTAGAATAGAACACTTATTTAGACCTATAAGTAGCATTGAAAATTATCTAAAAAAGGCTAGAAAGGAGGACAATGGATGAGGAATATTCTCTTTCACATAATGCCATCATGCATAACTCACCAAACTAGATCCAAGGTAAGAGATAGGCAAATAAAGTCTCATATTACATCAAGAGGTAGTTCTTACAAATGCTTGATAGGGTCAAGCCTAATCAAGTTGAGCATACCTTTTAGTATCCCAAAGAGTTCCCTGTCTCCTAAAAATATAAAAAAAAGTCTAAAATCTAAGAAACCTTACAAAGGAGAATAGAATAGGATCATATAGGAGAAGGGGAGAAGAGAGAAGAGATGTGGGAAAATGCCATCACAAAAATAACACTTTGACCTAGGTCATTAATAAAAATTGAGCTACCACCCTTTTATCTTTGGCCAATGAAATCCTTATCACCTTTTTTATCAATTAGGACACTACCTATGGCTTGTTGAGTGAGGAAGTACCTAAAGGTTTTGAGGATGCATTAAATTCCCCTAGCTATAGTTCCCAATAATAGACCTTTTTTTAATCTTATATGTATCTTTCCACTTGGATTCTACATAAGGACAAAATCCTTACATCTATAAACTTGAATAAGCTTTGATTATGTATACTTTGGGAGGCTTCTTGTCAAGACTATGGTCATGCTAGTGGATGGGGACCCTTTGCATTAGTCACATATCTACTTTATCTTAATATTTAGATTATAGGTCCATCTATAGGTGGGAAACCAATCTAAGGTTATTATTTTTCCTATAGTTTCCATATCAATATAGACCCATAGACTATATAGCACATTTATGCATCATAATAGGTCCAAATAGACTCATTCTATCTCTACAAGAATCAAAAGCTCATATAAGCATGGACCCTTCTTAAAATGGAAAACATAGTTATAGAAATAACCCTACCTAAGAAAAAAATATGAACTAGAGGTCCATATTTAGCCTTAATGGTGATCCATATATGTTATTTATATCTTACTGCATTAGTGTGTCCCTTTAAAAACATTAGATCGAGCTTATATGGCAATAAGACAATCCTACAAGACCCATTTCATTCCATCAAAAATAGATTCAGTTTGAATCCTATCAAAAGCTCTAGGATCCCCTTTATTCTATTTGGCCATTGATAATGACTCAAGTCATTAACTCAATTTGATCCATCTTGCATCATTGATCTTGCTTAGTACAAAACAAATCAATTCATTGATATGCCTCTAAATTATCAACATTATTTAAGCTTATGCCACATTTCAAATGCATATTAATCCTTAGGATCTGATGTCAGTCTACTAGCATTATGCACTTATGCGACATGTTAATCTCTTAGGCAGTCTAACTATTTAAATACTCATGCACCATTAGATCAAGATGTACAAAGCAATATAGACCATTAGATCAATTAGGACCTACTATTTTAAATCTAATGGTTAGTTCATGAGCTTAAATTTAATGTCCTCATTCCCATCAAATGACATTCATAAGACCCTCATTGATGTTCGCACGAACATTAAATTTAAGATGAAAATAATCTGGTTTGCTTGAGCTTAAGATTGATGTTAACACAAATGTCTTACTGCACAGGTCCAACATTAGAATCTCGTAACTTGAAGCACAAAAGTTATGGAGGCACTAAACTTTTAGGAGATGTTATTGAAGCCAAAAGAAACAAACCTAGTTGATTCATCAGTCCTAGGAACCTTCTAAGTCAAGATATTAAATGCACAAGTTGGTTGGTCCATTTGATCCTACATGATAGTCTAGCAATATTTTAGTTTATTTGGCTAAGTATGGAAAACTTAGTGAAATCTGATTGAGGAGTCAACTTTGAAGGTGTATAACTTCTACCACACTTTGGTGGATGATCTAAAACTTAGTATATAGTAACTAAGGACCAATGTGAAGAAACCCATATGATCGATTCCCCTTAACTCATCTATACATGGAAAATTTGATGCTAGAAAAGTACCTACTCAGAGTTTCTACCACTAGATCCAAGATGTCTAGATGAACACAATGAAGAACTAGATGAATGTTATGCACTTCCATAATTATTCCAAGCACTCCCAATACCCAAGGGGGTCTATATACTCTATCCATGTCCTTTAAAGATCATTAAATTGCACTTTAATTAAAATTAAAGTGTTTCAAAATAATATCTAAAGAAAATTGAGATCCTTTGACCACTCATTTATCTAGAACCATGCTAGAGCTTCATATGTTAGAAAAAATTTGGCCAACATCTTTGGTGACTCACATGGGTTGCTTGACTATCTATGCATTATAACCTAGACCATGCTACCTTGTTTATTCCATTCATCATAGAGTCTCCTCTCTGTAACTAAGCTAATCATGAAGATGATATAAGGCTAACCCTTTCTTGATAACCCCCTCTTGAAACAACAAGGACCAAAAACAAAATAATAAGGGCAAATACACACAAGCACTTGCAAGAAATAAAGAAAAACTAAACTACTAAATGAAATGTGTATAAAGGCACTTAGAGAAAAGAATGAACCTACTCTAATGTATATACAGAGTTACAATTCATATGTATTTTCCACCTAGGTCAAATGGACAATTTTGAGTGTCATTCATGTGTGATAAAATAGGATGTAAAATACCTTGATTTTGAGAGCTCCTGATATGTGAGATGAGATGTTTGGCTACTGATCCCTTTGGCATACTCTCAAGTATATGAAATGGGACAAACATGTCTCCAATATAGACATATTAGTCTATTTCTTCAAGGCTTACCTCATATCAAACTATAAGAGCATATGTAACCTTCTCATTTTATGGATCAATTTTCTACTGTAAATGAAACACATGTGATGGCTCCTATGTGTCATCTTCCAAATAAGCTAGGTATTTGATAAGACATCCTCTTATCAATAAAAACATTTATAAATCATATTTTACCTATCTTTTACACTTTATTGTCCCATCATCATGCTCCTTGGGCACAATCAGATTATAGTCTCCTTGAAAAGGAACATAGTCTGCCTTTAAGACCTTAAACAAGTATTCTAATGTGACCAAAGTTATAATTAAAACCTCTAATGACTCATTAGGATCATGTTTAAAATTCACATTTGACCATCTACTTCTTCGACTTGATTACCTAAAGGTACATGTGTGTCATCCAAGCTTGAATAGAAGTATTCAAGTTCATCCCAAAAGGTAACCTCTTCTTGGTCATATGTAGGGATTCTAATCTTGACCTCATCAAGACTCAAACTATAGAAACTAGATTGGTCTTCTTCCTCTAAATAGAAGGGAAGTTCATATTTGAAATCAAGGTCTAATTTATCATGCTTTTGATGCTCTTTACTTTTATGCTCATCAAACTACATCACTCAAGTACCTAAGATGTCTTCTTCAACAACCTCATTCAAGGTTTCATCTTGTTCTTCAACTATAAATTAAGGTTGATCTAACCATCTAAGGTCCAAAACATTACATTTTTCTTGCTCAAATTTATGCTCTAATATGCTTTCCTCTTATTCTAAACTATTAGGGATATGTTTATTTGGTACCTCATCTTGAAGTGTACCCACCTCAAATACCTGGTCTTGATCTTCTTCTTGATCTATGTAAAATGGGCCTTTAGTGGTCCATTCAAAATCTGATCTATTCATAACTTAAGGACTAACCTCATCAATATCTAATTTATTTGTGTCAAAGCCATGCCAAGAAGGTTGGTCTAAATATGAGTTTTCCCTTTTTGGATGAAGTGCATTGCCTATCATGATCTCTTCATCATAGACACTTGTGTTGTCATCTTTAGGCTCATTTATTACTATAATCTCCTTCTCTATCCTTTGTAAAATAGGTTCTTCCTTTATGAGGGAGATGATGGGAGGGTGAACAAGTTCACCTTGCTTGTAGTGTAGGAGAGTATCCTTATAACTAGGGACCTTGAAAGCTCTTTTAGGAAACTCTTGAGGAAATGAAAGAGAGTCTTGAAACTCTTTTACACCAAGCTCATTATGTTGAGCTATGGTTTCTTGATTTATTTATTATACAACTAACCTTTCCTCTACTAGAATTGGTTCTTAGACTACTTCAAATGACACCTCCTTCTTCTTTATGTCCTTATAAACTAATTTCCATGATGGAAATGAGTATGTAAAAGAGACTTCTATGTCCTTTTAAATGGTTATAAGATAGGGCGGCCTTCTAAGTGAGGGCATAACATATCCATGATCAAAAGTATTAGAGAATATCCATGATGGGATGACTTCATGTTCTAGAGTGGGAATGTGCATAGGGGTAGGAGAGGGAAAACTGATTAGCTCAGGATTGGCATACTCTTTTTCCCATTTCTCAAACACTTCTTCAATGGACAATACCCACCCTTTCATCTCTTGATTTGTAACATGTGGGTAGTCAACTTCTTCAATGGATGCCCATAAATTCTAAAATTCTTTCAAGAATATATTTATCCCTTCCATGGCATGAATAGGGAATTATTATCCAAGCTTGACCCCCTCCTTGATTTTCATGATTTTTATTACTTAGTCCAATATTAACTCTCTAAGTTTTGACAAGGATGGAATTTGACAAGGTTGACTAGGGGGTTGATTAGTGATTCTTGAAGGTTGAACTTGAGGCTCTTATAGGGGGGAGGGCACATAAGGCTAGTCCAAATGATCCTACTACCTTTCATAAGATATTAACATGTTTGCATTTTGGACCATGCTTTTTATCATTGATATATCCTCATTCTTACAAGGTGACCACTATTCTCCCTCACAAATTGACCATATATTATTGAATAACTAAATATCACTCTCTTTTTATGTAGAACATGGATAGGGATAATTGGAGAAAACTCCAAACCCTTATCAAAATAATATAGATTGATAATGCTTGTTTGACTGTTGACAAAGATGTAACAAGGTATGCCTAGTCTTGATAATGGGAAGTAGAGGATTGATTTAAATGCAAAGGAAGTTGACCTTGGTTATATGTAGGGGTAGAAGGAGGACAAGGGTTTTAATAGGATTGATAGGTTGTTTGAGGGCCACTTTGGGGGGAACACAAACACTATTTTCCTGATAAGTATGATGTTGAGGTAGAGGATAAGTATAATTAATCAAAATATGATAGATTTTATATACTAGATTATGATGAATAGGAACTTAGATAGGATTATTAAAAATTTGATAGATGCTCAAAGTCACCATTGATGTTTATAGAATGCCTTAAAAGGCTGATATATAGAAGAACAACATCAAAAATCCTTCCACTGCTTTGGACCTTAGTCCCATCAAACATAACAATTTGCACCCTTAGAGAGGGTTCTTTAGGCTCTCTCCAACTAAGATATAATATTGGGACAAACCCAAGCTATGGGTAACCCATGTTAAGGTTAAACCTCCATAATAAGTTGGCTTCCTCTTTGATGCTCACCTAAAACTAATGCTAAACTAATGCTTCATAAGGAAAAGGAGTTAGAAATAGGATAAAGGCTTCTAAGAAGGTTAACTAGGTGATGTACTAAATTTAAAAGGTAATATCCCATAATATTGAACCTATAATAGATATACAAGAGATAGTACTAACTTACATAACCTTAAAATCAAACTAATTACATAAGTATTTCATAAAAGAGGTTATGAATACAACACTAATCTAGACATGCAAGTAGCATTAAAAATTCCTTGAACAAGGTTATAAAGGAGGAAAATGGATGAAGAATATTCTCCTTCACACAATTCCATCATGCATAACTCACCAAACTAGATCCAAGGCAAGAGATAGACAAAGAAAGTCTCATATTGTGTTAATAGATAGTTCTTATAAATGCTTGATAAGGTCAAGCCTATTCAAGTTGATTAGACTTTGGAGTATCCCAAAGAGTTCCTTATATCCCAAAAAGATGAAAAACGTTCTATAATATGATAATAATTATAAAGGAGAAGATAATGGGATCATATAGGATAAGGGGAGAAGAGAGAAGAGATGTGGGAACAAACCATAAAAAAAAACACTTTATCCTAGGTCATTAATTTAAACTAGGCTACCAAATTTTGCACTTTATCCAATGAAATTCTTTCTACCTTTTTGATAAATCAAGTTTTTACCTATGGTTTATTGAGTGAGGAAGTCCCCAAAGGTTTCAAGGATGAATTGAGTGCCCCTAGCTGTAGTTCCCAATACTAGACATTGCATTTGATCTTCTATAAATATTTCCACTTGGATTCTACATAAGGACAAAGTAATTACATCTATAAACTTGACTGAGCTTTGATTATGTCTACTTTGGGTAGTTACTTGTCAAGACTATGGTCATGCTAAAGGATGAGTACCCTTTTAATTAATCACATCTCTACTTTATCTTCATTTTTGGATCATAGGTCCATCTATATGTGGAAAACAATCTAAGGTTATTGGTTTTCCTATAGTTTCCATATCAATATAGACCCATAGACTATATATCACTTTTCTACATTATAATAAGTCCAAATAGACCCATTTTATCTCTATAGGAATCAAAAGCTTGTATATGCATGGATCCTTCTTAAAATGGTAAACATAGCTATATAAATAACCCTACCTAAGCAAAAAATATGAACTAGACATCCATATTTATCCTTAATGGTGATCCATATATGTTCCTTATATCTTACTATATCAGTGTGTCCCTTTAAAAGTATTAGATTGAGCTTCCATGGTGACAAAACAATCCTATAAGACCCATTTAATTCCATAAAAAAAGGCTTTAGTTTAGCTCATATCAAAATATCTATACTCTCCTTTTATATAATTGGATAATGATAATTACTCATGTCATTAACTCAATTTGACCCATCTTTCATCATTGATCCTACTTGGTATGAAGCAATATGAGTCATTTATTTGGCTCTAACTTTTTCTAAGCTTATATCAAATGTCAAATTTGTATTAATCCTTAGGATATACTATTAGTCTATAGCCTAACATGTTTAGTCCATGCGTCAATCTCTCTAGTCCTCTAACTATTTGACTCATGCATCATTGGATCAAGATGTGCAAATCAACATGAACCACTAGATCAATTGGGACCCACTATTTGAAAACTAATGATTAGTTCATGAGCTTAAAATTGATATCCTCACTCTTGTCAAATGACATTCACATAAAATTCATTAACATTCACATGACTATAAAATTTAAGATAAAAATAATCTAGTTTTCTCAAGATTAAACTTAACATTAGCATAAATGTCTTACCGCATAGGTCTAACCTTAGAAGCTTGTAACTTGAAACACAAAACCCATGGAGGTACCAAATTTTAAGGAGATATTCTTAAGGACAAAAATAATGAACCCATTTCATCCATTAGTCTTAGGATTCTTATATGTTAAGATATTAAATGCATAAGTTGGCTGGTCCATTTGATCCTGCATGATGGTCTAGTGATGGTCTAGAATATTTAGCTAAGTATGGGAAACTTAGAAAAATATAACTAAGAAACCATATTTAAACATGAATTACTCCTACCATGCTTTATTAGATGATCTAAAAATTAGTGCATAACAATTAGGTATCAATGTGAACAAACCCATATGATCTATTCTCCCTAACACATCCATACGTGGTAAATATGATGTAAGTAAAGTGTCAACTCAGAGTTTGTGCCACTAAACCCAAGATGTCTAGATGAACATAATGAAGAACCAAATGCATGTTGTGCACTTCCATACTTATTATAAGCACTCCTAACACCCCATTGGGTCTTTAAAAATCTATCTATGTCCTTTAAAGATTGGAAAATTACACTTTAAGTGAACTTAAAGTGTTTCAAAATCTTTGTGAGAAATCTAAGATCCTTGGACCACTCATCCATCTGGAACCATGCAAGAGAAATTTGGCCAATAGTAACCTTTTTGGAGGATAAGTCTCAGTCATTTGAAATATTCAAGATATTTAGGGCCATGGTAGAGAATGAGATTAGATGAAAAATCAAATGCTTAAGACTTATAGATGTGGAGAATTCACCTCAAATGAGTTCATAAAATACTATGAGAATAATAAAATCAAAAGGCATTACTCTATAGCAAGGACTCTATAACATAATGGAGTTGCTAAAAGAAAGAATAGGATAGTCAAGGAGATGGCCAGAATAATGTTAAAAGAGGCCAAGTTACATGATGGATACTAGAGAGAAGTAATACAAACAATATTATATATTTTAGATAGAGTTCAATTGAGGGTAAATAGTGATAAAACTCCCTATGAACTATGGTATGTAAAACCTACCTCAATCAATTATTTCAAAGTGTCTAGTAGAAAATGCTACATTAAGAGGAAAGAAGATAACTTGGGAATTTTTGAATCAAGATGTGATGAAGGAATGTTACTTGATTATTCCACCCTAATCAAAGCCTACATATGTTTACAATAAAATGTTACACAAGATTGTAGAGAGAATCAATGTCAAGGTTGAATAAGCCTTGAAACATGTTAAACCTGACAAAGAAATCTATAATGAAGAATTAGATTATAAAGAGGAAGTAACTAATGAAGAGCATGAGGAAGTAAATGAAAAGGTACCTACAAGATTTTTTCAAAAGGATCACCCTATAGAGAAGATTATTGGTAATAAAAATCAAGGAGTTCATACAAGGAGAAGATTTGAAATGAGCAATAATTGAGTAAGTTTTGCTCTAATATCTAAAATTAAGCTAAGAGCTATGTTGAGGCTAGCAAGGATGAGAACTAGCTAAAATACATGGAAGAAGAATTGAGCCAAATTAAAAAAAAACAAAAATTGGGAATTAGCTCCAAGACCTTCAAATAAGAATTTAATAGGTACAAAATGGGTCTTTAGAAACAATCTCAATGAGGATGAAACTATTATGAGGAATAAGGCAAGATTGGTGCATAAAGGATATGCACAAGTTGAGGTCATATATTTTGAGGAAACATTTATTGTAGTTATTAGATTCAAATAAATAAGAATGTTTTTAGAGTTATCTATTTATAAGAATTTCAAAGTCTATCAAATGGATTTTAAGTCTACTTTCTTGAATGGGAACCTAGAAGAGGAAGTTTACATAGAACAACTAGATGGTTTTCAGCTATTAAAGGAGGAATATTATGTGTGTAGATTGAAGAAATCTCTATATGGTCTAAAATAGGCACCTAGAGCATGGTATTCATGATTACACCAATACCTATAATAATAAGCATTCAATAAAGGATGTGCAGACAACAATTTCTACTTCAAATAATAAGGTGATCATATGTTGATTATTGTTGTTTATGTAGATGATATCATTTTTGGTGGTAGTAACAATATAATGTGTAAAGAATTTGGTATTCAAATGCAAAATGAGTTTGAGATGTCTATGCTTGGATAACTTTATTTATTCCTAGGTCTACAGATAGCAAAAACTAATGAAGGGATATTTATATCTCAAACCAAGTATGCTAAGGAAATGGTCAAAAACTTTGGGATGGAAGACAATAAACCAACAAGTACTCCCATGATAACCAAATGTGAGTTTATCAAAGAGGATGATTCCCTTGATGTAAATTAAACTATGTACAAATCAATTATATGTAGTTTGTTATACCTAAATACATCAAGACCTAATATCATGTAAGTAGTATGCATGGTTGTAAGATTTCAAACTACTCCTATAGAATCATATGTCAATGTAGTGAAAATAATATTTAGATATATCAAGATCACAATTGAATATGGCCTATGGTATCGTAAAAGTGAAGATTTCACTTTGAAAACATATAAAGATGCTAATTAGGAAATAAATATGGTGATATAAGAAGCACCGCTGGTGGTGTATTTTTCCTAGGAATTAGACTTGTTTCATGGCTGAGCAAAAATCAAGAGTAAGTTACTCTTTCTACAATAGAATCAGAGTATGTGGTAGTAGTGGCATATTACACTCAAGTCTTTTTGATGAATAAAACACTCAAAGATAACAAGGTAGAATACAAATCACCTATCTCTATTTTTTATGACAATTTAAGTGTTATTAACATATCAAAGATTCTACTAATGTATTCCATAACTAAGCACATATCAATAAAGTATCACTTATTAAGAGAAAATGTTGTAGATCAAGAGGTCACAATGGATTATGTGCCAACTCAGGATCAATTTGTAAACATATTCACCAAACCTCTTTCAAAAGAGCAATTTGAGTATCTGAGACATAAATTGGGAGTGGTGGGTCCTACATTGCATCACTAGATCCTAGTGATAGGGCATGAGTCCAGGGGGAGTATCACATACGTCTTGTTAATTCCTAGAAGGAGAGAGAAAAGGCAACTCAAGTATGCATATTTTTGAAAATTTATAATGATTTGATGGTTTTAGATTCTTGGACAAACTCCTTTATCTAATAAAGGGGGAGAAAAACTTAGACAAATTATGAGAAAGTTAGAGTCCCTTTTCCATTGATGTCAAAGGGGGAGAAAAGTGAAAATGCTCTCTACAAAAGTTTGAAAGAGTAGAGCATGTGTCCAAGTTGAGTTTAGGAAAATGTTCCATTGCCTAAGAGGGAGAAATTTTGGTATGAATAGTTTTAGCTCAAGTTCATCAGAAGCCAATGCAAGTAATGCCAAAGGAGAAAAGTATTATAAAATCAGAGAATTTAGTTTCCAATTAATGCCAAAGAGGGATATTATTGGAAATATGATTGTCATTGATGTCAAAAGGGATATTTTTGGCATGATATTAGAGATAAGATCATGTTTTATAGTTGCACAGTGCAAAGATGCCATGCTTTTATAGAGACAATTTCTAGAGGATTGAAGAGCAATTGATGGAAGATATGTTATGGGTTTTTTTGTGCATCCTAGATATATGGTCTGCATGTTTAGATGAAGAAAAATGTCCCTAAAATAATTTATTTTAGATCTCAGACATTGTAGGGTTTCTTAGTTAAACCCTAAGGTTTAAGCCATGGTGTTCATAGGAATGTTATATTTTTAGGTTGATTAGATATAGAGAATAACCGATTACTTAAGTTATATCTTAAGTCTTTGTTGTCATTATGAAACAAGTCCCTTTGACTTAGAAATTACTAGCTCAATTAGTAATCAAAGACCTTAATATTTCTTAAGTATTAGACGTAATATTTGTCCCAACTTGATCAATGGTTAGCTCTTAATCATAATTTAAATATACAACAAAGAATAACAAAGTCAATTTGTCATAGAAATGTATCATTAAATGTGCTAGTGATAAGTGTCACAATCATGGAACTTATACAGTAAATATATGAAATGGTTTAAAGTCAAATATTCAAGTATTAATGAAGGAATGCCAAGTATCATAATAGTTGGAAATGATAGCTAATGTGCAAAAGGCACATGGGGATGCCAAGTGTCACACTCACAAGAGCTTATCAAGGATAAATATCGAGCTTCTTCTAATGATCAATGGTGATCAGGTGATCATGCAATGAAGATCTAATGAAGTGAGTGTACTCAATGAAATCAAGTGATCAATGTTTAATGACACAGAGGTAAGTTAAAGACTGAGCTAATTTAACAAGATTAATGGAGCATATATGTTCCAAAGACTTAGAAAGTAGTGAGATGAGATTAATAACTCAATGTTTAATGATAAGTATAGATAAAGTTAATGAAATTTTAAAGATCTAATAGCATGAAGGAGCTCATATCAAATGATCTAATGGATTAATTTTAAAGTTGAAAAATTAATGCATAAAAGCATACAAGGATCTAATAGAGCATGTGTGCCTATCAGAACTTGATCAAATGGATGCATTTTAAAGTTAAGTAAATTAAATGGGGATCATCAGATCATGGTAAAAAACTTAAGATCAATGGTCAGTATCTAAATACATGTTCATCTCAATGGTTAATTGATTGAGCATATAAGAAAGATGTATAATATGACAGAGAGAATGATATAGATCATTGTGATCGATCTAAATTGTGTAATATGGCATGTGTATCAAAAATATATCCTTACATATGCTAAATATAGTAATAAGATTGATAATCATGGTGGTGAATCATGAATTGAAGAAGCAAAAAAATTGTCGATTGAATTGAATCCAAGGATGGAGCATGATGTGTTACAGACCAATTTTTAAAATGGATAAGATACAAGACCTATATAAAATGTTTATATATATATATATATATATATATAAACATTTTATATAGGTCTTGTATCTTATCCATTTTTAAATATCATCTAAGATACTATAAATGCCATTGTTTTTGCTAAATAGAGTTGAATTTAGAGAGAGAGAGAGGAAGAGAGGAAGAGATTGATGAAGTGTGTTGAATAAATAAATATAGAGACACATAGATAGAGGGGCATACTGTAAGAGAAGAGAGAGATGTACAAAGAATGAGTGTTATAGACTAGACCTATAATAAATAAATAGAATTGGATTCATTTATGAATCAATATTGTAATCTAGATTTGTAGCTCCATATTTTGAATATAGATGTGATTGATAGGTGCCATCAGATAAGCTAAGTTGGTGCTTAGTTAGGGATTTGGTGCTTCCTTAGAGTAGATGCTCTTAAACTAGGGGATTGGTGTCTCTTTAGGGTTAGTGCCCTTAAATGTTGTAAATAGAGAGGTTTTGATTGTGATGTTGGATTAGAATAGTAGATTCTAGCATCTATTCTCATTGTGGTTTTTCCCATATTGGGTTTTCCATGTATATTGGGTGATATGCATATTTTTGTGTGTGTGATCTCTAAATATATGTTTTAATATGAATTAAAAGTATTAAAGGATTAATTTATTCAATCTAATGATTCAACCCCCTCTCAGTAGATAGTTGTGTTCCAACATGCCCTTTTTTATTCTCAATTCAACTCATTGTTATACATAGTACATATCCTAGATGATGTATATATGCATTGGATCTAGGTATCACATCTTCTATATGTTCACTTTTGTTATTAAAACATCACACTATACCTTTTTGGAACTTAGTTCATCTTTTATCTAATTATTAGTTTCCCACTTCTTGAATTCACACACCACCACCATAATTCTATCTTTTACTATGTTTATCATATAGCAGGCTCTATTTTTGATACACATGACATTTTACATAATTTAGATCAATTAAAATAATCTATATCATTCTTTGTGTCATAAAATTCATCTTTCCAAAGTGTTTTATCACTTGACTTTTGAGATGAAAATTTATTTAAATATTGATCGTTAATCTTTAGTATTTCACCATAATCTAATGATCCTTGTTTAATTGACTTAACTTTAAAATTAAACTGTCAGATCAAGCTCACACTCTTTGTTATATCCTTGTAAGATTCATAACTTTAATTCTTCAAATTTAAAATGTAATTGTTTATCTTTGTCTTAGTCTCACCTTTTTAGCACTTTACTATGATTCCCCATGCTTGTGACACTTAACACCTCATGTGCCTTCTACACATTACTATCAGTGCCTACGCTTATGAAAATTAGAACTTTAACATGCCTTCTACACATTGTTAGTCTTTGTACTTGTGACACTTGGCATCCTCACATGCCTTCTACACATTATCAATCCCTATGCTTGTGACACTTGGTATCCTTTCTGCCTTCTACACATTACTTTCATTTCTTACTTTTGAGACACTTGGTACCTTCATGTTGATCATTGACTATTTGACTTTAAACTACACTGTATATCTATTGCTCAAGCTTTGTGATCATGACACATGTCATCAATGCATTCATTATCAGCTTCTTTGACTTATTAAATTTTCCATGCATCATTGGATCTTCATCATGCAATTAAGCACTCACCATTAATCAAATTTGGATAAATATTAAGTTGAGGACTTAGGAAAATTAAAGTCTTTGATCATTATTCCAAGCTGGTAATTGCTAGGTCAAAGGGGTTTGTTTCACAATGATGATGAAGGATTAAGTTATAACTTAAGCAACCAGTTCCCACCTATATCCAATAAGCATAAAAATATAAATGCCTATGAAATCCATGACCAAAAACCATGGGGTTTTACTGAGAAACCCTAGTATTGGTTGAGAGCAAAGATAAATCAATTCTAAGCTCATTTATCTTCATCTAAACCTATAGGCTATATATATGATATGCACTTGAAAATCCCATAATGAATCTTCTATCAAATAACCTATAAACATATGAAAACATTCTATATAAATGCATGACAACATTACAATTTATGCAATTATAAAACATGCTCTTCTCTCCATCAAGCTTATCTATGACTGATCCTTTGACATCAATAACATCTATAGTTCTAACTATCTCACTTTTAACATCAATGATAATCATATTACCAGTAATCTCCCCCTTTATCTTTGATGTAAAAATAAATGTTCTGATCTTGTGATACATGCTCTACTCCTTCTCTAGCATTGACTATATTTTCATTGGCTTCTGATGAACATGAGTTGAAGATATTCATACAAAATATTCTCCCCCATAGGCAATGGAACACTTACCAAAACTCAACTTGGACACATGCTATACTCCTTTGATAAACATAAAGCATTTGGTAAACTTTTATAGAGAGCATTTGTACTTTTTCTCCCCCTTTGACATAAATGACAAAGGGACTCCAAATTTCTCATTATTTGGCCAAATTTTTCTCCCCCTTTATCAAATAAAGGAGTTTGTCCAAGAATATGAAACCATCAACTCACTATAAATATGTAAAAATATGTATACCTAAGTTGCCTTTCTCTCTTCTTCTAGGGATTAACAAAGCTTCTATGATCCTTACCTTGGACTCATGCCCTATTACTAGGATCTAGTGATGTGATGTAGGAGCCACCACTCCCAATTTCTATCTTAGATACTCAAATTATTTCTTAGCAAGAGGTTTTGTGAATACATCTATAATCTGATCTTATGTTGGCACATTTTCCACTATGACCTCTTGATCTACAACCTTTTATCTTAAATGATACTTTATTGATATGTGTTTAGTTATAGAATACATCACTAGATTCTTTGATATATTAATAACACTTGAATTTTCACAAAGAATAGAGGTAGGTGATTTGTATTATACCTTTATGTATTTGAGTGTTTGATTCATCCACAAGACTTGAGTGCAACATGCCACTATTGCAACATACTTTGCTTATGCTGTAGAAAGAGTAATTAACTCTTGCTTTTTGCTCAACCATGAAAAAATTTTGTTTCTAAGGAAAATGCACCACCACTAGTTCTTCATCTATCATCCACACTTCCTAACCAATAAACATCTATATGTTATCAAAGTCAAATATTCATCTTTAGGATATCATATTCCATAGTCAATTATACTCTTGATATATCTAGAGATCCTTTTTAATACATTTACATTTGATTCTTTAGGATTAGTTTGAAATATTGTAACCATGCACACTACTTACATGATATATGGTCTTGATGCACTTAGGTATAGTAAACTACCTATAATTTATCTATACAAAGTCTGATTTTCATCAAGGGACTTATCCTTTTTTCTCAACTTACATCTAGTTATCATGGGAGTACCTACTAATTTTAATTTTCTATCTTTCATTACAAACTTCTTGAGCATTTCCTTTACATACTTGGTTTGAGATATAAATATCCCTTCATCATTTTGTGCTATTTTTAGACCAAGGAAGAAAGAAATTTCTCCAAGCGTAGACATATCAAAATTATTTTGTATATGAGTAGAAAGTTATTTACACCTTCTATTATTGCTACCACCAAAAATTATATCATCTACATATACAACAATAATTAACATGTGCTCACCTTCTGATTTGAAGTATAGAGTGTTATTTGCAAAACCTTTATTAAATCCTTGTTATTTTAAGTACTAGTATAATATTGAATACCATGTTCTAGGTGCCTATTTTATATCATATAGAGATTTCTTCAATTTGAACACATAATCTTCTTCTTCTAATAGATGAAAACCTTCAGGTTGTTCTATGTAGACTTCCTCTTCTAGGTTCCCATTCAATAAAGTAGACTTAACATCAATTTGATATACTTTGAATTTATTATAAAAAAATAATGCTAGAAAAATTATTATGGCTTCAAATCTATCAACTGGAACAAATGCTTCCTTGAAATATATACCTTTAACTTGTGCATATCTTTTGCACACCAATCTGGCCTTATTTCTTATAATAGTTTGATCCTCATTGAGTTTGTTTCTAAAGACCCACTTTTTACCTATTAAATTCTTATTTGAATTTCTTGTAACTAATTCCCAAGTTTTGTTATTTTCAATTTAGATTAGTTCTTCTTCCATGGCTTTTAGCCAATTCTCATCCTTGCTAGCTTCAACATAGTTCTTAGGCTCAATTTCAGATATTATAGCAAAACTTACTCTTCTTATTCATTTAAAATCTTCTGCTTGTCTAAAATCCTTCATTTTTATTTCCAATAATATACTCTATAGGATGATCCTTTTGAACAAATATTGTAGGTGGATTTTTATTTACTTCCTCAAGCTCTTCCTTAACTACTTCCTATTTAGATTCTTATTCTTCTTCATAGATATCTCTATCAGGTTTAACATGTTTCAAGCCTTCATCAACCTTGACATTAATAATTTATAAAATATTATATAGCCTTTTTTTAACATATGTAGGCTTTGATTTAGGTGGAATAACTAATAAATATTCCTTCATCACATGTTCATTCAAAGCTTCCCAACTTATCTTATTTTCTCCTAATGTATCATTTGATCCCAAACACTCTAAAATACTCAATAGAGATAGGTTTTTCATACCATAATTCATAGAGGGTCTTATCAATATTTACCCTCAGTTGAAATCTACATAAGATATATATTGTTGTTTTTACTAGTTATTTCTAGTAATGCTTTTTGATTCCATGATTCTCACATTATTCTATGAAATCATTTGAGGTGAATTCACTATCTCATCAGAACTTAATCATTTTATTTTTTTGTCCAATCTCATTCTCTACCATGGTCCTAAATATATTTAATATTTCAAGTGCTTGAGACTTTTCCTTCAAAAAGGTTACCCACATCATTTTTGAGTAATCATCTATTATAAACATTAAGTATCTTTCTCCTTTGGATCCTCTTGTATTAGTAGGACCACAAAGATTAGTATAAACTAATTGTAAAGGCTTTGTACTTATATACTCTTTTGTTTGACATATAACCCTTATATGCTTTCCTTGATGGCATTCCTTGCAAGTAGTCTCTAAAAGTTTGGTTATCTTAGGCATATATATATAACACACTTATTTGAGCTCACTTTTACTAGGTTATCAAAGTTGACATGACCCATTATTCTATGACATAATCAACTCTCTTCAAACTTTCCTATCAGGTAGCTTTTACCATTCACTTCACTTATATTATAAATATTTCTTTCAATTATTTTCATTTCTATAACTAATCTTCCAGATCTCCTTATCTTAAAACATTCTACATTAAATGTGACCTTATATACATTATCAGACATTTGGTTGATACTTAGCGGATTGTGTTTCAATCCTTCAACATAAAGGACATCATGTGTAGGTATTTTTTCATCTATATTCAAGATTCCTTTACAATAGATATTTATTGTAGTATTGTCTCCTAAGCTGATAGATCCTTCCTTGCATTCACTCAATTTGATGAACTTGCTCTTGTCACCAGTCATGTGTTTTGAGAAACCACTATCTACTATCCACAAATTTTATTCCTTGACATAGAGTGAATCTACATTATTTAGCTATGCGACCAAAATTATTGTAATTATAACATATTACATTTTTATCTAACAAGGGTGTAAATGAATTTTTGCTTATAAAGTTTATTCTTGTTCTATATATAACTCTACAATCTAGTGCCTTATGACCAAGCTAATTACAGGTATAATAACAACCATAAAAAATGAATAATACTTGGTAATAGAATTTCCTTGTGTAGGATGAGGAGGTATTCTTAACTTTGGATTATTTAAGTCTCTCACCCTTATATAACCATCTGCATCAGCTACCTTTATGTTCTGCATCTTCCTTGAGTTTATAGACATTGACTCATTATTCTTCTTTTCTTCAAGATTCTTTTCTCCTTCAGCTTTCTTCACATCAATAGTTTTTATGTTTGTATTTATATCTCTAAAGGCATTATTGTAAGCTTTTTCATTATTATTTTTTAATTCTCATTCTACTTTGAAGTTGTCATATAATTTTACATATGTATTGGTTTTATGACTTTTCCATTTTTTAAAACCAAGACTAGATTTCTCTTTTGATAGATTTTGAGAGTTGATCAATTCATCAAGAATTTTTGAACCTCTTTTTAGCTTCAGAGATTTGTCTATTTATTATTTAAAATTTTCATGTTCCGTTCTCAAATCCACTATTTATACTTTTAACTCCATGCATTCATCATATTTAGATTTTAGTTCAAATTTGACTACATCTTCTATTATTTTAGCCTTGTCAACTTGTGTCTTTAGATTAACTACCATCTAATCAGATTGTTCATGAATTTTGGATATTTTTTCAATCTCCTTTTGTGTCTTATTATACTTTGAGTTATCTTTTCTCATCTTTTGAATTTCATCTAGAGCACAAATGAGTTCACCCTCTAGATCCACTCCTCCTTCCTCTTCTTGATATAATTCTTTAACTTCTTATTTTTCTTGATCCATAAAAGATGATTTTAATGTTGTGAATAGGAGTTAATTTCCCTCAACTACAAATGCACAATCATGGTCATTATCTAAACTATTACTATCATCTAATGAATCACTATCTTCTCTTATGTACATGCTCTTTTTATTTTTGAAGTTCTTCTTCATGTAGTGGGGTTTTGTCTTTTTAATATCCTCTTATTTCTCAGAGTTATCATTTTTTTATAAGGGAATTTAGTATAAAAATGTCCTACCTTACCATAGTTAAATCATTTAAATGGTAACTTACCTTTGTACTTTTTAGACCCTATTCTTAATTTTTTGACAAATTTGGCTTCTTCTTCATCAGTCTAGTCAGATATAGATGTAGGTGATTCTACTTTTATTTGTTTAGATGATTTGAATGAAAATTCTCTCTTGAAAGTATCTAAATCTCCCATTCTCATCTCATATCATGCGAAGGTTCCATTCAACTCATCAATAGTGAGTTTATCTAGGTCTCTTTCTTCCTTTAATATAGAGATTTTAGAGTCACACCTTAATGGCAGAGATCTTAGGACCTTTTTGATAATGACTAAATCTTTCATCTCTTCTCCAAGGCCTCTAATTGAATTAAATATTTCATCTACTCTGAGGAGGTATTCCATTATTTTCTTTTCTTCATTCATTTTAAGACTTTTAAAATTGCCTTTATATGTTTATAACTTGGCATGCTTTACCTTATCATCACCTTCATAGATGATCTTCAACTTGTTCTAGATATCTTGTGAATTTTGACAATAAATTACTTTGAAAAACCTTGAGTTAGATAATCCACAAAGGATAACATTCTTTGCCTTGGAATTAATCTCATATGCCTTCTTTGTAACCTAATCAATAGGAGTTGTAGTAAGAGATGTATATCCATTTACAATAAACATCAATACATCAAACCCTAGTGAAGATAAATATGTTTCCATTTTAATGATCCAAAATTCATAGTTTGATCCATTACAGAGAGGTGCTTTGTTTGAAGAAGATCTTTCTTGACTAGCTATTTGTGTTCACTGTCCAAGATGTACCTAAGCTAATTAAGCTTCTTCTAAGGAACCAGGGCTTTTATACTAATTATTAGAACCCAACTATCTACTAAGAGGGGGGGTGAATTAGTAGATTGATTAAAATTAGTATTTTAATACTTTTAATGCAAATTAAAAAAATTATGTAGATATCACACATAGAAATTGACATAAAACTCAATGTACATGGAGAACCCAATATGTGAAAAACCATAGTGAGAATAGCTTCTAGAACTTAGTATTCTAATCTAGCCTGAAAATAAAAAACCTCATAAGTTATAATGTTTAAGGGAACCAACCCTAAGGAGACACCAATCCCCTAATTTAAGAGCACTTACTCTAAGGAAGCACCTAATCCCTAACTAAGTACCAACTTAGCTCTTCTAATGGCACCTACCAATAAAATTTATTATGGAGCTACAACTCTAGATTACAAAATTGATTCAAAAATGAATCTAGTTTAATGTTACAGACCTATTATATAACTTATCATGCTCTGCTCTACATCTCTCTTCCTCTCTTCCACTTTTCACCTCTTTTACTCTTAATTCAACTCATTGTCATACATAATGTATATCCTAGATTATGTATATATGCATTGGATCTAATTCTCACATCTTCTCCATGTTTACTTTTGTCATTAACACATCATGCTTCACATTTTTGGAACTCAGTTCATATTTTATCTAATGATAGGTTTTGATTTTATTGAATTCACACACCACCACCATAATTTTATATTTTACTATATTTAACATATAATAGGCTTTAGTTTTGATACACATGCCGTTTTACACAATTTGGATCAATTACGTCAATCTATATTATTATTTATGTCATAAAATTTATCTTACCTAAGTATTTCATCACTTGATCATTAAGATGAACATTTATTTAAATATTGACAATTGATCTTTAGTTTGACACCATGATTTGATGATCCTAGTTCAATTGACTCAACTTTAAAATGAAACCATTAGATAAAGATCATACTCTTTATTATATACTTGCAAGCTTTCTAAATTTAATGCTTTAACTTTAAAATTTAACCATTGATCTTTGTCTCGGTCTCTAAAGATTAAGAAACTTGGTACTCTCACATGCCTTTTGATCAATCTATTAGTAGTCCTTGTGCTTATGACACTTGACACCCTCATGTGCCTTTTTTACATTATTGTTAGTGCCCATGCTTATGCCACTTGACACTCTTAGATGCCTTCTACACATTGTCATTCCCTACACTTGTGACACTTGGCATCCTCATGTGACTTATACACATTATTAATCCCTACACTTATGAAACTTGGTATCCTTGTGTTCCTTCTTCATATTACTATTAGGTCCCTCTATTGAGATACTTAGAACATTCACATTGATCATTAACTATTTAACTATGAACCGCACAATAGATATACAACTCAAGCTTTGTGATCATGACACATGTCATCAATACATTCATTCTCAATTTCTTTGACTCATTAACTTTACTACACATTATTGGATCTTCATCATGTGATTATCACTCACCATTGAACAAACTTGGACAAATATTAAGTTGAGGACTTAGGAATATTAAAGTCTTTTATCACTACTCCAAGCCAATAATTGTTAGGTTGAAGGGTCCAATTTCATAATGATGAAGAATGTTTAAGTTATAACTTAAGTTCCTACTTCTCTCCTATATCCAATCAACATAAACATATACATTCTTATGAATGCCATGACTAAAAACCATAGGTTTTTATCGATAAACCTTAGTAATGGCCAAGAGCAAAAGTAAATCAATTATGAGCTCAGTTCTCTTTATCTAAACCTATAGACCATATAAATGAGATGAACTTGAAAAAATCATAACAAATTTTCTATCAAATTCTTTGGAACATCTAAAAATAGTCTCTGTAAAAACATGACAACTTTATATGACAATATTACAACTTGTGTAATTATAAAACATGCTCTTCTCTCCATAAATATTGCTTGTGATTGATCCTTTGACATCAATGACATCCATAATGTCAATTATTTACCTTTTGACATTAATGACAATCATATTGCCAACAATTATACATCAGTACCAAGTTCCTCAAATTTAGTAGATTCCCTATTGCTCACAATAATAGTGTCCTCAAAATCAACATTGGATACCTAGGGATCAAAATTAAAACCTTTTAAATCAATAAAATCATACATATTCTTATGTCTTAGAACTAGTAATAAACTTTGAACCAAACACAAAACTTAGGACATATGGTGAACATTCCCAATATAATCATATAGGGAGGATCCATTCCTACCCATTCCAACTCTGACCAAACCTATTGGTCTATTTACAATCATTAAAAATATGTCCTTTCACCATAAACCTTTATAAATGTCCAAGAGTGGAACACATTGAAGGAAGTAATCTCAAGTCTTCAAATACATAACAAGACCAAAAAGTATAAGTTTGATAAGATATGCCCATATATATTTGATGTGAACATCCTTGGATTACCCTTCCTACCTCATTTTGAGGTATCCAAATTTGATAAATATAAAGGGAAGGTTGATCCTATTGAGAATATACAAGCCTTATTTGTTGTATGCTAAGAGGTATCCTATAGTATTGTGTATTTGATGCACTTTTTTCCATGAAACTTGGGTGGATAAGCCTTAGAGTGGATTCTCAAGTTACATAAAGGATTGGTAATGATTTTCAATTATTTATCAAAAATAAATCATTAACCAATTTTCTTACAACATCGATCATGAGTTGATATTAGTTGACATGTAAATCCAAAGAGAGGGATGGAGAAAGCTTCATAACGTATCTATAAATATGGAGAGCACTTGCTAGTCACTTCCAACATAATCTACCAAATAATTAGCTATTTAATATATTCAAATAAAACCTACACCCTAAGGTTTCTCATAATCTTAGACTCACTTATGCTAACACATTTGAATAAATAATTGATAAGGGCATACAAATTAAGAAGGAACTTACTTCTAAATGATTTATCAATATCTATTCCCAAGCTCAAACATCACATCAATCCCAAAAACTTGTTTGGACCAATACTATTAAGAAGACTAAGATCATTGAAAAGAATAATAACATGGTATTGTTGTGTCCCAACATACACCCATTTAAATTTATTTAAATATGGACCCAATTTATCAAATAAATTTCATTCTTTCAGGATCTATGAGGTAACCTAAACATTATTTTTGAATATTAAATTGACATAACAATAATTCTATTATTACAAACCAAATATATGCTTATACTCAAGTTACATTTCAGGTCTTCAGTTTATTTAATGCATATCTATCTAAGTCTTTTCAAATTCTAATGATGGATAAAGTTCACTTGTTTAATCTAAAATCATAATAGGTTTTGCCTCTTTTAGACTAATTGGCTTACATGTTTCTTAGGTTTTTTTCTTTATATTTAATCTTATGTAGATGGTTTTATACTTAAAATTATTTCTACTTTTCATTTGGACCCCTATTAAGTCATCAAAGCTTTCCACATGGAATTCACTCACTCTCTCAAAGCCCTAAAGGAAATGGAAATACACTTTATACTTTAATGTTATAAAAACATGTATGCCACTATGTGTCATAATATTTTTATCCCATGGCTTTTTGGACACTTATAAATCTATAAAAAGACTCCTAGCTAATTAGAAGGTGAGGATCATGCCAAGTGTCATAATCCCACTCACCTGATGATTAACAGACACAGTTTGGTGTATGAAATTCCTAGGACTAGTGGGGAAGTGACACCCATCCATGTGTCACGGTCCCACTCACCCTATGACTGACAAAATGAATTTTGGTGTACAAAATTCTTGAGGACATTATAATAGTGATACCCATCCATTTGTCATAATAATACTCACCTAATAACTATCAAAGTGAATTTTAGTATAAAATTTTTCTAGGGCTATTTTAGCAATGACAACCATCCATGTGTCATGATCTCACAAGCCTGAAGTAATAAAAAAACTAGACAACAAAGAATGAGCATGGGTAAAAATGATTTGATAATCTTTAGGGAAGTGTAATGTTTCTAAGTGTTAAATGGAGGTGACAAACACTCAAATCAAAATTAATAAAATCCACCAAATATCAAGTACCATAAAATATGATGACCCTTCCTAGGAAAATTCAAAATATGAAAATAGAAGAAAGTAAATAAATTTAATGCCATTGGTGTTATTAATCCACATGCATTGGCTGATTAAGTGCATTTAATTCAATAGAGGTGAATAATATAAAATAAATATATGTGATCAATGAATTCAATTACATATGTATTTCCATCTAATGAATAACTTCAAGTACAAATTCAAGCTCTCCTATGACTAATAAATTCCATAGTTTCAAAGAACTAGAGATCTTAAGTGAGAAATAATAGATTCTACTTGATAACTTCCATCACCCCCATATGCATATTCTTACATGACCTGAGAAGTATACATATACAAGGTATAACAAGGCTATCCTCAACCATAAAACATTATTATACTATATGAAAGGATGTCAAAGTGACATAACCTTATGGCCCTAATGATTAATTCTCACCTTTTACCTAAAGATACAAGGAGTGTATACACATAGTATTTTAAAAATTTTATCAATTACTAACACTCTATATCTTGTAAGAATTGATTGAGTCTCAATCTCAAAAGTGTATGCCTTAAGGGGTGCACTAGAAAAGGGATGGGTAGACCATTATTGCTTTTTAGGATTATTGTCCCATTTTCCACTTGTTATATACACACTTGTATCTTAAAAACCATTCTGCTAATCTTGTTCTTCTCTATTATACACTCCTCAATCATTTTTCACATTTTGTTCCCCTTTACCTAGCCTAAAACCCATTTTGATAGTTTATATTACTAGTTAAGTTGGGTTAACCATGTACTCTTGTGGATGAAATTCATTTAGGTTATAAGTTGGCTCTTGGCTGACCTAGTGAATTTTTGTCCATAATAGTACTAGGTCAACCCTATCACTAAATATTTTAGAAGGACTTAGGATTAAATCTACATATATATAATATCATTTCACCATTATTTAGAGAAGATAAGAATAATTAAGAGCTATTGTGCATATGCCTATCCAACATTCTACTTGAGGAACAAGCTTAGCGTTTCATAATTTATTTGGAAATACAAATATTATCTTATGGAGAAGTATTTTAGATGAAATTATAGGTTATGTATCATAGAGATGATTTATACTTATCATCCTTACATACCACAATAACCTCTTATAAAGGACCTTGGCCAAGGGAGAGATTGAGACTTAGCAGGTTCATCTTCAAAGGTAAGTATTCTAACTTTGTTATTTCTTTGTACTAGTAGATATATATGAATTTTCACTTCTCTTCCATGAATTATGATTCTATATACATTAATTTGAGTATATGTCTTATATTTATGTTTACTTTTGTTATTTATTACCCCTACTTTGTGCCACAAGGTTTGGTGAGCACTATATTAGACTTTACTTGCTATTAGTTTTGTGAATATAAAAACATAGGGCTTATTTAGGGTTATTTCATGATTATACTTGACTAGAGGCTTTGGAATCCTCCCTAGTATTATTTATTATGATAAGAGATCCCCTAATTGGGTCTATTAGATCCCCATATTGGTCATGTTCCTAATTATCTAATGTATCCCCACTCTAAAGTGTATGTATGATCTATCTTCTTAGGGATGGGATTGATTTATAGACATGATGAATTTATAATTGCATACATTCTAGTGAACCTAATGTGAATCTAAAACTTGTAGGTTTTCTTTCATATTTTTCATTATTTTATCATTTTATTAATTATTTTTTTATATTTGTGATACTAGGTCAATAGGGTTAGTAGAGTTTCTAGCTTTTGTGCATAGTTTTAACACATAGTCACATCAAAATGACTCTATTATATTATATTTTATGGGTTTTCATTAAATACAGGTTACTAAATCAAATAGGTTGACATAGTACAAGTTTTCACTTCCAAATAGGCTACTAGGTCAAATAAGTCAACATAATACACTTATAGGTTTCTTGAAAACATACTAGGTCAACCAAGTTAGTATAGTAATCTTACAAGATTTTATAAAACATACTACATTCACTATGCTGGTATAGTCATCTTCACAATATTTAACAAAGAGGGAACTGTAGAACTAGGTCAACCCAGTAGACATAATTAGTATAAATTTCAAGTAAAAATTAGGGAAATTTAATATTAATCTCACATTCCTCTGCATCTTCCAACCCATCAAGGTTCCTTTATCTCTTTCTCTATCATTTATATTATTCATTATAGTTCTATTTTTCATAGTTTGGAATCTTTAAAATTTCCTGTATATAACAAACTAGGTCACCCTGGTTCACCTAGTTTTTTGATGTGGCTTTTATGCACACCAGTCTCATAATGGGGTAACCTATAACATTTTAAGATATCAATGGAGGTAAACTTCACTCTAGGTCATGAGTTGCATATATCCAGTCTTAAAAACTAGGTGATGGAATATCAAGTAGGGCATGTAGGTTGTTAACAAGGATTATAAATGGAGGGGTGGTCTCTAAAAAGAAAATAAAAATTTAGATGAGTTGGTGTTTGGATGGTTACTTAATCTAAACTAGGTAGGTCTCAAAATAAACTAAAAAAATAGGGAAGGGTATAATAGAAAATATATATTTTGTGGCTTTAAGATTCACCTCTCAAGATGGGTTCTAAGTGGATAAGTGATTTAAAAACCTATGTTTGTTTCTAGTATCTATTGCACACACATAGTCAAACATGGTCAAACAATCTAGGATAATATTGATATAAGAAACTCATAGGCCTCAGTCAAAGGTTACTCCTTTTAGAATAGTTGTTGCATAATCTTAATCAAGATATTATGGCTCAAGCTTAGTGAGGTATCTGAGACAACTATTGTACATACACAAAAAACTATATCAATTGAAAAAACCTCTACACACTGAATAATATGAATCAATCAACTCACTTGCCAATAACCAATGTAATTTACTAATCATTCAATAGCTATTGGACATATAAGACTAGAATATCAATTATAATAAGGAATAACACCTTCATAGATTTTGTAAACTAATAATTAATGAATAATTAAACTAAAAGAGATAAGCCTAACTACACAAAGATTGGAAAGAAAATGCATAAACACATGAGTTGATAATTATAATTGTTTTTGCTGCTATATATTGAAATCTTATTACCCTTTAAAATTATGCATTACATGTGTTTAAATAGAATTGGGGAAGGGGTCACCTCATACTCCAAGTACATGCAAAATACATTACATGTCATAGTTAGAACTTCAGTTCTAACTGTGATCTCAAAACCATATAAAGTTATCTTACACTCCTCAATAGTTCAAGTGAGCCTTTACAAAATCATGCAACATGTGCATGTTTATAGAATGAATAAGTAACTTTTTACAATATGTTTGAATCATAATAAAACTATAAATATAAAATTTACACTGCCATTAGAATGTACATGCATAAAATTGGCCTTTTAAGGTTGAGTCAATGTCTTCATGAATGCATTAACTTTAGTGGGAAATTTAACTATAGTTATTGATGTAGAATTAGATGTGGACACTTCAGTTTACTTATTCTTTGTCTCTATCTCAAGATATCATTTATTCACCACATCACGTACCCTACCAACCTACCCTAGGAGTTTTACATGCTCTGATTTTGTCATCTAGAATTTTATTTTGAAGATTTCAACTTTAGACACCTTTTTCCTAGCTAAGCTCAATTTTACTTCAATGTCTTCTAAAGGCAATCCTTGTAAACTATGATTGAAATTATTTGTAGCTTCTTGAATAAGTTGATCAAAATTAATCCTGCTTATTAACTTTCCTGTAGTGTCTTTTGACTTAGATAATTTCAATTCATTCAAAATTTTCAAGATGAGGGCCTCATGTTCTTGGTACTTAGGGATCAAATTCCTAGTTATTGTTACCCATTCCCTAGCCTCCTCTATTCTAATGACCACCATATTGAGTGCATAGAATGATTATAATAGTATCATTAGATCTAAATGGTTATATCCCTTATTGGTTGTGTAAATAATTAAAATTTTTAGTTTATTCTCATCCACCTTCAAAGAATTAAAAAAATTATGTGTTTGGGCAATGTGAGGGGATAATTCAACCCACATTACCTCTAGTGCCTCTAAAGAATTATAGAATTTAGATGCATCCTCCTGCACCTCAATTTCAATGCTTGATAGTATGTGAATTGTTTGTTTTTATTCTTTGATCAATTCATGTTTTGCTTCTAGCTCCTACCTTGCCTGCTATGTTCCCTCATGTAGTGCCACCATGGCATTTTTATGTACTTTGGCTAGAGACCTGAAATCTTAATTATAGGGGGATTGGCACACCTATCTATTATGTCTCTTGGATAAGGTATAAAATTATTGCTTTTCCTCTAGAATCATTTATATACAAGCTTCATCCTCCAAATTTATCTTTCTTACCCTTTGGATACTTCTAGATGGCTTATCAAACAAAGTTGTTAAATATGGGAGTTCTATGATCTTAAAACTAGGCATTTGAGTAGTCTTGAATCTTAGATGAATATCCCATGGAGGAATCACTAACTGATTGCGGTCTATCTCATATGTGGTTTTAACCATGACCTCCTCTTCAAAATCCTCTATGGGTTGTTTCTTCTTTTTTACCTTAAGGATTATGTTAGGCAGGGAAGGCCAAATGATCTTGGACTAATTCAAACCTCCATATTGGGGGAGTAGATGGACTGTGATGACTTATTTTGCCTTATTCCCTTAAAATGAGCTTATAATGATGGTCTTATAGGATGGGTTGTTGGATGGCATGGGTAGAGTGATCTAGGTGGATGAAACATGGAATTGGGGAGTGTCCATGGCTATTTCAATTTTATTGGATACCCTTTTCCTCTTCAAGGATCTAACTGTTGTAGTGTTATAGGGAATACTATTAGTGGCCATGATGGAAGTGGATGGCACAGTGGTGGAAGATGGAGAAATGGTGGTGGAAGAGTCATTATCTAATTTTAGAGTGAGTAGAGGAATGTGTAAGAGAGAGGAGGAGGTTAATGAATCATCAAGGGTGGAAGTGACAACTTCCACCCTGGGAGTCTTCAACATAGACGAAATTAGTACTAAACCAAAAATAAGAATAAAGGAAGAAATTAGGGAAGTGGTGTCTAAAGTTGAGCCTTTTTACCTATTATGCACTCTATGGTTTGAGATTTCCTTTTGTTAGAAGTGAGGCTCAGTTCCTTGACTCTCTCCAATTTTGCTTCTTCATAAAGTTTTTGTTCTTCTTCATCCTATTATTAAGAATTGAAGGCAAGGTCTGAGATTGTTTACCTATTAGACTACTAATGAGGGGAATCCTTGGCTTCCTCTTATATAAAATAGTGGTTGTGAACTCTAAGGAGGAGCCTTGTTGAGTTGAGGTAATATATTCATCTGTGGCTACCCTTGATGATGTAAATACTTGGGAAGTAACTATAGGCATTTATAACATTATTATAGCTAGGTGGTCTTATTCTTCCTCATTAGAGGACTCTAGATTAGTGGGATCTCCTAGAGCTCCCCTAAGATCAATATCATCTACCCCTAACTCTTTATTTACATCTCTCAACTTTAAATTAAGTTCTTAAGAAGGCTCCCCTTTTTCCTTAGTCTTATCTAAGGCCCAGTTATACCAAAAATCTAAAGTTTTTCACCTTGTAGCAAGTGGTATCCTATTACACATCTCTTTTACTATTATTGAAGACTCCTATTAGATTATCCTTAAATTATCCTCCTTGTAAGTAGTAAATTTTTTACTATCTAAGACCTAACATCATCCATTTAATTCAAAAATAGGAAGTCATGGTCATAAGGGACATTTTTATATGGGATCTTTAAGACCCGAATGTGTCTTTATATGAAACCATGGGGATCCCAGACCCTGTGTGGCATGATAAGCAAATGATATCTCATTTTTTGCTTCCTACCTCTCCAAAATTATTCCTTTGAGTGTAGCACATCCTGATAAAGATGATATGTGATCCATAATATATGATTTCCTTGTTTTTAATTAGGTCCTCCTCAATAGTCCACTAAAGATGATAACCAATTTCTTGCTCTAACAATTTCTTAGGTACATATTTTAGGACGTATAGGGCATTGAATTTATGACCATAAATCATAATCACCATGTATTCAAGGTACAACTAGTAATCACCCCTCCCAATAAGTGTTTTCACTATGCTTACTCTAATTCTAGGCATTGGAGACCCATGCATTACTTGTCATACTTGAGGATAGACATCCTCAATAATTTGAACCATATTATTTGTATATGAAAAAATGTGAAGTAATTAGTAATAATCACAAATGCAATTCTTGACACAATCTATGGTTAGGTTCTATATCTCACCAAGGACCTTATAATCCATGCCCATTATAACATCTAAGAGATAGGACATTATATAGAAGTGGCTCGTTAGAGTGGGACACTTGCTCTTATGTAGAACCTAATCTCTCAACTAGAAGCTAATGATTTCTCCCAAAGTGAACTTTTCATCATTAGTCATATTTAAATGAATTCAGGGTACATAGTCCAAATTAAAGAAATGGATGGTGGGCATGCCATACACCCTGTTAAGCAATTCCATCCTAATCTACACTCCCATTCTAAATTTGTTGATAGGGGTGGGATTCTTACCTTTACATGTCATAGTTTCTCTATAGAGAAGCCATGAGATAAATACCTTATCTAATGAATTATCCTAGATCCACAAAACCAATATATACTTATCAAAATAAGCATCTAAAACTAGTAATGATAAATAACTTTGAAATATATCTCTAAAGATGCATGCCATGACTATTTGGTTTTTTGTGTGGTTTAAAAAGCATCTTGAAGAATATTCCCTATAAAGAATAAATCTCATAGGAGGTCTATGCAGGGCATCACCTCTAGTTTGGCCATTATTGAATGTAGTGCTTATCTCTTGAGGGAGAGTAAGTCTGTAATGAATTATCATTCTATGCTAGATAGATCCTTGTGTAGTGAAAATACATCAAAAGGGTCCATAATATCCCATAATTTAGAATAGTTTATATACCTATTATCAAATATGGTGGCATCATAGACTATGTTCATGAATTTTATCAAATATTTTATGGAAAATGATAATGGCATAAGTGATCCTCTAAAAAATTTAGATGATGATGCCATTCAAATTATGTGTAGTGATTGCAGTATATTTATATGCTGTATGGAAAATTCTCCTATCCACTTAATCACTTGTTCATTTGAAATAGATTCATAATTAGCTAGGGATTTCATGTACAAGATAGTAGTCAAGTTCAATTTCATTTGTGAGCAATGAATATGTCCATGGCTACACATCATGTATATAGATTTAACATTCAGTTCAAATTTGTTCATTATAAATGTCTAACATCCATATGTTTTGTATTATCTGAATAGTTCAAATCTTTTTAGTTTAGTTGGTAAATATCCTTATCAAGTATTGTGAAGTATTTTTATTTATTGGATAAGTATAGTGGGATTTCAATATTTGAGAATTTGGAATCAAGTTTTATGTTGGGACTAATCTTATAAAATATCTAAACAAATATTCCAAAAATAAATCCCAAACAAAATACCAAAGACAAAATCTTGGTAAAACAAATGTTTCAAACAAAAAATCTAATACAAAATTCCAAAGAGCAAAATCTCCAAATTTCATAAAGTTAATGATGAATGTTTTAGACAACTTGTCTGATACAAAAAACTTGAAGACCAAATATATTTACTACAAATGTTGGAAACAAAATGTTCGAAGACCAAATCTATCACAAAAAATGTTTGAAACAAAATGTCTGATGTGAAAAAACTCTGATCAAAAGGTCTAATATAGAAACCTTGATGAATGCAAGCTAAATAAGTATTATGTAGATAAAGTCCAAAAAAAACATGAAGAAAAAAAATATTGATGAATAAGTCTTGAATAAATTTTTTGAAGATCATAATATTTGAGAAGAATGCCTAAGCAAAATGTTTGAAAATCAAATCCTGAATACAATTCCTCTGAATAAAAATTAGACCTAGAAAACTTACATAGTTCAAAAATCTCCCAAAAAAAGGCATTAGTAAGGTTAGGCCATAAAAATGTATAACACCATGCTTTTTTCTCTAAGTGTAAATACTAAGGAGTAATTATAATGAAACTTGCATAGATAACATAGAAGAAGTATTAACAAACAAGGTTAAAATCCAAAAAATGTAAGTACCCATTTCTTCAAAAAGAAAAGGGTGATGTTGGGTACAACATAGTTTTGTATTTTATCTTCTATCTAAAAGACTAGGTTGACATTTCCAACATAGTTCTTAATAAACCCTTGCTTTAGTAATACAATAGTGACATTGTTGACTGTATTCTATAATTTCAACATATACTATCATCTAAACCAACACTGTATTATGTTTCAAATTGTAAATTAACATTTATATGCTAGTAATTACTTTACACTTTCACTTTCAATTTATTTCATGCTTAGAATAGATCACATAGTCTAATTAGGTGGTTTTTCAATATACCATGTAGTTTCACTATTTTTATCTTTCTTACACACACTACCAAATCACATAATCTCATAATGCATTTAAAAAATTGTCTACCCAAGGATTACCTACTTAGATTTCATAACCAAAGGGGAAGCTGACTTCATTTATGGCCAAGTATAAACATGTTGTTAATGGTATATGTATTGGTGATGAAACTATCCTTACACTACTCTATAACCATCAAATTGTGAGCTAACTTCATATACAGGCCTATTTAGTTCAATCATTCCTTATAGCCCTATTTGCTCTATTTATTGGCCATAAATATTTATAGGTTAATTAAATCATGAAATTAAAACCATTTATAGATACCCATTAAGCCCTTCTATGACATACTGAAAAATCTTCTGAGGTTGCTTTGTACGAAATTATACTTTCTTCTTTGAGCCCTGTTCTAATTAGCCCTCCTTTAGTGCAAAACTCCTTGTCCAGAGTAAGGTATGGAATTTCTAATAAAACCAAGAATAATTATAGATACCCATTACCTTATTACAAGTGAATAAAACATTTTTTAGGGCACTTCTTTGGAGAAATTCACTCTTCCTATATTGGCCTATTCTCTCCTCTTCACATGCACCTAGGTTTCACTTGGCAATTGACCTTTTTCCATATTTATCCATAATATGATACCTTGAAACTACTTCCAACAGTTTTTTAACATCATCCAGGGTGAGATTGCAAATTTTCAAGAGTTTTCAAGACTTTAAAATCATTTTGAGGGTCAGACCCTAATTCAGGGTTTTCTAATGATTATCACAGGCCGAGAGCATCTTAATTGTGTCTAGGAGTGTTTTACCCTATTTCAAGGGTTCAAATAAATTTCATAGGGTCTGTTTTAACACCCTACACCTTCTCCAATCACCACCTTGGTCATATCAACCTCCTATACCTTCCAAGCAAGACATCACAGTTGTCTTTGACTGTATATGACAATCATCAAGTTTTATGGTTTTCTTCTCTATTTCAATGGTTAATAGATTTTAAAGAGGATATACAAACATGTTACTATCTTAAAATACTTCCCCATTCCCATACCCATATCAAAAATGACTTTATCAATCCATTTGCCTTGCAAAACATGCAAATGTCTTACCCTTGCCTGTGTACTGTCACCTACAAGCTGAGAGCCAACAGTTGGAGATTTTGGATATAAAAGAGATTTATAACACCTATTTCTTATTCATTTAGGTTTATAATTACATTATAGACTTTTCTCCATGTCATTATAATCTTTATGCAAACATTTACATGTTGGTTTTACTTAAGACAGTGGGCTGTAGGTCTATATACCTGAGTACCCTGTTTAGGCCTGTTTAGGCTTTTTATAACATTCCAAACTCTTTAAAACTTCTTGATCATATAATAATAGTTTTAACTTGTTCCCAACATAAAAAATAACCATTCTACATGTAGCTTTCTCAATGTTCTATATCAAACCATCATTCACACACACACACACACACACACACACACACACACACACACACACACACACACACACACATATACAGGCCTGCCATCAAATTTTCATAACATAATCATCTGAAAAAAAACATTCACTCTTGATTAGATCAAATGGAATACTTATAATTCAATATCAATTTCCATGGATTTCAAAGCCTTGTCTTCTCCTTCACACATTCTTGACTTCTCCTTCTTTTCCCTTTAACATCTCTTGAGTGAGATCCTCCCTCACTATTTCTCCTCTCTTTTCTTCATTATATCTTCTCTTTCCTTGAATGAGAGGACCTTTCCTTTCTATCCTTCTTCTCTTCTACGCCCCTCTCATCCTCTCTCTTTTCTTGAATTCTCTCTTTTTTCTCTTTTCAATAATCTCCCCTCTAACTTCTATGCCCAATTTGGGCTTAAGGCAAAACAAAATACTGTTTGTAAGTTTTAACAGTATACTAAGGTTGAAAATAGTTTCAACCATTTCTCCTTGATTTCCTCAACAGCCTAACCATCACTTTTCACCTTTTCACTTTTCACTTTTGAATTACATTTACTCTCAAGGTGAAATTTTGAAATTTAAACACAATTTGGAGGGAAAACAAGAATTTGAATTTTCATGCTAGAATATCATTTGGATTTGTATGTTTGATGATCTCAACTAGTCCTCCATGAAACTATTGTAGATGCTCTTACATCAATTGGCAAAGCACCTAAAACCCTTATCAATATGGAATTATGAAGTCATGGGGTAAGCCCCATTACCAAGCTAGTACCATTACCAACATAGATCATTTTTAGCCTAAATGTCCTGAAACAATCCATATATTGATTTTTAGTTCCCTAGTTTCAACTAAATTCCCTATCACATCTAAATTAACACTTTATAATCTAAAAACATTGAAGATGACCTCTTAGTTATAATTTAATTTCCAATTTGACTACTTGCTCTTTGCTCAAATGCGTGTTTTATTAAAAAAACTTGCATTGGCTAATGTTGGTGCAAGGTTTTGTGTTATGTGTCTCAATTGGATCATCCTCATTGACTTAACTAATTATATGTTTCTTTTAATTTCTTACTTTCAAAATGACTTTCAAAACTTTTCTTTTTTTAGTACACTATCAATATGTTTGACATAGTCTCTTACAGACTATCTATTTCTCCTACCTAATGTACTATGTCAACCCTATCGATATAGTATTATTTTCCACCCCTTAGGATATAGTAATAATTTAACCCTATCAACTCTGTATCATTATCTACCTATTTTTTGTCCTAGGTTATATTTCTAGGTCAACCTTGTCAACTTTGTATCCTTATTTTCTTACTTCTTAGACCTTTTTTTCAAAACTAAGTCGACTTAATTGACCATGTACTCTTATATTTCCCTTCCTATTTCCTTGATTTTACATCACCTTTGCCTTATCTATTCTTTCACCTTTATTATGAACTTCCTATTTGAAGATAACACTAAGTTGAATTCAATAGATATGATGAGTCTTTCCAACCCTCATAAGGTCTCCCATAAGTAGATTATGGCTCCTCTCCTAGATGAAAGTAATGTTCATATAGCCACTCACACAATAAACTATGGGACCCCTCCTCATTAATATTCTCTTTGTAATCCTCTCTTCTCACTTGAAGATCAACTTGAATTAGATTTTACACCTAAAATTCTCTTTTTTATCTTTAAGTTTCCTCAACATTGAGGAAAGGACCCTTATATCATTTACCATCTCATGATTAGTGTTCAAACTAAAGATCCTCATTCACCTTCTCCCACATTCTCACACAGATTTAGGTATACTAGCTTTCTTTCTTCTTAGGCTCTTCCTTCTATTTTGACCCCTTATTATACCATGACTTCTTCCTCTTTGACTTCCTCTACTCCATGCTTAGTATCTCCACTAACATGTAAGGTTCTATATCTAGTGAGCCTCTTCCAAAACCTAATCTCCTCAATTATTCCACTAGTGCATTGTTTGATACCCATGGTAACCATGCCTCTAGTGATGATTCTTATCATCCCTTTACTATTCCATATTTTTCCACATAAGAAATTTTTTCCACTAGTTACTCACATTCCAACAACTCTTCTCAAGATCCTACTAACACCCATAGTGGTACCCAAGCCACTACTACCAATTCTAATGCTCAAATAATGCCATTAATACAACCCAAACCCATCAAATCTTATTAAAAAATCTTAATCAAATGAATTATTTTCAAGATAACAATGTCAATCAAATTATGCAAATTCAAAACCACCTTATCCATCTTCAAACCCACCCTCAAAAAATTCCATGGGGCACATATAATCAAAATGTTCCCCCACCTCCTCTTTGGGATTCTCATTGTAATCTTATTTCTCAACCTTATATGGTTAATAAGACAATAAATAATCTTCAAAATGATCCTCTCACATCTCAAATTTCTAATATTGATATAGGATACATCACCCCTACCATTTATTACAATGGGTCAACTAATCCTACTCTTAATATAAAACATTTGGAAATCTATGTAAAGACTAGGCCAAACTGAATACCTTTACCACTACCAAGATATTAGACAAAAATATCATGGGTGATCATTTAGATTGGTAAAACCAACTTAAAACTAATTATATTACTATTTTTTAAGATTTAGTAAATGTTCTAGTCCAAGAGTTCCAAACTAGTGATCTTCTTAAGAATACCTTGGCCCATTTTATCAATTATAATCAACTTGAAACTAAAACTTCCCAAGTTTTTCTTAAATGATGAAATACATTGTCTAAAAAATGTGAAAATAACATAGCCAATGATATATTCTTCCATATCTTTATCAATTATCTTTTTCCCAAGTTGTAATATCAGGTCCAGATTCTCTCTCCATATACCTTATATGAGGCTGTTGACCAAGCTAAACATCAAGATTTACTTTATATCAATTCAATCCATCCCAACCTTCTATAGGTACTCATATATTAATTAAAAATAATAATCATCATGTTATCAATGATGTTGTCATGGACTCTTATGATACCATTCACACTATTCAAGTTGTTGTTCCTAACCAATCTTGAGAACCAGCTCCCCCTTCTAATCAATTTACCAATCCTTATTTATCTTCACCTAATAACAAAAATGTTCACAAACCTTTATCCTTATAAATATTAATAAAACATCTAACTAGGCCTTTACCATGATAACTTTATCCCACTCATCTTATGAAATCTTGGTATGATCCTAATAAATGTTATTGGTATCATGCTAGTTGGGTTCATTCTCATGAGACCTGTAGGCATCTTAGCAATTTGGATATGTATTTTCTTCTTGGTCCCAATTTTAACCATGATTATATCATTCATAAATTATAAAAATACTATGAAATTTCTTTCAAAGCCCGTGAAACAAATACTACATCTCAAGCTTTAAATCAAGCTTATGCTCTTTTGGCCATTTATAAAGATCCTCTTCCAAATTACCAAGATACCCAAGACAAGCCACCCATTCTACCAATAATTTTTAAAGTCTTATTGATCCAAATACTAAATAAAATGTGGTTAATATGACTCATATTCAAAGGGTGGATGCTTTCATTGACCCTCAACCTATCTACACATCTCCATTATCTCACACATTTTATGTTGTCTAAGATTATTCTCCAACTCACTTAGATGAGTTGGGGAAAGATGACCTTATAAATTTTGATGAACCAATTGTAACTCCTCCCTTAAATAAAACTTGTCATACCATTTCTACCATTCATACAACTTATTTTCCTAACACCAATGACACTCAAGCTTTTATAAACACTTCTAATAATTCTCAAAATTAACCTGCATCAACTACTTCATCTTCTCAACATAGTTTACCAACTTTTCCTCTCTCTAAACCTTCTACCTCTTATCAACATAAATTATAATTTACTTTGGCTCCTCCTTCTAAGGAATTCCTTCAACACTATGCACCTCTTTCAAAAAATATTCTTATGGGTTATGATGAGTGGGATCTTATCATGGAGCTTACTAATCTCCCATCCCAAATCCCATTTCTTGATCTCATGATGACTTCTATACATAATCATAATCATCTTATGTAACTTTTGTTTTAAATGAACATCCCTCATCCTCCCCTAGTAGGATGTGAAGAAAACTTATCTGGATACGAAGATAGAATATTTTAACAATGTAAAGATATGTCCATCCATGTTGATGAAATAATGGATACTTCTCTTTCCCTCAAATTTACCATTACTTCCATGATTATAAATAAGATTATACTTCATGTAGATGATCCCCCTCTATTCATTAGTGTCCAAATTAGTGATATCCAAGTAAAACATGCCTTGATTGATGAGGGTTCCATCACTTATGTTGCCTTTCTCAATTTTATCAAAACCCTTAGATTTTTTGAATGTAATATCAAGTCCACATGAAACACATGTCAAGGATATGATTAAAACATGCCTCCTTTAGGTTGCGTGTGGCTACCCATTACCATCCAACCTATCATTGTTCATGTGAAGGTGATTATTCTTAACTTTCCTTTATATTACAACATTTTGACTAATAGGCCATAGACTCATTGTATGAGATCAATTGCTTCTTCTACTTACCATTATGTTAAATTACCTCACAATTGAGTGATATATAGGATTCAAGGTGGCACTAACTATTATAATTTCTAATAATTCAAAGACTAGGGTGTACTAAATATTATTACTCTTGAACCCTTGCCAAGTGTTCTATTTTTTGAGTCTCAATGATTTAACTTTCCCATTAATTCCTCTCGAGGTTATAATGGTCATCCTAAACTCGTTAGGCATATTCTACCTAACATCCTAGATTTTAATGATAATAATCCTAATGACATAAATTTAAATATTAAAACTTTTGATCTCTCACCTCATCTCATCTCTCATATTCCCAATTCTTTACAACCTCATTCTCATCAACCACCTTGTGATGACATCCCTATTGTCTTAACTAAGACTTGGCATTCCATTAATCACACCTCATCAGATGAAAATTTCATCCCTACATATATCATTGATCTTAATACACCTAATTATTATGATGGTTATACCTTAGATGATCCATTCATGTGAGGTCTAGTTCAAGCTCATGATGTTAAGATTATCCATTATCATTCCTCTTTACTTTAGTATTTTATTATATGTTCTCATGTTACATCATATATCATTCCTAATTTTACTATTATCCCTCTTTATCATATGGTGGAGATGGTATGGACACCTCTAGTTTCTAAATAACCTCATATGAGTATGCTTATGGATCATGCTATGACCGGGCCCTATCACTTTTCTAAGTACCATGACCCCGTAATCCTACCTATCCCTGAGATGTATTCAACTTTATTCCAACCTTATATAAACCCCACCCCTACCTTATTATAACATAATTAAAATCTCATTCCTATACCTACTTTAGATAAGTCTATTCCTAAATCCAATCCTATCACTCCTATTATCGAGCCTTGTCCAATCTCTCCACCAACATCACTTTTTCTTAGTGATGGTTTGATTACTTTATTATAGATGGATCATTTGTCCACAAAATGGGCTGATCAACCTTACCAAACTCCTTCCACTTATTTTACACCTACTCCTATGAGTACACCTACCAAAACTACTCACAGTCATATCTATTGATTCCATGATACAAATAACCATTCATCCATGAATTATTTCAAGTTATGACAATATATTAATACTTTGTGTATTACTACCCCTTAGTCCTCATATAAAGATATACCTTCCCCAAAGGTACTACCTAATTATATTATTAAGTGTAAATAGGTATATTATCTTTGGCATCAATGTGGCACACATCACATTGATCATTGCCACATCCTTTAGTATCATCTTAAATATGATATTTTAACCATTCCTTCACCTTCTACCATTCCTCCTATAGGTCATACTCACAAAAATTCTCCCCATTATACCCCCATGGTTCCACCTCCTATGGTTTCATATCCTCCTATGGATCCTCTTCCACCCATGAATCCTTCACTCGTGGACCTTCCCTCACCTATGGATTCTTTTCCACCTATGAGTCCCTCACCTATGGATTCCTCCCCACTAGTGATCCCTTCATCTCTTATAAAAATCACTCACATGCATTCTCATAGTCATTCCTTGCCTGATAACCCTCATTATCATGATCCTTCAAGCATTCCTACCTTTTCTATTAAGGATATTAGATGTGAAGTATTTTCCCAATTCTCACTAAAGATAGATGAGACATTATCTTGAGTTCACATTAAACTTTATAGATACTTATCAAATTTTTTAGATAATGTGTGTGGATAAATCTATTAGTAATTATGAGTACATGTATGGTGTTCTTACATTTTCATTTTTATTAGACATGAGATCCAAATTTATCTTTATATATTCATTATATCAATTGAAATTGTGTCAAATTCTTATCTATTTTAACATGGTGACTTTGATTTTTCACTTTATATTGCTTATAATGTCATTAATGTTTTATAATAGATTTAATATTTATCATTTCCTTCTTTTTCCTCTTACTTAAAGACTCCCTTGTTCTATTTTCATGATTTTTTGCTATCTTATCTCTATAAACATAGATAATTATTATTGTGACTTGGTTATGCAAACTTTTCTCCCTTTAATAATTCCTTATATACCATGTGATCAATTATAAAATAATTCATCTCATTATAACCTCCTTTTACAAGTCCACTTTGGATCTCCTTTACTCTCCTTACTCCCTTTTGAAAAATAAGCATACACATGGTTGAGATTTGAGATAACATGCTAGTTCATTTTAAAGCTTTAGTATTATAGTTAGTCTTGTCTTTGGATACTTAGATTTGTTTAGCCAAATCCTAAAGCTCATTCATGTGTATCAATCTATCTGTCATGACTAGTCATTCCAAGTTTGTATGGAGGAGGAATCTTAAAATCCATAAAAACATTCAAAAGACAAATCATTTAACAAAAATTAATTATCCAAAAAGAAACATTCAAAATTTTCAAAAAGTTAAATCACACTAAAAGACATGATTCTAAGCATATCTCCTTTTTCTAGTAGAATATAAAAATCCACAGTTAGCCTCACGATAGATCTAAGGTCCATTGGGGTGAGGTACGCTAGTAGATTATAAAAGGAGAATAAAAAAATATTTTAGTACTACCTACTTTCTCACACAAGTACCCAATCCTCATAGTAAATCGTTAGATCTATAAAGGGCCCTGAGGAATGGAGAAAACATCATGGGAAGGTAGGTCCATTTTAATTTTCTTGTTCAAAATCATCTTCATGAGTTGATCTTAGCTACATTCTTAGTTGACTACATAGCTTTGTATCTATAGCAAACATGTTTCCTTTGCACATTGATGATCACTAGGCACTTAGTGTCTTCTCATATCCTTAGCATGCCTTATGTCTTCTATGGTCTTCTCATAAGACACCTAAGTTATGAATTTTACATTCCCTTTTTCACTCCTTATAATATTAATATTTTCATCTAATAATTATTGGTTTGTTCACTAATTACTCCCCTAGAGATTCCATTTGTGAGTTTCATTATAAGACCATGGATAGATCATAGCCTTCCTCACAAATTACCAAAATTTTCCATTACCATTATAAAAATCCCCTTTTTATAATATTTTCACACTTTTTATACCTCATTGGTGTTCCATTTATGAGTTTTATTTTAGGACCATGAATAGGACCTAGCCTTCCTCACAAAATTTTCCAATAATCCAAGTCACAATGAAAATTATATGTGTCAAATATGAGCTAAGATTTTATTGATTATGAAGTTACACATCATTGACATTCTTCCCATCTTGATTTAGTATGTTTTATGTTTTATTAATTAATATTTCACTTTTATCTTATTATTTTCCAATTGCATGTAAGAATTCAACCATTTATTGAATTTTTCATACTTCCCAGTTTGAATTAGTATGATTAATTTAAAACAATTTTTTCCAATTTTGTTTTTATTTTATACTTCCCAATGTGATTTAGTATGATTGACTAAATTGATTTATTTTACCATTTTTTATTTCTATGATTTCCTTTTTATTAATTTATTTTGATACTTTGCAACATGATTTAGTGTGATTTTACTTGTTTAAATTTGGTGCCAAATCTTTTTTATGGTTTAAAAATAACTTTTTTCCCCTCTTTTGACCACTATTTTATTTCTTATACTTAGTCATTTTCTTGATATTACACATTTTCAAACATGAAATATTTTTAGTACATTTATTTTTGATTAATTATACTTAGCCAAGTCCTTTTTCACCTGTTTCTTTTCTACGATGCACGTGTCCTTCATAATGCTAGAAAATAAGCCACAACACATATATTACCTATAGCATATATAACAAAATAAAAATACATGTGATATAAATAAATATATCCATGCATCCATAACCACAACCATAATAACATAAGATTAACATCCACCTATCAAAATAAGATCTCTCTCTCTATATATATCATGTGTTTTTTATACAAAGTACAAAAATACATCACTCAAACTCTAAGGCTAGGCTCTATCATGCCTATCTCATGGACAAGCCATGATTCCCATAGATGACTTAGATAGTAACCTTTGAATAGTATGATATAAAGAGGCTTTCAATATCTCTAACCTATCACCTATCCTTGTAGGTTAGCCACCTAGGCATATACCTATGCTAGTTGAGTCATGGTAGCCATGTGTGTGGCTCTCTCCTAAGCCAAGGCCTACCATGCCTATGTCTCTCTAACTCCTACCCCTACTAGTGGTTTTCTCTCCTCTCCACACACTTGTAATCAGCTCATAACCTCTCTTTCTAATCTAAAATAGCTTATTTAAGCTAAGGTAGATAGTACTGTAGGATCATCCAATGTGGCAAGGTTGTATGGCATCAGTGCTTCATATAATATCTCAAGGAGTGCTCCCCTCACAAGGGATCACCATATGGTCTCCTCCTCCTCCAAAAATATCTAAAAAACTCAAACTAGATAGATATTAGATCACAAATATATCTCAAAATATATCTATCTCTAATCCATTTACAAAAATAAAAGTAAATTTCAACCACTTATTACCTATCTAAATATCACCTATCACCATCTCCCCATCTACATAACCATAAATCATGGTATCTCCATCAATTCATATTATAAGTACCTCATTCATGGGATGAATTTAAACCAATTTAAATATTATAGTCATCACCCATGCCTATCTCAAGCCTTGCCTTAGTGGTACCTTTATAGACTAGCTCTATCTTAGGTTAACTGATGGGTCATCCTAGATGACCACCCTAAGTGATCGATCTCATCATTGAAATATCTATATATGGTGTGATTTAGGTGGTCATTTATCCTCCTATTATGGTGTTGTATATGGTACCTATATAACTCTTACATCTACATCCATCTCCTCTCTAGCTACTAGCTATTATGCTCAACCTGTACATGGTCTCTCACATTATAGTATGATCTCTGGTCTCATAAATAGTGATCCCACTCTACCTCTCCCCATTGGTTCTATAAAATATATATCCCAAAATGTGGGAAACACTATTATATTCTCTAGGTAAATAAATTACAACTATATTGTTACATGTACTATTAGATGCAACCCTACCCACTAGGTTTAGTGGCCTATAATCTGCACTCATGCCAATGGTGGTGCTACTATCCTCTAATTCAGCCATGCTATCATGATGTGCCCATATAGATTATAAATGATGTCTAATCATGTGATTTTATATAGTATTGACACAAGGGGCATGGCTCACATAACCTGATCCTACCTCTATCTCTACACTTCAAGTAATCAATCATTGATCATATGGGGCAACCGAGCTGGTTCATATATTAGGAACCTCTCATATATCTAAGCACTCAATAAAATAATTAGACCCATGAATTTTTTACATATATATTATTTATAATACATATCATGCTTAATAATAACCCAAATGACAAAACTGAGATCATATAGTACTTTTAACTCTCTAGTAGACTGGCATCACATATAATGGTACCTTGTCATATGACTTGTGACACAACACTAATGATATCATAATTCCAATAATTACCTTATAGATATATAAAATTTTAGATATATACACATCAAATAATCTCAATCTTAGCCTTGGATATATCTTATTTGAGCACATCTCCCATCGATTTAATGCTCATCTCTCCTCTCACCTATCTGATATCCCCATGATAATTGGCATCCCTCCTATTGGAAGTCTAAGTATAACATGGATATCCTCTAGTGTGTTAACAACCTTGATGGTATCATCATCCACCACCCATCTAAAATTATTAGTCAAATTCTCTTAGGGTCCTAGGAACATGACTATTAGATCCATGCTTAGTGACACTCGACACATCTCCATGATACCTCTTAGGCCTAGTGTGACTAACCTACCTTAGTATTCCACTATCAATCAATATTATAGGTCTATTAGCCATGTTTCATCCATTAATCACCAAAATAATTTATGCACATACAACCATCAAACAATAAAATATGTATTAGACCTCCATGTCACATATAATCAAATACATTCTTTTTAAAATTTTAATAAAAGTAAACCAAATTTGCCTTAATATATCCATTTTTTACCAATTTGACTTATTTTTAGCATACTTGGATATTTTGGTACTTAATAAGTCAATCCATCCCTTAAGAATACTATTTCAACAAATTTACTACATTTCAGTATTATATCAACCACTTAGTCACATACTAAGTTAACCAAATAATACTGGTTTGACTTTGTTGACTTAACAAACTAAGTCAACCATTTAATTTACCCATTAGTAATAAGTTGATAGAATGAATTAACCTACTAAGTTGACATATGGATACTAAGTCATAACCTTACCAAAATCAACTAAGTTGGCACACACCTACTAAGTTGATAGTATGGAATCAAGCTTTTTAGCTTACTAGGTCAACTAGGTTGACCTAGTTGGTTCAAATTATTGACTCTTTTCCCTATTTGTAATAAATGCCTTCAGTATTTATTATTTTGATTCCTTTCAACTCACTCCCCTTTTATCCTATATTACCCTTATCAACTATCTGGGGTTCATTTTAGTTTCTAGAATTGGTCTAAATTACAAATTTCAATAAAACACTTAATTTCCATCAAAATATTCAAAACAAGTTTGAAATTCTCAATTTCCTACCTATGTTGCATTTTTTGCAACCATTACGCATCTTCCTCATATTTTTTGTTATCTCATTGTCATATTAGCTCTTTTTTATTTCATTTTGTCTCTTAGAGATCTATTTTTCTCTCCAAATAAGTCAAAAAATAAGCAAATGACTTTTTTTCACATTATTTAAATTTACTATTCATAATTCTTTGCCTTTCAAATATTTACCATTAGATTCCTTATTTTGCTCATATCTTTGTTTTTACTCACTCATTTTTTGAACCATAAAAATCTATGGAATCATGACATCATATAAAATATTTTACACTATTATATGCCTATATTCTTAAAAAATTAATTTTCACTCTTTTTTGCACTAATCTCTGTAGGTTCACCTAATGTTCTTCACATTGGATGCCTTGATGTCTCTTATAGTCTCCTTCTTTATCTACAACACTAAGGTAAGTAAAGGTATGTGTTTTTTAATTATATGCTTTCATTTATCTTATTTTATCCTTACCATATTTTACTTAGCATCATTGTTATGTGTCATCAAGTTTTATTCCTAAAACACCATCTTGTGTTGCACTCACATGACACATGATGAAATTTGAGTGGGGCATATGTATACACATAATATTTTTCAAAATTTTGTCAATTACTAATGCTCTCTATCTTTCAAAAACCTAATGAGTCTCAATTTCTCTAAGTGCATTCCCTAAGGGGTGTACTGAGAAAGGGGTGGGCAGACCATTAGTGCTTTATAAGATTGTTGTCCCTTTTACCACTTGTTATATACACACTTACCTCCTAAAAACCACTCCCCTAAGCTTGTTATTCTCTAATGTATACTCCTTATTAATATTCTACCTTTTGTTCCCATTTTCCTATACTAAAACCCCTTTTGACATTTTACAGTACTAGGTCGATTGGGTTGACCCTGTACTCTTATGGGTGAAATTTTTTAGGGTCTAGGTTAGCTCATGGCCGACCTAGCCTGTGACATAGTGAATTTTTTCCATAAAAGTACTAGGTCAAATAGGTCAACCCCATTGGAAAAAACTTTTGGAAGGGCTTAGGGTTAAATCCAAACATATATACAAGATCATTTTTCCATTATTTAGAGAAGAGAAAAAGATGTAAGAGATATTGTGCATCTATTTATCCACCATTCTACTTAAGGAGAAAGCTTAAGGCTTTATAATTTTTTTGGAGATACGAATCTTGTTTTGTGGGAAAGTACTTTGGATTGATTTTATAGTTTTCGTAACCTAGATTTAATTTATCCTTGTCATCCTTACATATCATAAAAACCTCTTGAGAATCACCTTGGCCAAGGGAGAGATTGAGGCTCAATAGGTTTGTCTTCAAAGGTAAGTATTCCTAACTTTGTTCTTCCTTTATAAGAGTAGATAGATATGCATTTTCACTTCTCTTTCATGTATTAGGATTTTTTATACATTGATGTGAGTATATGTATTCTATGCATGTTTATTTATTTTTTATTACCCCCAATTTTTTCCACAAACTTTGGTAAGAACTAGATTAGACTTTACTTTACTTGTTACTAGTTTAGTGAATATGAAAACATAGGGATTAGTTAGGGTTATTACATGATTGTTTTTGAATGGAGGCTTTGGAACCCTCCATATTATTATTTATTCTAATAAGATATCCCCTAACTGGATCTAGTATATCCCCATATTTTTCATGTTCCTGATCATCTAATGTATCCCCAATTAGAAGTATAAGTATGATCTATCTTCTTTGAGCTAGGATTGATTTATAGACATGCATTTTTTATTGCATATAGGGAGGACTTGGTGGTAATAAAATTATTAGGCCTAAATAATTTTATGGCAAACCTTGAGGTAATGCCCATGTATTAACCTATTATTTGATTTGTTTGTGAATGTCCAATTTTTTTAAAAATCCTACATTTTTGCTAGTGTAACACCCCAACAGTGTATATCAGTGGGCCTACCTTTGAAAAATACTATAGGCTCTCCAATTTTGAAATGGCCTATAATCAATCCCTAGTTAATTCAAGGATGTATGAAAACTATGAAAATAATAAGTTATGGGACTGAGCTAGTGACCCTAGTACCTTCACAATTAGGGGACTTGTTTTTAATATTCTCATTGCCATCTTCAAACTTAGAATCCAAATTTATATGGTTTTTCTAAACCAAATTTATGATTTCCCTAGTATAACCTATGTTAATTAGGTATGGATTCCCATATTGGACTCCATCCTCACTTATACTAAGGTCATAGCTATTGGCAAGATTATTAGTGCTAATTTGATTATCTAAGTACTCAATTTAAAAAATAAAGTAGACAAAAACTTTTATATGATGTTGTATCTAGTAGACACTATAATAGGGACTATTAATTCAACTTTCAAGGAACCTTGGGAACCATAAACTAATTGTCCTAAGAACTAGGTTTGTGATGAATTCAATATCCTTCATATACATAAATATAAGAATAATACAACTAGATGGATAGAGACCTTCTATCCAATGTTATACCAAGACATTTATGGAAGGGATATGCCCATATCATCTGACTAAATCCAATGAAAAATTAAAAGGATTAGTGACTATTGGTTCTATCTAGACCATACATTAATCAGAATAGAAAGAACCAAATATCGTCCTATGTATCTCCCCTAGTTGGTCCTAGACAAGGTGGTAAAACATAAAATTATGGCTTATCTATTTGTTTCTATGGAGGATAAACTAAGTTATAAATAAGGAGTTGTCCACCCACCTCCAAATAGCATTGGTAGGATCTAATTCACCAAGTGGGGACATTTCCATCTACTAGGAAAAATCACAACATGCTATGATTTCAAGTGGGCACATTACATGTAAGGAAACACTTGAATAGAGTTAGGGGAAAGGTGATTATTTATTATTTCCATGTATCATATCCATCTAATGAATCATTCCTAAATGTTTTGAATGATACATATGTCCATATAATAATGAATCAAGTAAATATATCAATGGTGGTGGCCTATCACATTCAATATCATTCAAAAACCATTAAGCAAGAGTCTAGGAAAATTAAGGTAGAGCATTGGGTTTTAATACCACCTTAAGGATCCTTTCAACAGGTTCAATACTAGGGATCAAAATAGGATGGTTCATTAATATAATCCCCACTAATAGGAGGATAGGAAGTTAGCCAAGGACCTCCCTAACTTCTCATCCTAGTGGTCATAGTTGTAGAAACCACCTTAGTGTCCACCTTTATTTAGTTAGATGTCACTATTCAAGGTGTTGCAATTATAACCCAATTTGGATGAGAATTCTCTATATTGTCCTTTTCTCTACTCACAATAGTTCAATATTCTAGTCTCTCATCTTTCCTCTTGACTATTTTTGGTTTGGATCCAATCATCCCCCTAGTATAAACCACTACACCATCACCTCTATTAATATCTCCTTCCCCTTGACAAGTAGTCACTTCCCCAAGATCAACACCAATATCCACTACTACCCTCACTCATCACCACCTATTTCCCCATTATATTCACCTACTACTGTTTCATCCATTCCATCATCAAATTCTACTCCTACTGAAATTTACCTTAAATATAAGAGGAAGCAGGGATCTCTTTTAATTTCTCCTCAAAGTACCCTAAAAAGGGTATTGTTGACCAAATTTTACCCACAGGTAAATTTTTTTGGTCCCCTTCCTCCCTTGCTATTCATGCCAGTTATATTTCAGATTGTTCAGGTTCAACATTTTTTGGTTCATGGCCTAGTTCAATGGTTCAGTTTCTTGGTTCAAAGGCTCATTTTCGAGTTTAGTATCTTGGTTAAATAATGGTTGAACCAAACCGTTGAACCAAATTTTTTGGTTCAACGGACTTGGTTCAAGTTTAAAGAGTTCATTGTTCAGTTTGAACATCTCAATAAAATATGGGTTAAACCTTCATACCATTGAACTGTTGAACCAAATTCTTGGTTCAATGGTCTAGGTTCAATGCCTTAGGTTCACATGTTTGGTTCAATATTGGTTCACTGGCCTTCCTTGGCTCATTGGGGCGCTTAGTTGAACCATTGAACCATTTTTGGTTCAACGGTCTAGGTTCAATGGAAAAGTTCAATGCATGAGTTCATCAGGCTTGGCCTTGGTTCATCAGTGTGCTCCTTTGAACCTTGAACCATTGAACCAAATTTTGGTTTAATTGGTTCAGTTCAAAGGACTGCCCTTGGCTGAAGGGTAGTCAAATGGTCAAAGTACCCTTTGGAGGGCAGACACTTCAAAGACTTTTCAAAGTTTTGGGCATAGTTCAATTGGTCAAAGGAATCACTGGATAGAATTTTCATGGACAATTTATCCACGGGAATTGCCCACAGACATTTTGTCTGCAGGAATACATAGTAAAGTGACTCGAGGTTTTTACCCAGGGAAATTGTCTGCGGATAATTTGCCCGTGAGAGCCCAAGAGGACTTTTCAAAGGGACAGGTGCTCGAAAAATTCAAAGACAAGGAAGTGCCTGAGAGGATGCCACGTGGACCCAACTGATGTGGCAATGGACCCAATGGCATTTTAGCTGGACCCGACGACGTCCTGATAGACGTCAAATTTAGTAGAGTAGTTTAGCTATTATTTCTCAAGCAATGATGCTTGAGAGGACATCAATTTCAAAAGGATGGAATGTCCATTGGTTTTTAAACCTTGACGGCTAGTTGAGCATCAAAGTTAGTAGAATAGAATGGACTTTGTTTCCAACTGAGAAAGTATTGCCAGGGATCTCAAAATGTAGTGATCTGCTAAGTGTTCACCCCTAGGGGCTGACAAGCCAGAAGAGACAAAGAAGACAAAGGGCAAATTGACAAAGTGGTAGACAAGGAGAGTGACATGGTGCATAAGTGACAAGGTAGTCCAAGTGGTAGGAAAAGGTGATTTATTGCCTGTTAATCCCCAAATGGCACAACAACAAGTATCATGGCCCGTGCATTTAAAAAAGGGGACAAATTTCATCTATTGGTAGAAAAGAGGCACGACCCATGCTTCCACATTAAACCTCAAACACCAAAGTCAAATTTGGTGATTATACAACATGGTTCTAGCAGGCTTCTTCTAGAATGATGGCAACACAATAGTGTTTTCCTCTTTCTAATGGGATGCGACAGGCCAACTTGTCAAAGAAGCACCAAGTTTTCTTTCTCCTTTCTTCTATATATTGTAACTTCTCATTTTTGAGATAAAATCAATTCTTCCACTTTTGAAAAGGTGTAGCCCTGGTAAAATTTCACCTAAATCAAATAAATGAAATTTTTACCTCCATATGGATAGATATTTTTAGAGTATGTTTTGAGTGTTTGTTTGTGTCCAGTCATTGTTTTTTGATGCTCTCACAGGTTCAACACTAGCAGACCTATTATCTACAAGGCACCATTTTTGCAGCTGAAAGGAGAAGAGCTGACATTTGAGAAGACTAGAATAGGAGTTACTTACAGTGTACATTTCATAGCACCTCAGTGATTTTCTATTTCTTGTGTTTTCATGAAAGCCTCCCTATCAGTCTTTTGTAGCCTGGTCCTTTCTGCCAAATGTGTAGAGTATGTTTGTATTTGTCTATTTTTGAGAGTGGATGTGTGAAGGCTGACCTATTTTGGTGCATCACCTCTTTAGAGTAGGTTTGTTTTCCTACATCTTTCTCCCTTTTCACCCCCCTTTTATCTATATATATATACCTGTTAACTTTTGCTGGAAACAACACGATGCATCAAAGGGAGTTAGCCCTTATCTAAAGACTCTCTCCTCTAGCTTCACTAGTCCCATAGGTGAGAGGAGAGTTTCCATGTTGTGAGGAAAAGGTAGGAACCTATTTTCCTACCACTAGGTGCACTTTCCTGTGTCAATAGTTTTGGCACACCTGGTGGGACCAACTGGGACAGGTTTTGTCCAGAGAATTGAAGAATTTTGGTGTGTTCTTCAACCGACCAGCCTTTAGAGGCTTTTGCATCAAACACCAATGGTGACTCCAAGTTAAATCAATTGGTTAAGTAGTTCTGGTACCATACCATCAAGAAACAACATTCTGTTATGTATAATCCCAGCGTTTAGAGCCATGGACCCTATTTTATTTAGCCAGCATGGCTATGATCCTTACCAGCCTTACATTGATCCTTATCAATTTCAATATGGCCAATCCCAGCCCTTTCATGAGTTTTATTAGCCTTATGCCCAGCCTTCTCATTACTCCATTACTCCCACTCAACCTAGTCTCTTCACCAATCAACCCATTTTTGCCTTCAAGTGAACACTGCTGGGATATGAAAAATATGTGGTAGATATTGACACCAGAAGGGGATGTGGCCGAGAAGTTCCTGATCATGTCATCCATCAAGTGAGAAATGCATTGAATCAGGTTAAGAAGGAATGGACTCCCATTGAAAGGGCCAATTGGCACAGGCTTATAGGTGAGATGCTAGATGTGGGTGGTTTGATCGCATCTTTGGAGGAAAAGGTAAGTATTCATGAGAGGCAGCCTTACCAAGTCTATCAACCTACATACTCACTGCCCCAAGCATCATATCAGTCACATACGATGCCTGCTTATAAGCCAAATCAAGCCTGTCAAAGTCCTTTCCCTAATCATGTTGAGGAGAGTTTTGAAATGACAAATCTTGTGTTTAAGGCTAATCTTGATAGACATATCAAGTTAGCAAACATTCAGATGCAGTAGTCCATTTTGGTAGCAAGGGAAGTGGAATCTAAATCTTCACTACCCTCTCACATTATGGCCTCATCAACCCTAATGGAGATGCCCAGTCTAATTTTTTTTGAGCTGGAATCAAGTGGTTGAGTCACGAAATAGCAAGGAAGTGAAAGACATTATCTAAGAATGCAAGGTACAAGATCAGGTTAGTCCTTTTCAAGTTTCCCCCACCCTTCTTCAAGAAGCTCCTTGCATTTCATGGCATTTTTCATGCACTCCCCATCTCTATGGTGTTTCCCACGAGCTCCAAGAAGTGCAAAATGAGGATTATCTAGCTAAGCAGGCTGAGGATTTAGAAAGGAAGATAAGACTACTTAGAGAAAGAGAGATGGAGTTTTCGAACCTGGTAGAGGAGCCAATGGCAAAAGACACCCCTTCCCCCAATCCACAAGGTAATTTCAATATTGATGAAATGTTGGTAAAATGGAGAAATGAAAATCAAGAAATTTTGGTCCAAGGTCTGCCCTCTCCTATTCTAGAGAAAACTCCCTCTTATATGCCAAATCCTTTCTATCAAATGGCACTTGCTCATTCTGACTCATCCAATGCATCAATTGATCCTACCCTCGATCCCGTGCAGCTAGCTTTTCAGCATGGCTCTTCTCAAATAGCTCTTCCTGTACATGAGCAAACCCTACCAAATCTTCCCCAACCTCCTCAAGTCTTTCAACATGATCTCCCATTTTTGAGTTGGAAGAAGAAACATCATGAACCAACTCAGGACCTTGAAGTGGATAAAGTTACTGCCTGTTCATAGAAGCAAGTTTCCAATCCCAAGATCATGAGTTGGAAGCAAACAATGGAATCTTGGGGCAGAAAGGAAGAAGAAGAGCAAGGTTTTTCACAAAAACTTGAAGAGGATGGGGTTGCTCCTACTCTTGATAATGATTGTGACTTCTGGGAAAGGCTTTTCCAGGAAGATATGGATAGGCGAATTGTAAAATTGGAGTCTAGGGAAGGTCTCCTCAGCCAGTGTGTGATGGACGGTTCAGACCCAACAACACATTCCATGTCTAAACACACCCCACCTACACATCCCCAAGAGAACTATCAGGTCATGCCTGATATAGGTGAAGTGCTAACCAAATGGAAGGAGGAGAATTAGTCGATTCTAGTTCAAGGACTGCCTCCTCTTCCATGTGAGTTCATCTATCAGCCTTCCACTTCATCCCTTCTCGAGGAGGAACCTATCTTGAGGGAAGCAAGTGAAGAGGAGTATGCTCAGTTCATGACTAATCAAAGAGACTTCATGAGTGTAGATGAGGAGGAGATCACCTTAGGTGACATGGAGGAGCATGGACAGCCTCTTGTTCATATTTTAAATGATTCATTTGAAGCCATTGAGGTAGGCTACACTATTTTTCAAGGAGGCTATGAGCTGAATAAGGGTAGAGAAGGCAACATTGGGGTTCAAACAAGTTTACAAGGGGGCTGTAGGCTTTCAGATTTATCCCTCTAAGAGGTTGGTGAATCCAAAGATATCTTCTTTGAAGTCATCAAGGAAGATGGTCATACCAGGAACCTGAGCATGAAGCAAAAGAGAGCAAGCCAGTCAAGGGTGCGTATCAAGGGGCTTATAGTGATGAGTTGGCAGTAATTGATTTCTTGATGGGATACACTAGCCTAAAGAACCAATAGGAGGCAAGCTTCTAAGAAAAAATAGAGTACGCATACATTGGAAGCATGTTTGAATCTCCACTCGGGTACCAACCAATGCAGGTGATATGCAAGAAGAGCAAGTCACCATTTCTCTTTTTCATTCAGTTGCTTGCCTAGCACCATAAGTCTTCTTGCCAGGAAGGGGACTTAAGAATTTTTCCTTTCGATCTAGGAGGGAGGTGAACTTTCTTGGTTAGCTATAAATAGTAGTTTGTTTTCAGTTTCTTTTCCTACTTTCCCTAAGTGTAGTTTGCACAGGTAGTGTTTTTAGCCTTGTGTGTTTCCCTTCGCATGTGGGGTAAAAGGCTTCATGTTTAATTCTCAGATCTTTGGGGCTGTAGACAAGGAGAGTGACATGGTGCAAAAGTGACAAGGTGGTCCAAGTGGCAGGAGAAGGTGATTCATTGCCTGTTAATCCCCAAATGGCATAATAGTAAGTAGCATGGCCCATGCATTTAAAAAAGGGGACAAATTTCATCTATTGGTAGAAAAGAGGCATGACCCATGCTTCCACATTAAAGCTCAAACACCAAAGTCAAATTTGGTGATTATACAGCATGGTTCCATCAGGCTTCTTCTAGAATGATGACAACACAATAGTGTTTTCCTCTTTCCAATGGGACGCGACAGGCCAACTTGTCAAAGAAGCGCCAAGTTTTCTTTCTCCTTTCTTCTATATATTGTAACTTCTCATTTTTGAGAGAAAATTGGTTCTTCCACTTTTGCAAAGGTGTAGCCCTGGCAAAATTTCACCTGAATCAAATAAATGCAATTTTTACCTCCATATGGATAGATATTTTTAGAGTATGTTTTGAGTTTTTGTTTATGTCCAGTCATTGTTTCTTGATGCTCTCACAGGTTCAACACCAACAGACTTGTTATCTACAAGGTGCCATTTCTATAGCTGAAAGGAGAAGAGATGACATTTGAGAAGACTAGAGTAGAAAGAGTTACTTACAGTGTGCATTTCACAGTGCCTCAGTGATTTTCTATTTCATTTGTTTTCATGAAAGCCTCCCTGCCAGTCTTTTGTAGCCTGGTCCTTTCTGCCAAATTTGTAGAGTATGTTTGTATTTGTTTGGCTTTGAGAGTGGATGTGTGAAGGCTGACCTATTTTGGTGCATCACCTCTTTAGAGTAGGTTTGTTTTCCTACATCTTTCTCCCTTTTCACCCCTCCCCCTTTTTATCTATATATATACATGTTAACTTTTGCTAGAAACAACATGATGTATCAAAGGGAGCTAGCCCTTATCTAGAGACTCTCTCCTCTAGCTTCGCTGGTCCCATAGGTGAGAAGAGAGTTTCCATGTTGTGGGGAGAAGGTAGGAACCTATTTTCTTGCCACTTGGCACACTTTCTTGCATCAATAGGTACCTCATAGGAAAAGTTAGAGGGAGGATTGGATAAAATAAAAGTTTCTAGAGCATCAAAACCTAGAGAAATAATAGATAATGAAAATGAGAGGTTTACCAATGAGGAATATGATCATATTATAGATACATCATTGTCCAAATCCATGAGTGAGACCATAAAAAGTGACCTTGATGATGAATTATTATTATAATAGGCTTAGTCAAGTGACACCCAAATCTTGAAGACTAGTTTAATCTCAATTGAATTACTTCAAGACCCATATGGAGATAAAGGAGATGAATCAATGTCTAAGCCCATGCCTTATATACATGGGAAATATATGAACTTATCTCTATAATTAATACCTCCCAACACAACTATGGTACCTTCAACAATAGTTCCCCTAGATGTTACTTTTCAAGTGGTAGATACATAATCTCTGCATTCTTTTCAAATAGTTGTAACTATTATTCTAGCTAGTGTTTCTATTCAAATGCTTATTTTATAATCCTTAATCATATAACCTATAATCTAGACTATGGTTCCCTCAATCAAACCTTTAAAATATTCTACTAGAATTACTTACATTATGGTGACATATTATTTTCATAATTTTCTCAGTGCCCATCCCTCGTATTCATTCTTTACTTCCTCAAGCCCTCAATCCTTTGGACTCAATAAACAAGTGCACATAAAATATTTTGTCTTCACCACCATTTCTAATTCCTAATTTAGTCCCTCCCAACCATCCACTTAATTGGTCCTACCAATTTCTCATGCATACCAAATGAAAGTTGCAACCATTATAACATAGAAGGAGGTGGAGAAAGGGAAGCTAGTAATTAACACAATGACCACAAAGAAGGTCACTAGTTGGAGAAAAGTTATTCCCCCTTTCACTAAAATAACACCCTATTCTCCCAATCATATTCTCCTTTCAAGTAAATCCCCATCTAACACTCCTATAGAACAAAACAAACCTTCACAACAACTAGTTGGCATGAACATACTTGAATGGATTTAGAACATGAAACAATCAAAAGAAGGCAAGTAATACCTAGTTATTATTGAATAACCAATAGTCAAGTTTCACTTTGATATAGAAAGGAAGACTATGAGAGAGGTCAAAATGAAAACTATAATGCCTAAAGGAATGAAGGTAGAATTAGGGCAAAGAGAAAATGTCTTTATTTATAAAGAGAATAAAATTGTTCCCTTTAGATATTTTCAACTACATATAAGACCTATACACTTTTTTACACTTTAAGGGGGGAGTAATAAAAGAAAATTTCAAAGTATTTGATTAATCCATGCAAAAATTGCAAGGAAGAAATACCATACAACTTCTAAGGGACATCATGTATAATGTGCAAGGATCATCTCAGAATATGTATAACATTATCTAGTTAATAAGAAGTGTAAATAAGGAGTCATATCCAAAGATGAGATATGTATTCACCCTTACTGATAGGATGAAGAGAATGGAGGCAAGACTCCATTTTTTAAGCCAATCAACCTAGAACAAATATTGTGACAATCTAAAATTAATAACTACTCTAGATATAATAGGGGTCTTAAACTACATATATTTTAGGAGAGATATCTTGATTATATGGCATCAAGAAATGTAAAATTTAGTTCAACAACTCACCAGCTATGAGGATCAGGCCACTATAATTTTTGGGGAAATGAAAATAAATGGTATGATTAACCCTAATGGAGAATTGGTTCTTAAGGCCATGTTTAAAGATCTACTATAGGCATTAATAGATAGATTCAAAGTAAAGGTTGATAGAGTAATATATAAGACATAAGAATAATTTTTATGATTGATAATTTTTCTATAATTTGGGTCATTAGAATAGAGACACTTTACATGTAGTCTGGGGCTGAATTAAAGGCACATTAATAGTCAATGGACAGGCTCCCCCAAATATTAAAAAGGCTTTTATTAGACTTTGAGGTAATTGAAATTGAATTTCAAGGAGAGTCACCCTCTATTTTAAAATTCAAGTGAGCATGAAAGCATCTCTAAACACTCTACCCCTACCATATATTTTAGTTACAACTACTTTTTAAATGTATACACTAACCACTTCTACAACTCAGGTTACATATGTAATAAATACTAAGGCCCAAGTATAAAAAACTACCATGGTCTCTTCATAGGAATTTCCCCTTGTATTTATATCAATTTTTTATAATATAATGTTTTGGTAACATGTTTTGTTTATTGTGAATTATTGGCTATGTCGTGGCCATGTATGTCCTAGTGATCATGAAATTTTATGCATGAATTGAGAGATGAGGTGTCCCCATCCAAAGCCTATACATAAATTTGTCTCCCACATTCCAAGGAGAGAATAAATTTTTATATTCAATATAGATATAAACCTTTCTATTTATTTAGAAAAAATATATTCTATAACTTTATATTTCATGTTTATGTTATATTTTTTATGCATTTTATCTAACTAGTAGCTTCATTTACTGTTATGTGCTATAGCAGTTTCAAGTAGCTTATGGTTAATTATTAAAGTTTTTTATCAGTTGAAAATGTGTATAAACTAATTTAGGTTTGTAGATCTTATTTTCTTGTAACAGTTTTACTAGGTTACTCTATAAATTTATGCAAAAACACTATTTAATGCAACTTATTATACTAAGCTATAAATATTTGAAGGTGCTCTTTGGTATTAACTATAATATTATGTTAAAAAATTGTTACAACGGTCTTAATAACATTAACCTTTAGCTAATAACTAAGAGTTAATTGAGCCATATTCCTCATACGTATTTACTATGTTTGTCAGTTCTATGTGCCAAACCAACAAGCTAAAATTATTAGTCCCTTGGTGTTTATCCTTATTCTAAATCCAATTAGAAAGAATCCATGTCTTATATTTATATATCCTCTTTCATGACTTATCCTTCCCTCTATTTATGGTTTTTTAAATATTTACCACTTTATTTAAGTCCATATCCATTTCATTCAACCCAAGTGAATCTAGGATTCATATCCATATCTGAACCATCCTAGTTAATAGTTTATTCACTCACTGACATTCCACACTAGTCACAACAAGACCCAATACCTACAAATCATGCCATAAAGTAAAGTTAAACTTCATTGAGATCCTAAAACATTATATGTTGCTATTGAATTATTTATACACTTAATACTATAAAGGAGTTAACCTATGTTATATGAACCTAAACTCACCTTAGTCACCCACTCATGCTTCTTGAAGTATCAGGGTAGTTCCAAATAAGGATCATAGGTCATCATGTCAAGGAAATAGTTTCAAGTCATGATAAATGTCAAGGTATGTTATGATAGTTGTCTTCTACACCTTTTTTACATTATTTCAAATGTTATCCTTGTGATTAGTCATGTATAAGGATCTATAATAGGCCTTAGGGTTGTCTTAATAGTCCAAATTTGCTCATAGTGAAGATGACCCACTATTACAGCTAATGAACCATAAAAAATCCATCCAATATGTTAATAGCCTACAAATTATGGTGAGATTATAGGAGTTAAATAATTTTATAATAAATATGGAGTAACCTTTTTAGGTCTTTATTATGTTTCAAAGTCCCTTTGATTGATATTAAGGTCACATTCTTTTGGACCTTCACTTAAGATCACATCTATTTCTTAGAAAGGGGTGTTTTACCATAAATTGATATTGTTTTGACCCCAAAACACCAATAAAACCATAAATCAAGCCCTCAATGGTCCCCATTATCTCCATATTGGCATGATCAAATGGTTTTATATTTAAAAGGTATCTTCTCAAAAGTTAAAATGCTTTCATTATCCACTAAAGGGGAACACACACAGGAAACAATGTCTCTCCAACATCCCCATACATATTTAATAGTTTGAAATTAATTTTGATCCCTATTTCCCTTCCTCCTACCCACAAATAACTTTTCAAGGTTTGAAAACCTAAGAAAATTAAGAAACCAGTGTTTTTCAAGAGTTTTCAACTAAGTACAAATCTATATAATATACACATGGTCAAAGAGAGTCAGGGATATGCATAGGAGAGTTAGTAAAAATATCAAGTGAAATAATATAGGCGTTTCAAGCTAATAAGAGCCAAAAACTAATCCATTTCTTCTATCGTGCTCTTTGGTAACCTTTGACAACCAGTCAGGTTCTTATTCAATAAAGACATGAGAGAGAATATGGTGACCTAAGCTCTTATCCAAAGGAAGGGGGTCTAATGTCCTTTTTATCCTTATAAATTATTTTAAATATAATGGTATATAATTTATTAACAAATTTTATGAACTTAAGGTAGTCAAGCTAACCTTATACATCCACACAAGTTAAACATTAGATTAGTTTTAGTGTTATTTTAACATATTTGATGAAACTAATGACTATACATGTCTTCTGCAAGTCACCAAGATAATTATATTTCATTCTCCACCCTTGTTTCACATGGATGAGCCTATGGGAGTAATAAAAATTTAAGTTATCTTATGCTACAAACTATATACCATATTTCATTGATGAAGAAGATCATCCAATGCACATATCTGAGAATGAACAGTGGTTTGAGATTTGATAATGGTTTCATAAAGTTGTTCAAATATTCTTGCCTCCTTATTATAAGTGGAGTAGTCATATGTACCTTCATCCCTCCCAAAATTTTTCCTTTAAATAAGTATGATGATGTAGTAGGACCTCTTTACAAGTGAGGATAGAGTGTTCCATTCTAATGGCTATTAGAGGTCATTAAAACACTATGCAGTAGGAAGAAGTGTTGTATTCATTTGGAAAAGTCCTTATTTTAGGATGATAAAACCTCATTATATACCTCATAAGAAATAAAAAATGAACTATATCTCCAACACCTTCATAGACCTATTTAGTAGAAGTTAAGGTTTTTGTACAATCCCAGGTTTCAAATTTTCACTCCATATGTCTGATTGATGAACTCTAAATGTTTTTCCCTATTAATTATGTGTGTAAGATTGTCTATGTTCCCATTAAATGGTATTAAACATGGGTCAAAATTACTCATGTCATATCTCAAATAACCTTTGTTATCTGATGGTCTCATCAAGCATATTCACCTCATAATAGGCTCTAATTTCCAAGTGAAAGTTCTATAAAGCCCTATGACTACCACCTATAGGCTCAAACCTTCTTGATCAAACCTAAATGAGGAATACAAAGTAAAATTCACCATAATGATATAAATATCAATTGATACTATGATAAAGGAGGCCTATCTAGGTGTAATCCTTGTTGAAAAAGCATAATGGCCACCTATAGGAGACCAACTCAAAAATATCTTCCAAAGGGTTTCAAAACCATCCTATATGATTGAGTCAAAAAATTAAAAGAAGAGTCATATATAGTGAATATGGATAAATTAAGGGAGTATGATCTAGAATAAAATAAGGCCACTGGGGTCTCAAGCATGACATGGAATCACCCATGTTGTTTAAGAGCCTGCTTAAATAACCCCTTGATAGTCAACACACATAGATCACCAAGCTCAAAATTGTAAATAGTCTACTCCAACCTTGAATATGATATGTATTATTCCATGGAAGAGAGATCCTAGAATAATATGGTGGTTATATCATAGATATCATGTTACCAAAGATAAAGAGTTTGAAGGAATGATTGAGCAAACTGAATCATGCATATACAGTGATTTAGGTTTACCTAGTCACTTTGGAGTGCATAACTAAGGTGATGGAAATGTTAATAAACATGCAAATGGGAACCCTAAGGTGATGATGATATATATACCCATAAATATCTCACATTATGGCATGATTAATCAAGATATCTACCTGGTATAAGTTGGATATCTAGAACACATAGGCTTCAATGAATGATTATATAGGTGAAATTTGATAACATAATTAAGGAGGAAAGATCTCAGATGCTATGGTCAAATATAATAAAATTATACTTAATCTTAAAAATCCATCAATAATGTATAGGGAGAGAAGATACTACCTAATCCTCCAACATAGTTGACTCCAAACACTCGGGTTGGTCAATAGAAATTAAGGCATATCTAAGAGAGAGATTGGGATGGTGATTAGGGTAGTTGAAGACAAGTGAAAAAGGTAGAGATTGGATTGAAAAGTATTTTTTGTTTAATTTAAAGTTGTCAAATTCTACCTACATGTAATTTAAGTACCTGAGACTCAAATATGTCTATAAGGCCTAAAGTCATCGTTGGGCCTCAAGACCCCATCCTCACCTTAGAGGAAAATTACAAACATCCTTAATAAGGATTAATGAGATAATAAGGTATATGAATATGTTTTATACCCTAAAGAGGATGTTTTAGACAAATAAATACAATGAAATAGTCAAATTTTCTCTTAGTACCCTTCTCGATCTCCACTACCTTAAGCTTTTATGTCGAGTTACCAATTTAGACACTCATATCTCACATGGCATGAATACTCAAGCCCAATGTTCTTAGGGGGATTTAGGGACTGCTATGTACTCAATATATATGGAGGAAAGAGTGGGATTTAGGATTCCAACTCTCTAAATAATCACTAAGACTACCGACCCACCTATAAATCTTACAAAGAGCTTGAAGGCCAACAAATTTTATTCATATCTTATTGTATAGTCTGCATGGGACCAAGAGCTATTTAGTATATGGTCTATATATCTATGACAATTTTTTTTATTTTTGAGCATGTATTGTATAAACCATCATTAAGATGGTAGGCCTCCAAAACCCTATCTAAATCATGATTAAGACTCGATGAGGAAATTAGACCTTAAATTCTTCCAAATGAGATGTTTGGGTATTAAAAAAAACTTGATGTTCCCCCACGTCACATGGGAACCAAAATAGTCTTTTGGTTGGCATGTACAAGGTGTGTAGTATATATATCAGGCCTAAAAGAGTTACTCTAATATTACATGTAATAAATTAAAAGGGGTCTACATAACCTATATGTTTATGAGTAGGGATATTGATCTATAGGTATCAAAAATTTAATTAGTGACCACCTACATGGGTCACTATGTCGAATAATCACATGTAGACATGTCTAGGTGCTTATTTAGAGGATTTCACATTCATAAAGAAGAGGTAAGTGTCTCACTCAATCCAACATAAGTGATCTAGGGGCCCTAAGGGATGAATTACATACTATCAAGGTTGGTCAAGTGCTTCATATCTCTATTTTGGAGACAAAAATCAGAAATTATGCCTTTAGGCCTATTGGTCTAACACCTCTCTCAAAGAAATACTACTTAAAGTCTGAAGTAGATGAAAAAAGGGAGTTAGATAATTACTAAAACCATCATTTAGATGTTTTTCAAATAATTTTAGATGTGTAATCAATAGTGGTTTGTAGAGGAAGGGTTAAAACTGGTTATTATGGGTCAAAATTACCTTATGGGTGTACAAAATGCATAATTCTCACCTGAGGAGAAACTTGATGAGATCATAACTATATGGTAAATTTTCATGGAGTATGATCACTTTGGGAGAGTTGAGGGGCCTTGTATAGATTATATCATTAGCAATGGTTATCAGGTTAGGGTCCTAACCTTTATGAGTCATTGCGAAGAACCCAAACCCTCTTAAAATTCCTAAAAACCCTAATAGTGACCTGATGGATAATATCTTTAGTAATTTACATCCAATTATATTGGGATGGCCTAGTAAACACTTGTATCTCATATTTCACTCTCAAGATATCCCATCCATGGCACTGATATGTATGAACTATTATAGGGACCTCCTAGAAAGATTATTTTATCAGGGTTTAAGGATAAATCCAAGGTGTAGAACTTAGTCAAAGGTTAAATATAATTAAATAAGGTAATTTAATTTATATTTCACCTCCTAAAATCATGAAACACTTAAAATTATACCTTTAAAAACTCATATAGGTCTATGCCAAATAGGTAGTCTAGATGTGCTAAAGGGAAGTGACTTAGTCACCTAAGTAAGGTAGAGTTATAGGTGTGAGATACTTAAAAAACTAAGTATTAGTATAATATGTTTTTTTAGGTGTGAAACAAACTCACTTAGTCATTTTTAAGGTTTCATTCAATCCTCATATCCATCCAAATAGTGAGCAGTCAAGAGATTAGACTACTTATCTAATATGCCTACTTAATCAAGAAAAGAAAATGTTCATGGGTTTAAAAGAATACTAAAGAGTATATGGATGGTCATTAATTTTTTTTAATTGCCTCATGAGGAAAGAAAACCCATTTCCTATCCACCATTAAGTTTTTGGTAGTTTTGTAAGTCATATTAGCATATAAAAAGGAGGTGGATACTAAATGCTTCATGGAGGGGGCCTAATTAAAACACATAAATGATTTTTAACTATTTTAAGATAAATAATTGACCAAGATTTTTGTGTACATGTTTTTCATGGGGTCAAAATTGGTAAAAATAGACTTTAATTCCCAAAGATGCTCATTGAAGACACTGATTAACTTAGGCAATGCATGGAGAAGGAATGGAGTGATTCTTGTAACTATTGGTTGAATTAATGGTGACCATTATGACCTCTTCATGAAATTTTCATGACATATTATCTTCTCACTCTTATTAATTTATTATATAAATTTAGATCTTAGGCCATTGTAATCATCACTCGGTTGGGTATGATAAGACTCTACCAAAACTGTATCTTAAAACCTCTTTAAATCAATAAAGAAAGATTATTTATAGAATTCATTGATAGCATAGTGTTTCATGTTCTTGTTGATTTAAAAAAGTGTGAAGTTAATTATTATTTATAGGTCCTTTCCCTCACCTAGTTGCTATAATGCTATCCTATGTAGGTCATGTGACGTGTCAAAGTACTGGTAGTTGTGCTTGAAGAGCAATCTAGTTGATAGTGTCTTGAATAGGCATCTCATCCATTACCTTTAAGTTTAAAACATCCATAATATCCTTCACATTAAATACTTATGATTAGGATCTCATTATAAATCTTGTTTTAGTCATTAGTCTTTTATTAATTCATAAAGTGTTTATTAAGGATCAGTTAGAGTGGATAAGTCAATATTGGTGCATCACCTCATTAGGTTAGGTTTATTTCATGCATTTATATATCCATTTTTACCCAAAAAAATAGTAGGTATTATAAAATGATCTCAAATTAATGCACCGGGTGAGTGATCCCCATAAACTAGAGGTTTGGTTCTCTTATAGGTCATCAAAAACCTTTGGACTAATCCCATATTACCCCAAACTTGAACAGGTTTAAACCATATTATATTACAATTGTAGTTTGGAGTTTAGTGGGATAGGAATTCAAGTTAGTTTGAGCATGTAATTTTAGACTTGGATAGCATAAAAGAGATTCAATCACTTAATTAGTAGATATGCAATCAAGTTTCAAGCCAAAATTCGTCACAAGGTCTTCATCAAAAGGAAAGGAAGTTGAGTTTGTTGAGTTATCTTTGGAATTTTCTAGAATAAATAAATATCATAGGTTCAATCTTAATATTACACCCCCTAATTCTCCTAACCCTGATCAATAAAAAAATATTATAGCTTGTTGGGACCAACATACCCCATTCATTTAAAATTGGGACCCTTGAGAAGTCTTTGTATCCAAGTTTTGAAGCACCTAAACATTGAGGTCCTTGACAAAATTTGAAGATCATCCACGCTATTAAGTAACATGCTTATGTGATTTAATCTTCTTATTTTAGACTAATCATGTTAATGATTTGTGAAAGTCATTTTGTAGGTTCTATGGTGGTCACCCAAGGGTTGTGTGTTCAAAAACCCTAGGTGGCCTTTGTTTAAAATTCAAATATTGGAGGGAACCAATTGAAACTCATCATAAAGAGAAGTTATAAACAAGGGGTTCATATGGGTTTAAGTCATGTTTTCATAACATTACTCAAGTTATTCATTATCCTTCCCCCTTTCTTTTTCCTAAGTTCCTTGGGTCTAATTTAGTATAGCTCTGTGAGGTCCCCTTTCGCATCACCTAACTTAGCCTAGGTTATTAAATATTTAGGCCCCGATAATCAGCATGACCTTAGTCTTAATGCCTTATGCTAAAATATTTTATTTATCTCATTGGTTCTAATGATTATCTCTCTCAACCTTTATAAGATCATATAAATGATGCTTTTTCAATAGATTTGATTAGATGGAGTGCCCTTGCCTTAAGACTTTAGCTTAAACAACTTGTACTAGGATCAATCTAATGGCCTACACTTGCTCACTAGATTTGATCCAACGATGTGAGGCATAAGAATAAATTCAAAAGGAGCATAAGGCTCCTAGAGATGAATTCATGGCACCTTGATGGTTGAACATAAGGAATAAAAAGGCCCACCTAATAAAGGCATTCAATTAATGATCAAACCCTGGCATGGATAGATGGTTATCACTAGCTCACTAGATTTGATCCAATTTCATGAGGCCTAGGTGGAATTTTTAAAGGCATCCCAAGCTCTCTAGATTGAAATGTGTCACATTTTCATTTGAACAATGGATATCCAAGCAATCAATAGTAATCACTCACTCATTGGATTCTATCTAATAATGTGAAAGGCTTGATGAATTTTCAAAACTTTGTGAGCTCAACATGTGGCTAGTGCATGACCAAGGTGATAATTGATAGAAGATACATAGTAGTGGAAACATTTTTTAGGATTCTTAGTGTCATGAACATAAGCTTAGAGATCACTAGACTAATAAAAGGTGAGGACTTGGATTTGGATTGACAGATCATGCTATGTCTAGGATCCTGATCCTACATCGTGAAATAAAGGAAAATTTTAAAATATAATGGCTAGTGTTTGAATGACACTTATGAAAATTGATACAAAAATCCTAGAATGATACCACATAGGATCCACAAAAGAAAAAAGTCTCCATAAAATCCAAAATATGTATGAAGTTAAAGCCTAAATATCTCCTATCATTAAAGCTCCAAACCTCAAACCCTCTAAAGAGAAGACCCAAATCAGTTGAATTGGTTAAAATTCAATCAAGATAGAATAATTATATGATTAAGAATAAGTGATATAATAAGAACCCTTGGCAATCCAATGTGATTAATTTAGCAATATTAGAAATGGTGGCTAATAGGTAATATTTGAAGATAGAATCTAAGCTTTATTTGACCTCTGATAATAAAGGGAGGGTTTTAAAAGACATAAAGCTAGCCTAAAAACCCTAAACATCTATGGAGTGAGGAATTGGTCTAAATTATTCTAATTGGTGGATGCATTATAGCCTATCTCCTAAGAGGAAATGAGGAACATCATAGTAAATCAAAGGTAAAATGAACTAATTGTGGTTCAAATGGCTAGTCTCCACCATGCCATGATGAAACCAAAGGTAATGCACTACATTGATGTCCTTGCACCCATCTTTATTTATTATAGGATAGATAGGGAATGGATAATTTGAGAGGGTAGTTCATATAAGGTGGCATACATCTCCCTTGTATCCTTTGAGACCTATTACAAGCTCCCATTACCCCATCTCAACCTCCCTACCATGAGGGACTGGGTTAACACCTAGGACCTTGATTTAGTCTTTGCACCCTGGTTAATCTAAGGACCACATGTCTTCAAGACCCTAGATGGAAATATCTCTATTCTCCAATTTAGAAAAGGCATTAGAATAATCATGAACTTATTGAATTGAGCCTTTGGCACCCCTTCCACCACATATGTAAAAAAAATTTGGGTGTCTTATGTCCATTTCATGATAGGAGAGAAATTGACCCCTCTATTGGGATACCTCATTAGCTTCTTCATGGCTAATAAATTTATAGCCATCAAAAGATGGACCTCTAATAAATTATATATGATGTCCTATCTATTAGATTCCATTCTAGTGTTTATAACCTTCCCTAACATTAGAAACTAGTCCCTTGATGGTAGCACCACAATTTCTCACTACTATTCTAAATTGCATATATTCAAGTACAGGAACCATATGAAATTCATCTATGATTGTGTTTTCCCAACCATCACAAGATTTATTATGCTAGTATTACATCCCCTTATCAAGAAATAGGTAGAAACCATGGGGGATGTATGGTATTATCTTTATTGTACTATCATTAGGATATAGGGCATCCTAACCCAACCTTACAGTCTACTAGTCCATGTCCCCAACAAGTTTGTTGAGTAAGAAATTGCTTTAAAAATCATCTAGGGTGTTGATAGAATATATAGAGAGAAGAGGAAGGGCCATATACATTTGTTCCCATTGGATATTAGGAATGTTGTAATCAAAGACTAGAAATAGCTAGAAATCATGGTTACACATAGAAATTCTTTTAATTTCTAATTAGATGACCTTAACATGTGGGACCTAGGAATAAGGTAGTTAACCACATTAGAGAAATAAAGGTCCCAAAGGTTGAATATGAACATAGACTAGGTGTTGGTGATGACATCTACATTAGAGGAAGAAATTTTGAGGAAGTGCTCTCTAGGATCAAAAGCTATAATGTCAAGTTGGAATGTAGACTGATCAAGGATAATAAGCCTTTAGAATATATAGTAAAATTTGACCCCTTGCAATATCACTTGTTACTAGGTCCATCTAGGACTTCTCATGAGGAGCCCAAGGAGTAGCCATCTAAACCTCAACCCTACCAACAAGAAGCACAAGCTAGACAACTTTAGGCTAGATAACCTCAAGATGTAAAAGGCAAGGAGAAAGTTAGAGATCCAAGATTATAATAGAGACCTGGGGAAGGTCCCTCACCTTTAGTACTCCCATAGAGACCACCTTGTCCCATTAAATTCATTGATATGATAACTCTTAGGCCAAAAGAGACATTGGGGGTGACCTCATTAATATAGAAGAAACATATGGCATAGATAGAGAGGAAGATCCATCTAAAGAATTAGGAAAGGATTTAGTTTCATTAGAAAGGGAGAAAAGGAAAGCAAAGCTAGCCTTGGCTCCTATGACTCCAAGGAGAAGCCTAGGTTTACCTTCACTCACCATACCAGTGAAGTCAACCTCTTTAATGATGAGCTTCCTATCCATGGACTAGCCATCTCTAACTAGTTTATTCATGGGAAGTGGCAAAATATCCCATCCCTCTCACCTTCATAGGCCTTGACACAAGTTGGCTTAACTATATATGATAGAGAGGAAGATCCATCTAAAGAATTAGGAAAGGATTTGGTTCCATTAGAAAGTGAGAAAAGGAAAGCAGAGCTAGCCTTGGATCTTATGGCTTAGATAGAGAGGAAGATCCATCTAAATAATTATGAAAGGATTTGGTTCCATTAGAAAGGGAGAAAAAGAAAGAAGAGCTAGCCTTGGCTCCTATGACTCCAAGGAGAAACCTAGGTTTACCTTCACTCACCATACCAATGAAGTCAACCTCTTCAATGATTAGCTTCTTATCCATAGACCAGCCATCTCTGATTGGTTTATTCATGGGAAGTGGCAAAAGATCCAAACCTCTCACCTTCATAAGCCTTGACATAAGTTGGCTTAACTATACATGATAACATCAAACCATTGATCAAAGACATGGTGGAAAAGAAAAAAGAGAGAAGAATATAGGTTCATCATGATCAAAAAAGATAGAAAGATGACACCCTTAGATCCTATAGTAGTGAAAGTGTAGAGGTGCCTAAGCCTCCAAAGTTGAAGAATCTAGAGACTAAAATATAATTCAACCCAAAAACAACAAGATTAGAAAGGATCACCATGAGGATAACCTAGGTTGGTCCAGAATAATTCACCTTTTAAAATCTAGAACCATTGACAAGGTTAACCCTTATGCAAGGGAAACAAATTATAGAGGCTCCAATCCATGAGGTGGATGTGGAAAGTTTAATTGAGGCTCAATCTCAATAGGCTAGGGCTGGTGTCTGGGATTAAACCAAAGAATCTAGAACCTAGAGAAGGAGAAAGAGAATTTACAAACTTAATCAATTCTCTTAGTGTCAGACTCTATGATTAAGATGCTTGAGGATTCATTTCACAACATTTTTAAGGCATTGATGTTTATTAAATTGAGGTAGGATGCACTAGAGGACTAGGCGACCTTACCCAAGGAGTAAGTTACTCAATGGTAGACTTTTAAGGATAAGATTTCCCAACTTCTTATCATCCAAATTATGAAGTAAATACTAAATTTTAAGGCCATCAGTATGGGGTACCTAAGTTCCATTTTAGGAATTATTGTAGACAAATTATAATCATTTAGTGCTTGGCATACTAAAGTAGAGAAACTTATAGAGAAGAATAATGAGCTCATTGGAAAAATTGTGAAGCTCCTAGGAACTATGCTCGAGAATCCTACACAACCCACTACCCTAGAAATTATCAATGATGAAAAATTCCAACATAGAGACACTTTAGTGACTCAAAAAATTAAGGTGAAGAGTTAAGGACAATCAAGATAGGATAATATCAAAATATCAGTATGATATTCAATGCAGGGAGAAGATCAATGAAGCCAAAATCATTAAGGAAGCTTTGGCTAGGAATTTCAAATATTTTGATGAGTTGGTTGATCAAGAAGATGAGGGACTCACAAGGCCTACCATAGACATAGACCTAGTGGATGTACAACATGAACAAGTTATGATTATCTTCCAGTAGCAAAGGGTCCCACCTCTATTAATCTAGTTATGGATTACTTAAGGAGAAGATTTTTTTGTTAAAGCACATGCTAGTTTGTTAATGTGATTACCTCTAGGTCAATATGATTATAAAAGACACGTGTATTATAGTTTATTACATAGACAACTATATTTATATTTGTACACCTATATTTTTAGACTGACCGATATACTACCTAGATTTTCTATAAAGGCATGTATTACCATTTGTAAAAGGGGAGAGATTTTTGAGAAAAATTATATACTCACATCAATTAATAAAGCTAAAGGAATTCTACAAAGATTGTATATCTACTTGTATTGATAATTGTAGCTTTTCTCTCCATTGTTTGTCTGAATCTTAGATTTGAATGGTTTATTTAATTCTTAAACTACATTAACTCATTTATAGGGTTGCTAATTTGTGCTTTGCTAGGTTAGATGGAAAGATCATGATTTGTGACACTTTTATTTGTCCTATATCAAATATGTGCATCAGGTATTTAGATATAGAAATAAAATATTAAAAATAAACTTTTTAATTTCAATTTATCCTTAGACATTGGCCTAGTTTTTAATGAAAATTGAGCCCTAGATATTTTACATTATAGACTGATTTAGATGTATGTTTAGGAAACTAAAACTTTGTCATAATGTTTGAGTCAAAGACTTGCAATCACATTTGTTTCCTTTCTACCTTACCCTCTCCTATTTTCTCTTTTTTTAAAAAAGATCCTCACTATAGATTAAATTTCATTGTAATTATCCATATAGTTTAGTATAACATCAACCTTTTACTAGGAAGCTATCAACAAGGCCAAACCAAGGTGGCTCCCAACCACTGAATAATATATATTTTTTGAATAGTCTACTTTGCTCTATTGCTACTTCACCACAGGCATCATAATTTCCAAATACCTAAAACTCATGCCCTAAATTCTTGGAATTCTAAAATGAGTAGTGTTTTTTGAACACTAGAAGCACATATGGTACATTTATAAGCATCAATAGGAGAAGCTCCACTAGCACTAGAAGGAGGGTTATTGATGCTAATTAGCCTAAAATTCGTGTCATCTTTTATGACTTTGGGTGGATATTTTATCCCATGTGTAAAGATTGGCAGTTTTGGAGGTTTTTGACATATCTTTGTGTTAAGTAAAATATCATAGTTATTTGATAAATGATTACTAATTTTGGTAAATATAGCTTTGAATTTGAAGATATATAGTATTTAAAATTAGAACAGCTTATTCTAATCAAAGATCAGGTGGTCCCTTGTAAATTATGGTTCATCTTAAACTCAAATTGTAAAGATCAATTATCTTTGCATAATAGGATGCATCCTCAAGCTACCTTTGTGGAAATTTGATGTCCTTTGTCATTTTTACATAGATATTTATAGAATTAGCCTAGTGTGCATGTTTAGTACTTGCTTATTGTAAAGATTAACTTGATACACTATATTTTAAATAGGATCTCAAACCTTCAAGCTAGAATTACCTAGAATTAACATCAGATCATGATAAAAAAAAATAAGAGAGCCTTTACTTGACCTACAAAGTCATTAGATAACTAGGAATGATAAAGGTAGATGAAGACTTTTCAAGTCTTTACCCACTTCTCCTATACAAGGGACCTTTGCATTTAGACCACATCCAAGTATGGCTTGGCTAGGGATTTGCCCCATTAATGTACAAGGGGTAATCCATGATTTACCATGTAATCTTGAGAAATATTTGCCCATATTTATTTCTACTAGTATTATAACTATGGAAGAACATGTTAAGTCTTTTAAAGTTGTTTTAAGGTTATTAAATGTCATACATGAGGATGAAGGGTGTAGACTATTTCCCTTTACTTTTAAAAATGTAGCATATGAATGGGTCCTTAATTTTCTTGATGACTGCATAACATCTTATAATGATTTAAACACCATTTTCATTAATTAATTTGGTAAGATTATTAGTCCTTTTGTCATTTATCATCAATGCGTAAACCATCAAAAGAGATGCTAGTGAGCCTATAAGATCTTGTAACACCATATTCCAAAAAATGTATAGCAAGACTATAGAACCTTACAAACCTAATGATATTATAGCCCTAGAGATTTATAGGGATGTAGTAGATCCTATGAATTCTATATTTCTAAAGATATCTATCCTATTTATAGCTTCATTATCCCAAGCCTATTCTGAGATAGTGGTTATCAGTGATCAAATGTAACCACAAGGCCAAATGGCTTAATCCATTCCCAATGTTAACCCATAAATGCATACTTTAAATTTTTTTCTAAATAATAACCAAAACCCCCCAACTCTTAATCAAATCCCAACCCTAAATATTTTACCTATTAGTTATGCTTCTCCTAATCAAAATCTAGGATTCTTGAGTCACCAAGCTACTAATGGATCTTCTACTAATAATCAAAAGGCCTTAATACCCACTCATAGTTCAATTAATAATTAGGTCCATAATTTTGAGACCCCTAAAAGTGAGAATGAGTCTATATTAAATATGGTTCAAAAACTTAACACCAATTTTCTCTAATTGCAAAAACAAGTTGGTAATACTAGTGAAAGTTTTGGAAGGAAATTTAATTTCTAAAAGCTCAACAGACCAAGAAAGAGGTTTCACAATGATAGATTATAAAAAATCAACAAGAGTAATGAATCCTTTTCTAGTAACAAAACCATGGACATTAATCTCATAGACATTACTTTACTTGACTACTACAAAGTGCATGCTACTGCTAAGCATGGTGAAATTGATTGCATTGAATTTTGTAAAGCCTCCAAAGCTTTTCAGGAAGAACTAAATACATTTGAAGTGGTCCCTAATAAGGATAGCGATAAAATTCTCTTAGATCTAAGTCTTTAGACTAGGTCCACATGGTAAAAACCATCCAATTCCCTTTTTAAGAATATAATGAACCTGAGAATATTCCTAAAGAAATTCAAGCATTATAAAAATTCTTGAAGACATACCCTCTAAGAAATAGGAAACATAATTAAAATTTGACCACTTCAACTCCTAATAACTATGGGACCCCTCCTAACACTACTTCAAGGAATGGCCTTGAGCCACCCAAAGGAAGTTCCTCCAAGCCTAGTACTAATTCACCAAGAAAAACTAGCTATAACATTGTTGAAGACATGAAGAAAATCAAGGCCAATATTACCTTGCATGAGTTATCTCAAATTACTAAACAAAGAGACTTATTTCTAGAGTCTTTATCTAATAAACTTGTGAATCCACCTAGGGATGATAATGCAAATATAACCATGCAATTAGCCAAGATAAAATCCCCCAATTCCTTCTCATGGTTAGGATATTTGGTAAAAACCTCCATAATTACCTTCTAGATTATGGGGCTTCAACCAACATCATGCCTGCAAGAATATGTGAATAACTAGGACTGACTCAAATCAAGTCTGATAGTGTGGTTACATAATTAGATAAGTTAAGGGTCAAAGTCATTGGGGAATCATTAAATGTACACATGCAGTTGGCCAATGAACCCATAATGTAAAAATTTAATGGCATTCAAGTAGTATACATTCCCAATGCATATGGACTACTTTTAAGTAGAGAATAGACTAAGGCCCTAAACGGATATATGTCTACTAATTGTTCACACCTATGGCTACCTTGGAAAGGTGTCCCAAATCATATAAGATTGGAAAGAGAACCAAGGATGAAACACATAATAATTGAGTACAATGTTGTCAATGAAAGGGTGAACTTTCTTGATTCTAACTTAGGAGTCTTCAGCTTAGAGGCTATAAAATTGGTTGGTTCCTAAGACACTCTTATTATACCTAGTTTATGGAAACTTTATGTTGATGGTGCTAAATACAAGTCTGGATCTAGAGTTTGGTATTGTTTTAAAAGACCCTACTAATAAATAATATCATGCATCTTATAGACTATAATTCCTATGCACCAATAACCTAGTTGAATATGAAACTCTCATTTTGGGGTTGCAATTTGCTATTAAAAATAAAGTCAAAAAGCTACTAGTTTATGGGGACTCTGAAATTGTAGTCAACCAAGTGAGAATCAAGTATCAATGCAAACTATCATACCTCAAAAGGTATAAATTCAGAGTTTGGGTGGGACCTAATAGAGTTTTTTGAGATATTCAACATCCTCCTTGTCCTTCGAGATGAAAACAAAGCTACTGATGGGCTAGATTCTACTACAACCAACCTCATGCCTAATCAAGGTTCTCCTAACTTTAGTATTGAGATAGTACCCCACCCCTCAGTCTTAGATAGTGTGAACCACTTCTAAGTATTTAATGATGATCAATAGATCCTAGAATTCATGACTAACTCAAGAGATTTTCAAACTCATACTATTGATGAATTTGATGAGGATACCCCTAAAAGGGAATTCAGTGGAAAGATCATCTAGTTGAGAGATAACAAGATACCTAAAGGGATAGTTTCACTAGAAAGATTGTTTTACCTAAATAAACTCACTAAAAATGCCTAAGGTCCCTAAGGTAAATGGTAAGGACTTCAATGTAATGAATCTTAAACCCTAATATTAACCCCAATAGGTTAATTTAGGGAAGGCTTGCATAAAAATGGAAAATAGGAAGGCTAAGGAGTTGTTCACCAAGTACAAGGACATAACAACAAGGTCTTATGATAATCTAAATATCTTTGATCCAAGGGTTATCACCCATACTATGCCCCTTAAGGAAAGTTGTAAACCCTTTAGGTAATAATAGAGGCTTATTAACCCTATCCTATAACCCATGATATATAAAGAAGTCAAGAAGTTATTGGATGTAAGGATTGTGTTTCCCATTTGGCACTCCACTTGGGTCACCAATCTAGTTCCAATAAGAAGGAAGAATGGTGAAATTAGGTTATGTATAGGCTTTAGGAACCTAAATAAAGCATTTGAAAAGGATAATTACCCCTTGCCCTCTCTGGACCAAGTAATACAAGTTTTTTTAGGATCAACCATGATGTCTTTCCTTGATGGATTCTCAGGGTATAACCAAGTGATAGTTGATAGAGAGAACTGAATGAAGACAACCTTTACTACCAAGTGGGGAATTTTTGCTTACAAAAGGATTTTCTTTGGGATGATCAATGTAGGGGCTACTTTTTAAATATTTATATACCTTGATTTCTAGGGTCTAGTTAGCAAATGCATCAATATATACATGGATAACCCAAAAATATTCTCCAAAAATAGATAAGATCATTTCATACACCTTCAACAAGTATTTAAAAGATGCAAAAGGTATGGTATTTATCTTAACTATAAAAAAATCATCTTTTGTGTTATTGAAGGGAAGTTTCTATGTCATGTTATCACTAAGGATAGGATCTCTATAGATCCTAAAAGGGTGGAAGCCATCTCTGAGATAGAGATTTCAAATAGTGAGAAAGGACTAAAGTCATTCTTTGGCAAGGTAAATTTTGTGAAGAAATTCATCTCAGATTTTGTTGAGATTATCAAACCATTAAATGACATGCTTAAGAATGATTCCAAGGTCACTTGGAATGAGGAGTCCAAAAAAGCATTTAACAACATCAAATAATACATTAGTCAAGCCCTATACTGATAAGACCAAACTTCTCAAGAGAATTTTATTTGTACTCATTTGCTTTCGATCACACCATGGTAGCATTCCTAACTTAGAAAGTTGATGGGAATGATCACCCAATTTATTTTATGAGTACCAATTTCAAGAATTCTAAACTAGATTATTATCTAATTAACAAGAAAGCATGTGTATTGGTTAAAATAGTAAAGAAGTTTAGGCATTACATCCTCAAGAACAAAGGGCATGCTATCTTACTAGACCTACCAAAAACTCATGTTGAGTCAAGATGAATTAGGTGAGTATAGAGGTAAGTGGATGTCAGCTGTACTAGAGTATGATATAGATATGAAAACTACTAAGTTGGTAAGGTTTCAATTCCTTGTTTAGATGATTACCAACACTAACCGTAAACTACATGTCATGGAAGTTTAACAATAAGACTTCCAACCAAATGAGTGGTATAATTCCCTGATTCACTTATTGATTAATGGTGTTTATCCTACATGACTTATAAGAGACCAAAAGAGGGCCCTAAGACTCAAATATTCTCACTATTTTATCAAGGATAGAGTATTATATAGAAAAAACTTTGAAGGAGTGTATTTAAGGTATGTATCCAAAGAAGAAGCTTCTCAAATCATGAGTAATTTCCATGAAAATTTGGGTGGTGGATATCCATCAAGAATAAAAATAACCCATAAAATCCTCTAGGATGATTACTATTGGCCTACCATTTTCAATGATGCTCACAAGGATGTGAGGGAATGTCATTCTTGTCAAGTCTTTAGCACCAAAGAACCAAAAGCAGTCATGCCTTTGAAACTAGTGATGATTGACAAGCCCTTTGCACAATGGGGATTGAACTATTACACAAGGTGGACTAAAGCTATAGCCACCAAATAATACAGGATAGAAGTGACCATCTTCCTAGAAGAAAACATTTGCAGCAAATTTGGAACCTTGGTCTCTTTGGTGTGTGATAATGGATCAGCTTTTATGTCCATAGAGATGATAGAATGGACCTATGATATTGGTATTTATCTAAATTTTTCTTCAAATCATTACCCCTAGGAAAATGGAGTTTTTGAATGCACTAACAATAATTTGATCAAGGAAATCAGAAAATTACTAAAGATAAACCTAGGTCTTGGCACAAGCTCCTTAAATACACTCTATGGACAAATATGATCAGAATTAAATAAACCCTAAATTCATCACCATTCCTATTAGTTTATGGTCAAGAACCCATTTTCCCTATCACCCTTAAGCTTCCCATGTTTAGGTTTATGAAGGAATAAGTGGTAGAGAGTCATGAACTTACAAACTCTAAGTTGCTAGACATCATTCAGATGGAGGATGCAAGTGAAGAATCCTTTGCTAACTTTAGAAAGCATCAAACTAAAGTCAGAGATGGTTTGACAAAAGGTCAAAAGTGAAATTATTTAGATAGGGAGACCTAATCCTCATTTGGGACAAGGCATCTATACCCAAAGGCAAGCATGACAAATTCACACCTTTGTGGATTAGCCCATATCAGATCACTGACACACTTGGAAACAATTATTTCAAGTTAAAAGACCTTCAAGGAGAATATTTCACCTTGCCCAATAATGAGAAATATCTCAAGCATTACTTTTATATAGCCCCACTAGAAGTATTCATGGAAGAAAATCGATAAGACCATTTAAGCTAGAGTAGGTAGCCTAGTAAGTTTCTTTTCTACTTTCCTTTCTTATCCTATTTGTATATATTTGTTTTCATTTTTGTTTCCTATTTTTTTTCTTTTCTCGGTGCTTTTTTTTTCTTACTTTGTTCCTTGGCTTTAATTGGTCTTTATAGACATAGTTTGGCATTTCACTAATTAGAGTATGAACCCCATACATATGATGGTCAAAAAACCTAAAGTGTGGTCTTGGTTCTATAACACAAGGAAAATGATAAAGGTCGATGAAGAGATCTCATATTCTATGCAAACCTATACATTCTTGGGATCTAAATATGGCTTTTTTAAATAATTGCACTCATAAAATAGAGTTTAGTTTGTTAGGATAAAACCATGTTTGCACTTAATAAGACATCCTTTTTTGGTACAATGATGACAACTACAGTGGATTTTATGAAATGAAAACACCAAGATATAATTATTAAACCTATCTACCTTGGTTCCCAACCTTGCTAAAGGCATTAAATATATCTCAAAAGATGCAAAAAAATAAGAATGCAATGTAAAATCTAAAGCTTTTCAAGCATAGGTTATTTGGGTAATATTCACTAGGGTTATAGACACCTAGTTAGTAGTGGAGCAAGGCTTTGAGTGGAGCCAAAAGCATCTCTATTGGGGCTATCGACACCTAACTAACAGCAGATCAATGCCTAATCTTTCCTAAACTAAAAGAACAACCCTGTAAATGCCTAAATAAGCCTACTAGATAGTGAAAATGATTAAGGGCATGAAACCTGGAAGTTGTTCCCTAAATCTCATAGAAAATAGTAAGTGTAATCAAAGCACACCCAAAACAAGATTATGTCTTAGTAGTTTAAACACAATTTTTTAGTTACAAATCTTGTTTCAACCATCAATAGACCTTGAATGATGACATGGATCTGCTAGAGTAAAGGGCCTAATTATTGACCTAAACTAGAGTCCCTTGGTTTTAAAATTTGGCTATGTTTCCCCCATGATCCATCATTTTTTGGGACCAACATACCCTATTTTTTAAAAATTGGAACCCTTGAGAAGTCTTCGTATCCAAGTTTTGAATCACCTAAACATTGAGGTCCTTGAAATTTTTTGAAGATCATCCACTCTATTAAGGAGCATGCTTGTGTGATTTAATGTTCTTGTTTTGGACTATCCATGTTAATGAGTTACACGAGTCATTTTAGAGGTTCCATGGTTTTCACCCAAGGGTTTTGTGTTTAAAAACCCTAGGTGACCCTTGTTTCAAATTTAAATATTGGAGGGAACCATGTTGGTGGGAACTAATTAAAACTAGTCACAAATAGAATCTATAAACAAGGGGTTCACATGGGTTTAAGTCATGTTTTCATAACATGACTCAAGTTATTCATTATCCTTCCCCCTTTATTTTTCCTAAGTTATTTGGGTCTAATTTGGTATATATCCATGAGGTCCCCTTTATATCACCTAACTTAGCCTAGGTTATTAAATACTAATGCCCTGATAATCATCATGACCTTAGTCTTAATACCTTATGCTAAAATCTTTTGCTTATTTCCTTGGTTCTAATGATTATCTCCCTTGCCCTTTATAAGATCCTATGAATGATGTTTTCTTACTATATTTGATCAAATGGAGTGCCCTAGCCTTAGGACTTTGGATTAAACAACTTACACTAGGTTCAATCCAATAGCTAGCACTTTTTCACTAGATTTGATCTAACAACATGAGGCATAAGAAGAAAGTTAAAAGAAACATAAGGTCCTAATAGATGAATGTGTGGTGCCTTGATTTTTGAATGGAAGTATTAAGAGGTCCCACCTAATAAAGACATATAATTAATGACTGGAGCCCCATGTGGCTCGATGACTATTGCTGGCTTGCTAGATTTGATCCAATAGTATGAGGCCCAGGTGGAATTTTCAAAAGTATCCTAGGATATTTAGATGAACACATGTCACATTTTCATTTGAACCATAGCTAGAAAATCAATTAAAAATAATCCCTTGCTCAATGGATTTGATCCAATAACATGAAAGGATTGATGACTTTTCAAAACTCTACAAGTTTGAAATATGGCTAGTCCTCAACCAAGGTTATAATTGATAGAAAATACATAGCATGGGATAGATCTATTAGGATTCCAAGTGTCATGACCACAATCCTAGAGATCACTAGACCAATAAAAGGTGAGGACTTGTATTTGGATCGATGGATTGTGCTAAGTCTAGGATCTTGATCTTACAACATGAAATAAAGGATAATTTTAAAATCCAATAGGTAGTGTTTGAATGACACTTATAAAATTACTGTGAAATCCCTAAATAATGCCATGTAGGCTCCATGCAAGTAGAAGGTATCCATAAAATTCAAAACATGTATTAAGTTAAATACTAAATATCTCTTACCATTAAAGTTTTGAACCCTAAACCCTCTATAAAGAATCTCTATAGTTCAATAAAGATAACATAATTGTGCTCCTAATAACAAGCTATATAATAAGAACCCTTGGAAATCCAGTGTGAACAATTTAGTAATATCAAAAATGGTGACTGGTAGGTAACAATTAAAGATAAAAGCTAAGATTTATCTAACCTTTGACAATGAATGGAGGATTTTTAAAGACATAGAGTTAGACTTGACAGCCTTAAATATCATGGAGTGAGGAATTGGTCCAAATTGTTCTTCTTGGTGGATAAATTATAGCCTATATTCCATGAGGAAATGAGGAATGCCATAGTAAATTGAAGGCACAATGACCTATTTATGGTTCAAATGGTCAGTCTCCAACATACCATGGTGAAACTAGAGGTAATGCATTACATTGATGTCCTTGCACCCATCTTTGTTGATTTTATGATAAATGGGGATTTATAATTTGAGAGGGTAGTTCCTAGAAGGTAGCATACATCTCCCCTATAGCCTTTGAGACCTATTAAAAGATCCCCTTACCTCATCTCAACCTCCCTTATATGAGGTATTGGGTTAACACCCATGACCTTGATTTAGTCTTCACACCCTCATTGATCTAAGGACCCCATTCTTCAAGACCTTGGATGGAAAGATCCCTATTTCCTAATTTAGATAAGGCATTAGAATAATCATGACCCTACTGAATTGAGCCTTTGGTGCCCCTTCTACCATTTATGTAAAAAAAGTCTAGTTATCTTATGTCCATTTCATGATAGAAGAGAAATTGACCCTTTCAATGGGAAACCTAATTAGCTTCTTCATGGCTAAGTAATTCATTGCCATTAAAAAATGGACCTTTAAACAATTCTATAAAATTTCCTATCTATTGGATTGCCTTCTGGCCTTTATAACCTTCCTTGACATTAGAAACCGGTCCCCTGATGGTAGGACCATCATTTCTCACTATCATTCTAAATTGCATATATTCAAGTACAGGAACCATATGCAATTCATTTTTTATTATGTTTTCTAATTCATAGTTGAGGCCATCACAAGAGATAGTATGCCAAGATTGAATCCCATTATCAATAAATATGTAGAAACCATGGGGGATATATGGTATTATCCTAATTGAATTATCATTAGGATAGAGAGGATCCTAACCCAACCTTACAAGTTACCAATCCATGTCCCTAACAATCTTATTGAGCAAGTAATTAATTCCAAAATCATCTAGGGGATTAATAGAATATGTAGAGAGAAGAGGAAGGGCCAAATCCATCCCCTCCCATTAGATATTAGGAAGGTTGTAATCAAAGATTGGAAGCATCTAGAAATCATGGTTACACATAAAAATTGTTTTCATTTCTAATTGGGTAACCTTTAGATGTGGGACCCTAAGAACATGTTAGTTAACCACATTAGAGAAATAAAGGTCCCAAAGGTTGAATATGAACATAAAATAGGTTTCAATGATGACATATACATTAGAGTAATAAATTTTGAGGAAGTGATCTCTAGGATCGAAAGCTACAATATCAAGTTGGAATGTAGATTGATCAAGGACAACAAATCTTTAGAAAAGATAGGGAAATTTTACCCCTTGAAATATAATTTGTTGTCAATTCCATCTGGGACCACTCATGAGGAACCCAAGGAGTAACCATCTGAACCTCAACCCCACCAATAAGAAGCACAAGCTAGATAACCTTAGGTTAGACAACCTTAAGATGTAAAAGGAAAGGAAAAAGTTGGAGAGCTAAGATTGGAATAGAGACCTGGGGAAGGTCCCTCACCTTTAGTACTCCCATAAAGACCACATTATCCCATGAAAGTCATTGATATGATAGCTTTTCAGATAAAGGAAACATTGGAAGGTGTTGTTGTTAATATAGCAACAACATATGGCTTAGATAGAGAGGAAGATCCATCTAAAAAATCCAAAAAAGAGTTGATTCCATTGGAAAGGTATAAAAATAAAGTAGAGCTAGCCTTGGTTCTTGTGACTTGAAGGAAAAATCCTAGGTTGACCTTCACTCACCATACCAGTAAAGTCAACCTATTTAGTGATGAGTTTCCTATCCATGGGCCAATCATCCTTGAGTAGTTTATCTATGAGAAGTGGCAAAAGGTCCCATTCCTCTCTCCTTCATGGTCCTTGACATAATTTGGCTTAACTATACATGATAACATCAAATCATGGATCAAGGACATGGTGGAAAATCAAGAAGAGAGAAGAATATAGGTTCATCATGCTCAAGAAAGCTAGAAATTTGACACCCCCAGAGCCTTTGGTAGTATAAGTGTGGAGGTTCCTAAGCCTCTAAAATTTAAGAAGCCAGAGACTAAAATCTAATTCAACCTAGACACAAAAAGATTATAAAGGATCACAATGAGGATATCCATGGTTGGTCAAGAAAATTTCACCTTTAAAAAGGTGGAACCATTCACAAGGTTAACTCCTATTAAAGGGGAACAACTTGGAGAGGATCCCATCCATGAGGAGGATGTTGAAAGTTTAATTGAGACTCAATATTAGTAGGATAGGGTTGGAGTCTAGGGATTAAAGCAAAGAATGTAGAACCTAGAGAAGTAGAAAGAGAATATGTAAACTCAAGAAATTCTCTTAGTGTTAGACTCCATGATTAAGATAATTGAGGAGTCATTTCATGACATGTTCAAGGTACTAAAGTATATGAAATTAAGGAAGAGTGAACTAGAGGACCAAGCCACCTTATATAAGGAGTTGGTTACTCAGTGGTAGACTTTTGAGGATAAGATTGCCTAACTTATTAACATCGAGGTTAGGAAGCAAATACCAAATTTTAAGGCCATCTCCATGGGGCACCTTAGTGCCATTTTGGGAATTATTATAGACAAGATCAAAGGCTTGAGTGCTTCACATACCAAAGTTGAGGAACTTATTAATGAGGATAAGGAGCTCATTGGTAGAATTGTGAAGCTCCTGGGAACTATGCTCAAGGATCTTGCATATCCCACTACCTTGGGAATTATCAATGATGAAAAATTCTAGCATAGAGCCACTTTAGTGACTCAAAAAATCAAGGGAAAGAGTTAAGGAAAATCAATATAGTTTAATATCATAATATCAGACATGATATTCAATGTATGGGAGAGGATCAATGAAACTATAATCATTAAGGAAGATTTAGCTAGGAATGACAAAGATTTTGATGAGCTAGTCGATCAAGAAGAGGAGCACATCATAATGCTTTCCATATACTTAGACCTAATAGATGAATAACATGAATGAGATATGAGCATACTCAAATATAAAAGGGTCCCACCTCTAATAATCTATTTATGACTTACCTAAGGATAAGATTTTTTAGTTAAGTCACATGATAGTTTATTAACGTGATTGCCTCTAGGTCAAGTATGATTGTAAAAGACATGTTTATTCTAGTTTGTTATAAAGACAACTATATTTATCTTTATACACTTGTATTTTTAGACTAAATGGTATACTACCTAGCTTTTCTATAAAGGCATGTATTACCATTTATAAAAGGGGAGAGATTTTTGAGAAAAATTGTATACTCACATCAATTAATACAGCTAAAGGAATTTTGAAAAGATTGTTTATCTAGTTGTATTGATAGTTATAACTTCTCTCTCAATTTTTTTTGGATCTTAGATTTAAATGGTTTATTTAATTCTTAAACTAATTTAACTCATTTACAGGATTGCTAACATGTGCTCTATTAGGTTATTTGTAAATATCATGAGTTTCTTTGCTTTAATTTGTCCTATATCAAAGATATGCATCATCAATTTATATATAGAACCAAAATATTAAAAGTAAACTTGATTATTACTTATAATTTCAATTTATACTTAGAAATTGGCCTTTTTGTAATGAAAATTTATCCCTAGATATTTTACATTATAGACTAGTTTAGATGTATGTTTAAGAAACTAAAACTTTGTCATAATGTTTGAGGCAAAGACTTGCAATCAAATTTTTTTCCTTTCTACCTTAACCTCTCTTATTTTCTCTTTTTTTTATAAAGATCCTCACTATAGCTTAAATTTCACTATAAATATCCATTTAGTTTAGTATAACATCAACCTTTTACTAGGAATCTATCAACAAGGCCAAACCAAGGTGGTTTCCAACCACTAAATAATATAAATTTGTTGAATAGTCTACTTTGATCTACTGCTATTTCACCACAGGCATCATAATTTCCAAATACCTACAACTCATGCCCTAAATTCTTGGAATTCTAAAATGAGTAATGTTTTCTAAACACTAGAATCACCCATGGTAGATTTAGAAGCATCAACACAACCCAAACACCTCTAATGGATAGGCCTAAACATCAATATTTTATTCCCTTCAATGGTGGCATCCCCTTAAATCTAAACCAATTCGATGATATACCTATTCTACACATAAAATCCTTTCCTATTTTATAAGAGAAAACTTAACCACCCCTAAAAAACACATTGTAAATATAGCTAATTTATGCTTAATTCATAATGTGACCCAAGAGAATGTGGATATGAGGTTATTGGTCACTTCCTTCAAGGGTAAGTCACTTCAATGGTATAGTGGATTAACACCTAATTATATCACTACTTGGTATGAATTTGGGAAACATTTGCGCAAACATTTTGAGGAATGGAGTAACCATCTATCTTTAATAGAATAACTCACCATAATTAAATGGAATACCCAATATTTTATGGTAGATTTCAATTATAGGTTTCAAAAAACCTAGGATATGATCCCCATGGTATTCAAGCCTATTCTTATCTATGCCTTTTTCTATTACTTAAAAGGCCTCAATTTTGATGTGGTAGTCATGATACAGTCTGTGGGAGGGAATATAATGTTAGATGCTTATGAGGTGGCCATAAAGGCATAAAAATTTCTAATATAATTAGACAAGCTTACCCCAAAACCCTCATGCCTTTTTTCCTATAGATACAACCATGTCCCTACCATTGCTCCCTTACTAGCCCCAACCAATCATGATTAGGCAGATGTCAATCAAAAAGATAGATTAAGAAAGATTGAAGGGTTGTTCAAGGCATAAAACAAAAATATGGTTGCCTTAGAGAGGCAATAAATTACACCCCATATACCTTACTAAGCACCATATCAATCCACATATCATCCCTATAAGTATAATAGACCTCCATATCAGCCTAACCCACAAGGTCAAGGGTAGATCACTTAAGTAAGACCCTATAATAGTTTTAACCCTAACTATGTTAGAACATCTAGAGCACTAGTCCCAACTCAAAATAATTATGCTCAAGAAGTCTAATGCCATACACAATGGAGGAAGCCACATGATATGTCAATTATTCCAAGTGGAGACGTTTTCCAAGATTCTTTCATTCATCATAATCAATCTCCTCCAACACATGACAATTATCCTTCTACACAACACAAGGAAGGTCATCCTATGTAACATGTAGAAACTCTCTTCATGACTCAAGTTGAGATGCCAAATCAATAAGAAGAAAGTGGAATCAATGCACCATTTGAGGCCATGTTTTTTAACTTCCAAGAAGGAGAACATTCCTTTGAACAAGTTGTAGCTAATCATATTAGAGGTACATCCAAGGTAGATAGTCAATTTATATCCTATAAAAGGGATAAATAAGGGTAATTGGTGATGACCTAGAAGTTGGAAGAGTATCCCCTCCACCATCTTAACCAACTTAAGAGGCTATTAATCAAGGTTTAGCTCTTAAGACTCCACTAACTCAAAAAATTCAATATGTGAGAGGATAATATTATAGAGGTCCATTCATACCTCATTTCACACAAACTCTAAGTGGTATTGTTGCTCTTAAGTTATAGTAAAAGGCTATTATATCTCACATTAGCATTATGGATTAGATGAAGAAGGCCCAAGTAACAATCCCCATGTGGAACACCTTTCTCATTTTAGGGAAAAGGGATCTCTTCCAGGAAGAGTTGTCTACAATCCATATCTCAAATAAGTAGGCAAAAAAGGTGGGGGTGTTCCTAACTAATACCAATCAACCTCATGATTCTCAAGAACCCAAGGTAATAAAACCCCTTCCTTTCTATATCTATGTCATTATAGGCAATTACCTAGTACACAACTATATGATAGATAGTGGGGATAACAATTTTGTTATATTTAAATCTATAGTAGATAAATTAGGGATAAAGTATGAACCTATTTCTAAAGGATTCTTAAAATTATATGGGTCTCCCACTAATACTATTGGTGTCCTTAAGGATTTAAAAATTATCTTGGATGTTTGTCCTAATTACACTATATCTCAATATATGGTAGTAGTTGACCTCCCTCCTTACCTTATGATTGTTTAGGGATTTCACTAACAAGATAGGGGGATATCTCTCTTCTTACTAGTCTTATATGGTTTTTAGGACCATGTATGGAACACCTATCACTATAAGGTCTAATCCTCTCTCTAGGTTCCATTTAAAGCCTTACATGCCTAAGTTATCTAATGTTAATTGTACTATCATAAATGAGGATGAACACCCCAATGACCAAGAGCTTATTGAACCACTTAAATGTATATAAAATTTTCTCCTTGATGAATGGGAAATAAATAACCATGTCTAATATCCATATAAGAGAATTGAAGAGGTAGGTTTGGGTGTATATTGTATGCATGAAGAAGGGTCTATTATACCAGATCTCACTAGCCCAAGCCAAGATCATGAAGGAGTATAGAATTTTTTTTTGATGGATCTAGATCCAAGAATAAAAGTGTGGAAGGTGTCATTCTTGTCTCTACTTCTAAGTAATGGTAATTTTCTACCCCGAGGTTTTAATTTAGTTGTATTTGTAACACATTAGAGTATGAGACCTTCATCCATGGGCTGCAATAGGAAAGAAAGAGAGGCATCAATCTCCTACAAGCCATGAAAGATAGTAAGATGTAGTGAGTTAGGTGAGAGGGAAGAATGTAATAAATAATATACTCTTAAAAGCATATAAACATAGGGTTTGGGACCTATTGAAATGCTTTGAGACCTTTGACACTCACTCCATCCTAAGAAAGGCCAATCAACATGTAGACCAGTTAGTAGCAATAAGAGCACAGTATGATATTCCAAGTGGAGTTAAGTACATCAATGAGAAATATAAAATAAAGTTAGTATATATACATTAAATCCATGAAAAAGAGGTGATCTAGCAGGTGTTTGAAAATGATAAGAAGATTGCATGTTTCTTACAGCAAGAGGAAGAATTCTACTCAAGGAACTAATGTAGATTACAATAATAATATGGGGACTAGATTATCTAATTAAATAAAAATAAGTTACCTAAAGGATCAGTAACATTGGAAAATATATTTATTGAAGATTATCATCTAAGGAAAGATAAGGTTATCATATCCACAAAAGAGAAACACTTTGAGAAAGTCATCCTTTTCACAGATAGGTTACTCAAACTAGGAAAAGTGAACACCAAGGAGGTAACCTTCATAGAGTTATGTCAAGAATTTGTAGACATATTTTCTTGGGAGTATCTTTAATTTAAGGGGTTTGACCCTATTTTATCTTAGTACACCATAGATTTAGAATCAAGAGTTAAGCCTATGAGGTAAAAACAAAGATTGGTCGACCCTAAGATTGAAATCCTTATGAAGAAAGAGTTAACCAAGCTCATTAAATCTAACATTATCTTCCCCATAAAACACTCTTCATGGGTGGTAAATCTTGTGCATGTGAGGAATAAAAATGGGGAGATAATGTTATGTGTATACTTCAAATATTTCAACAAGGTGTCACTAAGAGATCACTACCCCTCACTATCCATGGATCAGATTTTTTAGAGGGTTGCAAGTTCATAAAGGTTATCCTTGATTGATGGATACTTACGGTATAATCAAGTGTTAGTAAGGGAGGATAATCAACACAAGACTAAATTCACAACCAAATGGGGCACTTATTCTTACAAGAAGATGCCTTTTGGACTATCCCATGTCGGGGCCACCTTCCAAAGGGCAATGGATGTAGCCTTCCTAAGACTTATCAATGAGATGGTGCTAATCTATCTTGATGACATCACAGTATTTCAAAATGATTCCAAAGATCATTTGACACACTTTAGGTTGGTTTTTGGTAGGGATAAGTAGTATGGGGTCTCTTTAAACCTCCAAAAGTGTATCTTTTTAATCCATGAGGGTAGATTTTTAGGACATCTTTCAAAATAAGGCCTCTCTATAGACCCTAAGAGGATAAGTGTAGCCCTTTATTTATCACTAGCCAAACATAATAAATTATTATAGAGTTTATTAGCCAAAATCAGCTTTATTAGAAGATTGATACCTAGGTTTGCTGAATTGGTAAGGCTTCTAACCCATGTGTTTAAAAAACATAAAGAGTTTTCATGGTCTAAGGAAGGGGAAAAAAGCTTTGAAGCCATAAAATATACCATTTCCTAAGTTCCCACCCTCCTCAACCCTTATTTTAAATGGATTTATTCTTATATACATTATCTACAAATGACACTATTTCTATCATGCTTATGTTACGAAATAATGAGGGTTTTGAGTAGTCCATAGCCTTCTTAGCCAAGCATAGGAGGGGTATAATTTTTTTTAAAAACATGTACTTTCATTCATGATAGGTCTTAATAAATTTAGACACATGGTCTCTAATAACAAAATCTTCATCATGGTAGTCCACCCTAGCATTAAGGACTTCATCCTTAATAGAGACTTGAGTGAAAAGAGAACTAGTTGGGTGACCAAATGCATATAATATGACATATAAGTGAAGGTCACCAAGCTGGTTAGGGGTAGGGGACTATGTGAACACCTTGTATTATATGTGAAGGAGGATAAGGAAGTGATTTTATCACTATAAGGTGATCAACAAGTAGCTGCACCTACATCTCCTTCCAAATGGACTCTGATGAGGGTCGTCAATCCTCTTAATTTAATAATATCAATCCAAGGTTAGTGTCCAAAATAAATATGCACTAAGAGAAAGAGATATCTGGTAAATGGTATCTTATACCACACTCCACACTTGTAAAATTTTAAAATCACTCTTACAAAAAATAAATCACACATGCATGAAAGTAAATTATTGAATTAAAAAGAAATGATAAACAAATAAAACACCTACAAGTTCATAACAAACTATAAAAAAGAATAGTTACAGACATAAAGAAATAAAAAAATAATTTACAAATAAATGACAATTATAAAATAAAGAACTACATAAAAATACATTGATCCATCTTCCTTGGAATGAATGGCCAGCTCATTCCTTGGAAGAGGATTTATTTAGAACACAACCTTCATAATTGATTACTCAAAATGATGGAAAGAAATGTATATTAGCTGATTTCATTCTAGTGTGGGAGGTTGCATTTATAATCTCATGCTTCCAACCAACACCTTATTTAGGATTAAAAACCTATACATTCTATCCTATCTCAATCTCCATAAAATATGGAGAGAGATATTTATTATAAGAATGTAATCTATTACAACACATCCTCAATCTCCATAAAATAAGGAGAGAGATATTAATTAGAATGAAATTACATAGATCTATGTTTGGATACAATATCTAAATGGAAAGTATATATATATATAAAGACTCCAAATGGAAATAATTATTTTGATAGTTGGAATAGACCAAGCAATCATTATAATACATTTAGAAATACTTTTCAAACAAGTCCATAGATGTTATATTAAATTTTGTAGTGGTCTTGATATAGTTATTAGAATATCTAATGTAGTTCATAGTAAGTCTGATGAAGTCCATATCATGCTTTATAAAATACATATAAAACCTATTACATTCCATAGAAAATTAGATGAAGTCAGTAGCATGTTTGATACAATCTGTAACAAACATGATTGGGCATAGTTACAGATTAAGTTTGAAGCTACTGTACAAGACTCTGACACTACACCAATATTATTATTGAATGGTTACTCTTCATACTTTAAATCATTGTATCTTAGTATGGATTATGTATGCACAAATTGACATGTTTTCCCTAATAATAATTAGAAATAACTAAAAAATAAATAATAATGAATTATAAAGAAATAATAATGATATATATTTGTTATTTTATTATAAATAAACCATAGGTTTGGAAACTATATTTAAATCCACTTCTTATGCAATAAAAAATATATTATTTCATGGATATAATGATCCATGTTATGGTCTCATAATCTCCCCCACACCTAATCACATGCATTTCTTCATGCATATCACTACCTAAAAAATCATGGTACATATGCATGAGTTAGACATAACATTCATATTTCAAATGGGCTTCCCAAATTCATTTCATTTTTACAAGTATAATTAAATTTATCTCTTAAAATCCTCTTGAATTCCTCAAATAAAAATGACAATGGGAATTATAATGCATTGTTTAAGGATATGTTCTTGTGTGGATATTTTTTCCTACTATCCTTAGATTCTTTTTGACACTTCTTGTGTGGATTTTTCATCTCTCTCTCTCTCTCTCTCTCTCTCTAAATTGAGGTGAGATCAGGTTCATGTTGAGAATTTCCTAATATGTCTACATAGATTCATTTTGACCACAATGCAAATTTTGACATAAAAAATTCTTGTTATTTTTCAGAACTGTGTACCATAATCAAGATTAAAATATATTTTCATTAACTTGTTTATTTGAATAAGGCCAATTTTTTTTCTAAATCTATTCTCACCCACACCTGATGTCATGCATGTCCTCATTCATGCTAAAGGAAGAAGTGGGAGGGGATTAAATAGATCAAATTTAAGTTTGTTTTCTTTCCGCACATTGAAGCTTTTCTAAAATTAAAAAGTGGATTTTTATTTAATAACAAAATTTATAAGTAAATTTAAAGGTAAAATACCTTAGCATAACTTCATTCTTCATTTCTTCTTCCATGGTATTCAAAGTAAAATATATTAGGAAAGGTATGGATAAAATTGTAGTCTTAATTTACTAAGGAATAAGAGCACACAAGTAAGCAACCATGTAATTAACTAGAAAATTTGCATCGACTATTCCATTTGACATATTGTATTTTTTAAACCCCTTAAATGGATAATAAACTAGTTTTCTAATCAAGGCTATTATGTTAGTACTTGGTTCATCAACAAGCTAGTTTTCAAACTAAGATATCCAACAACACTTGAAGGCCTTCATTGTTTTTTTTTTTTTTTTAAATTTTAAATTTTTTGAGAACTGATGACATTGAAAATATTAACTAGAGCCTATATACATCCTCATATTTTTTTTAAGATATATGATTAAATTTTCTTTATGTTGACATTTTTTCATCATTGGTATGTGTAGTGATGACCAATAACCATGATATATACTTTTTGATTTTACTACTTTTTGTCAAATGTGACTCATGATAAGGTGCCAACTTGTTGATCATAGATAAAAAAAATTATAGTACAATATCTATAATGACTCCATGCTATAATATTATCCTTAAAAACCCAAAACAAATAACACCTTTCCACACAATAATAACATCATAAATATTTAAGAATTATAAATGTCAAGAACATAAATATTAATATGAACATTTAAATAAATATGGAGGAATTTATTTCAACCTACTTAGGAGTGTTTGATGGTTTGGGAATTAATGTTATTGATAATAAGATTTTACTGTGGAAAATAAGAACTCCCTCAAACAAGTTATCTTATTATGAAAGTGGATATGGTTTTAACAATTCCTGAATATGGATGAAAAGAAATGAAATGGAATCAATTCTTTTTATTTATGAACTATGTATAAAATATTAAATGCTATTTATAAAACGAAGATAAAGCTACATTTATAAAACGAAGACTGATTTAGTAGAGATTTCCACCTTTTTCTCAGCAAAAATAAAGATTGCATGCAACTTTTCTAGAATCAATCCAAAAAAATGTTTTATCCATTATACATGGTTTCTAAAAAGGTTAGCCTATATTTGTATAGGTTTCATCACCAAATAACCATTTATGGTCAATTTAACTAATTTTAAAATGTAGGTCATCTCTCAAATAGACACGTCAGATACAGGAGTATCTATTCTAGATTTATCATTATGAACAACAACTATAAGAATTCATGAAAAAGCCATTTTAATTCATATTTTGCATTATATTCAACCTTTATAAACATCTAAATTATTTTTCATGATGTTAGATATTATTTCTTACACAATAGTGTTAGTATTTATAGGGTTTTTTTTGGTTTTTAGACTAAATTCCTAATTACAAAAAAAAAATTCTAATATATTTTGTAGGAAATTCAATTCTAAAATAACCATTAATTAAGTATCTCATATCACATAATTTACACATATACATTTCTTCTTAATATTAACTTTGTTTATCTACTTCCACTTAGATAATTCTCTTATAAAATTATAAATATCCTAATAAGATTTTGTTCCTTGACAACGGTACTAAAAATGATGAGGGTCATCAATATTCTTCATTTAATAATGTCAATCCAAGATTTTTGTCCAAAGGCAATATACACTAGGAGAAAGATATCTTTGATAAATGGTCCCTTCTACCAACACTACACACTTGTATAAATTGAAAATCACTCTTGCAAAAATTAAATCACACATGCATGAAAGTTAATTGCTGAATTGAAAAGAAATGATAAACAAATAAAACACATACAGGTTCATAATAAAATGTAAGAAATAATAATTATAGACAAAGAAATAAAATAACAATTTACCAAAAAATGATAATTATAACAAAGAAATAAATAAAAATACATTGATCCATCTTCCTTGGAATGAGTGGCTAGCTCAATCCTTAGAAGAAGATTTATTCAAAACACAAGTTTCAGAATAGATTACTCAAAATGATGAAAAGAAAAGAATATTGATTGATTTCATTCAAGTGTGGGAGGTTTCATTTATAATCTCATGTTTCTAACCAACACCTTATTTAGGAGTAACGACCTCGACATTCTAGCCTATCTAAATCTTCACAAAATATGGAGAGAGCTATTTATTAGAATTAAATTACATAAATCTATATTTGGATACAATCTATAAATGAAATATATATATATATATATATATATATATATATATATATATAAAGACTCCAAAGACTCCAAATGGAAAATGTTCTTGTGATAGTTGTAATAAACCGAGAAATCATTAGAATACATTTAGAAATACTTTCCAAACAAGTTTGTAATGGTTTTGTTGAAGTTTGTATTAATCTTGATGTAATTCTTAAAATTTATGATGTAGTCCATAACAAGTCTAGTAAATTTCATAGCATACCTAATATAATCTATATTAAACTTGATTTAGTTTGTATCAAGTCTAATGAAGTCTATAGCATGCCTGATACAATTCATAGAAAACATGATGTAGTCTATAACAAATTTGATGAAGTTCATAACTATTGGGTGTAGCTATGGCCTAAGTCTAGAGCTACTATAGAAGACTATGAAACTACTCTAATATTATTTTTGAATGGTTTCTCTTCATACTTTGAATCATTCTAACTTAGTATAGATTTTGTATGCACATATTGACATCTTTTTCTTGATAATCATTAAAAATAACTAAAAAATAGATAACAATAAATTTTAAAGAAATACCAATGATATATATTTTCTATTTTATTCTAAATAAACCATAATTTTAGAAAATACATTTAGATCCACTTCCTATACAAGAAAAAGAAAATCATTTCATGGATATAATGAACCATGTTATGGTCTCATCAGACTCAAAACATGGTGATATTACTCTAAATGGGAGAATGTCTTATATGCCTAAATAGGACAAGAAGGAGGTAATTAAAAATAAAATCCATTCCTTATGTCTTGATTGATGGGGTAATATTAAAAAAGGACCTTTATGTCATGCTCTTGAGGTGTGTAGAAACTACTCAAATTAACAAGCTCCTAGATCAGTTTCATGATGGACCTATAAGAGGACACTTTATAACCAAGACCATAGTAGCAAGGATCATAAGAGCATGCTATTTTTGGTCAATTTTATTTAAGGGATCTCATGATTGGGTTAGGAGGTGCCAAAAATGTGCCATGTTCATAGGCAAGTAAAGACTATTTGCCTTACCTCTCAACCCTATTCATGTGGATTAAACCTTCATGTAGTGTGGCTTAGACTTTGTAGGTATGATTCACCCCCAATATAGTATAGGACATAAGTGGGTTTTAACTATTATATATTACTTTACTAGGTGGGTGGAGGTAGTTTCACTTAAGGAAGCAAATGAGAACTTAGTTTGAAGTATTATGATAGTCTAGTGACCATATTTAGGGTCTCTTCTACCATCATATCAAATAATGCACTAGCCTTGTATAGTGTAAAGGTGAGAGAGTGGGATCTTAACTATGGAATTTACCTTAGTTCTTCAACTAACTATTATCCACAAGCAATGGAATTATAGAGTCCACCAACAAAAATATGATTGGGATATTAAGAAGAAAAATGGAGGATAACCAAAGGGAGTGGAATACAAATATAAGGACATCCTTATGGGGAAATAATACTACTCCCAAGAGGTATATTGGATATTCACCATATTTTATTGTCTATGTAAAAGAGGTGAGTCTTCCCATATCATCGAATCTACTAGCCTTGTAAATTACACACCAACTTGAACTCATGGACTGTGATGCAATGGAGGTAAAGAGGAGTGAATTGAGGGGTCTAAAGGAGATAAGGGATGATTCTATGCATTCCATGCTATGTAATCAATATTGGGTCAATATATAATTTGACAAGAGATGTTATTCAAAGACCTTCTAACAAGATGATTGATAAGCCCTATAAATGTATCATTATCATGCCCATTTATTGTACTCATCCTACTTGTTTACCATGCTTTTGAACACTTTTTCATATAGTTTCCTATATTCATAATCCATATAGCAATATGTTTTCATACTCTTTTAAATAGTTAAAATTATGTATTGAAATTAAATATATGATGGTTGTCTATTGCTTTAGGATGTTTTTTTCTATAAATGTGTTTTGAAGATGTTTTGGAGAAATAGTTAATAGCATGGAGTATCCTGCATCAAAAGGAATCTCATTACACAAACCATCCTATAGTCACTACGTGACCAAAGATATAGATGAATAGATTTTGATTCTCTTCTAACTAAATCATAAAAATAACTCTAATATTTATGGAGATCAATAAGGAAGTGGTTTAATAATGAAACAATGTTATTTGTCTTGAAGCAAAGTCACAAGATTCACATGAAGGATGTCTTTAGTGATAAGAACCAATTTTGGTTATCTCAATTCAAATGTATCTTATAATAGATTATATATATATATATATATATATATATATATATATATATATATATATATATATATATATATATATATATATATATATATATAAAATAATCTCCTCTATGGTTTATGAATATGTAGTATACAAATTTAGATATATAGAAAATAGTATATGTTGAATAGAGATTATTAGAAGTACATTATGTTAAGCAATTGTAATTGTAATTTCATGCAATAATTCATTACTATCTTTTGATTAATATGACTGAGAAATTCTAAGTTAAATTTAGTGTTGTAAGAGGAAGGGTTGAAGCTAGAGTTGGAAGGACTAAGGGCCCCCTTTGGAAGGTTGTAGCAACAATCTAACCTATTTGTTTAACTAAGCATGTTATTTCATATCCTTAAGCATTGTGTGTTTCATTTCTAAGTTGTGTGATTTACATTATTTCTTAGATTAAATTAGGGAATTTTTCATGCATAATCATTCATTTTAATGTACTTTGTTTTCATTTCAAGCATATCATTTACTGCACTTCAGCATCTTAGATATAATTAGTAGAATGTCAAATTATAGATTAAGTGTGCACATATAGTAACATCATTCTATTAAGTATACATCTATGGGTTAGCATTTAAATGAGGTAGAAGGTAAAAATATATGGTTACTCTCCTTATTCATTTTTTATCAAGATAAGTATATCTAATTGTGAATCACCTGCTAGTCATTTTTTGTACCATTGATGGGGAAGGGTATCACACACTTGTAATCTCTAGTATTGATAGCAATTATTTTTGGATGTTTATTATTTTTCCAAAGATTTTTATTTTTATATATTGAATATTTCCTAATTTCATAGTTTAAAATTCCCTTTTTTAAATTATGATAGTGCAAATTTTCAAAAAACCCCATATTACTAACCTTGTGTAGGCAGGGTGGGCAAAAAGTTAAAAAAATTGGTTAACGTATGAAAAGTGAAGGGGAATATATAGGAAGATTTTTTTCTTGAATCATCAAATTTTACTAAAATATTGGATATTCATCCTAAAAAACCTAAGGAGCATAAAAGAGTTCTTGAAGATCGCTCATAGTTGTCAATAGAAGAGGTAAAGAAAGAAGAATTTTTGGTCAGACTGGTTACACAAGTTAGAGACCTTGAAGAGGTTAATACTCCTAGAAGAGACCTACAGGAACCACCTCTAATAATTCCCACCTTATCACCTCATACTCAAGAATCTGAATTTTGCTTCCCTCCATCACCTAAATTTCTTGCTAAGGAGGCATTTAAAGCTATTCTAGCCCCTAAAAGAAACACCAGGACAATAGAATCTTCCAATTTAGAAAGAATCTTTCTAAAATACTACCTAAATATTTTGAAACCTCCACACAATCCCCATTGTATAAGAATACATACATTCTTAAGGAAAAAGATAAAGTCTCCATCTTCTACACCCCAAGAAATCAAAGAATTGATAGGAAGTTTTAGCATTGGGTAGTAATAACCTCCTATCTACCAACATAAAGTATTCATGGTGAATCAACAATAAGAAAACACTACCAATGAACCTAATAATTTCATAATTCATATACTTAATCTTAATGGAAATGGACCTATAAATAATTTCCCTCACTCTTCCCTTCGTGCTTTCAGGGGAAAAGCATTTTAGGATCCAGATACATTTCTTTTTGAATTTGACATCTTATGCTGAAACTATGATTATAATCAAGATGCTTAGAAACTCAAACTATTTCTAATAATAATCAAAGATGTAACACTTATATGGTTCATGAGACTTGGAAAGGATGTCATTTCTACTTGGGAATAAATAAAGAATTTTTTGGTGAAATACCAATATTATTGTAGGGGTAAAAACTACAAGAGAGATGACATTTTCCAAATAACACAAGTTGATGATGAGTCATTGGAGGAATATATGAAAAGATTTTTGTCGAGCTTGTAAAAATCTAAAAAAACCACAATGGACAAGGAATCAGTCAAGATGATATTCTTGAAAGGAATTAAAGATGATTATCTATAGGCGTTAGATCTAATATCTAGCGGTGATGTTTCTACATTTCCATTTGATGAACTAACAGTTCTATGTATGAACTACTCTAGATCAACCATGAATAAAATTAGGGGAAAAACCCTTATTGAAACATCTATTTTAGACTATCTAAAGAAGAATTTAGAAACTTGATCTAAGATATGAATTAGGACATCATCAGTCACCTAGTTACTCAACTTGATACATTACATATATGGAGAAAGCAAGTAGAAATCTAGAAATCCTTAACCACATATTACCTTGAATATATAAATAAGCAAAAAAATTACACATGTCATTCCATGAAAGCTTGGGTAGCTAGTATCATGGAGGAAAATCCTGAGATAGTGGACCTACATGCCATAGGAGAAGATGAGAACCAAGTGTTTTTCATGGCTCAATAGAAACCATGGGTACAAAGACTAGGTATGCCATGAAAATCTCTATTTGAAAATTTTCAATTTTCAAATAATCCTGAATACAGTTCTTAGATGAATATACCCAATCTAAATTTATCACAAGAAAATTTGTAGTTACCCTAGAATCAGTTACAAATGCAATAGAATGGACAATAGCCTCAACAGGGACAATTCCAAAACTAGCAATGGTTATATCCCTCTAATCTATGGAAACAACAATGGAGAATAAATCAAGGCTTTCCCTAACAAATGTAATAACCACAATAATGAACCATAATTTCAAACACTTATTAACCTATTAAAACCACTTAATTACCCACCCAACCCATCCCTAATCCTACCAATAAGTTGGTACAACTAACACAATCCACTAAAATAATGTAATATCCAGCATACACCTTGGATATTAATCAAGTTCAACTTTGCTTAGGTCGTGTTCTTCCATAACCCACCTCACCCATAATCATAGAAAACTTTGAACTAGATCCAGTCCATACTAATCCATATCCACCCATAGCCAACCTTGAGCCAAGTCCATTAGAAAATCAAAAATAAACTGACAATCCTCTTTTTCTAAAGAGATTGAGCATATCATGTCCTGAACAAGAGCCTGGATTTGATATCTTAAGATAACTCAAGAATGTGTGCATAAAAATCTTACTCTTTCAAGAAATAAATGATGTTCCTATCTATAATAAAGTTGTTTGAGAGCTATGTTGAGAAGGATCCTAAAATAGTCTAGGTCATTAGCCATTAGTTAGATATTATGTTGTGAAATATAGTTCCCCCCATATATTATAATCTGGGAAGCTCTATAGTTAATGTTAGAATCCATGGCCAACCCATCTCTAATAATTTAATCTATTTGGGTACAACCATTAACATGATGACCATAGAGGCCATGAAATAATTGAAGCTTACCACTCTTCATCCAACACTTGCCATCCTCTAGATGGCTGATAGATGAACTGTTAAGCTTGAAAGAAGTGTTGAGGACCTAATTATCACTATAGATTCTTGGTAATATCAAATAAAATTTATTGTCTTTTAGCCAAAGATAAATTTAGGGGGTTACCCTCTCATCCTTGGTCACCTATGGTTGGCCACCACTAATGCTTTTATTGGATATAAATTAAAAAAAATTGCTAATTTTTAATGGAAACAACACCAAGAAATTGGTGTTGTATCCACCAACTCAGCCTTGAACTATTGACCAATCCCTTAGATTAATAACTTTGAGAAAGCTATCTCCTTGTAGACTCTTAGCATAGTTGATCAGAGTCTAGCACTGTAGGCCCAAGAAGAAGACACTATCCTTATTGGTATCCTGCAAAACACCTATCGATAGGATCTTATAGTAACCAACTTATTAGAATGTACACCATGCCCTCTTTAGAATACCTTTCTTATGAATGATTTTGTTGAAACTACAAGAGACATTTGGGCATTCCATCAATTATTTCCCTATCAATGTACTTATGATCCTTTAATCACCAATGTAGAGACCATGCTTTCTTTAATAAAGCAAGTAGAGACCCTACCAAACAAACCTCTCAACATCATCACTTCCTTAACATCTCAACAAGAAAATTAGTTACTTACAATATTGATAAGGCACACAACAACATTTTCATAATATTATCATGACATGAGATGAATACCCCTATATTTATGCATGCATCATATTTACATTAAATAAGAATGTAAACCTATTATCCAACCCCAATGATGAATAAATGTTACATTCAAAGACATTATCAAAACCAAGTTGTAAAAACTCTTGGATGGAGGATTTGTTTATCCTATCTCAGATAGCTAATGGATCTCTCCCTTGGTCATTATCCCTAAGAAAGGGGACAAATGGAATATTTGTGTTGACAACAAAAAGTTAAATGTTACTACCAGGAAGGATCACTTTCCTCTTCCATTTATTGATCAAGTGTTGGATACATTATCAAGGAAGTAATTTTCTTTCTTAAATGGATATAGTGGTTATAATTAAATATGAATTAATCCACAAGACCAAGACAAAACCACTTTTACTTGCCCTTGGGGAACCTATGCATATGTCATATTACCATTTGATCTTTGTAATGCCCTAGCTACTTTTTAAAGGGCTGTGTTGAGCATATTTTCTTATCTCTAACACAATTGTGTTGAAATATACATGGATGATTTCACTGTCTATGGGTATACATTCAAAGAAATGTTGACCAACTTGGAGAAATTTCTTCAATGTTGTTAGGGCCATCAATTATCTCTAAGTAATGAAAAGTGTTACATGGTTATGACTAAAGGGATTGTGTTGAAAAATCACATATCCCTTGCTAGAATTCAAGTTGACATAGTAAAGATAAGTATTATCAAAGATATAACCACACCAAAAAATCAAAACTATGTTAGAAGTTTTTTAATACATGTTAGCTATTATATATGATTCATCAAAGATATTAGTAAAATTTCCACCTCATTATTTAGATTGCTTACTAAAGATGTTAAATTTACATGGATTGATGATTGTTAAACTGCCTTTCAGCAACTCAAAGACCTACTCATAATATCTCCTATTATAAGAGGGCATGACTAAAATGAGCCTTTTCACATTCATATAGATGCATCTAACACTAGTTTAAGAGTTGTTCTTGACCAAAATGATGAATCTCTGAGTTATGCAATCTATTTTATCATCAAAAAGTTTTAAGGGGTTGAAATCAAATATAGTATAATGGAGAAGGAATTTCTAGCCACCATCTATGCCATCAACAAATTTCAACACTACATTATTGGTTACCAAGTATTCATCCCCACTGATCATGCATCAATAAGGTATTTAATAAACAAACTTGTTATAAAGGGAAGGATAATTCATTGGTTGCTTTTACCATATGAATTTGTTATCACCATTATGGATAAAATAGCTAAGGATAATGTATTAGAAAATTTTATATCTTAGTTGAAAAATGATGAGCATAGTCCTATTGTTGATGATTTCTTTTCCTAATGAACATTTATTTTTTGTAACAATTCAATCTCCTTGGTTTGTAGATATTGCTAACTATCTTCCTATAGGATCACTACCACAACATTTTTCACCTAGGAATAAACAACACCTGATGCAAAATAATAGACATTATTCCTAGATTGAAGGATATCTCTTGATCATTGGACTAGACTCAGTTATGAGAAGATGTATTCAAGAAGATGAAGCTTATGACATTCTCATAGCCTACCATGATTAGCCCTATAGGGTTCATTTTTCTTCCAAATGTACTACCATGAAAGTACTCACTACTAGATATTATTATCCTTCTTTGCATAAGGAGCCATAATGTACACATGTATATGTGATCAATGCCAATGTATAGGAAATCCCACTTGCTTTGATGAAATGCCATTACAACCACAATCAGTTTTAGAATCCTTTGACAAATGGGAACTAGATTTTGTAGGTCCCATTGATATTAAATCCAACAAGAAGGAATACATACGTGCATTGATTATGTCACCAAATGGGTAGAGGTTAAATATTTAACACATGCCTAAGATGAGAAGGTAGCTAAGTTCCTCTATGAATAAATCTTCACCCACTATGAAGTTCCAAGAGAGATCATCATAGAATAAGGGCCAAAATTTACAATAGACCTCATAACTACCTTGGTTAAATAATATGAAATCAAACATAAGAAGTCTACCCCTTACCATACTCAGTCAAATGGTCAAGTGGAAGTGAAAAACTATGAATTGGAAAATATCCTCACAAAAACTATCAACTTGCATAGAAAATATTGGTCAACTCATCTTCTATAAGTAGTTTGGGCTTACAATATCACTTGGAAAACCATAATTGGTTTCACTCCATATAAAATAGTTTATGTTAAAAAACCTATTCTACCCATTGAGTTTGAACATAAAACATTAAGGACAATACTTGATTTGGGATTAGATATTTCTCAAACTCAACAAGATAGGATCATGCAGCTGAAAGCACTTCCTCATACTATAATAGTGAAAATACAACATGTAGGATGGCATGATAGGAACATCAAGACTAAGAATTCCCAACTATGAGACTAGGTACTTCTTTTTGACTCTAAATACAAGGATCATAAAGGAAAGTTGTATCCTAGATGGCTTGGGACTTACGAGATTAATCAATTTTTTGATAATGGATATGTAAAGCTCAAGACCATTGACTATGTTTTATTCCAACTTCTTGTTAATGGCCACAATCTCAAGCTATATAAGAAACTATATTCCAAGGAAACTCTCACTCTCTAACTTCTTGAAGAGCAACATCCATTTATTCTTCACAAAGCAAATCAACCTATTCCTACAGCCAAAGGGTATTTCTATCAACCATTCTATAATATTTTCTAAGAGTAATAAATCTTTATATAGACAATGACAAGACATTAATAATGGATTGATTCAAGTTGAATAAAATCCTACCCTTTGGATTCTTGTGATTTCAATTGAGTTTGGACTAAAAAATCTAAAAAAAAAAAGGAAAAAAAGAGAAAAGACACTACTAAAATAAAAATGTTTTGTTTTCACTTATTTTTTATTTAAAATTCATTCCCTTAGAGTATAAATGCATTTTTATTATTTTTATAGGATGGAAAACTTGTCATTACAAGTGAAATAATTACCATTGTAGGATCAAACTTGTTACTACAAGATAACACTTGATACTATAAGATGCATATCTTTCTATAGGATGTCTTCCTACATTCCATCTTACATAAAGCATTTGATCCTAATAAAATTATATCATATGCTAGATCACCACTTCACATCATCATTAGCTTATTTATGAAAGGTATTTCTACTAGAAATATGGTAATTATTCTATATTTATTTTTTGTCGTATATTTTAATTATTTCTAAAGATGATGAGACTTAATGCTTCAATGCACCACCTTATCCTCTCCTTATCATGCTAACTTACCAACTTCATCATTATTGATGTGACCATTGACACAAATTTTAATACTACCCCTTACTCTTTCCATGAGTGTTTTGTGCACGTCAGTTTTATCCCTCAAGGACAAGTGACAGATTAATTTGGGATGGGGAGATTTTCCATGAATTCAAAAATATTATTTCACCTCCTAAATCCAAAGTTTCAAATCATTCTAATATTACCCAAAACTCTTACTACAAGCACCTAGACATATAAACTCACACAATATGGGAGGAGATTTGTTGAAACATGAACCACTGGATATCACCCCCTTGACCAACAACCCAAAAATCTTGGCCTTGTTATGGCATATAGGGAGAGCATAGTATTTAAAGAAAATATAGTCCTTGGATGAAGGAATTTTGGATGAATTTTATCATATATTGGATAATATCCTATCCATGGTAAAAGGGATGGAATTAAAGATAGAAATAGCCATCAATAGAATAATGAGACTACCTAGAATAGGGGAGTAATGGTAAGATAAATATGTTGCTGAGGTTGAGAGATGACAATTTAGGAGAGTAAATGAATGCCTATAAACCTCAAAATATGCCACCATAAGGTTGTCTCTACCAGGAAAATGGGCTAAGGTTGCTAAGTTTATCTCTAGATATTTCATCTATGAAGGTATTATATGCTACATGGCCTACACTTCAAGTTCCTAAATCATTTGTGGCATAGAATGGAGATAAACATTCTTGAATTTTTACTTCACATGATCAGAAAAAAATTTAAGGATTTTTAAAAAGGTAATTCTAAAGCTCTCTCCCACCATTGTCTCATCCAGTTAATTGTTTAAGACTATTTGCAAAGTACTAGACCCAACATTAGTTGAGAGTAATTTCTCCAAGTACCAAGAAATAAAGAGAGTGATAGAGAATGAATGAACTAGAAGTAGAATTAGAGATTTAAGAATAAAGATTAGAAGAATAAGCCCCCCTATAAAACCATAATAACCTTTAGTAGAAAACCTTCCTAAAACCACACAAGAACCTACAAAAGAAGGTATTCCTACAATAACACAAGAACCTACAATAAGGACTGAAGAAGGAACTTCTAGAGGTAGGGAATCTAGAAGGAAGAGGAATAAAATCATTCTCTGGCCTAATTCAAATTATTTTATAGAAGAACTTCCACCTTTTTCCAAGAAGATCAAGGTAACCCCTACTCCTCATAGATCTCATATATTGAAGAGAAAGATGAGAACTAAACCTTCTTCTATTATTCAAATAAATGAAGAATCTTGGGAAGAATGAATTATTAGTAGTAATGAATCTTTAGAGATTAAAATAGATAGGGAAGAATTTTCTCCAATATTCTATCAAGAAAAATAAAAATAAATTGAGCATAGTATTGAAGAATTACATCAGGAAGAAGATCATGTTGAACATAGTTTTGAATAATTATATGAGGAACTAGTATATGAAGAAGTAGAAGAATAATTTCATGAGGAATCCATGTAGGAAGAAGTTGAAAATTTTGAGTAACCTACTACACAAATTGAATTTTCTACTCTTGAGCAAGCCCTACAAGAAATTGAGAAACTAAGGAAGCAGTTGTAAGATAAATCTAGTGGAGGTTTTGATGCACTTGCTGTAATAACTTTTTAGTTATAGCCCTCAACCAAAGATCATCTTATAGTCATCATTATAAAACCTTCTATAGAGGTCAATCAGAAAGAGGAACCTAAATTTTCCCCTAAACTATCACTCCTATAGCAAGAGGAAGCAGTTGTAAGATCAATCTGGTGAAGGTCTAGATGTACTTACTATAATAACTTGTCAGTTGTATCCCTCATCGAAGATCATCCTAAAACCATAATTTCATAACCCTATATAAAATTCAATCAGAAACAAGAACCTTTTTAGAGGTATCACTCTTATTTTTCAATATCTTTTAAACTATTGAATTGGATGAATAATCAATTTGAATCTCTAAAGGAACTGAGGAAAGAAAATAGGAAATTAAAAGAGGAAAATAAGTTGAAGGAAGTTAACATCACCAAAATAAAATAAAAAGTTGAGGACATGGTTGGTATAACACAAGAAATCCTTGATTGTATGCCTCTTGTAAAATTTTAATTAGTTTATCTTGAAGAACATTGGCACAAGTTGAGGTTTATGAGAATTTATTTTGATATGCCCCATGAAGTTATTGATCCCATTTCCTTATTTTCTATTTATAGAATAATTTCATAGGAAGAACAAGCACAAATATGTGAGTTCTACCTACATAATTATGTTGTTTTATATGATATAAAGTAGAATCCCAATTTATTGTTGGAGATGTCCAACTACAGGGACTTTCATCATATTTGTTGAATGAACAAAGAAGAGAAATAGTAGAATATAGGAAAAAGGAGAATTAGATTCAAATGATCATCAAGAGTAAATCAATGGAACCTAATGTTGTTTTATTAGAATGGGATAATATCATGTTGAAGAATGAAGTAAGAACTTGGTTTGGTATGAATTGTGATAAGGTTCAAGATTTTTATTTAGGATTGAGATCTTTTAATGCTCCTACTATAAGAGAATCATGCACTAAAAGATAGAATGAGATCACCCTAGCATTAAGATTGATGGATCCTTATTCCCATTTTAATTTAAATGTAGCATTTACCAGGACCATAAAATACATTCTTCTTGTCAGTGACATAGGATTGTAATTATTCAACCTAAATTTTTAGCCACCCCTATTCAGGTACCCTATTTCAGATTAGGAAAACAAAACCCTAGTGGATGAAGATAGAGAAGCCAAAATTTAGAAACCATTTGAGCACAGACATATATTTTACGTTCTCTTTGCTAGTGGTGTTATATATCCCATGGATTTTAGAGTTATTTGTGAATTGGGAATGAACAAGTATGGTGCTCGAGGTCGAGAAAGATCTTAAGTTGGGGGGTTTGATGAGCCCCATAATTATCCTATTATTTTTTCCATATATTGTACTCATCTTACTTGTTTACCATGCTTTTGAAAACATTTTCATATAGTTTCCTAATTTCATAAACCATATAGCATTATTGTTAGTGTAGGCATTTTCCCACTTAGTGGTTTTACCTACACATCTTTTCAGCTTACTTGGGTTAATTAATTAAGTAATTAGGGGTCATTTACCTTTAAGTGGGTTCTAATTATGAATAAGGGTTTTACCTTTTTGGTGACCTAATTTTTCCCTATATGTACTTTCTTCTTCTTCTAAGTTGGTTAATTCAAACATTTCCTTTGTGATTTTTTTTGTTTTTAGAACTCTCACTCTACCTCTATAGGAATTCAACATTACTACATGCTTGCTATTCAGAGATCTTGGTGAACTCTAACATGGTACTATAGCTTTCTTGATAGATTCATGCATTTTTATTCTTTGGCATGATCCTCCTACATTTTCCATTGTTGGTTTTTCTTCTGTACGGCCACATTTTGACCCTAGGGGCATGATTATTATCTACCTTGAAACTCATATCAATTGAACTCATATAAAAAATATAGCTTCATATTCCTTGTTGGTTTTTCAAGATCTCAAATGGGTCTCTCTTAGATTTTTGAGAAAGTTCATAGATTTTCTAGAAATCAAGTTTTCTTCTTCCTAGTTAGACATTTATATAGATGAGTAGAAGATCTTACAAATCTAATGACTTAAGTAATCAAAATTCACAACCCTAGTAACTTGGAAATAATTAGACTTCACAACCCTATTAACTTACTTAGAGAAGTAATCAAACTTCTAAAACCTAAAAATTTTCTTAGAGTAGTAATCAAACCTCTGAAACTTGACAACTTGCTTGGAGAAGTAATCAAACTTTTGACCCCTGACTACTTGCATGTAAATCAGTTGCAGTCATCTAAAAGCCTAAATTAGAATCTATTTGAAAACTTGTGTTATATTTATTAGAAACCCTAAAGTTTTAGTTATTCAGAAGCGCAAAGTTACAATTGTTTGAAACCCTAAAGTAGAAGTGTTTTAAAAACCTGAGTTAAAGTTACTTGAAAGCCTGAGCAAGTAAAGCATGTTCAAAACCTTGTACAAGTAAAGCTTCTTTACAACTCTGATCAAGTAATGCATCTTGGGAACCCCAATCAAGAAAAGCAAGTTAGAAAACCTGAGTAAGTAAGGTCAATAAACTTATGTGACATTTAAGAAAGTGTCAAATTTTAAATAAAAGGTAATGAAGAAATAGATTTAAGTTTTTGCCACCTTTTATTTTTGGAAGAAAAAACAAATCTAAAAAAAAAATCTATTTTTGGAAAGGGTTTAGGAATATATGGGAGTAAGAAATTGTAAGTGCCATAAATTTTAATTTGTAGCTCCATTTTGGGTGTTATTTTTTTGAAAGTGCATAATTTTTTAAGCTATATGCATTAGTGGTATTATTTTTGGTTTTTTAAGGTGTAATGGCTTAAATATTACTTCATCTCTATTGTACTCTCTTTAGGATGTATTATTAGTTGAATCTGACATCCCTTTAGTTATTTCTACTTATGCACCTACTACTCAAGATGCATTTTTTGTTGAATTTGATGTCTATAAAGGCATGTTTGTATTTGAAACATCCAAGGGGGTCATTGCTGATAGTTTTAAGGGGGTACTATGTTATGTTGTGCATTCTTTCTTTTTCTACATTATTATTTATTTACTATAATAATCTTTGCTTCTGCACTATGGATTCACTCTCTCTTAGTCTACTTATGCCATTTAATTATCATGAATGGAAACCTAGAATGGAAATCATATTGTAATTCAAAGGTTACCATAAAATTATAATGTACACTAAGACTAAACCTACTGATGTTGGAGTGAAAATCAAATGGTTTAACCATTATGATAAAGTTCATGGACTACTGTGTATTTTCATCTCCTTAGATCTACTCTTTCACATTGAATCTACCAAAACACCAACTGAAGTATGGGCCCAACTCACCAAGCTCTTTAGAGTGTAAGATGTGAAGAGAGGACTTGAGTTAGAAAATGAGCTTATTATATTTAGCCTAGATGACTTCAATACTCTTTAGAAATTCTTCACCAAGTTTAAAATTTTGAGATTTTAGTTGAAAGCATGTGGAATTAACAAGAAAGATAAATAACTTTTTATGTCAATACTCTCTAAAATAGGTCCTAAATATGATATATTTGTGTCAACTTTCCATACCACTAAGAGTTCTCTTGAATTTTTATCCAATTCAAGAGCAAGATAAGTTTACATAGATGGGCACAATGAAGTCATCTAAATCTCATGCACTACTTGTTTAGAAAGATAAGGCTTCTAATAATAGAGAGAGAAAGTAAGCAAGAAAAATGTTGAAAAGGGTGAAAATATTTCTACCTCCAAATCAAATATTGTGACCTCTTTTTCTAGTCACAAGCCTAAGAAATATTGGATCACATGTGGGCATTTATCAGGTAAGCATGATGAGAGTAAATTTTTGAAGAAATAAATTGACCACCTACTATCCTTATTATTCAAAATAACATAAGTGTTCTAGATTCTATCAAACCATCTTCATCAACCCATGAATCCACTAAGGCAAATGACTCTGGAAAAGAAAAGGCAAAATAGAATAACAAAGGGAAATAAAAAAGAAAATCCTTAGTTTCATTGGTGCCTCCAACTCCTCATACATGGGTCATTGACTTTGATGCTTCACATCACATAGCCTCTTCATAGATTGAGTTTAATTCCTTGGAACCATGTGATATGTCATTTATACAACTGGGTGACAACACTTCTAAAAATGTTTTGAGGAGAAGGTCTATTGAAGTGAGTGGTATAACATTCAATGATGTTCTAAGTGTTCCCTCACTCTCAACTAATCTCCTATCAATCTACTAGATACTCACCTTGGTTTGGGCATGTGAGTTAAATTCACTCCAAATTTAGTATACATCATGGAATTACATAGTAATACTATTTTAGCTATGGGAATGGTTGATCATCAGACTTGGCTATATATATTCTCATACTTTGCTTCTAACTTTCCTTCAAATTCTTAAAATTCCTCTTTGGACTCACCTATACCTATTGGCACTTCTGAGCTTGAGCATTTTTTTATATTGACAACTCTTCTTCTATAGATGACTATAGTAGTGAAGTGGACACACCCCTACCATCTCCTTGTCACCTTCTAGATATTCAAGAGTTAGTGCCTAATCCACCTACCTCTAGTCTACTTCCAAAATTATAGGGAAATAGTTTACTAATCTAAGATACATCTGACATCGAACAATCTATTCCATAGTTATAGATAATTCCATAGACCTTTTTCACCTCTACTCTAGTGGACCATCTTAGCATAGAGTGTTTGTCCCATATACCTCACATTATGAGAATCATTCCTTTCATAGTAATTATACCTTAGTTGAAGATCCATTAGGTACTTGGCAGATAAACTCATTATTTTAGGATGAAAAACTCTTCACTACATCTACTTCTAATTCATAGTCACTTCCAAGCATTATTCTAGGGGACAACAGGTGGCTACATTCAATTTTAGACTTTAGTGGGGATTATTTTCTCTCTTCTCTTCTTTGCCCTCTTTTGGGGAGGAGTTTTGTTCCTATGGGTTTTCTCCTTTACCCCAATTTATAGGAGTTATATTGTGCTTGGGAACCTCATCAGGCCTTTTTGTCTGGACCTAATTGTTCTACCCAACCAAGCTACACTTTAGGTGGTGTTAGTGTATAAATTTTCCCACCTATTGGTTTTATCTACATGTCTTTGCAACTTACTTAGGTTAATTAATTAAGTCAATAAGGATTATTTACCTTTAAGTGGGTTTTAATTATGAATTAGGATTTTACCTTTTTGGTGACCTAATTTTACCCTATATATACTTTATTCTTATTCTAAGCTATTTAATATGAACATTTCCTTTGTGTAATTTTATTGTTTTTGGATTTCTCATTCTACCTATATAAGAATTTAACATTATTGCATTCTCGATATTCAGATATCTTGGTGAACTCTAGCAATTATGTTTTCCAACTCTTTCATATAACTATAATTGTGTATTAAAATTAAATATATGATGGTTGTCTACTAATTTAGGATTATTTTTATATAAATGTTTTTTGAAGATGTTTTAGAGAAATAGATATATATTATGGAGCATCCTACAGTAAAAGGAATCTCATTATATAGACCATCCTATAGCCAGTATATGACCAAATCCATGGATGAATAAATTTTAATTCTCTTCTAACTCATAGAAATTAATCTAACCTCTATGGAGCACAATAAGGAATTGGTTGAAGCATGAAAAAACCTTATTTGTCCTATATCAAAATCATAAGATTCACACAAAGGATGTCTTTAGCAAAAGGAACCAATTTCAGTTATCCCAATTTGAATGTATCTTAGAATATATATATATATATATATATATATATATATATATATATATATATATATATTCATAAAACAATCTCTTCTGTGGTATATAAATATGTAACAATAGAGTTGAGATATATATAAAATAGTATATGCTGAATATATATTATCAAAAGTACATTGTTTTAAGCAATTGTGATTGTAACTTCATGCAGTAATTTGTTATTTCACTTTTAATTAATATGAGTGAGAAATTATGAGTTTAATTTAGTGTTGTAAAATGAAGGGTTGAATATAGAGTTATAAGGAGGAAGGGCCCCCTTTGGAAGGCTATAGCAACAATCCAACCTATTTGTTTAGTTAAGCATGTTATTTGATTTCCATAAACATTATGTGTTTCATTTTTGAGTTGTGTGATTTACATTCTTTCTTAGATTCAATTAGGGAAGCTTCCATGCATAATAATTTATTTTACTATACTTTATTTTCATTTCAATCATTTTATTTATGATACTTTAACATCATAGATATAATTAGCATAATGTCAAATTAAATATTGAGTGTGCACATATAATGGCATCATCCTATCAAGTCTATATCCTTGGGTTAACATTTAAATGAGGTAGAAGGTAAATATCCATGATTACTCTTCTTGTTCATTTTTTATCAAGAGACGTATATCTAATTTTGAATTAGTTGTTAGTCAGTGACATTGTACTCAAGTGGGATGAACACCATGACAAGCCAGGTAAACATTCAAAATTTGATAGTCTTTGGAGTTGACCATATGTTATTACCAGATGTAAAGAGAATAATGCCTTCCAATTATCCAAGCTGAGGGGATTAATAACTCCTTATACCTATCCATGGGGTGTTCCTCAAGTATTATTATTATTAGGATCACAAAACCATCTTGTACATAGTAGTTAGGTTTATTTCTTCCAAGTGATGTACCACATGCCTTGTTAGTTATTTATTTGGTTATATTATTGTTGCTCTTTTTTTTGTGTCATTTTTTTCTCCTTATGTCTTGTTATGTATCTTGTAGAGATTTTTAAGGTACTTGAGGTCTACAAGGTATTAATCATGAGGTGATAGTTTAGTCAAAGAGTCTTCATCTAGGCATGTGTGTTGTAAAAGAGATCATGGGTCATTATAATCAGTAGACATTTCAAGCCTTCAAAGTCACTAATAATGTTGACTTATTTCTTTTCTTAATCCTATGAAGGATTCAACCTATGTTATAATAACCTAAACTCACCTTGGTCACCCCTTCATGCTTCTTGAAGTGTCAATCTAGTTCTAAAGAAGGACCAAAAGTCATCATGCCAAGGTAGTAATTTCAAGTGATAAGTAATGTCAAGGTTGGTTATGATAGTAGTATTATACACCCTTTTTAGTGTGTTTCAAATGATCTCCTTATTATTTATCATGTATAAGGATCCATAATAGGACTTAGGGTATTTTTAATAGTCTAAATTTTCTCATAGTGAAGAGGACCCACTATTACAGCTTATGACCCATCATGAATCCATCTAGTATGTTAATAGACTAAAAATTATGATGAGATCAAAGGATTTAAATAATGTTATAAAAAATTTGGAGTAACTGTTTTTATGTCCATAGTATGTTTTAAAGTACCTTTGATGGATATTAAGGTCACATTATTTTGGACCTTCACTTGAGATCACATCTATTACTTACAAAGGGGTGTTTAACCATAAGATGATACTAGTTTGACCCAAAAAAACCAATAAAACCATAAAACATTCCCTCAAAGGTCCCCATGATCACCATATTTCCATGATCAAATGGTTTTATATTTAAAGGGTGTCTTCTCAAAATTCAAAATGTTTTTACTATCCACCAAAGGGGCCCCCACATGGGAAACAATGCATCTCCAACTTCTCCATCCATACTTCATATTTTTAAATGAATTTGACCCATATTTTACATCCTTTTACCCACTAATAACTTTTTAAGGTCTAAAAACCTAATAAAATATAGGAAATTGGTGTTTTATAGGAGTTTTCAAGCAAGTATGGATCTATATAGTATGAACAAAGGATATATAGAGGATATTCATTATATGCATTAGGTGAGATAATATAGGTATTATAATCTAATAAGATATAAAATTTGATCCATTTATTCCATCAAGATCTTTGGTAGCCTTCAACAACTAGTCAGGGCCTTGTTCAGTATAGACATGAGAGAGAATATGGAAACGTAAGATCTTGGATAGAGGAAGGGGGTATAATGTAATTATAATATTTGGTATTGGTTTCCAATATAATTATGTTTTAATTATGAACAAAGGTTAATAACTTAAGGCAGTTAGACTAGCCTTCTACATCCACATAAGGTAAATATTTGAATAATTTCAATGTACTTTTGGCATATTTGATAAAAATAATGATTATACATGTCTTTTTAAAGTCATGAAGATACTTATATTTCATTATCCACCCTTAACTCACATGTGTGAGCCTATGTAAGCAAGAAACATCTAATTTATCATAGGCTATAGACTAAAGACAATGTTTCCTTGATGAAGAAGAGCATCCAATACACATATCTAAGAATGAACAATGATTTAAGGTTTGATAATGGTTTATTAAAGTTGTTCAAATATTTTTTCCTTATTCTTACAGGTGGATTGGTTATATGGACCTTTAGCTCTCCCAAAATTTTGCCTTCAAATAAGTATGATTGTGTAGTTGGAACTATTTACAAATGACCATAAAGTGTTACATTATAATGGCTATTGGAGGTCATTAGAACACTATGGAGTAATAAGTGTGGTTTTCATGTAGAAAATTCCTTATTTGAGGATGATCATACCTCATTATATCCTTCATAAGTAATAAATATCTCTCAAACACCTTCATAAACCTATTTAGTAGAAGTTAAGTTTATTAGTATAAGTTAAGGTTTTCATAGAATATTGGGTTTCAATTTCTCACTCCATATGTATAATTGATGAAATCCAAATATTTTTCCCTATTGAGTATGTGAGTAAGGGTGTCTAAAGTCCCTTTAAGTTTTATTAAACATGGGTCATTATTTATCATGGCATCTCTCAAAGAACCTCTACTATCTTAGGGTCTCATCAAGCATTTTCACCTCATAGTAAGCTCTAAGTTCCAATTAAAATATCTATAAAGCCCTATAACTACCACTTAAAAGTTAAAACCTTCTTGACCAAGCATAAATAATGGAGAATAGGTAAAATTCACCATAATTATATCAAAATCCATTTATAATATGATTAATGGGGCCTATTCATGTGTAAGCCCTATTGAGAAAGAATAATGGCCACCTACATGAGACTAGCTCATAAAAAGCCTCCAAAGGATTTCAAAACCATCATATGCAACTGAGTCACAATATACAAAGAAGGGTCATATATGGTTAAGATGGATAACTTAAGGGAGTATGATTTGGATTTAATGAAGTCCATTAGGGTCCCAATCATGACATGGAATCACCCTTCTTACTCAAGATCCTACTTAAAAAAACCCCTTGATAGTAAACATGCCTAGATCACCAAGATAAAAACTACAAATGGTCTACCTCTAACCTTGAATATGAGATGTATTATGCCATGGAAGATATAAATAATACTAAGATGGTGTTCAGACTATAGAGATCATGTTTCTAAGGGTAAAGAGTTTTAAGGAATGACCAAGGTAACTCACTCATGCATATAAAATGATCTAGGTTTACCTAGTCACTTTGGAGTGCATAATCAATGTGAATGGCAATGTCAATAAACATGTAAAGGGCAACCCTAGGGTGATGATGACATCTATACCCCTAAATATATCACATGAGGATGTGACTAAGAAAGAGAGTTACTTGGTCTGAGTTGGATATCTAGAATACATAAGATTTAATAAATACTATATGGATGGGCTTTAATAACATAATTGAGGAGGATAGATCCTAGAGGCTATGGTTAGATCTAAGAACATGTTACCTAAGCTCTAAAATCCATAAAATGTGTAGAGGGAGAGAAGAGACTACCTAAGACTCGAACATAACTAACTCCAAACATTAAGAGATCTAAGAGAGATTGGGATGGTGCTTAGGGTAGATAAAGCATATTGATGAGGTTTTTATGTACACCAATTTATAAATAGGTAGCCTATAAAATTTTAGGATCTTAATGGAGGTAAACTCCAATCTAAGGCATGAGTTTCAAGTATGCAATTTGAATAACTAGGTGATGAAAGATTAGGAAGAACATTTAGGTTGTTAACTAGGACTATACATGGACTGATGATATATAAAAGAGAGTTGAAAAAGCTAGGTGAGTTGGTAGGTGGGTGGCTACTAATATAAAGTGGGTAGATCTTAGAAATAAACTCAAAAATAGAAGGAAGGATAGAGCATAGAATAAGGACTCTATGACTTTAGGAATTACCTTTCATGTTGGATTCTACATGGACAAGTTCTTTTTGAACCAATGTTTGTTGCTAGTAGATGATGCACACACACATACAAATATCGTCAAGTAGTCTGGGATAGTTTGATATGGGAAACTTAGAGATTTGGGCCAAAGATTGATCCTTCTAGAGTAATTGTTGAACACCCATACTTAAGATATTATAAATTAGACCAAGGAGGTATCTAAGATAGTAGTTGCACATACACAGAATACTATATCATTGAAAACACCTCTACACACTTAGAATAATGAGACAATCAACCTACTTTTAAATAATCAATAATCAGTACTAACTTTTCAATAGCTAGTACACATCTAAAATCAGCATATTAATCATGACAAGAGGATTCTTCATAGCTACTACACACTTGGAATTACTAAATTAAACAACCAAAAATATAAAACTTAATTACATAGAATTTAGAGAAAAAATACACCAACACATGTGTGACAATCAAGAATTGATTTTTTTTGTATTGAATTTTATAACCCTTAAATTTAAGGTTACATATGTTTAAATAGACTTGAGGAGGGGTTGTCCTATCCTCCAAGTGCATGTAAAATTATGATTGCATGGTGAAATTATAACCTTTATTGTAATTATAGTTACAAAATTGTATGTAATTTATACATATAGTTAACTTAAAATTGTCAAAAATTAAAGTTAGCCTTTATAATGCGATGCAATGTGTGAATACTTACAAATAATTTAAGTAACTGTCATTTCTAAAAAAAATAGACTGTGCTCACAAAACTAACACCTTTGTATTGATACACATAAAATTGGGATTTGAACTAAGGTTAGGTAGATGTTTTCATGGATGTGTTGATTATTAGAGTCATTTATATTGATACATGTGATAAACTATAAATTACAACATCAATCTTATTCTTCACCTCCAACTCTAGATAACACTTGTGTCCCACATCATGTTATTGTCTGATAATATCTAAGTTGAGTAATGAGGGTTTGTGCATCTTGTTCACCTAATCAAGGAGCTTTTCATGATCCACCTTTGTGTTTTATAAGTTGATCTTGAAGATCTCAATTTCTATCACCTTCTTTATAATAAAAATCAACTTAGCTTTAATGTCTTCAAGTGCTAATCCTTGAAGGATTTTCTTGAAATTCTAAGATGCTTCTTGAAGGAGTTGATCAAAATTATTATACTAATAAGCTTTATTGTACTATCCCTTGCCTTAGATAATTTAAATTCTATTAGTATTTTTAAAATTAGAGTTCCATGTTCTTGATACTTGGGCATTACTACCTCAGCTATTGTGATCCACTCTCTAGCCTCCTGAATTCTGATCACCACTAAGTTGAGGGCATTTGAAGCCTCCAATGGTGTCATTAAGTCCATATGGATATATGCATTATTATTAGTGTAAATAATTAATAATTTCAACCTATTTTTATCTTGATTCAGATAATTAAACAATTTGTGATTCTAAGCTATATGGGGAGCCAAGAGCATTGTAACACTTTGATGTAGCCTATTGAACTTCAATCTCAATCCCTTTAGGGATATGGACTATATTTTTCTACTATTTGAGTTTCTCTAGCTCTTGTTTAAGATCCTATTTGGCCATCTATGTCCCCTCATGTAATGATATCATAGCATCCTTGTGAGTTTAATAAGGGAATTAAAGTCCTCTATATATGGGGACTACCCTAGATATCCATTATTCCTTTTGGATAAGGTAAAAACTTCTTGTATTTCTTTAATAATTATCTCCCTCCTAGATTCATTCTCTAATTTCCTCTTCCTAACCATTTGGATGATTCTCGAGGGCTTATAAATAATGGAAGTTATTGATGGAAATTCTATGATTTTATAATTAGGCTTTTGAGAAGCCTTCAATCTATGATGAACTACCCATGGTGGGATTACTAGTTGGGATGGCCTTATTGAATATGTATCCTTAGTTGTATCATTCACTGATTGATATTTTTTTATTATTCTGAAGCTCTTTTGAGTAGTGAGTCAAAAATGGAGGGATATATGATTTTAGACCAATCTTCACCTTCATATTAGGGGAGTGGGTGGACTATATATAATTTTTTTCCCCTCTTATATTTCCCTAAGGATATGACAATAGTATCTTGGGAGGATGTGGTGGAAGAGATTTACATATGGATCTAGGTGGAAGAGATATTGAGTTGGGATCCTACCAATGGTTTTTCAACCTTTTTATGGTCTTAGGTTAGATTCAGGTAGTCTAGGAGGGCATCTCAATAACAGTGTAAATAATGGATATGGTTAGCATTGAGGGGTAAATTGAAACATCAAGGGTAAAGGTAACATCTTCCACTTTTGGAGTGAGCAAAGGTGTTTTCAAGACAACACTAATGGGAACAAAAAAGGAAACTTGGGAAGAAGGGATTAAAGGCTTGGCATTATTACTAAATTGGTCATCTTTGATTGGTGACTTCCCTTTGTCAGCTATAAGGCTTAGTGATTTTAATTTTTCTAATTATTCCTCTTCCTCTATTTCTTGTTCTACTACTGTTTGTTATTGAAATGAAAATGTGTTTACCTATGGTTCATCAAAAATTGGGTTATTAATGAGGAGAGGATCTCTTGGCTTCATCCTATAGTAGATTTTGGCCTTTAATTATGGGTATGATGCTCGATGAATTAAGGAAATAATAACCTCTAACACTATAAATGTCTGCAATGGTGGTATAACTAGGTAATATTGTCCTTCTACATCAAAAGAGTCTAGGTTAATTGGATATTATTGAGCCCCTCTATGCTCAATTTCACTCACACTAGGATCTTTGCTTACATCCTTAAATATTTGGGGAGCTTATTGCGAGGGCTCCCCTTGTTTCTCTATTTGTTTTTGGGCTATATTACCCTATAAATCTAAATCAATCCATCCTCTAGGGGGTGTTATCCTTGAATGCATCTCTTGAACTAAAATTGATGGTTTTACCTAAATAATATTTAAATTATCTTATTTAATCCTTGAAATTTGTTCCCTTTCTATGACTTTGGCATCATATTTTGTATTTAAGAAAAAAAATCATGGTCATAGGGAACATGCTGGTATGGAATACCAAAGCCCTAGATATGATTTTGAATTTGACCATGTGGATCCCAATATCTATGTGGAAGGGTGGAAAATTTATAGTGTTTCCTCTTATTTCCCATGTCTCTAAAATACTTCCTCATTATTTAACACTTTTTGCCTATTATAATGTGAGACCTATAAGAAATACCTTTCTTCTACTTTATTGAATCCTCTTCCACACTCCGCCAAAGCTAGAATGTGATCACTTGCTCTGAAAGCTTATCTATCATGTACTTGAGAAGGCACAGGGGTTTGAAATTATTTTTAGCAACCATGATCACCGTATAGTTTGGGTATAACTAGTAGTCACTTTGAGGTGCCAATGTATCTATTATACTCTTTGATATCCTAGGTAGTTGGGACTCATAAATAATTTTCCACACCTTTGGGTATACATCCTTGTAAATCCAAATCATATATTTAGTATATGAATATATGTGCAAAAATTGATAGTAATTATAGATTTGATTCTTTATGTAGTCTATAGTTGGGTTCCATAGCTGCCCAAAGTCTCTATATATTGTTCCCATTACTGCATATAATAGTTATGACATCATAAAAAAAATGGATAGATAAATTGGGCCTTTTAAATTTATGCATAATTTGATCCCTTAGTTGGAATATGATAATATCTCCCAAGGGAAAAGTCATGTCAGATGTCATTAACTTATATAGAAGTGGCACCCAATCTAGGTGGAGAAAATGGCTACTTGACATGTATAGTCTATTCAATAGGGTCATCTTGATGAAAATTCCCATTTTTAATTTTATAAAAGGGGTGGGGTATTTTAATTTAAATACCATTGACTCCCCAACAATAATCCATGATCTCAAAACTTTCTCAATTGAATTATGGTTGTTCCATGTTACCATCCTATGCTTATTGAATATGGCATATGGAATCAACAAAGATAAGTACATTTGGAAATCATCACAAGAGATGCAATCCATGACCATATAGTGATCTGTGTGATGTAGTAATGAATCTTGTTTATCACCTTACTACCAAATAACAAGTCCCATAATAGGTTGATACAGGGTTTAACATCAAACTTAGCTACCATGAAGTGAAATCCTTATTTCTTGAGAGAGTAGGTATGTCACAAATTGGAGTTATGCTAGGGATAAATATCCTTCATAATAAAATTCATCAAAAACATAAATGGTGTCCCATTATTTTGAGTACTTATCATACCTATCATTGAATATTTTTGCAGTGAACACGGTGTCTGTATAATCTATGGAATCCTTAATGGAGAAGTAGGATGGTGGCAGTACTCCTCTAAATCTTTAGGATGATGAATCCATTACAATTGTTTGGTTTTCTCAAATTTAGTTTCCTATACTATGAAAATTCCTTTACACTATTTAATTCTTTTTAATGAATTCATAGGTGGCTAGGGATTTGTTCATAAAGTAGTAAATGAGATTGAGATTCTCTTGTAATTAAATGAACACGTCGATAGATAAAAGTTGTTGATATAACCTTTTGCATTCAATTATAATTTATGAAATTTTAATTTCCAACATTCATATGCTTTCTTTACCTACATAATTCAAATATTTTTATTTTAGTTGGTAGGGAAACCACATCTTTACTTTATTTGATAAGTGTTGTGAAGTAGTTCCACTTTGCTAGCTAAGTCTAGCAGGCTTTCAACAGTTAGGAATTAGGAGTCAAGTTTTATTTTGGGATCATGCTAGTAATTATTTTGAGCTAAAGGCTTTGAACACAACCCTTGAATAAAATGTCTGAAGACCAAATACTTTGGAACAATATTTGAACAAAATGTCTAAACAAAAGCTTTGAATAAAAAATTTTGATATCAAAATATTGAATAAGGAAATGTGAATAAGAACAAATCCTTTAGAATAATGTTTGAATAAAATGTTTGATGAAAAATATGTTGAACACAAGTTTTTATGAACAAAAAATTGAACACAAGTTCCAAAGACCAAGATGTTGAGCACAAGTTCTAACAACAAAGATGTTAAACAAAGGAAACCCTAAACATAAGTTGTGAATAAAAGTTTAGATAAACTAAGTCCCTAACTAAATGTCTATTGAAGAATTTCTTGACACTTTTTTTTATGAAAAAAATTCATAACTTAATTTCCAAACAAAATCTTGAATAAGGAGTTCCAAACTTAAGTACTGAACAAAATTTCTAAATGATAAAATCTTGAATAAGATAGTTCCAAATAAAACTAAGTCCAAAAACTTGCATATTACAAAACTCCTAAAATACATTACTAAGTTAGTTTGAAATGTAAAATATCATTACTTGTACTTATAAGTGTTAATATTAAGGAAAAATCTAATAGAAATTTGAGATCTATGTAGAGGAAAACTTAAAAAATAATGACAAATCAAAAAAGTGGGTCCCTATTCTTTTTAAACAAGGAATAGGGGAAATTTGTGTATAATAAATGGTTACTTATAGGGGTAATACTTATAAGTAATTGATAAATTATAACTTTGGTTATAAATTTAAAACCAAAAATGAAATGTGCCATAGAAAAATATTTGAATCATAGATATGAAAGAGACTCCTAGCTACATCATACAACATAATTACCTTCACATCCATAGATCTGTGTATGCTAAAGTGATGTTATTTAACCATTTTTTTTAGGATATTTTAAAATACTTGGAGTATCTTTAGGTTTTGGTCTAGTTATTTTGAATCTCATTAAATCAAGGAAGCTCAAGCATTGCTCTTTTGTTAGCCAGACATTCATAGCTCTGACAGAGATACCTTGGGTTCCTTCTCTCCTCTTCCTTCTTTTTTTTTATCATGATGAATGGTACATTGACCTTATTTCATCATGTGAGCCTTTAATCTCATTTAAATTTTCTTTGGGATTTTTTGATTGATATTTTGAACACATTGGTTCTTTATATATATATATATATATATATATATATATATATATATATATATATATATATATATATATATATATATATATGAATGAAAGAAGGAGAGCCAAAATAATTATAATATGGTGTTTTTAAATTTATATGAAGTATTTGAGAGCAAATTTCAAATACCTAGGAGAAATATTCAATTGTAACACAACCCTTAATGACCTTCATTACATACCCAATCTTGAAGACCTCAAACACAAAAGTATAACCAGTTTGTGGATAGACCCCAAGTTGTGAATCCCTTTATAGTTTACCTTTCCCATATATATGAATTTAATCATATGAGGGAATAATTTATTTGACATATATATATATATATATATATATATATATATATATATATATATATATATATATATATATATATATATATATATATATATATATATATATATATATGAATGAAATAAGGAGAGCCAAAACAATTATAAGATGGTGCTTTTAAATTTATATGAAGTATTTGAGAGCAACTTTCAAATACCTAGGAGAAATATTCAATTGTGACACAACCCTTAATGACCTTCATTACATATCCAATCTTGAAGACCTCAAACACAAAAGTATAACTAGTTTGTGGATAGACCCCAAGTTGTGAATCCCTTTGTAGTTTACCTTTCCCATATATATGAATTTAATCATATGAGGGAATAATTAATAAGATGTTATTTCTATCATTTCAGGATAAACTAATTTAGATTATCATAATAAAAAATAAAATGACTAAACTAGAAAGTGGCAAATCAAACTATAAAGTAGGAAACTAAACTAGAAAGTAGGAAAGTAAACTACTACTACCTATATGCAATAAAAAATGCATCATGTTTATAAATCAATCTTGGCTTAGAGAAGATAAAGTATATATATACTTTGATTGGGAATACATTTTTTAAGTGGGAGCATAACCAATTTGGGGATCCATTAGACTCAATTAAGGGATCACTTGTCACAATATACCAATCTAGGAAGGGTTCCAAAGCCTAAAGTCTAACACAATCATGCAATAACCCTAAAAGAGTCCTAGGTTTAATGTTCACTCTATTCTAATAAAAAATAAAGTAAATCTAATCTAGTGCTTAGGAAAGCTTGTGGCATAAAGTGGGGGTTATAAACAAAATAAACTCAACTAAACATGTATAGAAGACATATACTCACATCAATGTATACAGAATCCTAATGCATGGAAGAGAAGCACAACTACATTATATATCTACTCTTACAAAGAAAAAATAAGGTTTGGAATACTTAACTTTGAATATGAACCTGATGAGCCTCAATCTCTCCCTTGTCCAAGGTGCTTCACAAGAGATTGTTGTGGTATGTAAGGATAACAAAGACAAATCACCTCTAGGATATACAACCTATCTATGAATTCAAATGACTTCTCCATAGCATAAGATTCATATCTCTTGAAAAAGTATGGAATCCTAAGATTTATTCCTCAAGTAAAATATTCAATAAATATATTTTCATTCACACTTATTATTATTCACTTATCTATTCTTAAATAGTTGAAAATGAGCTTGTATATATAGGTGTATCTTGTCTAAAATCCTTTTGAATATGTTAGTTGTATAGGATTGACCCAGTCGATGTAGTATGTTTTTAGGAGATAATTTAATAGGTCATGAGCTAGATTGGTTGAAGGTCTAACATAACTCTAAAGTGAAAAATAACACAAAATAGTATAGTGTTGACCCAATCCACCCTATACTATAATCATAGGCTAAAATTTGTATAGGGTCGACCTAGTCGACCTAGTACAACCAATTGTTAAAAGGGGAATAAGGAAAGAAAATAGAGGATAATGATGTGACAAATATTTGGAATGGGTACAACTGAGAACAATAAGATTATGGTAAATTGGTTTTAGGAGACAAGTGTGTAGATGGCAAGTGGCAAAAGGGAAAATAATATTATGAAGCAATAATGACCTACCCACCCCTTTTTTGGTACACCCCTTTTTTGGTACACCCCTTATGGTGTGAACTTAGAGAGATTGAGACTCAATGGGTTCCTACAAGATACAAAGTATCAATAATCAATAAATTTTTTAAAATATTATGTGTATACATATGTCCCACTTGAAGCTCATCATGTGTCATGTGAGTACAACATTGGATGATGATTTTGGAAATAAAACATGATAACACATAACATTGATGCTAACTAATATTCAATAAGCAACAACTAAGATAAATGAAAGGATAGAATTTAAAAGTACATACCTTTACTTACCTTGGTGGTGTAGATAAAGAATTAGACATCAAGATAAATTGAAGGTGTCCAATGTGAAGAACACTAGGTGAACCTATAGAAGTTAGTAAAACATAGGCAAAAATTGAAATTTTTGGAATATATGCATATGATAGTAGAAAATATTGAGTTAGTAGAGACATGAGGGTATTAAGAAAATTTGACAAATTAGGATTTGTAAGGAAATGTTTAGAATATTGAAGGCAAATGAATGATAAAAAAGATGGAAAATAAATGACAAATGATGTAAAATAAATGAAAAATGATTGTAAAACACACTAAATCATAGTGGAGAAAATTTAAAACATAAATGGCAAAAAGGAAGTATCAATATAAGAAAACTTTAACAAAGATATGGAAGTAAGTGAAAAGTAACCTTATGTAAGGTAAGCAAAAATAAAAACATGAAAGGCTAAAAATGAAATGTAATTGAAGATGTGAGACAAACATGAAGAAGGCATACATAAAGAGAAACATGTAAGAATGAAAAATGTCATATTTAGGATAAGTTAAGTTGATATAAATCAAACAAGAATATGATGGATAAATCAAAATCTCTAAAGGATGAAAACTCAAACTTAATGTTTGTTCTGAGATACCATGTAAGAAAACACAACCACCTAATGACATGACTAGTGTGACAATGAGATGGTGTGGTAAATAAATGGGTGTAAGGGTGTGATCAATAGCTAATCAAACATGTTGTTTTACTCTAAGGATAGATAAACCTAGAACAAATTAACTCTAGTATTCTTTTAATAGGTGAAGAAGAAGGAATAATAGAAGAGAGGAAATAGATTTAGAATCACAATTTGTCTATCAATGTAGGAAATGAAATGGGTGGAGGAGAGAATGAAGGAAAACTAAGGTAGAGGAACTCTTTATCAAAGTCAAGATAGTCAAATTAGGTTTATCAAAATAAGAGGACTTTCAACCTTAAGGAATCTAAAGAACTTCTTTTAGCCACACAAGTCTTAGGTCATCAAATGTAGTATGTAAATCATCCCATGAAGGCTATATGTATGAAAATTAAAATGGAAATACCTCTCCCCAATGTGTTCCCCATTCTTTAGGACCCTTTATAGATTTTTTAGTCTACTATTAAGATTGGGTACTTTCATGAGAAATTAGGTATCACCATAGAGTTTATTGAAATCCCCTATTCCAATCTACTGCATATCACACCCTAAAGGACCTCAACTCTATGTTAGGGAAACTATGGAGTTTGAGATTTGATTAGAGACGGAATATGTTCTTGTAATCACGTATTTTTCTATGATTTAATTTTTGAGATTTGTATGTTTCCTTTTAGATATCATTTCCTATTATTTCAAATGATTTGGCTTTTAACTATCTTGATGGCTTTTTCTATTCCTCCTCCATATGGATTTGGAAAACCAAACATGAGTGCTAAATATGAATTTGATTTAAATACTTGGGAAAAGGTTTCTAAGAGAAATAAATTCAAAGAGCATGGGGTCTAAGAGTCTCCTAAATCTAGGTGAAATAAAAGTGCTATCTTGACTTTGACCTTGTTTTATTCAATGTGAATTGAAAGAAAGGGGAAATCAAGAGAAGTGACACATGGAATAATTTGAAATAATTTAAATTAGAAAAAAATGTAATAAAGGGTGAAAAAGGGATAAAATGATAGTAAAGTGTGATTCCTTATCATAATAATGAGGTAAATGGAGGAAAACAAGCTAACAAAGATTATTTGTGTAAATTCCATATATCAAAAGAGGCAAAAGCTAAAGTTAAGAATGAAGATCAATTTTTTATTTATTTATTGAAAAACATATGATAAAAAAAGGAATAATAAGATGGTAATTTTATTTTAGGACATAGGTCCTATCCATGGTCTTACACTACAACTCATAAAAGAAAAACTAACGAGGGTGTTAAAAAGCAAAATGTGAAACAATAAAATGAGAAAAGAAATAAAGGTGGTATTTTGTGATGAGGGCTAGGTACTATCCATGGTATTATACTAAAAACTCATGAAAGATAAACCCATGGGGATGAATGATAAATAAGGTGAAAAATAATCATAAAGCTACTAAGGTAAAAAAGACAAAAATAAAAGAAATATATGAGGATATAAATGAAATAAAATGCCAAATGTAATGTGTTTTAAAATCAAAGCACACAAAGGAAAATAATGGTTCTTATAAATAAAAAGGAAAATAAATAAATTACACAAAAACAAAGAAACATGAGACAAAATGAACAAGTAAGATCTATGCTAACATCTATATTAAAGATGAGCATGTGAAATATAAGTCTATAAGTCTCAGAAGGTTTCTTGAAGCTATATTTGTTTATTATTATGAATTATAGAATAAGAGTGGGAATCATAATATTCCCCAAAGGGTAAGTGGATACAGGGATGGGAGTCACAGTATGCCCCAAAGTTTTAAGGGACATGTAGATGGACATTGCAAGATGCCCCAACATGTGAGTTGGAGTGAGGTAATATTGAACTATTAGAATGATTTGCATTAGGTTGGTAGGTGAATTTGGAGATAGGTAAGTTTGCTGGTTTGTTATATTTTAGGAAGGTTTAATGTGACATATGATGTGTAGGAGAGGTATGAAGAGATAAAGGAGGACCATGTATGGTATGTGTTGGAGTAGCCAATTGAACTAGGCATTATTTTTGTTAATGTGACCTAAGAGGTTGAGGTTAAATGGATGCAACAATATGTTTAAATTTGTTTATGTTAGCTATCATTTCCTTATTGGTATAGGAAGAAAGATCAACTATGGTTTGAAAAAAATAGTGGATACGGTATAGATATGGGATAATTATTGTTGATCATCAGGTAGTTGATGTTGATATGATTGTGGTTCTTGAGATTGAATTTTAGAATATTAAAGATAATCTTGATAGCATTGTTTTGTGATAATATCAATATTTAATTGTGGAAAAAGAAAGGAATAAAGAATAAAATGGTGAAGATCATAAGAAGACTCATGAGAATGACCTATAGTAGCATGCCACCAATAAAATTTATCATGATTGTACCATTTTGGAGGAGGTTTGGAAGGATCAAAGTTCATGGGTTTAGAGGGTGGAAATTTCATTTTAAGTTGTTCTAGACTCAAGGGTGGGTGGGTTGAGTTAAAATTGGTTGAATTGGATGCTCTACTTTGATGTTGGGGAAGATTAGATGAATCAATGTTATGAGAAAATGATTGGAAAGGTTCTTTAATAGTTATTTGAGGTGTTTTAAATTGAGTCATAAGAAATTCTTTCCTTTTTTCTTGATCTAAGGCTTCTTCTAAAGTTTTAAGAGAAAATATTCAAACTTTATATTGAAGGGTGTATACAATCATAAATGAATCATGTCTATAAATCATTCCTAGATCAAAGAAGATAGAGCTTATTTACACTTTTGATTGGGAATACATTTGATAAGTGGGCCCATGACCAATATGGGGATACACTAGACCCAATTAGGGATCACTTGTCACAATACACGATGTGAGGTAGGGTTCCAAAGCTAACAGTTTAACACAATCACACAACAACCCTAAAAGAGTTCTAAGGTTTAATGTTCACTCTATTCTAATAACAAGAAAGTAAATCTAATCTAGTGCACACCAAATCTTGTGACATAAAGTGGGGGTTATAATAAATTAAAATATGTACAAAAGAATCTCAATTAATATAAGCATGAGTAAGACCCTAATACATGGAAAATGAAGAGTAATATTGTTTGAGCCAACACTTATGTTACTTATATCTATTAAAGAGAGGAGAAAATAGTTAGAATATACTTATCTGAATGTGAACCCATCAAGACTCAATTTTTCCCTTGGGAAAATGGGATTCACAAGAGGTTTTTTTGTTTTTAAGGATCACTAATAAAGGCCAAAACATCTAAGACTTATCCATAAGACTAGATTCTCCAAGTAGAAACCTTAAGATAAGACTCCTCATGTAGAATGGTGGAAGAGCAAATTGAGAATAAGAATGAATAAATGATAACTCTTGATTACTTATTGAAATTATGATGAAATGTTATTATATTTATAAGTGGATCTTGCCATAAATCCTTCTAGAAACATCAAATGTATAGGGTCAACCTAGTCGACCCTGTATGTTTTTAGGGATAATTCACTAGGTCTAAGCTAGGTTAGTCAAAAGGCTAACATAAATCTCAAGTGAGAATACATAAAAATAGTATAGGATTGACCCAATTGATGTATTATAGCTAACTATCTAAAAGGGAACTAAGGAAATAAAAGGAGGATGGAAAGAGGAAAGAGAATGGATGAGTGTGCAAGGAAGGAGTAATAGATTAGGGAATGGTTTTATAATTTGTTTAGATTTGTAATAATGTGGAAATAAGGGACAAAAATCTTGTGAAGCACCAAAGGTCTATCCACCCCTTTCCTAGTGCACCCTTTAAGGCCTATACTCAGAGAGATTGAGTCTTGAAAGGTTCTTGAAATATGTAAAGCATCAGTATTTGATAAAAATTTAAAATATTTTATTTATACATATGCCCCACTTGAATCTCATCACGTGTCACTAAGGTGCAATAGGGGATGGCACTTAAGTAAAGAACATAGTAACAAAAAACACTGATGCTAAAAAAATTATAGTATTTTAAAACTAAAATAATTGAAATTAAATAACTAAAAAGTAAATGTAATTCATAATTTAACTTACCTTTATCACTAAATGGTTGTATATTATGTTAGCTTTGATTGTGTAGGGTACATATATTGATTTTAACAAACCCAAGAAATCAAAATTGAAGAGCAAAAACAAAAAAATGTAAGAAAAGCCAAGATAGATGGTGTTATGAAGATGGAACGTACTTGGGAAATTTGGCAAGATGGGGTGACAATAGCTATGTTAGACCAAATGACCAAGTCAAATAATAAGATTAAATCACGTAACTAAAAATACAAGGCTAATAAAGATTTAAAAACCAAAAAAAGTTATCCTTAAGTAATAAAATCAAACTCACCAAGTCAAACCAAGGATACATGTCAAATATAATGGTAATCAAACATCAATGGTAAAAGACAAAAACAAAATAGTAAAACAATGTTGATGAGTGTGTAGTAACAATCTTTGTCTCACTCAACAATGAAAAAAGGTGTATAAAAAAGGAAAGCAACATTAATGAGTGAGAAGTAACAAGACAAACTCACTTAATAATGTTAAAAGGGTATGAACTCAGATGTTTGTAGTAACAAGATAGTCAAATAATGACTAATGTTAAAAGGAAAGTAATAAAAGTGTATAAATGTAAAATCATGGTGTAAATAAAGGTAATCCATAGTTTCTCAAACATGTTTCACTCTATGGATAGATAAAACTAAAATAAATTAGTTATAGCATGTTCTTAAGAGTTGAATAAAAGGAATTAAAGAACAAAAGAAAACATATTTAGAATCACAATTTACTTGTCAAAGGGGGAAATTAAATGGGTGGAGGGGAGAATGAAGGAAAACCCAAGTTAGATTAACTCTTTATCAAAGTAAAAACACTCAAATTAGGTTTGTCAAAGCAAGATGGATTTCAACCTTAAGGAATTTAAAGAACTTATATTAGCCACACAAGTCTTAGGTCAACAAATGAAGTATAAATATCATCCTATGAAGGCTAAATGCATGAAAAGTAAAATGGACCTACCTTCCCACAATGTGTTCCCTATTCCTCAAGACCCCTTATAAAGCCATCAGTTTAATGTGAATATTGGGTACTTGCATGACAAAGTAGGTAACACCATAGAGTTTGTTTAAATACTTTATTCCAACTACTAGCCTACTATACCCCAAAAGATCTCAGCTCTATGTGAGGCCAACTATGGAGTTTGAGCTTTGATTAGAGAAAGGAAATTTAATTATAATAACATATTTTGGTGTGATTTTGACTTTTGAGATTTTTATTTTGTATTTTAGATATCATTTCCTTTTGTTTCAAATGATTTGGCTTCTTTTAACTTTTTTATTGGATTTTTCTATTCCTCCTCCATATGGATTTAGAATACCAAACATGGGCACTAAATATGACTTTATATTGAATACTTGGGACAAGGTTGCTAAGAGAGAGAAATTAAAAAAGCATGGGGTCTAGGAGTCTCATAAATCTAGGTGAAATAAAAGTTCTATCTTGACTTTGACCTTGTTTTATACAAGTGGAGTGAAAGGAAGGGGAAATCAAGAGGAATGACATATGCAACAATTTAAATTACTTCAAATCACAAAAAATGTGACAAAAGGGGAAAAAGGGATAAAATGGTAGTAAAATGTGATTCCTTATCATGATAATGAGGGAAATGGAGGAAAACATGTGAACATAGATTATTGTGCATATTTTATCTAGCAAAAACTAAAGTTGAGAATGAGGATCAAGAATATGAAAAGGTGGTAATTTTATGAGGAGGGTCTAGTCCTATCCATGGCCTTACACTATAACTTCATAAAATAAGAAAAAGATAAATAAATGAGATTGTAGTTTTTTTAGGGACATTGGGTCCTATACATGGTCTTACAAAGCAAATCACAAAAGTAAAACCCAAGGAGTCCTAAAAAAAATTTGGCAAGCAAAAGGTGTGAAAAAAAAGTAAAATATGGTGGTTTTATGAGGAATGTCAGGTCCTATCCATATTCTTATGAAGTAACTCAAAAAATAAAAAATCAAGGGATGTAAAAAGAGAAAATTAAAGAAGAAAAATAATACTATGGTATATCAAGACACCAAAAGACCAAAAGGGAAGACTAAAGGTTTGTGAAAAAGAGGAAACTTATTGCAGAGGGAGAGACCCATGCTTAAGTAACCTAAAAAAAGTGTTAGATAGATGTAGATATAAATCATGACAAGAAGAAGGAAATGTTTAGGTAAAGTAATTTTTAAGGAATTATACATTAGTGGGCTCTTTGAAAACATGGCCTTCATTAGTTTGAAGGTAGTATGTGTTTGGACCAAGAATATATTTAACTAAATATGGGCCCTACCATTTTTGGACATATTTACCTTCTTTATCATGAGTGTAGTCTAATTTAAGAAAAAAATCACCAACATTAAAAGTATGAATTTTAACATGTTTGTTATGTTATTGGGTAATGCAAGCCTTGTATTAGTGGTTATGTTGTAAGGTAGAAATATGACATTCATCAAGAAGATTAAGGGCATGAAGATAATATTCATTTAATTATTCATCAAGAATAATAACATAAAGAGATATATGAAGACAGGGAAGCTCAACTTCCAAAGGAAAAATTGACACAGAACCATAGACTAGAGAGAATGGAGTTACCCCAAGGGCAACGCATATGCTAGTTTGATAAGACCAAAGTACAAGGTAAAGACGAAGATGCCAATATTTGTGGGTTTTATGAATTATTTTATGTATAATTTTTTTGAGAATTTTGTTAGTGTCCCTATCTTGGCCATTGAATTGCAGATGATAAGTCATAGAAAATTTGTGATTGATCTTGAATTTGTTGTAAAGTTGTTTAACATGTTTTTTTTGAAATTACCACCATTATCTAAAATGATGGTATGGGGAACACAAAAATAGAAAATGATTTGGTTAAGAATAAATTTGGAAATGGTAAGATTGGTGAAATTAATAAAAGGTATGGCTTCTACCCATTTGGTAATGTATTTGATAGAAGTAATGATAAATACATGCCCATCATGGGAACAAGGTAGTTTACCAATGAGATCAAATCCCCATGTGGAAAATGGACAAGGAAATTTGATAGTTTAAAATTTGACTAGAGGTGAATGGATTAGATCACCATGAAGCTGATAAGGATTACACTTTTTAGCATATTCAATTGCATTATTTTGAAGAGTAGGCCAAAAGTAACCCATACATAGGCATTTATGGTCTATAGCATGTTTGTTATAATGGCCATCACAAATGCCCCTATGTTCTTGTTCAAGAGGAGGGACCTCATCTTGTATAACATAACAGATCAAGGTACCTTTAACATTGTGATAATAAAGGATGTTGTGTCAAAATACATATTTTAAAGCTTGTTTATGAATGCGTGTCTTTTCACAAGAATCTAAATTAGGAGGATAAGTTCGGTGTTCTAAAAATTCAATGATATCTTGGTACCATGGGCTTTGTCAAATGGAAATAGCCTCAATGTGGCAAAACAAGTGAATATGGTGGTTGAGATGGAGAAGGGGATTTTCTTATTTGTATAAGAAAAGAAGGATTGAAAAGAAATTGATGAGGATGAAAGAGATATGCTAACAAGGCAAGAGAATCAGGAATGGAGTTTTGATCTCTAATAATAGGCTCAATAGTGAAAGAGATAAAATAATTAGCAAGAGTGGTTGTAATTTGATGATAGGTAATAAGGTTATCACTTTTACACTGATAATCACCACTAACTTGATGATAAATAAGTTGAGAATCATGTAAATCATGAAGTTATTGAATTTATAAATCAAGAACATCTCTCATGCCTAAGATAAGAGATTTTTATTTGACCATATTATTGGTGACATCAAAAGTGAGGAAAAAATATAAAGGAATGATCTTGCCAAGAGGACTCATGAGAATGCAACCTACCCCAGCTCTTTAAAGGCATTTATCACCATCAAATCAAATGGTTAAAGTATCCTCATACAATTCAACATTAATTTTAGGGAAATCTTGGATAAGTACTTTTAGTTTAGTAGTACCAGAGGGAGTAGAAGATTCATCAAGTTTATTGGATCCGAGATCGATGGTAAAGGTATGCAAGTAATCTTTGAGACATATATCTTGATTAAGAGCTTCAATGTAAAGGATATTGTCATCTAGAAGATTATCTTGAAGAGAAGAAGTGGTTGGAATGGGAAATATAATAAGTTGATCAGCAATGACTTTCCATTTAATAAATTTTTGAGTGATGATACAGAGGTAAAATTCCATGAGGACCATCTATTTACCAATTCTATCTATAAGAAGAAATGCTTTGGAGAAGAGATGATGAAGGGGGTTTGAATGAATAATGTCATAAAAAATTTGGTAAAGCATATAGTGGATAAGATTTTTGGCTACAAAATAAATATTAAGGAAATTACATTAAACTTTTGTAATAACATGTTTCATAATTGATGAGACCTTGACTAATGTAGTACATAACATACTCTCTTCCCATATCATACTATTGGGTGAGCATTGCCCTAATAAAAATAGGTGTGGAGGAAGTATATAGAATCAAGGGTTTATCATTAGAAGGAGGACAAATTGTAGGTGGTTGAAATAATGATTATTTTATATTATCAAAGGATTTTTGACATGGATCTATCCATTCTAAAGTAGTACCTTTCTTGGGAAGTAAATTGATGGAGTGAATTTGATATACCATTTTGGGTACAAATCAGCTGATTACCCCAAGTTTAACTAAATAAGTTTGAATGTTAGGAATAGAATGAAGAATTGGAATGTTGATGATAGCACTAATTTTGGTAGGATCAACATCAATGTCATAGAGAGAGACTAATAATCTTAACAATTTTTTAGATGTGACTCCAAAAACACATTTGTAAGGATTAAGTGTAACTTTATATTTAAGAAGATGGTCAAAGATGATAGTGAGATTAGAAAGATGATTTTTATGATGTTTGGATTTAGCAATAAGATCATCCACATATGTTTCAACAATTTTATGAATGATATCATGAAAGATGTGAGTCATTAATCATTGGTAAGTGGCTTTGGTATTTTTAAGGCTGAAGGGAATTTTGACATAGAAATAGGTACCCTATTTTGTGGTGAAATTAGTCTTATGTTGGTCCTTAGGAGTGACATGAATCTAATTGTATCTTAATAAACCATCCATAAGAGATAACATTTCTTAACCAACCATGGATTCAACAATGGCATCTATTGAAGGTAAAGGGAAGTTGTCCTTGGGATAATAAAGATTAATATTGTGGAAATCAATGCAAATGTGAATGCCCATAGTGAATTTATTTTTAATGGGAATAATGTTAGAAACTCATTCCAAATAATCCATTGGTCTAATAAATTTAGCATCAAGTAATTTAATGATTTCCTTCTAACATAGAGTATAAACTTTGGGTGGAAATTTCCTTTGATTTTGATGCATAGATTTGGCATAAAGATAAGTAATGATGTTATGCACCATAATGCAAGGATCAATGTTAGGCATGTTCTTGTAAGACCAAGAAAAAACCTCACAATATTTGTTAAAGAATAAGCTAAAATTATCATGTTCAATAGGCAAAAGCTCATAAGAGATAATATTTGGCTAAAGACAAGATGGAGTAACATATTCATTGTGAGTGGTTTCTTTGAGAAGCATAGCATTGTCATCTTGAAAGTGGTATGGTGCATTAGGTAAGGTATAAATTACTTTTGTTTTAGGATCAATTATAGAAATGAAGTTGTTGAAGCAATGAGTTTTAGTCTTAAAATTTCCAAGTTTATGAAACTCAAGGAAGTTGAGGTTCTCCAGTATAAAGTAACTCAAGGAAAGATTCATCACTAGGCAAGGTAAGAAGAGGATCATAATACTCAAAATCTACTTCAAGATATAAAATTTTATTTCCATGGTGATCATACTTAGAATGTATCTATTGAACATTAGTTACATTGGTATCAAGTGTAATTTTGAGAGTAAAAGAAGTAGATAGAGCATAAAATATTGGTGTGTTGGTGAATTTGGTGATAGGAGAAAGATCAGATATAATGATTAGATCTAAAGGTGGTAAAGGAGGTGTAGGAACTTCTAAATATTTAGAAGTTATAATTTTTTCTACCACCCAAGGAGTATTGATAAAAGGAGAATTGATAGGAGGAACATGACCCCTAAGATCTAAGGTATGATCCACAGAAATGGTATGAACATCTTGATTAAAAGCATGAATATGGGCTAATGTTTTTTGATAATTCTAGACATCCAAGTCTCTAGAATTATATTGGGTCATGATATAATTATCATTATATGTTGGAGAAATCATATATGCTTGAGAATTCAGGGGAGTTTTAGAGGATGAAATCATGATATTATTGAATATACGAGGGGACATGTTGAGAGGATCTTGAAAAAATTTGGCCACTCCAAAATCATTGCAAGTGAAGGCATATTCTGGTAGAGAAGGATCCTAATTATTACATCAAGGGGGGAAATCAGTAACCTCATCCATAAGAGGAACAATATGGTCTCTTGGTAAGAGAGAAGGAGGAAGCCATTATGAAATGTATGGAGGTAACTTGGTAGTATTTCAAATATTTTAAAAATCATTGGGATCATCATCATCAAAATCTATAAGAGTGACTTGTAAATCAAGATTCATGTTGATGAACTTGGGTTAAGGAGCACTATTGATCTTAGGAATTGTAGGAAAATGATATTGTGATTTAGGATTATGTATTTGGATACTCCATGGGTTATAATCAACTCCATTCTTATACCATTTTCCATTATGTAATAATTTAATACATTGTCTATCAGAAGAAGCAATGGCCATCATTCGATGAATCCATGGATGACCAAGGAGTATGTTGAAGAATAAAGGTAGATCAAGGACCATAATCTTGGTTCAAACTATTTTAGGTCTTATGGCTAATGGAAGCCAAATATAACCAAATAGATTTTGATTTGTCTGATGAAAACCATGATAGGTAAGATAGGTTTACTTAAGATGACCCTTATTATAACCAAGTTTTTTATAAGCCATAAAGATGTCACATTAATGCTAGATCCATAATCAACTATAAATTTTTGGATAAGAGTGGTATTAATGGCTATTTTGATAAAGAGTGTCATCATCACAATTTTTTTTATCATTGATCATGTCTTGTTTAAAGAATTCAATAGAGGGCTTGGAAGAAGGACACATAGTTTCAATGGTATTGACATTGGTAGGTTGAGAATTTATAGAAGGTGGTTCTTCATCTATGGATGAAGGAAATTCATTTTATTGAATTTGTTGCATAAGGAATTTATGATGATAGGGTGAAGCATGAACTAACCACATAAGTGGAATCTTACAAGGCATAGAGTTAAGTTCTTCAAGAAATTTCCAATGAGATTTAAAAGAACTAGAATGAAATCTATGAGGTAGATTATATTTTGGAGGAATAGATGTGGTTGGAGGATCAGAAGGAGGAAGTTATTCCTTAGGTGTTTCTGAATTGAGATTTGTGGTGGTGGTGTATCTTTAAGCAATTATTCTTCTAAAGATGGATTTTTAGGCTTGGTAATGAGATCTTTGCAAGTCAATTTATGATCATAGTGGAACTTAGTAGTGTTGAAATATTCAAAATCATTAAAATATTGGTCATAATTAACATTAATGACATAAACATCCTTAAAATTTGATTGATTATTTGAAGAGGATTTTTTATTATTAGAGGTAGAAGCTTTATAAATTTGTCATTTTTGAGAGGTAATAATGTAATCTTGATGACAAAGATTGATCATATCTTCATGTTTGAATGAATCACCAAGCATATAAGAGACATCAAATTTAGTGATCCCTCTATAGGATTCATGAGAATTCCTAATGTTAGCATGGAACCAACAAAATAGATTTGGATCATACCACTTAGGAGGATCATTCAGATAGATGAAAGGTTTTGAGGGTTGTAAAAATTATTTCATTTGTTGAATCAAAAGAGGTGTATGAGAAGGTAAAGGAACATCAGTTTTGGTAATTCATTATTTAGCTTATAAAGTATTACTAGGGAAAGAATTAGATGTTTGGAAAGATCCTTTACTAAGTTTTGGATTAGGTTATAATTTCTTCATGATAAAGTCTTAACATTTAGCTTGATCAAGAGATTCATTTAGTGTTTGGGGAGCAAAGGTTCAAACCTTATATTAGAGAGTGAAAGTCAAAGTTGTGATAAAGAGTTTGAATAAGTTATCACTAGCCATGTTATGGTCAGATTTATGGTCCAATGATTTCCATTTTTTGATAAAGTCATGAGCTGATTTAGTGGGAGATTGCTTAACATTGATGAAGTGTATAAGACAATTTTTGGGAAGATCATTATTTTGAAATTATTTAACTAAAGGATTAACCAAATCTTCAAGTTTCCCAATAGAATGTTGGGTTAGTTGATTATACTATTTTAATACATCACTGATAAATGTTTTGACTTAGAGTTTAGTTTCAAAAAGGTATTAGTTTAGATCCACTCTTTGTAAAGGTTGTTAAAGGCTTTAAGAAATTAGGTAGGGTCTTTACTCCCATCATACTTGATAGTTGGAGATATGTTACCAATATTAATGGAAATAATGAAGGGGGATAAATTTTCATGTTAAATGGTTTGAAACATCTTGTTATTCATTATGGTTTGAGGAATAACATTACCTAAGGCATCCTAAAGAGGTGAAGGAATGAAATTAGGATTAGATTGAGGATTCATAGTTGGAGGTGGATTAGCTAGATTGATTAAATGTTATTGAAATTACATCATTTTTTTAGGGTTATAATTTTGAATTGTGTTCATTTTTTGGATAACTTGGGCTAAAATTTGAATTATATCAAGAGGTGAGTTAGTGTTGGTATGAGCACTTACCAAATTGGTGTTAGGAAAAGTGTTGGGATAAATAACCGAAAGCACACAATTGATTACCAAGCAACTTAATATGCGGAAATTAACCAAAATACACAAGTAACTAGAATTCAGAAATAACACATGATATGAGAGACAATACACAACTTGTATTAAAACTCTTTCAGAAGGAAATACAATAAAGAAGGCTGCCACAGTTCTTCTTCCTTACACACCTCTAGGGCTCCCACACCTCTAGGGCATAAATAGTAAATCTTCCCTCAAAGCTCTCTCTTAGGTCCCAACACCCAACTCAAACACAGAGTTGGTGTTCACCTTACACCTGTGCTCCACGCACTCCACAAGTGCTCCACGCACTCCACAAGTACACACACGTACTCCAAGTAGACCCCACCTGATTTTGCTCCCTATTGTGTTGCTGTCCTATCTAATCTTGCACACCTACAAATCAACCTGGTTCTGCACACCTGTGAACCTTGACCTTGCACACACATACACTTGCAAATCAATGATCTTACTTACCATGCAGATCTCCTATTGTAGCCATGCTCACCTGATGACCAAGATCATACATACATGAAGAACCCTACTAATTCTCCGATCTAGCACCCACACCTGGTACTGTGGCACTAGGAGGAACACACCATTGCTCTCTTCTCTCTGAAGGAGCTTAATTGCTCTCTTACTCTCTAGCACAAGTTTACAATACAACCATGAGTCTATTATATAGATCTCATGCAAACAATAATTAGACATATAATACAATAATTAGATCTGCAGCTCTCAGTCTAAAATTGGCTCTCAACATGCAAACACTTGGTTCATCAACCAACTTCCCATAATATACTCACAGCTCGAACCACAGGTGACCGACGTCAGTCCCTGTCTGCCTGGGGGTGCTGACGCCGGCTGACTTCTTGACCGATGTCAGTTGCCTTCTTGTCTCCTCCCTATCTGACGTCGAGTTGGCCTGACTGATGCACTGGTGATAGTAACACTCTGACAACCCTTCGCAACCTCCTTCCCTGCTTGCATCAGTGAAGCTTTTAGCTCCACAACCTAACAATCTCCCACTTGGAGATAAAAAGCTACACTATACTTGTACCTATACCTGTACCCCATCTAATTTGTTTCCTAGCTTGTATCCCTCTTTAAGCTCAATCCTGAAGACAACCCACCACACAACCTGTGATGTACCTCCTGTAATCTGAGTACCCTACCGCATCCGCATCTACAAATCCATGTAGTGAAGTCCTAACCCTGAATAGCATGAATCCCTGCTACTGGTCCCTCTCAAATACCTGAGAACCCACTTCTCTAAATTGGCTCTTAACTCTCTGACAACACCCACTGCTTGGGCAAACTCAGGCCTATACCAGACCTCATGTGATTTCAGACACTTAACTGTCTAGCCCTTAGTGTGCTCTGATTCTGCATCTTGCGTAATGAACCTCGCCAACACCTAATTCACATCAGCTCCCACTGGAGACAAAATCAACCTGTGATTTCCCATGTCCCCCATGCCAAAGAATTTTGCTGCTCCAAATTCTTCATAGCAAACCACTGAACTAATCTTACCCTTAGCTTAGCAAAACCCTATATGTACAAACCTACTAGCAAACATACCATCCACATACAGTAACAGGATAATGTCATGACCATCATCCCCCTGGTAAGACAAACCATAGTAGTTACCCTGACATTGACTAAAGTCACGCTTTGTCATCCCCCTGTCAAAACCTGTACCACTGTCCTGTAGCTTCCTCAAGACCATATGCCTTGGTCTTCCGTCTCACGTGTCCGTTCTCTCTATTCTTCAACTAAGGTATCCATTCATCTCTGTGATTTTTTCCCGCTGGCAACCCTACCAAATCTCTCGCTTGGTTTTGCAAACTCTCCATGCCATGCTCCCACTGTTTCCTGGATCCTTCCTGATCTACAGTCAGCAACAAGTATAAAGAAGAGGAACAATGAATTTGAGGCTTACTTACCATCTTTAGTCCTCCATATGGGCATTTGAGACTCCTTGACAGCTCCCTGTCCACCCAAAATCTGTTACAATGACCGACCTCGGTCACCACATAGTCTGCATCTAATCGACATCGGTTCCTGCGCCTGTCCTGACTACCAACCCTGCCGACATCGGTGTCTACCTTCTGCCGACGTCAGTCCCTGTGATTGACGTCGGTCTTACCTCCTGTCGATGATGGTTTTCTTGCCAATGCCGGTACCTATGTTCACCTGTGAGTGATGACTTTTTCCCTGTGAGCTCCTTTGAATCAAAACCCATGTCAAACTGCCCTGCTCAGAAGTATCCAGCCCCATCCACTAGTCTCTGTCTGCCATCTCCTCCATAAACACCAAGGCTTTCCAATTCTTAAGCCTGTCAAATATATCAGTCTTCCTCTTAAGAACATGCATCTCCTTCCTGCTCATGTGACCAAGCCTACGAAGCCACGTCTCTGCAACAAAAGAAGAATCAATAATATAAACAAGTAGATAAAGAGTACCTATTTTCTTACCACCAGCTAATTCAAGTGCATCCGCTGTGAGAGTTCTTGTGCATCTCTCATCACCCAACCTTTCTAAAGAAATTAGCCATATCTCCAAACTTGGGACCTGCATGACCTCCTTCAACACCCATGTGTTGGCCACCTGCGATTTCAGCTTCACTTCCCCTTTGCCAATTCTTTGGCAAGGCTCACCAGCTCCTCTCCCTGGGGCTACATGGAAAGAGGCAACATAATCTGTTATCCAAGATTCAAATTTATCCAAGAAACCTCCCAAAGCATCTTGTGTAATAACACCTGCAACATCTGCATCTTTAGTTCCTTCATGCTGATATGCTACCAACCAACAATATTCTTTTACCTGCTCTTTCTTTCCATATGACCGTTGGTGACCATATGTGCTTTTCAACTCCTCCATTCTTAGCTTACTTTGATCTGCCATTGCTCTACTCCCACTCGATCAGAAACCCCTGAGAGTGACCTGTAACCAAACACAAAACCTGCTTCCTGCAACCTTAGCTCTGATACCACGTGTTGGGATAAATAACCAGAAGCACACAATTGATTACCAAGCAACTTAATATGCGAAAATTAACCAGAATACACAAGTAACTAGAATTTAGAAATAACACATGATATGAGAGACAATACACAACTTGTATTAAAACTCTTTCAGAAGGAAATACAACAAAGAAGGCTGCCACAGTTCTTCTTCCTTACACACCTCTAGGGCTCCCACACCTCTAGGGCATAAATAGTAAATCTTCCCTCAAAGCTCTCTCTTAGGTCCCAACACCCAACTCAAACACAGAGTTGGTGTTCACCTTACACCTGTGCTCCACGCACTCCACAAGTGCTCCACATACTCCACAAGTACACAAACGTACTCCAAGTAGACCCCACCTGATTTTGCTCCCTATTGTGTTGCTGTCCTATCTGATCTTGCACACCTGCAAATCAACCTGGTTCTGCACACCTGTGAACCTTGAACTTGCACACACATACACTTGTAAACCAATGATCTTACTTACCATGCATATCTCCTATCGTAGCCATGCTCACCTGATGACCAAGATCATACATACATGAAGAACCCTGCTGATTCTCTAATCTAGCACCCACACCTGGTACTGTGGCACTAGGAGGAACACACCATTGCTCTCTTCTCTCTAAAGGAGCTTAATTGCTCTCTTACTCTCTAGCACAAGTTTACAATACAACCATGATTCTATTATATAGATCTCATGCAAACAATAATTAGACATCTAATACAATAATTAGATCCCCAACTCTCACTCTAAAATTGGCTCTCAACATGCAAACACTTGGTTCATCAACCAACTACCCGTAATATACTTGCAGCTCGAACCACAGGTGACCGACGTCGGTCCCTGTCTGCCTAGGGGTGCCAACGCCGGCCAACTTTTGACTGACGTCGGTTGCCTTCCTGTCTCCTCCCTATCGACGTCGGTTGGCCTGAATGACGCCGGTGATAGTAACACTCCGCAACCCTTCGCAATTGAATATTTTGAAGCTAAGAAGTTTATTGATAAGTATAGAAAGGATTAGATCCATCAAATTCATTTTGAGGTGTTATTTGTACCATATTGTAGTTCATATATGAATAAAGAGAAGAGGTGCCCCAAGAGCGATGGTGTTATTGGGAGGAAAAGATAGGGAAAAATGAACATCCCATATAGTATCTAAATGGATTCAATATATCAAAGAATATTCTAATAGGATACTTCATTATGACTGAAGAGAAATGAACAAAATGTAAAGAAAGAAAGATATAGAACTAGATTGATAAATAGGGAAGCTAAAATGTAGTACAGGGTTGACTAGGTTGACCTAGCATAGAAAATAGGGCCTATAAATAGTATAGAGTTGACTAGGTTGATCCAATATAGCGAACAGAGGTAGGAAAATAATGAACAAGGTTTGCAAATAGTATAGGGTTAACTAGGTCAATCTAGTATAGTGCATAGAGGCTAAAAAAGGGTACAAGGTCAACCTAGTATATTAGATAGGGAAAATGAGAAGGTTGATAAAGAATCAAGATTATTTTTTTAGCTAATTTAGTAAAGTAATAACTAAAGTTAAATAAATATTTAATTAGATCAATTCTTGCCAATCTAATTAAAGCACATAATACAAAACCTTGCACCGACACTAGCTAATTTAAGTTTTTGCACACATAATTGAGCAATGAGGAAGCAGTCAACTTGAAAAGTAAAGAGATAACTAATTGGTCAACCTAAGAATTTTATTAGATTATTAAGAATATGATTTTAAATGTGATGGGAAGTTGGTTGTAAGTAAGGAACTAGATATAAATCTTAGGATGGTTTCATGTAGTTTGGGCTGAAAAGAACTATAGTGGTAATAGTACAAGCTTGGTATTGGGACCTACCCCCTCACTTCATAGATCATAATGATAAGTGTGTTGGGTTATTAGCTATAATATACCATTAACCATGCTTTATACTTGACTACAGTATTAAGTCAGCTTCTTCCTTGGTGATGAAATCTAAGTAGGTTAGCCTTAGATAGATAAATGTTAAAATGTTTGTATAGATTATGTGATTTTATTGTGTGCATATAATAGAGATAGTGAAATTCAAAAATCAATTAAAAAGCCCCTAATTATACTATGTAAACTATTCTAAGCATGCAAGCAATAAGAAAAGAAAGGTGTGAACTAATTACTAGAATATAGAGATTAATTCAAACTTATAACAAAGTATAGTGTTGACACTATATAAATAAAATATAGAATAGGGTCAATGGTTTTAAACCTATACTATAGAAGAAATGTCTAAAAATGAATAGGGTTAGCTAGGGTTGACCCAATTATTCATATAGCACATAAAACATAGAACTAGATCGATAGGGTTGATATAGTTGATTGTGTACGGGTAGTTTTGAAGACTACAAATTGTGAAAGGATAGATAGAAAATAAAAAGATAGAGAGATGGAAAGGAACCTTCGTGTATTAGACATGATGAGAAATGAATATTTCTAGTCAAGAACCTTGGAATATGCTTGAAAACTTTACTAACTAGGTCGATTAGGTTGATCAAGATTTATAGAATCATACTATTGAGTGCCTAGAACATACAAAGTCAACTGGATTGACCTAGTAGCTAAATATAGATGCATAAAAGTGCATAGGATTGATTGGGTCAACTTAGTAGTCTAAACTAAAATTTTTGAAGTTTAAAAACCTATACTGGGTCATCTGAGTTGTTCCAGTTTCTTGTTCTTCAAAACCTATGAATAGAGATTATAGACACCTAAATTTGGCCACCAATAGATTATTATCTAAATTTAGACCAAATCTTATCAACTATTGACCATTTAGCCTAAGAATTTATAAATGTCTCAAATTTGGCTTTATAACCATACAATAAATCAATTTGTCATATTAATAAATTAAATTGAGAAAATGCACCATCAATTAATTCAAAATTATTCAAAAATGTCAAAAATCCTAAAATGGGTTAATTAGCACCAAAATCATAATCAAAACAAATCCCAGTCAATTCCTAATTGATTAATCCATGAGCAATTAAATTAATTATCAAAAATAAAATTCAAATATCAAGAACATCTTAAAAGCTAATCATTACCTTTTGTGAGTTGTTACTTTTTAAAATATCTAGAAAATATCCTAGTAATATGACATACTCAACCAAGATTAATAAAATCAACCAAGGTTCCAATGTAATACATTATAAGTGATTTTTATGCCTATAAAATCAATCCCGAAGCTCTTCATTTAGGGAACTTGAAATATTGTAGAGTTATAATGTTGGAGTTAATCCACAAAGAAAATTCATAGTGTTGTAATGCCAAAATCAAGCCATGCCAAGCATGGTGTGAAGAGAAGATGGATATATCCAAGACCCATTGATAAAGACCTTTTGAGTACAATTTGAGCAAGCCAATGAAAAAATCATTTTGAGTTCTTAAGGAAGGTAAAGATTGTTGTTCTTTGCATTTTAATTAGGTTTTCATTTGTTGTTTATTCATTAAGCTCCCCATAAGATCTAGGCTTAGAGATTTTACTATGTTATTATTTTGATTTTATGTTTTTATGTACTTACACTTTATCTAACCTCCTCTCTTTGTCAAATTCTGCCCGATGGGACACAATTATACATCCCACATATTTGAACAAAAATGGTTATTAAAATAACTCTTATTTTTAATCCATTTACTATTTTTTTGAGTTTTTTATAGGTTTTTCTTACTGGTTTCATCCTAATTCTCTCAAAATTTCATTAAAATTTTATTTGTAGTTTAGAAGTTATGACTCTTTTAGTGACTGTCATTTTTTATTTTTTAAATTATTGGTAAAAATGGCTAGTACAAAGATAATAACTTATTTTTTGTTTATTTTTGTGACTTGATGTTTTGTAGAGAATTGAACCTTAGAGTTATTAAAAACATATATAAATTTCATGAAAAAATAATTTATATTTTAAAATTTATAGTTAAAATATTAACTACAGGTTTTTATGTTTTATGTGTTTGGTTTTATTTGTTTTAACCTTCTAACTTGTTGTTTGCAAGTTTCATAGATTTAGTTTTATTTTTTGAGATTGTTATTGATATTTTTTCTAACCATTTACTAACTTAATGTGTTTATATTTTGTGGTTTTTTCTTCAGATCGATAGGTCCAAGAGCATGCTTTTCAAGTTTGATTATTTCATTTGAAAAAGTTCTTCAAAGCTAAACTACATGCATACCATTTTTTTGTAGGACCTATTTGGAAAGTGATAAAATAAATCTTAATTACATATTTTTAACCTCTTTTTGGGTGATTAGAAATAAATATGAACTTTCATTTGATGCTTAAGGAAAAACTTAGATGCTTCTTTGCATGGTTTTGTAATTGTTTCATTATAAAGTTTTGCAACTTAAAGCCAAGGGGTAAAAAACACCACCAAACCTTTCATTTAGAGCTTTAAAATTAAACTCACTTAAAAGTTTTTTCAAGTTGTTTATCATTTTTTTCTTGGTTAGTTTTTTTTGAGAAAAAATGAAGGTGTGTGTATCCTCTCCCCTTGTCCCCTATAGGGAACTTGTAGGATCAAAAATGCCATCTTCATTGTAAATTGACTTGGTCGAAAGGTGTAAAAGAGATGTTGTGAAGGTTTTCCAAAAGAATCACATGGATTGGGTGATTTAGAAACAACCATAAAGATTTTTTACTTAGTTTTTATTTTATTGTATCTTGGCTTGTGAGGGGGACTTCATTACCTCCCATAAGTTCTATAGGGAAGCCTTGACCCAAGAATTCATCTGTCTTCAACCTCTCTCCATGAGGTGGTATATAAATTTTGATCACCACATTGAGATGGTGGTTTAAGTGGTTAAACTATATCCTATCGCTAGCAACTAATCTTAGGACATATGATCATGTTGGACATCACACTATACTAAGCAAGTGATGGATGTAGTGGTTATAAAAAGGGCAAGACCTTTTTACAACAAGCCATATGATGCAGACCCAAATGATATGTTGATTCTCTTGCATGTTGATGTGAAATTATTGTGCATTTGATCCATTTAGAAACATTCAAAAACTAACTTGTTATAGTCAGCCCCACATTGCCACACCATTGATAGGATTTAGGATGTTATTCTTAGTTGCATTTGGTCACTTATATTTTTATTGCCTGGTCTTTTGAGACTAAAAATTCTATTTTTGTTTAAACCATGTCAAAAAAACCACTTTTATTATACGTCACTCTTTTTTCTAAAGAGGTGTTATGATGGCCATTTTACACCACACTTGTGCCTTACAGTTTTTGCTAAACTTGTTTTTGTGTGTGCAACTTGAATGAAATAGGTATTGTTATGATGCCAAAACCATTAGGTAGTTTATGCCTTTTGAGTTTTTAAACAAAACATTGATCACATCATTACATAATGCTTATGCCATTACACTACTCAATTTGTTTCAAGGCTTGTTTACCTTATATCAAAAACCATTGTTTTGAACCATGTCATGTATGTCATTTGGATTCTTATCTTGAGTCGTTATGCCATCTAACATTATCTATCTTATTTGGCCAATCAAAGCCTGGTTTTAAATATTGAGTTTCTAATTAACCTTATGAATTTCACATTCAAACATTGATTGATTTTTATTTAAGCCTTGTTTTGTAGGGGATGATACATAGATCTTTCTCTTTTGGATTGTGTAACTTTAATTAATTGATTACCCAAATTTGAAAACTATTGTTTGTTTTTTTAAATATCCTTATTTATATTTCTTATTGTTCATATCACATATCCTCATCATTTTTTGTGCCTTTATTTGGGAAAACATAGATTTTCTCTAGGTGCCTTTTGCCTCGTGCCTTATACCAACTGATCATATTTATGTTTGATTCTGTGTGTCAGGTCTATGTCAAAATTGTTCTAAAATTTTAAAATTAAATAAAATAAAATCATTCATTGTTTCAAGTCTATATTTTTGATTCCACATTTGGCCAAAAGTCCTAGAATATCATTTTTGTTTAAGCCTAGCTTTTGACTCCGTGTTTGGACAAAAGACCTAGCACTCAACTTTTCCCTTTCCTAGTTTAGACTTTGTTTGGAAAACTTTGGACTAGAATTTGAAATTTCATTTTTATTCATTGCTTGACCTTTTATGTGTATGAAATTTTACATTAGACTATTTTATGACAAGTATTAAAATACATTTTTTTGGATATACATCTCCATTTTTAGACCACATTGGAGATAAAGCTCCACTTTCAACCAAGTTAGACCAAGTTTGAAACTTTTATCCTCTAGACATTACTTATCATAGTTTCCATAACTCTAAGCCTTTTTATTTTCAAAGATTTCATCATTTATGTAGATATGACTAGCTATACTTATGGTGAAGTCACGTATAATCCAAGTTATGATAAAATGTCTACACAAATTGATTATAACCAAATGCATGATTATGATCCAACTCAAGATCTTAATTGGTATGAAGAGTCTTTTGAGGGGCACTTTTTTGAATACCCAAATACATATAATTTTATTTAGGAGATGGATACATACCCTATATACAATGATTAATACATGGAACATAGTCAAAATCTAGCTTATGACCCAACTTGAAACTTTGATTGGGATGATATGGTTTATAAGGAGGACTTGGATGATTTGTCTTGGGTGAGAAATCACCATCCATAATTCCCTTTAATTATTTGATCATTATCTACCCCTACCCTCCTTCAAATTATATAATCTACCAAGCTCTACAACATCCAAAAAATGCCATTACCATTCTAGGACCTCATTCTTTATCTTATGCGAGAAATCAAGCTCCATAATGCCATAGAATTATCCTTCAAGGACCTCATCCTTTGGCTTTTGTAAGAAAATAGGATCCACAATGTTGTACCATTTCTATTTTAGGAACTTATCATTTGTCTCATGCTAGTTACCAAGCTCTATAATCCCTAACCATTTCTATTCTAGGACCTCATGCTTAGACTTGTGTGAGAAACCAAGTTTCAAAACACCATGTTGTTATCATATAAGGGATTTATACTTTAGCTTGTGTGAGAAATCAAGATCCATAGTGCCCACCCATCATCTAATGACAAATACAACCTCAACCAATCTAACCCAAACCCAAACCAATCTAATTAGTACTCTAACTAAGCAAATCATTTGAGGACCAAGTTATGTGCAGAACTAGTAATTTCCAACTCATTAGAAACAAAGGCCAAGAGAATCAACCCATACAAGTTATTTTTATTAAACAAAACACTTTTTATAAGTTAACCTATTATGAATCACCTTTCAATCCTATACTTGTTATCAAGTATCCTCACTCTGATGAACCAGTATTTTTTGAGTCACTTCTTACTTATTATAACTATCTTTGGGTAAATAATTACTTTGATTATATGCCTATTTTGATATAGCCTCCCCTTGATAAGCCAATCTCTAAGGAGTTGTCTCTTGACCTTTTTCCTACCATTGAAGAGTCTCACTTTGACAAACCAGTCTCTATGGAGCCCATTATGCCATCACTGGCCATTACTTGTCCAAAACCAAACCTTTAGTAAGACATAATTGTAATAGAGTACCCATCCAATGAATAATAAACATTAGAGTTAGGTTCTATTTTTGGATTGATATTATATTTAGCATCATAATCAGATTTGACATCAGTCTCAACATCATATTCAAAGTCACTTGAGTTAGAATTAGATTCAAAAATAAAATACATTCATGATAGTTAAAATATTGGTTATGCATGCTTATCAAATCAATATGAATACATTTGTGATTCTTCTAGAGTTTTTGAGGATGATTAATTCAACATTGATACAAGTTATCCTATTATTTTCTATGAGGATTATGCTACCAACCTTAATTTTAGTACCATTCCACATGTCATTACCACCAACCAACATAACCATATTATTGACATTCCATTTCCCATAAGTATCAATTAGGACTTATAGTATCATGCCTTGTTGAACTACATCCATGGTGACATAGCATTTGAAAAAGAGAAAGGAGGATAAGACTAATATTATATAGAAGAAGAAGACTCTCTTAGTGAAACCTTTTTGGAGGTGCTAGGAGACAATCAAAGTTCAAACTCAACATATTTTAGTGAAACCTTTCTAAAGGTGATAAAAGATAGTCATAATCAAAATTTAACATTCCTAGTGAAACTTTCTTAGAGGTGATCTAGGATAATCAAGAAAATTTCATTGGTACAAACCTCTATAAGGCACCAATAACTGAGCACACAAGTTCTTTACTATTTGATGAAGACATTATTAAAAAAATCAAAATATATTCCAATATATAGCTTAATTAAATGAAATATACTCTTATTTATAAACAATAGAAGAATTTGGCAATATTATTGAGATAATATTGAAAAGTATTTAGCCCCACCACATTTGAAGTTATGTCAAATCCATTATTAGCAACATTGTGTGTGCCTAAAAATATTGATCTAAATTTATTTCCAAACCACTACCCATTCCATTATCATCCACCATTACATCACCAAATCAAACCTATCATCCAACATTTATCCCTATTTACCATCTATGGTCACACTTTCCTTTACAGAGGCTACAAAGATACATTCTCTTGACATTTGAAAGAATCATAATCAATGACCAATGAGATCACAACATCATTTGCCTCAAAATTTGTAACAAGTTCTTGATAGATTAAATATTTAGATGAGGTGTTGGCTATAAATTAATAAGATTGAGTATTTTGTTTGTATAATTTATTGATCAAGATGTGCATTGCCACATCAACAAGAATAATAGAATCAAAATCATATGCCATTTACCATACCCAATCCAAACACATTCAAAAAACAACCATCATCAACTAAAAACATGCACCATGCCATTTTCATTTACCATTCCTTTTGATCTTGTTGCATACCCAACCAATCACCTTACCACTTTTGGCAACCCTCTCAACTTTCTTCTTTATCATGCTATCATTATACTAGCCTATCATTTATCTAACATATCATTCTATTTTATCAACTAGAGCATGTTTTGATCTATCCTATCCTAGCCTATTTGACTTTGGTTCATCCATTGGTTTCACATTTAACACAAAGAATTAGATCAATTTTAGCAATTATTTCAAGAATTCTAAATAGAAGCTATATTTTGGAGTAGTAATACAAAAATTTTGGTAGTTACATCCTTCATTTCTAATCATGTTTGTTTATGTGAGCTTGATTATGATTTTCTATGGTCAAATTAGTGTCCCACTAGTATTGTTACTAATTATAAACACCTATGGGAAAATTAGTATCATTGACTAATGTTGGTGTATCCTAGCTATAACCACTTATGGGAAAACTAGGGGAAAGATTTGTTTATCATGCCTTGACATACCAATTACCCATTCTTATGTCATACTATGACATCATACCAACTATGCCTATTTTTTTGAGTTAGTTGTTACACTAGTTAGATTCCTCTACTGTACAGTGGAAATATTGTGACCTAGGGCCATTTTGGGACTATGTGGGTTGCATTTGATTGATGTTAAGGTCAGATCAGTCCTCCTTGTCCATCATGATCTCACCTATTTATGAAAAACTTAATCCAATTCTCTCACCATTTTTTTAGTAGGTATCTTGTCATTCTATAATGAGTTGAGATCCCTTAAAATGCCAAAATCATTTCAAATATTTCAAAAATCTAAAAACATTTATCTTGTCTAAGCCTAGTCACTTATCATCAATTTTCCCTATTGGGGCATGGTCATTTTTAGGATGCTTTGTTTTTATTTTGTTTTAAATATTTATTTTTGTTTGTTTATTTTAATTTATTTGTTTGTTTGTTTGCTTTATGGGTATTTATTTGTTTGTTTGTCTACTTGCTTGTTTGTTTGCTTTCACTACTATTGGCTCAACCTAGTTTATATGCATTCATTGGGTGATTCCTTATGAATTATTCTTGAGTCCATCCGTATTCATACATCAAAATTGTCATCATGTTTTATATCATTGATGCAATGTTTTTAATTATTTATTGGATTGGGAGTCAGTCTTTATGCATATTTTGGGATAGTCTTCATGCTGTTCTATCATGATGCATACCATCATGTGCTATAAGAAAAATTAGCTCAAGAGGTCATAAAAATAATGGAACCATATAATTTTGTCCTTGATACCCTGGAAAATCCTTCCACTCATCTTGATCAAATCAACCCATTGACCATTCTAGTTGTATTATTTCTAATAAGGATGAGCATCTCCTCATTGGCAAGTAAAACTAAATCTTTTCTATTGATCAATCTCATTCTTCTATCCATCTCTTTCATCACCTTTCATCCTTGTATGTTTGGTTTTTTATGGATTCTTTAGTCATTAGACCATCACACTTATTTTTTTTCCCACTCATATTTAATTTGTGTAACATGTTTTATCCTTGGGTTATGCTTGCTCATTTGTCCCAACTGGGGCACCACCATATCAAAAATCATATTTTAACCAATCCAAGTGATCTTAAAGATTATAATTTCCTATAGGAAAATCATTATTTCAACTTTTATTCTTTATTATAACTACCTTTGGGCAAATCAGTATCTTTTTTAAATCAATGCATGCAATCATTTCTCATTTGGATTACTCTCAACCACCTATTAATCCCACCTTTCTACTTGTTTCTTTTCGAGGGACCATCCATCCATAAATGTGATAGAAAATACATTTAGGATGCATAATTATAGGCTTCCAAAAACATTTTTGGGTGTTTTTTATTCAACTGTCATTTTCTTTTCAGCATACAAGGCTTTTCTCATTCTTTGAGAAGAGATTATTATGCCTATGATTTTGCAACATCTTCCCAAATAGGGGTAAAATACAGACACCTAATTTTTTCCACCAATGAATTATTATCTAAATTTACACTAATTATTACCAATCATTGACCATTTAACCTAAGAATTTCTAAATGTCTCAAATTTGGCTTTATAACCATGCAATAAATCAATTTTGTCTATTAATCAATTAAATTGAGAAAATTCACCATCAATTAATTCAAAATCATTCAAAAATGTCAAAAATCCTAAAAAGGGTTAATTATCACCAAAATACTAAGAAAATGAAATCCTAATCAATCCCTAATTAAATTATCCATGAGTAATTAAACCAATTATCAAAAACAAAATTCAAATATCAAGAGCATCTTAAAAGATAATCATTACCTTTTATGAGTTATCGCTTTTGAAAAATATCTAAAGAATATATTAGGAATATTCCAAACTAAACCAAGGTTAATAAACTCAATCAAGGTTCTAATTTAACCCATTCCAAGTAATTTTCAAGCCTATAAAAGCAATTATAGAGCTCTTCATTCAGAGAGATTGAAACATAGTAGAGTTATAATGCTGGAGTAGATCCATAAAGCAAATTCATAGTGTTATAATGCAAAAATAAAGACAATCCAAACCAAGCATGGTTCCAAGAGGAGATGGAGATATCCAAGCCCCATTTATGAATACCTTTTGAGCACAATCTAAACAAGCTAATGAAGAAATCATTTGGATCTCTCAATGTAAAGATTGTTATTCTTTGCATGTTAATTGGGTTTTCAATTATTGTTTATTCATTAAACTTCTCCTCAGATTTAGGCCTATATATGTTAGTATATTAATGTGTTAATTTTGTGTTTTTATGTACTAACACATGATCTAACCTCCTCTCTTTGTCAAATTCCTTGATCATAGAGATGAGAACTAGGTCAACAGAGTCAATCCAATATGACACATATATGATAAAAATATTGCTAAAAAGAATGAAACGAAGTGAAATAAATACTATAAGGGTTAGTTTCACATCAATTTCACCATAATGTATGCAATCCAAAATGTATCATGTCTATAAATTGATCCTAGCTTAGAGAAGATAGAGTATACTTACATTTCTAATGGGGAATACATTTGTTAAGTAGGAGAATAACCAATATGGGGATCCATTAAACTTGATTATGGGATCACTTGTCACAATACACCATGTGAGGTAGGCTTCCAAAAACTACAATCTAACATAATGACACATCAACCCTAAAAGAGTCCTAAGGTTTAATGTTCACTATATTCTATTAACAAGAAAGTAAATCTAATCTAGTACACACCAAAGCTTGTGGCACAAAATGGGGGTCAGAAACAATAAAAACGTGTAGAAGAGAATCTCAATTAAACTAATAATGATTAATACCATAATACATGTAATATGAAGAGTAATATTATTTGATCTAACACTTATTCTACTTCTATCTACTAAAGAGAGGAGAATAAAGTTAGAATATACTTACCTGAATGTGAACCCATCAAAACTAAATCTCTCCCTTGGCCAAAATGGATTAAAAAGAGGTTGTTGTGGTTTTTAAGGATAACTAAGAAGGACCAAAGCATCTAATAATTATCCACAAGACTATATTCTCCACATAGAAACCTTAAGCTAAGACTCCTCAAATAGAATGGTTGAAGAACAATTTGTGAAGAATCATGAGTGAATAATAACTCTTGATTGCATATTGAAATAATGATGAAATTATATTTTATTTATAGGAATATATTTCCATAAATCCTTCCAAAAATGTTGGATGTATAGGGTTGAACCAATTGTCTCTATTTTTTTGGGGATAATTCACTAGGTCTAAGCTAAGTTAGCTAAAAGGCTAACGAAACTCTCAAGTGAAAATACCCAAAAATAATATAGGGTTTTTCCAATAAACCTAGTAAAATTGACTATATAAAAGGGAATTAAGGCAAGAAAAGGAGGATGAAAAGAGGAAAAATACTATAAGAGTGTGCAAGGAAGGAGTAATAACTTAGGTAATTGTTTTAGAAGCAGTTAGATTGGTAATAATGTGGAAATAAGGGACAACAATATTGTGAAGCACCAAAGTTACTCCCACCCCTTTCCCAGTGAATCATTTAAGGCATGCACTTAGAGAGATTTAGTCTTGATGAGTTCCTACAAGATGTAAAGTATCATTATTTGATAAAATTTGAAAATATTATGTGTATATAAAGGGGAGGTTTAAGAGTAGTGAAAAATAGTTTTAAAAGAGTATCATTATTCATGTTATGGTCCACTTTATGAAAGAGAGACTTCCATAATTTGATGAAATTATGAGAATATTCATTAGGAAGTTGTTTGGAATTAATAAAATGGTTAGTGTAATTTTTAGGAAGGTCATCATATTAGAATTCCTTCTCTACAACATTGACTAAATCATCTAGTTGTGAGATGGAATGTCTATAAGTTTGGTTGTACCATTCAAGTGAATCACCAAAAAAGGTTTTGGATAAGAGCTTGGTGGTAGAAAAGGTGTTATTTTGGACCCATTCCTTATATAAATTACCAAAAGACTTAAGAAATGTAGTAGGGTCTTTAGTCCCATTATATGTGATAGTTTGAGAAATGTTTCCAATATCTATGGATGTAATGAATGGGGCTAAATGTTCATTTTGAAGATGTTGAAGCATTATTTTATTCATTTTAGGTTCACAGATGATATTACCATTCACATATTTAAGAGGAGGGATAAAATTTTGATCTGGTTGAGACATGAATACTTGAGGTGGTTGACTAGTCATGTGTAATAAATGTTATTACATGTTGATCATTTCATAGGTGTTAGTTGTTTTTATGATGTTTATAGTATGTATGACTTGTGCAAGAATTTGATTTGTATTAATAGGTGGGTTGGTGTTTTTAGGATGGATATTAGTGTTGATAGGAGGAGTATTGGTAGTGTTGGTGGGAGGAGGATTATTTGTAAGTAGAGGATTCCAAACATTAGTGTTATTTATCTTAAGTGTGATAGAATAAGAAGGAAGCTTGGTAAACACACCATTCTTATGAGGAGTGTAAATAGTATTATCACCAAGGATTTTGAATTATTGGTAACATCTATATTATCAATTTGAGTGGTTTTAACCATGTTACTTTGAGAAGTGATAATGTTAGGTGCTCTTATTATGGGTTTAACAAGAGGATTGTGAACATTGGTAGTAAGAGGTGGAACATAATGTGAGGTTCCAAAATTTGATGTAGATGGGTTTATGAGTTTAAAAATTTTAGGTTTAGAAGGTATAAAAATGGTATAATCTATACGATTGTCATGGTTTGGGATTTGTCTAATAGGATTCACTAGATTGACTATACGGTATGGGATAGATTGATATTGAGAAGATTTTGATGAAGAGATGCACCATAAAGAGTTATCTTATATGGTGGATAAGCATGGTGAGAGATAACAAACCATGCATTTTTGAAATGGGTTGAAACTATCAATAAATAATTTGATAAGAGGCTTCATGATTCTAGGTAGGAGTGGATATGAGAAGGATAGGAGGAAAAATAGGGATAAAATTAGAAAATAAGGAAGGTATAAAATAGTACAAGGTTGACTAGGTTTACCTAGTATAGAAAACAAGGCCTAAAAATAATGTAATGTTGATTGGGTTGATCTAGTATAGTAAATAGAGGCTAAAAAATGTATAGGGTCAAATGGGTCAACCTAGTAAATCAAACAAAGAAAATCAACAAGCTTATAATAGATTGTGAATTGAAACAAGATAATATTTGTAAGTAATTTTAAAATTAAGAACTGAAGGGAAACAAATAATCAATTGGATTAACATTAGCCAATCCAATTGAGAAATAAAACATAAAACCTTTCACTAATGATAGATAATGCAAGTTTTATCAATATAAAATATCATTGAGAAAAGAGCAAGCAATAAAATTGGAAATTAAAAACTAGCTAAATGGTCAACATTAATATTTATAAGATTATTAGGATATGTTTTTTTTAAAATGTGATGTGAAGTTGGCTATGAGTAAGGAACTAGAAAGTAATCTAAGGATAGTTTCAACTAATTTGGGTTGAAAGGGATCTATAATGGTAATGATATAGGCTTTGTACTAGGGCCTACCCCCTCACTTCACACTTTATATAATAAGGGTGTTAGGTGCTTATCTAGAATACACCATTAACCATGCTTTATATTGACTATAACATCAAGTCACTTTCCCCCTTGGTGATGAAATCCAAGTAGGTTTGCCTTGGGTAGATAAATGTTAAAATGTTTGTTTAGATTTTATGATTTGATTGTGTGTGAATAAAATATAAAATAGTGAAACTAATTTATTAATTTAAAACCACCTAATTAAGCTATATGATCTATTATAAGCATGAAAGCAACAAAAAATGAAAGTGTGAATTAATTATTAGCATATAAGGGTTAATTCCAACTTTAAAATAAGGTACAGTGTCAGTAAATTGATAGTGTATGCATAGAATATAAAACATGGTATACAAGGTTGATCTTATACTATGGAAGCAAGGTCTGAAAATGAATAGGGTTGGTAGAGTTGACCTAGTTATCTAGACAACACATAGAATTAGGTCAATAGGGTCGATCTAGTTGACTATGTAGGGGAAGTTTTAAAGACTATAAAATGTAAAAGGAAAGACTATAAATAAAGAGATAGAGAGATATAAAGGAACCTTGATGGATCCAAGATAGAGAGAATGAATATTGTTGTTCAAGAACCCTGATATATGCTTGTAAATTCTACTAATTAGGTCAACTGGGTCAAGCAAGCTTTGTAGAAACCTATTACTAAGTGCCTAAAATTTACATGGTTAACTAGGTCAACCTAGTAATTTGAACTAGATGCTTGAAAATCTAGAAACCTATATTGGGTTGATTTAGTAGCCTATACGTAAAAACCCTACACACAAAATTCAGATCTTGGTTGATGCACTTGACCCAATATGGTAAATATATGATAAAAATAATGATGAAAGAATGAAAGAACAAAATAAGGTGAAATTTTCCTAGAAGGGTTAGTTCATGTTAGGTTCACCAAAATATATGTAATAAAAAATGTATCATGTCTATAAATAAATCTTGGATCCAAGAAGATAAAGCATACCTACACTTTTGATTGGGAATATATTTGTTAAGCAGGAGCATGACCAATATGGTAATCTGATAGACCCAATTAGGGGATCACTTCTCATAATACAGCATGATAGGAAGGGTTCTAAATCCTAAATTCTAATGCAATCATGCAACAACCCTAAGAGAGTCCTAGGTTTAACATTCACTCTATTTTAATAAACAAGAAAGTAAATCTAATCTAGTACTCACCAAAGCTTGTGTCACACAGTTGGGGTTAGAAATGAAACAAATTAAAATAAAATGCATAGAATACATATACTCACATAAATTTATATAAAATCCTAATGCATGAAAGATAATAAAAATTACATTATATATTTACTCTTACACAAGAAAAATAATGTTTGGAATACTTACCTTTAAAGATGAACCTGTCAAGCCTCAATCTCTCCCTTATCCAAAGTGCTTCACAAGAGATTATTGTGGTATGTAATGATAACAAAGACAAATTATCTCTAGGATAGACAAACTATCTATGAATTTAAAAGACTTCTCTATGAGACAAGATTTGTATCTCCAAATAAAGTATGGAATCCAAAGTTTTATTCCTCATATAGAATGGTCAATAAGTAGATGTTTGTTCACACTATTATTCTTTGATTATCTATTCTCAAATGGTTGTAAATTAACTTGTATATATAAGTGGATCTTACCCTAAATCCTTCTAAATATTTCATTTATATAGGGTCAACCCAGTCAACCCTATATGTTTCTAAAAGATAATTCACTAGGTCCTGAGATAGGTTGGTCAAAGGGATAACACAACTCTAAAGTGAAAAATAACCTAAAATAGTATAGGTTTGACCCAATAAACCTTGTATAGTAATCAAAGGCTTAAAACTATATAGTTTTGACCCAATCAACCTAGTATAACCAACTATTAAAAGGGAAAAAGGCAAGAAAATAGAAGATAATGATGTGAAAAATATTTGGAATGGGTACAAATGAGAAGAAAAAGATTAGGGTAAATGGTTTTTAGGAGACAAGTGTGTATATGGTAAGTGGTAAAATGGACAACAATATTATAAATCACCAATGGTCTACCCACCCCTTTCCCAGTGCACCCCTTAAGGCATGCACTCAATTACTACCTATGCCACTCTTTCTTAATCATTTGGGAGTAACTTCAGATAGTATAATAATGAAGTAATGTTTCAAAAATTATCCATTGAATGGATATGTAAATTCATCACCATGAATGTCCCTTAAATGAAATGCATTATTTCCTAAGATCTCTAAAATATGATATAGCCTAGTCCACAGTGTGGTGAATTTGTCAAGTTGGCCTTTCTTTTCATGGGATTTATCCCACAGAAGCACTATATCAATGATACTAAATGATTTGAATTTTTACATTTTTTTAAACCATATTTTGACTATATATTGGTATTTGTTGAAAGTTTGTAGGGACTCAATCTTTGAGTCTTCCATTTCTATTATATCCAATAATCAAAATTTTGCTTTACCATTTGGTTCCATATATTTTTGCATGAATTTATATGTTGGCAAGTTCAAGATGATTGGTAATACTAACCTTCATTCATACACCAAAAAATAGGGTGAGGATTTAAGAGATTACTTATATCTTATTTGGTTTACATATAGGTCATACTTAAGTAGATTATGCTAGTCCGTATGATTATCTCCAACTAATTTATTAATTGCATCTATCATGTTCTTATTCATTGATTTAATTAATACATTTCCCTAAGGATAGTGGTTATAAGATGACCTAATGGTGATTTGATTGTCATGAGCCCATTCAGTGAATTTAGTTGATATGAATGCCAACCCATTATCACAAACTAGAGAAATAGGATTGTTAAATCTAGTTGTGATTTATTCTTCTAAGAAGTGAATCACATCTTCTACTCCAAAATTCCTGGTGGCCGCTACCTCAATCCATCAAGTGTAGTAATTTTTGGTAGTAAGTATAAACTTATGACTTATTGAGGAGTTTTAGTTAATGACACCAATGAAGTCCAACCCCCACTAACAAATGGCCTTCTCTCAACATGTTATAAGGGCATCACTACATGTACTTATTTTTTCTAAATCCTTGCATTCATGACATTTTGTTACATGGGTGTGGGTGTCCTTGAAGATTATTGGATAGTAATATCCCATTCTAAGGATTTTATGTGTAATGGTATTCTAATATGGGTAATCACTACCTATCTTTTATTATAGGTTTTCTAGAATATTTTGAGCCTATTCTATAAATACACATCTAAGGTAGATGCCTTCATAATTTATCCTATAAATAACTCCTATTTTAATCATGTAGTGAGTGGATTTGAGTCCCAAATCTCTTCTTTGCTCTTGATTGAGTTTTAGGGGACAAGTATATGGTAAAAAGACATTAAATTTTGTTAGTGTACCATTCCCCTTTGGACACTTTGGATTCACATACCTCTTCATTATTAATGCATGGGTCAAGATCAATCATGACTTGGATGATGCTTTGACCCTATGATTTAAATGTTTTGAGAATAATAGAGTTTTATTCCTATTTTAGTTAAGGGTCTAGATTAATAAATTAGTAAATAATATTAAAATAATTATATTCTTGATTTGTATAATTTATCTATCTTTTTTACCTTTATAAAAATATCAATAAATTAGGAGAAATATAGCTTAGTTTAAAATAGGCTAAAATGGCTATTGTAGTGTCTAAAACTGGCTATATAGGATTGGGATAGTGTCACAAATTAGAATATAGCTTTCATTCGATGAAAGGATAGGACTACCAAAAACAAGACACTTTAGGGTCTGGTGCTATTATCCTCTTATGATATTATCATGCAAACTACTCACAAAGACTTCAATTTTCTAGGTTATTTGTACTATTGTTGTGTGATTTTTCTTATGAAATTTCAAATATTGAATGTTAATGAAGCTCATTGTAGATCTATTTTAATATTCAAACCCTAACCCTTCATCATGCTTGATAAATGTGATTTTAATCACTTGAAAAGGGGGGGTTAGTGTGTGTAAGATACATTGAATGTGTGATCCACACCATTTATGTGGGCACACTACCTACATACCAATACTCTTAAGAGGGATCAAGTCATATGTATTTTTCCCACTTCATGTTCTTTATGAAAAGTGTGATGTGGATTCAAGAATGCCAAATTGAGAGTGCTTGAGGTGGCTAATGATTGGTGTGAGAGCTTAAATATGTTTACAGTTGTGTTGGGTGACTGTGTGTAGAGAATGGGGAGGTTTTCCTTAGTAGTTTACTTGTATTCTTGCTTGATTTCTAAGATTTATCACCTTCCCTTGTCAATGAACTTTGGAAGGGATTTTATAAGGAACTATTGGTCATGGGTTAAATTTATTTGTGTTAAGATGGCATGATGAAGGATATGAATTAGATGAAATTGATCATTTGGGCTCAAAGTCTGATTGGATAAGAGCACTCAAAATAAGACCCCCTAGGGTCTGATGTTATAGTTTAGGTATGGTGATCATGTCCTATAAGATGAGGACCCTGGGGGATATGATTAGTCTAGGAAATAGAGTCTGGTTGAGCTAAAATGACCATTTAAAAGGCTATAGATGACTGGTAATGAGAAAAAGGTGTCAAGAAGGGTTGAAAGAGCATACAAGAAGGACCTATGGATAAGGTGTTAGAATCCATGCTCAAACTACTAATTTGAGAATTTTACATGACTACATTTGCCCCCTTTATCTTAGTGATGTAGAAAAGTGAAATACTAGGATAAAAGAAAAGTAGGAAGCATACCTAAATGTACCTACAAGGGTGAAGTCCATGGAAATGTGTGATGCTAAATTATTCTAGGTGTATGTTGGCTATATACTAGGTATGTGTTGTACTAAGACTAATATCATGAATGGAGATGAGTTCTCAATTCCCCAAGAGTGGATCAAGAATACAAAGGCTATCCCTTTAGCTCCATTGTCACCCACTAACTGAATCTATTTGATCATGTGTGTGTTAATCTATGTTTAGACTATTTGTACAATCCCTTTGAGTACATGGATCAAGAATAAAAAGGCTATCTATTCCTTTAGATCCATTATTTCCCACTATGTGAAGCTGTGAACTGATATCAATATGAATCTGTGTCATATGAGATGGCTCCTAAATCCCATGAATGCTCTATAATATGATAATGTGGCATGGATAGCCAAATGTGTATTGAGAACTAGGGAAATCATGGCCACTCTTAAAGGTAGAGATTAGGCTTATATGAAAACCACTCTAAAACTAAGAACTAGGCTTATATGAAAGCCACTCTAAAATGGTGCCAACCACCTGTAGATAGAATAAGGCATGCAACTATTGAGATTACCTAGGTAAAGTACTAAAACCAAAAAGAAAATAAAACAAATGTGCCATGCACATTGCCCCTGATTATTGGTGTCTATAATGTAGTTTCTTATATGTAAGTTGTACCAATTACCCAATCTAAAATTGGAAATGAGAGCCATCATGCCATACATGAAACTATGTATATCTATATTCTCTGATAAAAAATATACTGAAACTAGCCAATCTACACTAAACTATTATTGATAAAACTATAACTAAATTTACCTTTCTATTTATTTCTAGAAAACATGGGTTTTCTATATTTTGGATAGGAGCACCAAAAATATGACACTTTAATGTTTGGCACTATAGTCCAAGAATGGCACTCTTGTCCTTTGTTATTTTGGATCACTATTTTATGTTCATCACTATTTGTATTCTACCTAGTTTAGGTTTTGGTTACTATTTTGATTGTTCTAAAAACTAGTTTTTGATTGGTAGAAAGCTCTAATCTCTGTGACAAAATCCCTATTTGTTGCCCCCTCTTTTGAGGGTAGGAATGAAGACCCTATAATGACTTCCCTTAGAAAAAAGAGCCTTGAAAGTGTGTTATTTTGTGAGATACATGATATAGTATTGATAATTTAAAATATGTCACAAGATACAATATAGTATGTATTAGATATTGTTAAATCAATAGGGGTATGCCTAGATAGATATAACAATGTAATAGCATGTACAACATACTGAATTAAAACTAGAAATGTTATTTTTTAGTTGTTAGTTTTTAGTTTTCAATGAGGGATGGAGCATGATGTCCATCATGGCATCCAAGAAATCAAGAATAATGCATGATGTGGATCATGGAATTATAAACAAATGAGAATAAAATAAGTAACAAGCATGCAAGGTAAGAAGCAAAAAGCATACAAAAGTGGCCAAGGGGTCAAGAAAATAAGGGACATGTGCACATGTCACACAAACTAGGAAATCAAGAATATAAGGCATATTCAAATGACTACATACACATACAATTGAAAATAAGAAAGGTTAGCATGAGGGCCATAAACATATAGAAGAGTACAAGCAAAGGACATTGACAAATGTCCTAAGGCACACACAAGAGAAAAAATAAGAACTAAGAAATACAATCACATCTAGCTACTTAAATAAATAAAGGAAGGTATGTAAATGTCAAAAATACTATCGCATATAAATAATCAAAGCAATAAGTGAAAGTATGCAAAACATGTAGTATAAGACTAGGTAGTGCAAGTGTTATATACTAGTGAGTGTTGATAGAGTAATATATGTAAGCTAGTAAGTTGTGTACATCAACATGATAACTAGGAATGACATAACCTGGATGGTGTAGTCATGTAGAAGATGCCCCTGGTGGGTAGATATATCAATGTATGTCTCAAATGTATGAAGTAGGATGCCCCCTCAATGGGTAGAGTGAATCAATCAAGGATCTAACTGTCACTACACAAACTCAAAGAAGATCAAGTGAAGCATGGTAATGTAGATAAACTAACATACAATAGCATAAAATATCAACATGTAAGTCTATCAGGGTAGTAGAAATGTTAAGAATGGAGAATGCATATAATTGAATTGTTTTTAGTATTTTGAGTTATTTGAATGTTTTTGTATTTTGACTTGTTATATTGTTTTTGATATTTTTAAATAGGATATGTACAATCAGTTATAAGGAGACTATGTATAATTAATTTAAAATAATCTATATACAAGTAATTTTGAAAAATTATGTACAAGTAAGCTGAAAGGAAACTATGTACAAGCATATAAATAAAGCAATATGTACACAAATGACATAAAAGACTAGGTTGGAGGGGGTAGATGGGTCAAGAATGGATCCCACTAGGGATGGAGATGGAGGAATGGTTCATGTCCATCATCAAATGCCTCAAGATAATCATCATAAGTATCATCATAGGTCACATATTTTGTATACATGGTGGATATCTCCTTAGGTGTCAGTAAGATCTATGTTTTTTGTGTAGTTAGAGATCTATCATTCATAATAGTGTCATCCTATCTAAGGTATACTAAATCTTGCTCTAGTGGTAAATATTTTGAGTCTCCTCAAGGATGTTTAGCTCTAATAATATATAGTTTTGGTAGAAGTGGTAGAGCCAGTGCTAGTGGTGATGTAATCTGAATAGTACCCTAAACCTATAGTTTATCCAATCTCTTTTATAAAGCTATATATGAGTTTATATCATGGCCTATGATTTTTTGAAAGATAAAAAATGGTTACCATATTTCCATGATAACTTTATTATATCATATTATAGGCAGTGTGATTAATTCATGATCAAGTAACATTTATAGCATAATCTATGGTTGATGTGTGTTGCTTGCTTGAATTTGAATAACTAGAATTATATCCATAGTGGAAACCATGTGAATTATATGCGCTAAGTGATTTCTATATCACCATGAATATGTAATATATCTTGAGAGTGTCATGTGAAATGCTAAGAGTGATGCATGATGCATGATGAGGGCTCTAGAGTCATCTTGATACTCTCTTGGGCCAACCAGTGTAAAGATCAATCCACACAAATAGTCATCTATGAGTGTAGGTTTTGTATCATTATCTAAAGTATCCTAGGAATTTTTATCAACATCATGCACATATGGTAACTTAAATTTTACCATAAGGGGTAACTATGATATGGGAGTCTCATCAACTGTAGTAGTAGAAGATATTGGTGCTGTGAGAGTATCTATAACTAATGAAGTAACTATGACTGTTAAAGGAGCTATATCTATAAAATCAATTGGTACTACTAGAACTAATATTTTTGTTTGTGTAAGTGTAATAGGTGTAATAATAGTGACTGACGGAGTAGCTAGAATAGCTAAAGCTACTAGGACTAGCAAAGTATCTAGAGCTGAGGAAATAATTGTAAGTGGAGTATGAGATGTGTTAGTCTCTCCTACCTCATATATATGTATCTGGTCAAGAAAAATGTGATGAGGTGGTGAATAAACTATGATATGAAGTGTCCCATTTGGTGAAAAAGTTTAAGATGACTCTGTATTTATATAATATTTGAATGGCTAGCTATCTAATGGGTATGTGTATATGTATCCTTCATGGAGAAACTTAACACATTGATGAAGAATAGAAGTAAATACCCCCATAGCATGTATCTAAGGTTGTCCAAGTAAAATTTTATAATGAAGAGGACCTGGCATGACATATAATTATGTAGAGAGGGTTTTGGGCCCTACCATGATATCTAAAGCAATGGTGCTTAATGTTTGTCATGGTATGTCATCAAACCCTTTAATGTTCTTATATGACTTTTTCATGGATGGATTATCTATGCCCATGGTTTGTAAGAATTTAATATTACATATATTAATTTTGGAACCACTATCAACTAAAACTCTTTTAAATACACTAGTTTTGACTTGAGATTATATGAATAGTGGTAAATTTTGATTAATAATTTTTAGATAAGGCATGTCCTCATGATCAAAATAAATAACATATTTTATAGTTTTTAATGTGTTGACCATTGATTCAAAATTAGAAGGCTCTAAATCAATGGGCATATAAGTCTAAGTGAGTGCCTGATAAAGAATGTCCTAACATTGGCTTTCTAAAGTAGTTCTAACATGGAAATCTTAATTGGTGTGTTTCTCAACTGATCAACAATATCATATGACTTGTGTAGATATACTTGTGTGGGTGGGTTGGGCATAATATGGGAAGGAATAGGAGGGTTTCAAGGTTCCTAACTAGGTGGGGAAGGCATGGTGGCACATCGAGTAACAATTTTAACCACATTTTCTACTAGCCATATAGGACTAGTAGCAGTTATAGGAGGAGAGAGAAGATAATTGACAAGTTGAGGTGGTGGAGGGATAAATGGTGTCAAATGATATCTATGGTGATGGGTAGTGACCTAGGGAAAAGTGAAATGAACCATGCAACATGACTCAACATGGGATAAAGGCTTTAAGGGAGGTGAGACAAGAGGTATCTTAACATTTTTAGCAATGAATTTCTAATCATTCCATATTATAAAAAGTAAGCATCAAAGGAAAAAAATGAAGATTTGCATCAACATATAGTAAACTTCATCATTCATGTACATGATAGGTCCAAGTATGGATTCCTTATTATTTGCAAGAAATGTTATGAAATGAGTTTAAGTCCATTTTTTATTTTTTTGTGAAAACTGATTTAGATTTAAGGTGATACCTCAAAAGCATGGGACCTAGTATATGCAACTAGGGTTTGAAAGAAAATGATTTTCAAAATTACTATGGTAAATTTTAAAAATTAAATGGAAAAATATGCAAGAAAAAATTAGATAAAATACTAAAAAATTACCAAGACCTAGTATAGACAACTAGGGTTTTGAAAGATTTTTTTAATTACTATGGTAATTTTTAAAAATTAAAAGTGGAATACTAATTTATATGTGTAGGAAATATTAGAAAAATATTTCTTAAAATTAGCAAGAAATTTTCCCTAAGGTTTCTAAGGTTTTGTGCACAAATGAAGTAATTCAGGTTCACCAAATGATTTAACTTTTTTTAGAATAACAAAGTTTTATTCATATTTTAGTTAAGTGTCTAGATTAATAAATCAATAAATAATATTTTAATAATTATAGTCCTAATTTATATAGTTTATCTATATTTTTTGCTTTTCTAAAAATAACAATAAATTAGGAGAAATATAACTTAGCTTAAAATCAATTAAAATGACTATTTCAAGGTTTGAAACTAGTTGTGTAGGACTGAGATGGTGTCATAAAAATTTTTGGATTTTGTTCAGTGATAGGATAGGACCACTAAAAATAGGACACTTTGGGGTTTGACATTTTTGTCCTCTTCTATCGCTATTATCCAAATTGTTCATAGAGACCTGATTATTTTGGGTTCTTTGCATTGTTCCTATGTGAGCCTACCTATGAAATTTCAAGTGTTAAAGGTTGATAGAGATCACTATAAATATTTTTTAATTATTAAACCCTAACCCTCCATCACGCTTGATAAATGATATTTTAATCACTTGAAAAGAGGGGGTTAGTGTGTGTAAGATACACTGAATGTGTGAATGACACCCCTTGTGTGGGCATGCTTCCTACATACCAATACTCTAAAGAGGGATCAATCCATATGTATTTCTCCCACTTAATGTGCTATGTATAATAGTGTGATTTAGATGCAAAAATGTTAAATTAAGAGTGCTTGAGGTGGCTAGGGATTGGTATGAGAGTTTGCCTATATGTGTGTAGTTATGTTGGGTGACTATATGTAGTGAATAGGGAAGTTTGCCTTAGTATTTTTCTTGTATTCTTTCTTTATTTGTAATATTTGTCACCTTCCCTTATAAATTAAATTTGGATGGGTTTTTATAAGGAACTATTAGTCATGGGTTGAATGTATTCATGTTAGGATGACATGTTGAAGGATAAGAATTCGATGAAATTGACTATATGGAATCAAAGTGTGATTAAATAAGAGCACCAAAAATGGGACACCCTAGGGTCCACCACTATTGTCCAAGTATGAAATTCTTGTCTTACAAGCTCAAGACCTAGGGAGATAGGATTGGCCTAGGATATAGAGTCTAGCTGAGCTGGAATGATCATTTAGAAGGATACAAATGATTGTAAATGAGTGAAAAGGTGTCTATAATGGTCATAAGAGCATGAAAGAAAGACATATGGATAGGGTGTCACAATCCACACTCAAAAACAACTAATTTGGACATTTAATATGACTACACCTTGAATGATTTTAGTAAGCTTGATTTCTATATCAAATTCTTATAACTTTGCCATCCATTTGCCTCTATGTTCTCTCAATTTATTATATGACAATGTTAGATTGATATCAAGGTCAGGTAAGATAGAAATGGTCTTGCTATAGTGTAAATTTTCACCCTTAGAGAGGGTTCTTCAATCTCTCTCCAATTGATTTACACTTTGGGAACAACCCCAGGCTATGGGTAACCTATGATGGGGCTAAAACTATAAAAAAGTTTGGATTCCTTTTGATGAATCACCTAAACTAATTTTAATATAGGGAAAAAGGCTAGAAAGGGGGGAATAGGGATCCTACAAAGGCTAAAAGGTGATGCACCAAATAAAAATTGGAAACTCCCATAAGATTAAACCCAAACTAGATCTACAAAAGGCAATTCTAGCTCACAGAACCTTAAAATCAAGCTAATTGCATAAGTATTTCATATACAGGTTTAGAAATAAATGAATGAAAATAAATAAGAGTTATAAAACTCACTGAGAGATTACATTAATGTCATGAATAAAACTAGTTCATACTTACAAATAGATTCAAAACACCCTAAAAGAGTTCACAAAGGAGGATAATGGATATGGAAGAATCTCCTTCAAAAGTCCATCATTCACAACCCAATAAAGGTAAGCAATAGGTAAATAAATTATTTTATTTCATCAAGAGGTAATTCTTACAAATTATTGATAGGGTTTAGCCTAATCAAGATGAGAATATCTTAAAATATTTTAGAGAGTCCTTTATTCTTCTAAGATCAAAGAGTTCTTATGAGAGTCTAAAATCTAAGAGAGGGAGAACTTACAAATGGGAAAGAATGGATAATATAGGATAAAGGGAGAGATAAGAGGGATCATGAGTAAATAAATCAATAAATGGGGTCCAATCACTTGGTTGGAGTCCTAACCACCTTTATTAAATTATCTACAACCTTTTGAGTCAATACAACTAAGCCTTCCTCAATAAGCTATCCTACATTTTTGCCAATATACTTCAAGATTTTCTCATTGGTCGAGAGACCACTAGAAGATAATGTTTTATTTTGCATCATGAATCATGAATAAATCTATTAGACAAAAAGATCATTATGGTTCTGAATACAATCAATACTCTAACTAGTTCTCTAACCACTAACTCTCTTTGTTTAGATCCTCCACACCATCTCCACTCACTTCATTATAAGGTCAATGTCATTATATCCTTGGGCCTGACAAATCCATGATTATATCTATTTTAAGTGGATGCAACTACCTACTTGGTTAAGGCTATACCCATGTTGATAGATGAGACATTTTTCCATAACCATATATCTTCCCCTACTACAAAATATCACCATAGGTCTTACTATAGATTGAAAACCAATCCCATTTATTTATTTTCATATAGCTATAATATTTATGAAAACCTATAGATTGTATAGCCTCATTCTTGGAATATATTAGGTTCAAACAATCCTTATTATGCCTCTAAAATTTAATGGTAATGGAACCTCAACATTAACAACCTTTACTTTATATCTATGTCTTCTCAATGGTGTTTGACTAAGCTCCAATGGTAGTACATTCCCTTTGAAACATTTGCTCTGGTTTAACTTTAAACTATATTTTGACCTCTAGTCAAAATATCCTATCTTCAACTTTTAGTATCAATCATTGAACTTGGTTTGGGATCTCATAATTATGCCATTTTGACCTTCATCATAAGTCATTGATCTATGATCTACCTTTGATATCATGCCACTTGGTAACCCTGCATTGGTCCTCAGGATATACTGACTCTTTGACCTTATGCATACCATTGATCTTCCTTCTACTAGATTGACTGTAGACCTTTGATTTGCTTTATCATAATTAAATGTGTACCATTGGATCTTTGGCCTACTAGATCAAACATGAACCATTTATTTTTGAATGGGCACCTAAGATCCTAGCACTTGTCATTCACACATTTATCTTTAAGATACACTAACCTTTTGACTTGGTGTTCATCGTTGATCTTTGATGCATGATCAAATGCATAATGTTGGATATATGGGACCCATTGACATCATTGATCACCCACTCACCATTTAATCTTGACCTTAGCTTCAAATATTTAAACACTTTTCATCAACATGTTCATCCATGGAACTTTTGAATTAAAATGGCTATTTATCATAGCTTTAACTTGATGTCTGCATGAACATTTCACTCTACAAGTCAAAATTTAAAGGCTTATATCTTGAGATAGCAAGCTCATCAAGAAACCAATTTTTAAAAGGATTATATTAAAACTAAATTCATCATTTCCACATGATCATTTGGGATTGAGAGGCTTCCTGAGCATACTTATCAAATACACAAGCAAACTAGTCTATTTATTTCTTTGTGACATGTGATGATGGTCTGGTTCTTCTAGACTTGTGCTTAAACTATTGTTTAAATATCTAAGGCTTGAATGAAATTTTGAGGCTTGTGTAAACCTACTTCATGTTCCTAAATTCTATGATCACCATGAAAACCTCCTTTCTCAAATTTTGACAAACTACACTTTAAGTTTACTTAAAGTGCTTCAAAATATTTACAAGTTGTATGTGATCTTTGGACCACTCATTACATCTATAAATATATTTATCTCATCCATATAGGTATAAGCTTGGTATGTGGGCCAAATTTGTCCAACATCTTTGGAGACTCACAAGGAAGCATGCATGTTATGCTTGAGAACCTAGAGTAGTTACCTTGTCTAATCCATTAGGCATGGAGTCAAAAGTTTTTGCTCTTAACTGACATGAAATGATTCAAGTCTTCCCCTCTAGATAAATTCCTATTAAATTAATAAGAAAAACAATAAACAAAATAAGCAAAGTTCCCAAGGCACTTTGGAAAAGGAAATACACAACAAGAAAATAATGTGCACAAGGTACTTAGAGGAAAATAAGAAAACTATTATAATATGTATAGGGTTATAACTTAGAATTATATTCCTCTTGGATCAAATGAAAAATATTTAGCATCACTCACTTATGGTAGACCAAGATGGGAAACACCTTGATTTTGAGAGCTCATGATAGGTGAGCAAAGATTCCTAATTCTTGATTCTTTTGGTATGCTCTCAAGAGGATGAATATGAAAAAATATCTCCAATATAGACATATTAGTCCATTTCTTTAAGGCTTGCTCTAAAATTGACTATAAGAGCACCTAAAACCTCATATGATGGCTATTTTGAACATGAAGGTTGACTATTTTGGCTTAGGCAAAAAATATCTAAGTCATCCTAAAAAGTAGCTTTTTCTTGGTCATCTGGGACAATGCTAACTTCAACACCATCCTTACTTTAATTACTTTGAAAGGATCTATATGGTATCTCATCTATACATCTAAGGTTCAAACAATCATGTTCTTATGGATTTGGATCTGACCATTCTCCTTCATTATTGAAGACATCAGTACTACCTTTAGTAGATAATTCATCTTAAAAATGGTTATATTATTCAACTTGATATTCAAGTTCATTTTCATACTCTGAAGGAGTCATAGGCTGGTTTATAACCTATATTTAGTCTATGAAGTCATGGTACAGTTGTTTCCATACTTCACTTTGATCCTCTTTCTCCTTAATTTCTTTCTCTTGCTCATTTATGACCTCTTCAACCTGATCAATTGATTAGTTGAATACTAAAACCACATCAATATTTACACTTTACTCATCTTCATTGTCAACCTCTTTGAATAGAAGCTCCTAAAACAAATCAATATCTCCTTTTCTCTTAGATGCAACTTGAAAACCCATTTCTTTAAATATGAAGGCATCAATACTATCTTTAGGCTCTTATTCATCAATGTCAAAGCCATGCTAGAATAGCTGGTCCAAACTTGATTTCTCCTCCTCTAAATGGAGTGGTCTACCTGTCATGATCTCCTCATCATAGGAACTTTTGTTGTCTTCTTTAGATTTACCTATGCTTACAAGATCTTCCTCTATTTTTTTCAAAATATGATCTTTATCTAAGAGGGAGATGGTGGGAAGAAGAATAAATTCACCTTACTTATAGATTAGGAGAGTATCCTTCTAGAGAGGGAATTTGAAGGCTTTTTTGGGTGGCTCTTGGTGAAGGAAGATAAATTCATGTAACTTTTGTATAGAAATCTCATTGAGCTGAGCTGACACCTCTTTTTCTTGAACTAGTTCCTAGACTACTTCAACCAACACTTCCTCTCTCTTCTTTGTGCCCTCTTTGATTTATTTCCATGAGGGGGAAACATAAGGCTTGGCCAGCATTTCCTTTTCTTGAATAGGTGTGGGAGAAGGTAGTTTCACAAGAGAGTATATGACATAGTTAGGGTCATTGGCATAGGATAATATCTAAGATGTGATGACTTCATGTTCCTCAACTAAATGGCTTTTAGTGACTTGTTTGGCTCTTGATGAGGATGAGATTTGAAAATTTTGAATTGGGGGTTAGGTTTGAGAATAAATAGGAGTAAGAGAGGGGAATTATGGTCTAGGTTTGGCTACTCTGATTATTAAGAACAACTGATAGTTATTTTATTTTTTGGCTTGGTCTTATTTAACCAAGCATTCTTCTTGAAACCTCAACTCCTACTCCTAAACATAAGCTTGGTGTTGAAGATTCTATTATTACCTTTATTAATATTCCTCCCTATCAACCTCTCTTAATTATTTTTCAATATCAAGCCATATCACCCTAAGGTTCTTTTCTAGTTAATTAGAGAGATACAAATTCTAACAAGACTAATACATTGAATCTTGAGGACCACTTGGGGCAAAGCCATGAACATCACTAACTTGATATGAAGGATAAGGAATGAAAGAACATATATTTTAATCAAATAAGGGAAGATACATACCAAATAATGGTTATTAGGCACCTAGGATGATTATACCAACTGATGTTCATAGTGGAGTCACGATTGGTGCTTGTAAATGTGCCTCCAAAGGTTGATTACACTAAAAAGAAACACAAAAAACCTTTTAGTGAAATCAAAATGAATTAATGTCCCAATGGTCATGCCAAAAAATATTGTATCATTAATTTTCACCCTTTTAAAGGGTTCTTCAATCTCTCTCCAATTGAACTACACTATGGGAACAACCCTAGATTGTGGGTACCCTGTGATGGGGCTAAACCTCTACAGAAGGCCAAATTCCTTATGATGAATCACCTAAACTAATGCTACTGTAGGGAAAATGGTTAGAAATGGGGAAATAGGGATCCTAAGAAGTCTAAAATGTGATGCACCAAATAAAAATGGGAAATTCCCATAAGCTTGAATGCACACTAGATCTATAGAAGACAATGTTAACTCAAACAACCTCAAAATCAAGCTAATTGCATAAGTATTTCATAGACTAGGTTTAAGAAACAATGAATTCAAACAAAGAGGAGATCTAAGACTCACTAATATATTACATTAATTTTATAAAGAACAATAATATAGACCTACAAATAGCTTGAAAAAATCCTAAAAGAGGTCAGAAAGGAGGACAATGGATATGGAAGAATCTCCTTCGTAAGGCCATCATGCACAAACCACTAAACACTAATCCAAGGTAAGAGATAGATAAAGAAAGTTTTTTATTGCATCAAGATTTGTTCTTAAAAATTATTGATAGGGTTTAGCCTAATCAAGATGAGAATATCTTATAATATCTCAAAGAGTCCTTTACTCTTCCATGATCAAAGATTTCTTTTGAGAGTTTAGAATCTGAGAGAGAGAGAGAGAGAGATTAAAAATGGCAAATAATGGGTAATATATGAGAAAGGGAGAGAGAAGAGGAAGCATGAGTACATAAATTAATAAATGGGTTCTATTAACTTAGATGGATTCCCAACTACCTTGTTTGAATTCTTCACCATCTTTTGAGTGAATAAGACTAAGCCTTCCTCAACAACCTAGCCTACATTTATCCCAATAGCCTTCAATATTTTCTCATTGGCTGAGAGACCCATTAGAATACAAGGGTTTGTTTTTCATGATGAGTCATGACCAAATATATTGGAAAAAAAATCTTTATGATTACAAATAGAATCAATGCTCCAACTACTCTTTAACCACCATCTCTCTTTTTTTGATCTTTCACACCATCTCCACTCACTTAATTATAAGGGCAAGGTCCTTATATCCTTGGTCCTGACAAATCCATGACTATATCTATTTTAAGTAGTTATAAGTATGTTCTTGGTCAAGGATATATCCATTTTAATAGATGAGACATGTCTTCATAACCATATATCTTCCCCTACTATAAAATATAAGCATAGGTTTTTTTATATATTAAAAACCAATCTCATTTATTGATTTTCATATAGCTATAATATCGATGAAACCCTATATATTTCATAGCCTCATTCCTAGAATATATTAGGTTTAAATAAACCTCATTATGCCTCTAAACTTTAATGACAATGGAGCCTCGCCATTAATAACCTTGACTATATAACTATGTCTACTCAATGGCATTTGACTGAGCTCCAATAGTGGTACACATCCTTTGAAACATTTTATCTAGTTCAACCTTCATCATTGGCTATTGATCTATGATCTACCTTTAAGATCTTACCACTTGACATCCCCAAATTGGTCCTTAGGATATGATAACTCTTTGAACCTATATGCACCTTTTTTCACTTGGATTTTCACCCTTTTAGGAGATGCTTAATCTCTCCTCATCCAAGTGGCACAATGGAAACACCTCTAGACTTTTGTGTAGCCTAAGGATGAGGTGAATATCTAGATAGGGATATCTCCCTTGATATATCACTTTGGATTGCAACTACACCTAGAATTTAGGGGGGGGGAAGAGAGATATAACTGAAAGGAAACTATTCTAAGGGAGGTGATTCTGTAAATAAGATGATGACTTCCAACTAGATGATTGTTACACATGAAATCAAGAGACAAACTAAACATACACTTCTCCAATCTACATCTCCTCACATCAATGTTACATTATGAGGTTATGGTTGAATGTGCAAAACTAGGAGGACTATACAAGAGGCCTTGAATGCTAATAATGAATATAATAACTCACTCAATCCTTGACATTTCCTAGAAATCTTCACATTTTCTACAAGAAAAAGCTTTCCAATTGAAAATAGGGTGAAAGAATGAGATAACATGATAAGGAATCTATAGTCTTCACTAAGAAAGATTAATAATTCATGTAAAAAACACTTATTAATAGTCATGAATAGGTAAAAAAATATTATTATTGATCAAATGGTATGAAAATGAGTAGGGCTTCACCATACTTAGGTGGAGCATAAGTTATAATGGCCAAAATGGCTAGTTCTTATAGAAATTAAGAGAGAGAGGAGAAGAGATAATTTAGATAGTCAAAATGACAATTGTAAAGATGTTAAAATAAGTTACTTGTGAATGGAAATAGAGTATGGTATGAACCATACAATGCCTATAAGTACAAGTGTCCATCCAAGTCATAAAACTCATGAAAAGTGGCATGAGACTCCTCATTCTAGCTCAAAAACTACCTTCATGATTTGGATGCATTTGAATGTCCTAAAATTTATTAAGGATAGGTATGATGATTGTAATAAAGGTTAAGTGTTTTACTCATGCCTATCCATGCATTTTTTTTAGTCTTGGTTATTTGGAATCATCTAGGAATGAGCCATCATCATCTGTAGTCTAAAAAAACTCTTCCCTCATGCACCCTACACACTTGACCTCAAAAAGGGGATAAATTTTCCATGAAAATACATAAAAGGTAGTGTATGAAAATTTTAAATACCCTTCATGGTCTTAAAAGCATCAATCACACTTTAAAATCAGCCTAAATGAAGTTTTCCACCCTTCTCACTAACTTGTCCACTATGCCAGTTTTGACTGGCTAAGATGAGAGATATTGTTTGCATACTTATATGTGTTTTAATGGCATTAAATTTACATATGTATTTATTAAAATTCCTAATATTTCCCCCAAACTTGATTTCATCTCTTGAAAGCTTTTATAGCCTAAAAAACACATACAATAGTCAAAAGTACCTTGTTTTGTACCCTATCTATGCAATTCTATATAGTCCAAAAGCATGGGGAGTATAATAAAAAATTAAATAATTTTCATGATAAAAATATGTCATTATGATAGATATATAACTCCATTTATCCAATCAGGTCAATATCAAGGGTTTGCAAAGGTTTTAGGCATGTTTGACCTCTTAAGCTTCATTCATAAAAAATTGAAATTTAACTTGAAAAAAAAATCCATAATAATATTATTTATGACCATATATAACATATCTAAATTCCTTGATTTTCCATGCAAATCAACAATGGATATATGAGCATTCAAATTTGGCCTATCAAGCTTGATTTATCATTCCCATAGGCCTAAGTTTGTCCTTGATTAAAAAATGGACCTAATTGTGTTTCTTTTGCATACCAAGGGTTTTAAAAAATCTTCCATGGTTCCATAATCATGAAAAAATGGATTTTAAAGCATATCCAAAGCTATAAATGTGAACGACTCTCCATTTGGCTTTAGGACTAAGCATGCCAAGTAGGCTTGATTTATCCTTGAATCTCAAATGACCTTTTTATGGTTCCCATAAATTTCATGAGATTATTAATATCCAAATTCACCATATAAACATGTTTCAACTTATTAAATATCTTACCTCATTCTAAAAATGGTTTTGATGTCTCATTTGGGCACTAGGCCAAAACTTGCCTAGTAGGTTTGACTATAACCCTCAAGGTTTAAACCTCTTTGATGAAATTTATTTTACTTTACTTGATTTCCAATGTTTTATTTGGTATAATTCAACCTCTCACATCTTATTGGAAGGTATAATTATTTCCTTACCTCACCTTATCATCCTTCTTCCCCAAAACTGAAAGTTTACATTCTAGGGAAGTGCCCTCTATCTAAGAAAAATTTGAGGGCACTTCCCCTATTTACTTAGACAAAGTGGATGTTGTGTGGGATTAATTAAATAATGAGGGTTTTTACCAATTTATATCCATTAATCATGTCATTTGACCTCACAAAAGCATATGAGCCTAAAACAAACTTGGAAAAGGGGACTTTTTGTAGGGTTTATGCATATAGAATATGTGTATACCTGATTAGAGTCCTTTATTGACTAGGTTTCATCATTATAGTGACATTAAGTTTACATATTTGTGATTAATATTTTTTAATATCTCTCAATACCCCAAACTCTCACATGTCTCCATATGCTCCTGTTTGGTCTAGATTGTTTGCTTCATTGACTATGTTCTTACTCTTTAGAGTGTACCTAAAGGTGATTTTACATGTTTTAGGCATTTTAAATAGTGTAAAAAATCTCATAATATCTTCCAAGATTTATTCCATCTATTCCTTTCCTTATCTCATGCTTTGGAGGTTGAAAAGCTCTTAAGAGCAGTCAAGACTAATTGACTATGTACTCTATCTCTCCTCTCAAGAATGACCCCTATAAGTGAAATTTTGTATGAATCAAGGCTTAAATATAATGTTTAAAAATTTCCTCAAGCATCCATAGTAATTTAACCATGGTGGGACTCAATAGTTCACCTTTTTCCACCTTAGATCATCACTTATGCACATTTCTCATATCATTATTCACCTGTAGTCACCTACAGCTAGTTGTAGGTGTATATGATCTATCGTTTATCTTTTATCATGGTTTTTAGAGTCCATTAATTGATTCATGAGGTCACAAATCACTTTATCATGTTTTTACTTCCGTTTAATGTCTTCAAACATCACCAAGGCATCATATTTAGGTCATTATTTGTTATAGGTGGGTGTGTAGGTAACTTGTATAGACTGTAGGTGTGTATGAGGAATATGACACCACTTATCATCTTATCTTTATATCATTTTATAACATATATATCCTTGAACTATTATGAATAACCATCACATGTTGGCATGATCTATAACTTTCAACATGTTGTGCAAGGTCACTTTTGATCAAAATCATGTAGACACCAATGGTTGAATTTAGCATTTTTATGAGCAACTTTAGACTTCTCAATCATCATCCTCCACTTGATTTCTACCATTAAAATTATTTATAGGTCTTTTATAAACCATTTTTATTCATAAAATTTCTCCATATCCTTGTTATATGATCTTTTCAAAAGGCCCAGGTCCTCTATTTTGATTTTTTGGGGAAAATGTATCTAAATACAATCATTTTGTTTTTGAGAGTGATGCATACTTACATTTTTCCACAAGAAACCTAAATTATGTCTAAAATGTTCCATTAAAATGATAAAACTCCTAATAAGGTTTCACCATTGATCTCACCTCTTTATATGACACCTCAACCTATTGTTCACACCACTTGTAGGTGGGCATCTTACTGAGCAGGTATAATATGATCTCATAATCCATATGCATGTTTATAGTTTCCAATTTAATTTTCATATCTTAAAGATTTTAAAAATAATTTCACCACTATCAAAAAAAAATATTACCTTAGACAAATCCCCTTCAATATGATTGGTCTTTATGAAGACCCTATAGGAGTACGTTAATGGTAAAATTGTGTTTGTGTGTGACTGTGTTATTGGGGACAGTCCTTATTCTACCAAATTAAAAACATTTACTTGAATTATCTTATTATGTAAGTGTATTTAACCTATCAATACCATAACTATATCATCATAGACATGTTAAATATCTCAACTCAGCTCACCAAATTGACTGTGTATGACAATCATGAGACCAACTGATTGAATAGTACTTTATAACTACAACTCATAGAAATTTTTATTAAAAATGATATTATAATGTGAATTAATATCAATATAAATTTTAAAACATGTAAATTAACCTAACACAACCCACTAAATTCACCATCAAATCATGAAAGTCTTGATAATGGTAGAAACTTGCCTATTTCACAAAAAAGTGCTCCCTCCTACAACTTAGGATGATTAGCATATAAAAAAACCTTGAACTAATAAAAAAACATGTATGGAATTATACAAGGAATAAAACATCATTTGGAATCAAACTCAATATATTTTTTGTATGAAATTGATTAGAATGGAACAAAACCTATAGGGTGCATAAACAACAGGCAAAAAATCATAGTAAAATTCATGAGGATGGTTCATAAAGAACAAGTCACCATTATTAAATATTTTTAATGTAAATTAAGGTATATTAGTATTATACCACCTCATAAAATAATTTTTATTTAAACCTCTTTAGGTAAATGTTCTAAGCGTGAACCTGAAGATTATTTTTGCTTACCAAGAAGGGTGAAAAAGGAGTAGAATGGTTTTAGCCAAAATTTGACACTTAAATGTGTGTAAGGAATATTAAGGGATGTTACATGATCTTATTCCATGTGGCACACTTCCCCATGGGATTTATAAGTGCCAAACTCACTTTTTCCCCAAAAAATACTCTATCTTTTGAAGCACCTACCACTTTTAGTTATCAATAATTGATTAAGACATTTGAGTATACATAGAATGTGACATAACCTTTTTTAACCTTCACACTTCCCAATTAATTTGTACAACTCATTAAATGTCCCTTTTTGATCTCAAAATGATTCAAAATCACTAAAAAGACTAAAATGACTAGGGACCAAGGCTAGTATAACATTAAAAGATAGTAATTAACCTATAAAACACCTTGTGACATATGTATTATACCATTAAAACACTTAAAACTCTAGGTTTTACCTATAGGGTCCCTAATTTCACCTAAAATTCAAATTTAGTCAACAAATTGGTGACTCATAGGGGTAGCATGCCTACTATGCTAACTAGAGTAGTAGCCTTATTAGTTCACTAGGATTAGGGAGTCATCTAAAGTTTGATACAAAAACATAGGACCTTGAAAATAATATTTGATCAAGACAAGACCAATGACCAAAAGGCTAGTGGACTAAAGGACATGAATGATTTCGTGAGACATGATCAATGCTAAAGGACAAAAGGATTTAGTGAGACATGTAGTATTTTATCTTTTAGCATTGATTCCTCCAACTTTTTCATGATGTTTCATAACTTCATTAGCATGATGTTCATTAAAAACCAAGTACTTTCAAATAGATTGGATATGTAAATGAACACTTATTGAGAAGTGTATGTTTATTTTGTCCTTTGATTTCATGTGTAACATGCAACTGGTTGGAAGTAATCATATTATTTGGTGTATCACATCCATTAGAATAGTTTTCTTTCAATTATATATCTCTCTCTCCACCAAATTTTAGTATAGTTACAATATAAAGTGTTAAATCAAGGCAACTAGCCCTATTTAGAGATTTGCCTCATCTTTAGGATACCTACAAGCCTAGAGGTGTTTCCATTATGCCACTTGGATGAGGAGAGCTTAGGAATCTCTTTAGAAAGTTTGTAAATCCAAGTGAAAATAGCACCATCAATCTTCCTTATACTAGATTGAATGTAGACCATTGATCTACTTTCTCATGATTAAATGTGCACCATTAGATCCTTAGTCTACTAGATCAAACATGAACTATTAATATTCAAATGGGAACCCAAGATCATACCTCTTTTTATTAATTCATTCATCTTTAATATACATTAACCTTTTGACTTTATGCTCACCATTTATCTTTGATGCATAATCGAACACACACCATTGTATCTTTAGGACCCACTAACATCGATGATCACCCAATCACTATTATATATTGACCTTAGCTTCCAATATTTGGACACTTATCATCAATGTGTTCATCCTTGGAACTTCTAAATTCAAATGGCTATTTATTATAGATTTAACTTGATGTCTATAGGCACATTTCACTCTACATGTCTAACTTTAAAGGCTTATATCTTGAGATAGCAAGCTCATAAAGATTCCAAATTTTCAAAGTATGATTTTGGCACTAAATGCATAATTTCCATGTGATCATTTTTGTTTGAGAGAATTCTTGATCATATTTATAAAATACATAATCAAACTGATCTATTTATTTCTTTATGACCTATGATTATGGTCTAGTTCTTCTAGACTTGTGCTTGAAATGTTGTTTGAATATTCAAGGATCCAACAAACTTATGAGGCTAATGCTATGATCACCATGAAAACCTACTATTTTAAAGTTTGAAAAACTACACTTTAAGTTTCATTAAGGTGTTTCAAAAGCTTCATAAGTTATATGTGATTTTTAGACCAAAACTCTATTTAGCTCATCCATCTATGTAGAAGCTTGGTATGTAGGCCAACATGTCTTATTTATTAGGATGTAGTGGTAGAATTTTTTATCCATTTTCACAAGAGAAAAAATTTGCTTATCAATCATGGAATATCTGAGTTCTACATACTTCAAATTTGTGATCTTGAATGTAATGGGATGCTCAGTCTCATCTTTATTTTGCATTATGATAATAACAAGTGTATGTTCTAAATAAAATGAGTATAATTATTTTGTGAAATCTAGACTAATCAGTAATATTGCCTAAGATATAACATCTTGGATGCCTTGAAAAGACTTCTAGGCTTTGACTATCCATTCCATTTTAGCATCCTATTTGATCATTACATTCAGGGGCCTCAAAATTTATGAGAATCCATAAATCAACTTTCTTACCAAATGAAATTTTCCAAAGAAAGAATTGAGTTCCTTCTTACTATTTTGTGGTTTAATCTTTAAAATCCCTTAGATTATATCTATATCAATGATGATTCCTTATTTGGTAATGATATGTCCCAAAGGTTTGCCCTTAGTAACTCCAAATATGTTCTTCTTTAGTTTCAATGAGATGCCAAACCTTCAACATCTTTTGAAGATTTATTATAGATGGCCTACATGATCATTATTATTCTTGGAGAAAATAATGAGGTCATCCATATAAATGATTATAAATTCACTTATTAATCCTTTAAATGCATGATCCATTGCTCATTAAAAGGTGGGTCATGTGTTAATTAGGCAAAAAGGCATCCTCTTATATGCATAGGTACCCCACTTTGTGGTAAATGTAGTTTTCATTCTATCTTCTAATTGTACCAACACTTGGTTATAACCTAAAAATCCATCTGCGAAGGAAATTATTTTAGAACCACTAACTATCTAAATAATATCATATAGGGAGGGAAATAAATAGTTTTATTTCTCATAAGCTTTATTTAGGTTTCTAAAATCAACACATAATCTAATTTCTCTATTCTTCTTTTTGACTAGGACTAAATTGGCCACCCAAGTAAAATGCCTGATTTGGAAAACTATCTTTGCACTTAATAGCTTTTTTACTTCTATTTGAATGAGAAGTTCTAAATAGGGTTCACTGCTCTCTATTTTTATTTGAATGTCTTGTGGTCTAGTTTTAGTGGTATTTTATGGGTGATGACCTTTGGATCATAAACATTCAAGTCCTCAAACATCTATCAAATCACATCTTTGTATTGGGTGAGTAAATCCTTTACTCATTGCCTTTCTTCTAAAGTGTAACTAAGGCCAATGTTGACATAGAATGAACTACTCTCATCTCCTAAATTATCCCATTTTAATTCAAAATCACTAACCTTAGGTTGCCTTTGCTGCTAAGCTTGAGGATCTATATCAAATGCTCTTTCTAAGGAGACCATTCTAATTAGGAGATGATTTTCTTTGAGTTAGACAACACCTTCCTCATCTGACTCCTCTTGTTGGAGATGACTAACATATTTGTCATCAATGATTTAGGACTTAAATTGTCCTGAGTTGGTCAGAAACTTTATGATCTATTGGTCATCATCAAAGACTTGGAAATTATTTATATTTAAAAGAATAAAAGGATAAGGTACTAGCTCAATAGATAATCTCTTTACCTTTTATTCTTAAAGAGGATCCAAATTAGCAACTAAAGTAGCTAATGAATCCACATCTTGACTTTTATCCCTAGGAATACACACTATATTGAAAGCCTCAAACCTCCCAATCAAATCCCATGCTTTATGTTTTTATATTTTCAAATATAATAGTTTACACTAGTATTTTTTTCTAACCTGATTGACTACCAACTCTAAATCCCCATATACTAACAACTACTTGGCATTGTTTTTAGTTCAAAGTGCAATACCAAAATTAATTCTTCATATTCAGATCCATTATTAGTGCAAGGGAATTTTAATTTGTATGCTACTAGGAAATTCCTCCCTTATGGATTAATAAATTTAATTCCTATGCCTAATCCTTATTTGGATCTAGCACCATCAAAGTGGAGAGTCCATAGCTGGGTAGGGCCTTGGGATTCTAGTTCTTTTATTTCATTCCATGTAGTGAAAGTATAAATACCAAGGATAGGGGATTCATAACTTACCTCTTTGTTATTTACATTTTAATCTATGATGGGATACTTAATTCTTACCTCCCAATCAATCTAGATTTAGTTTGGAAGGCCTATCCATGGTAACTAAATGTGAGAGAAATATATTATGATATGCAATTCATAGTCTTCAGGTATGCCCACTACAAGGATGTTAATAGTCATCTATACTTGTGGCTCAGATGCTACTTGAATATGCACATTAGTGAGCTCTCCAATTAATGGTACCATTATTTTATCTAACTATGAGACTATTTTCTTTGATGATATTAGAGTTAGGCCAATATTTTGATAGATATAATTATGAATCATAGTTGTTAAATATTCATAATCAGCTAAAAAAGGTGGAACCTCTGGCTTGTTCTTATATATGACATTAGTGTTAGAGGCCTTTATTTTCTATGTAATAGATTTTTTCTTTTCCACAAGGGCCTTCCCTATGATAGACTTCCATATGATATCTTTCTATTCAATAATATGGGCCAATTCATGAAGGGTGATGTTTTCTTTGATTTTATTCATGTCCTCAACAATTTTATACCCTCCTCTACTATGTTCCTCCTTATTCTAAGGATGATCATTCCATTTTGAGGGAGATGGAATATTATCATATTTTAGATTTTATGGAATAGCCATACTATTTATAGGAGTATACATTGTGAAGGGTTGCCTATTCCTTAGGTTGTAACCACCTTTCTATAATTGTTGGAAAGTATGGATCTCATTGGTGTTATCCTTTGGTACATTATCATCTTCACTTGGGAAAAGAAACTCATGAGTCTCAAAGAGCATAGTGGTGATTAAAGAGCTAACTTCCTAGTGGAATTATGGTGAGTTATGCATCAAATCTTGTCTCACCACCTCTCTTTGAAATATCTCAGAAGCTACACAAAATTCAACACAATCAAGCTCACCATGCTGAGAAGTATTATGGATTCTACACTAGTTGGGTAGAGATGTCTCTACTATATTGATTTTTGAAGGCTTGGTAGACTAATATTATTATTTTAATTCCTATTTAATGGTATATTATACATATGGAAGCTATAATTATGATTTTTATTCAGGCCATTAGCATTGCGTATCTTTCTTTGCATGCTAAGGAAATCATTATTTAAGTTTTGAACCATTTCTTGTATGGCATATAGCTCTAATTTAGTAGATATTTTACCTTGTACAAAAGTATTATATGATGTATCTAGATGTTAATTATGTTGGTAACCATTACCTTATGAATGATTATTTAACAATCTATAGTTTGTATGTGATGCATGTATTAGAGGAGGTAGTGTGTATAGCTGATTTTGATTAAATGTAGGGACATTCTTCTTCACATGTGGAATTGGATTCAAAGTAGGGAGACCATTTTTGACACTAGGTGTGCCAATAACTTGAGGATTAATCTATCAATCAATATTGATGGCTTATTCATAGGACAATTCCAAAGTGATGATAACATCATCCCTTTGCAAAAAGATTACAATAATTGGATCCAGAGCATTCTTGTACATTTATAGCACCAACACTTCTTCTAGTTTATACATCAAGCTTAACTAGGTATACATATTATAAAATATTTCATTTAAGGCTTAGATTGGTTTCTTGGTCTCCCTATTCATGCTAGTAATGTGTTGGTATATCAAACTGGAGCTAGTGACCTACCCAAACTACACAAGAAAATCAGTTTGACACTAATTCTAGGAAGTAATGGAATTCTCTTATAGATTAAGGTACCAATCATAATTATCATCCATTAGCATAAAATGAAAAATTTTGCAGGCAACATCTTCATTAATAACATTCATTGATCTCAATACAACTTTAAAAGACTTAATGTGTTCTTCTATCATTCTTCCTCTTGAAGGATAGGATAGTAGATTATTTTTAGGATTCCTTAGTGGGTCATACACATCCCCTAGGATGGAAATAAAAAATATAAGTGTTTAATCCACATTATTATTAATAGGGGAGTGTTCCTTACTAGGGAAAGTATTCTAAATCTATTAATTATATGGGTAGTTGTTATAAATGTAAGCCTTATGATTTGGCAAAGGTGAGACTAGAACACTAGCCTAAGAACTATATCTAATCACTCTCCTAGGTGACTTTAGTGCAACTCAACATAGAAACTAAACTCTTTTATCAAAAGGATTGAGCCCTCTTTCTAGTTATAGAATGAATTTTAATGTAGTTTTTATGCACACTAATTCATAACAAGGTAGCCTCGAACATTTCAAGATCTCAATGGAGGTCAATTCCACTCCAAGGTATGAGTTCAAGGTATGGGGTTTGAATAACCAGGTGATAGAATAACATGTAGATAATGTAGGTTATCAATCAAGACTATGCATGGATGGATGATATCTAAAAGAGAGTTAAAAAATCTAGGTAAGTTGGTAGGTGGGTGGATACTAATCTAAAGTAGGTAGATCTAAGAATTAAATTCAAAAATAGAGGGAAGGGTAAAGAAAAAATTAACAAATCTATGACTTCAATAATTACCTTTCAAGTTGTATTATTCTTGGAAAGGTGCTTTTAGAATCAATGTTTATTGCTAGCAGTTATTGTACACACATATATAAACATGGTCAAGCAATCAGGGATAGTTTGATATAGGAAACTTAGATATCTAGGCAAAAGGTTTCTCCTTTTAGATTAGTTATTGCACACTTTTACTTAGGAAATTATGACTCAAACTATGGAAGTATTTGGTATAGTTATTTCACATACACATAAGACTATATCATTGAAAAGACCTCTACACACTTAGAATGGTGATCTAGTCAACCTAATTATAAATACTCAATAATCATTGCTAACTTTTCAATAGCTATTGTACATCTAAAATTGACATATTAATCATAACAAGAGGAATTATTTGTAGCTACTACACACTTAGAATTATTGAATCAAACAACCAAAAATATAAAACCTAATTAAACAACATTTGGAGATAAAATACAGCAACACATGTGTGAAAATAAAGAAATGATTTTTTTTGTATTGAATTTTTTGACCCTTAAAAATAAGGATTATCTATGTTTAAATAAACTTGGGGAGGGGTCACTTCATCCTTTAAGTGCACAAAAAATTGTGATTACATGATGCAATTAGAACCTCATTATAATTTTAGTTACAAAACTTTATGTAATGTATACATATATTTAACTTGAAATTATACAAAATTAAAGTTATTATTTACAATATGATGTAATGTGTGCATTCTTACAAACAATTTAGGAAACTTTCATACTTATGTTCTAAAAAAATTAAACTAAGAGTACAAAACTAACAAATTTATATTGATACGCATAAAATTAGCCTTTGAACTAAGGATGGGAAGATGTTTTCATGGGTGTGTTAATTATGGGCTTCATTGTTATTAATACTTGTGTTGAATTAAAAGTTGTAGCACCAGTCTTATTTTTCACCTCCATCTCTAGATAACACTTGTGTCCCACGTCATGATGCTATCTGATAATATCTAAGCTAAGTAACAAGGTTCTATGCATCTTGTTCACCTAATCGAGGAGATTTTCATGCTCTACCTTTATTTTTTTAATATTTGTTCTTGAATATCCTAACTTATATCACCTTATTTATATAAAAATTCAACTCATATTCAATTTATTAAAGTGCTAATCCTTGAATACTTTGTTTGAAATTCTCAAGTGCTTCTTGAAGGAGTTGATCAAAATTGATTCTACTAATAAGCTTTCCTATATTTTCCTTTACCTTAAATAATTTCAATTCTTTTAGGATTTTTAAAATGAGAGTTTCATGTTATTGATACTTGGTCATTATTTCCCCAACTATTATAATCCACTCTCTAGCCTCCTGAGTTCTGATCACCACCAAGTTGAGGGCATTTGAAGCCTCCAATGGTATCATTAAGTCCAAATGGATATATGACTTATTATTAGTATAAATAATCAATAATTTCAACTTATGTTCATCTCACTTCAAATAATTAAATAATTTATGAGTCTGAGTTATATGGGGAGCCAATTTTGCCCTCATTTCCTCAATTGCTTTAAAAGCATTATAACACTTTGATGTAGCCTATTGAGCTTCAGTCTCAATCCCTTAAGGGATATGGAGTATCTATTTCTGATCTCTCATTTTCTCTACCTCTTGTTCAAGCTCTTGTTTGGCCATCTCTATCCCCTCATGTAATGTTATCATAGCATCCTTGTGAATTTTTATAAGGGACTTAAAGTCCTCTATATGTGGGGACTGCCATAGCTATCTGTTCTTCATTTTGGACAAGGCAAATACTTCTATTATTTATTCAAGAATGATCTTCCTCCTAGATTCATCCTCTAATTTACTCTTCCTAACCCTTTGGATTCTTCTAGAGGGCCTATCAAATAAGGAGGATATTGATGGAAATTATTTGATTTTGAATCAGGCTTTTGAGAAGCCTTCAATCTAAGATCAACTACCCATGGTAGGATAACTAGTTGGCTTGGGTTTATTGAATATGTATCCTTAGTTATAGCCTTCACCAATTTATCATCTATTGATTGTTCTAAATCTCCTTTGAGTACTGAGTCATAAAGGTAGGTCCATATGATTTTTAACCAATCTACACCACCATATTGGGGGAGTGGGTGAATTGTATATACTTTTTTTCCACTCTTAACTTTCCTTAAGTATATGACAGTAGTATCTTGGGAGGAGATAGTGGAAGGCATTTTTAGATTGATTTAAGTATAAGAGACATAGATTTAGGATCTTTCCAATGTGTTTTCAACCTTTTTAGAATCCCTTTTTCTAGTGTTAGGTTAGATTTAGGTAGTCTAGGAGGGCATCTCAACAATGATGGAAATAATGGATATGACTAGCATTATGTGGGAAATTAAAAAATTAGGGGTAAAGGTAACATCCTCCATTTTTGGAGTGAGAAAAGTTGTTTTAAAGACAACACTGATGGGAATTGAACCAAAACTAAGAATAAAAAAGGAAACCTAGGAAGAAAGGATCGAAGGCTGAGCCTTCTTACCTGATTGATCATCTTTGATTGATGACTTCCCTTTGTCAACTATAAGGCTTAGTGTCTTTGATTTTTATAATTATTCCTCTTCCTAAATTTCTTATTATATTATTTTTTTTTAAATTGAATATGTGCTTACCTATGGTTAATCAATAATTTGGTTCTATGTGAGGGGAAAAACCCTTGGATTTTTCCTATAGTAGATTATGGACTTTAATGGTGGGGAGGAGGCTCATTGAATTGAGGCAGTATAAACCTCTTGATTTATATACGTCTAAAATGGTGGTGCATTTGGGTGATCTTTTCCTTATGCATCATAGGATTCCAAAATTGGATCCTCTTGATCCCCTTTATGCTTAATTTCTCTCACACCAGGCTCTTTCTTCACAGTCTTAAATATTTGGGGATATTGTTGAGAGGGATACCCTTATTCCTCTATTTATTTTTGGGGTATATTTCCCCATAAATATAAATTATTCCATCCTATATGGGGTGGTAACCTTGTATGCATCTCTTGAATTGCAATTGATGGTTCTCCCTAAATAATCTTTAAATGATCCTCTTTAAGCCCTATAAGTTGTGCCCATTATATTACTTGGGTGTCATCTTTTACATTTCATAATAAAAAATCATGGTCATAAGGAGCATGATAGTATGGAATACCAAAGCCTTAGATATGCTTTTGAATTATACCATGAGGATCTTAGTCTCTATAAAGAAGGGTGGCCAATTGACAGTGTTTTTTTTCCCACATCCCTGAAATGCTTCCTCATTATATAGTATATTCTACCTATTATAATGTGAGACCTATAGAAGGTAAATTTATTCTACTACATCAGATCCTCTTCCACATTCCACCAAAGTTAGAATGCAATATCTTATTTAAAGATTATTTAGGCACATACTTGGGAAGGTGTAGGGGGTTGACCTTATTTCCAGTGACCATGATCACCATATAGTCTAGGTATAGCTAGTAGTCATCATGAGGTGTTAGTGTATCTATTATACTCTTTAATATATTAGGTAGTGGGGCCTCATTAATAACTTATCATACCTATGGGTATACATCCATGACAATCCAAATCATATGCTTAGTATATGCATATATGTGCATGAATTAATAATAATCATATATTTAATTATTTATGTAGTCAGTAGATGGGCTCCAAAACTCCTTAAAGTCTCTATACACTATTCCCATTACTACATATAGTATGACATCATATAAAAATGGATAGTTGAATTGGGGCTTTTAACTTATTGCAAAACTTTCTCATTGGCTTGAAGCTAATAATGTCTTCTAAGGAAAAAGTCATTTGGATGTCATTAGCATATAGATAAGTGGCACCCAATCCATTAGCATAGATAAAATGGATACTTGTCATGCTATATAGTCTATTCAATAGGGCTATCATTATTTGGAATCATATTATGAATTTACTAATGGGGGTATGAGAATTTAATTTAAGGACCATATACTCCCCAAGAAAAATCCTTAAGCTTGGAACTTTCTCAATTGAATTATGCTTCTTCCATGTTACCATCTTCTGCTTATAAAATATGGCATTTAAAATTAGTAAAGATAAGTACCTTTAGAAATCATCACCAAATATGCAAGAGATGATCATCTAGTGATCTATGTGATGTAAGAAGGAATATTGTGTCACCTTGATAGTAAAGAACAAGTCTCATAATATGTCCATGTATGACATAACCTCATGCTTGGCTACTATGAAGAGTATTATTTATCTCTTGAGAGAGAGTAGGTCTATCACAATTAGCATTGTGTTGGGGAAAAATCTCCTTCATAATAAAATGTGTTGATAACATCAATGGCATCCCATAATTTTGAGTAATTATCACCTATCATTTAAGATTGATGCATTGACCATAGTGTCTGTATACTTTATGAAATATTTCATGGAGAATTAGGATGGTGGTAGTACTCATTTGAAGCTCAAGGATGATGAAGCCATTACAATTTTTTGGTTTTCTCAAAGTTAGTTTCTTATATTGTGAAAATTTTGTTCTATTGGTTACTTATTTGTAATGGATTTGTAGGTGGCTAGGGATTTGTTCATAGAGTAGAAAGTGAGTTCGATATTTGTTTGTAATAAAATGAACACATTGATAGTTGTAAGTAATTGATATAGAATTTTACATTAAATTATAGTTCATGCACTTTTAATATCCAATGTTCATATACATGCTTTACATGCATAATTTAAATTTTGTTAGTTTAGTTAGTGTGGAAGTAACATATTTATGTTCTTTGCTGGCTAAGTCTAGTGGGATTTTGGTAGTTGAGAGTTAAGAGTCAAGTTTTATGTTGGGATTGAACCAAAATTTATCATGAACTAAAGGCTTTGAACAAAATAGTTGAAGACTGAATCATTCAAAATAACATTCAAAAAAAATGTCTAAACAAAATCTCTAAATAAAAAGTTTTGATATTAAAATCTTGAATAAGTAATTATGAATAAGACCAAATCTTTCAAAATAACATTTGAATAAAATGTTCATTGAATGAGATGTTGAACACAAGTTTTAATGACTAAAATGTTGAACACAAGTGTTGATGACCAAGATGTTGAACACAAGTTTTGACAACCAAGATGTTGAACAAAGGAAACCTCAAACATAAGTTGTGAACAAAAGTTATGACAAACTAAGTCCTAAAATAATATGTATGATGAACAAGTTTTGAACACTTTATCTAATGAACAAATTTCAAGACTTTAATGTTTAAATAAAATCCTAAATAAGGATTTTTGAACTTAAGTACTAAATAAAATTTTGAATGTCAAAATCCTGAATAAGATAGTTCTAAATAAAACTATGTCCCAAAACTTTCATAGTAAAAAACTCCTAAAAGGCATTAATAAGTTAGTCCAAAATGTAAAATATCATTATTTTCACTTCTAAATATTAAGATTAAGGAGTAATCTGATATAAATTTCATAACTACATAGAGGAAAATTTAATAAACAAGGCCAAATCAAAAAATATGGGTACCCATTCTTTTTAAACAAAGAATAAGGGGAAATTGGGTACAATAAAGATGCTTGTAGAAGGAGATTAGATTGAAAAGTATGTCCTAGTGAAGATAAGTCTATAAATGCCTACCTATAGCTAATTCAAGGCCTGAAGATTGATATAGGTTTACAAGGCCTAAAGACACCCTTAGGTCTCAAGACCCCATCATCTTAGTGGTAGACACTAACCCCACTCAAGTAGGATTAAGGAAATAAGAAGGTGTATGAGGATGTTTTAGACCCTAGGGAAGATGTTTCAGATAAAGGAATACAAAGAAATAGTCAAATTTATTCTTAGCACCCCTCTCAAACTTTACTAACTTAAGCATCCATGTCAAGTTGCCAACTTAGACACTCATATCTCATATGGCATGAAAACTTAGGCCCAGTGATCTTAAGGGAAGTTGGTGACCCCTATGCACTCAAGATACATGTGCTAGATTAATTAAGATATATTATATAAAAATGTAATATTTTTTTTAAATAATGTTATTATGTAGGTTAGTAAAATTGTTAGTTTGTTAAAGGCTATATTTATGCCTTTGTTTATGCTTGTTATATACATAGGCTTGTCTTTAGCCTTGTATAGAGAATAAGTTATAGAGGTTCATATTCTATAGGGAACTTATGTAACTTGATTTTCCATATTTAATAATATTTCAAAATCTAATGCATAGTTGCTTATGGCTTCTAAATATATCTAATATGGTAGCAGAGATGATGGTGGGTAAATCCTGGGAGGGAAGCCTATAAAGGAGGAGGTCTAGTTCAGGGAGGAAACATGAGAATTACACATACCTAGTGTGAACACCATCTGATAAAAGCAAAGAAAAATAAGAAGAAATTATTTTTCTATGCATCATTGCTTTGTGTAATTATTACAAGAAAAAGAAAAATAATAAAGGTGAAGTTATGGTAAGTTTCTCCAGTATCAAGATGAAGCATAGTAGTTATGGGAGTGAAATGTTTTTGATCTAAAAAGGAGGAGGATGTAACACCCATCAGTGAGAATGCTTTTGGTGTGAGTACATAGGCCGCATAGAGCCCAAAAGTGTGGATAATTAAATTTTTTAACTATTTTAGTTGTTTCTTGGATCTATAAAATCTTATTTCATGAGAGAAGCCTATAGGCATAGATAGAATTGAATTTGGCTAAGTATTTTGCTCAAAAATTACATTTGAAGTTTTTGGTTGGTTAATTTCATATAGATTAGGGAAGAGACCAAATTTTTATTTAGGAATTATTTCTAGTGTTTGAGGGTTCTATATATTTCTATTTTTTAGGAGAAGACTGCTAGATCAAATGATTTAGAATTTGGTAGAGAATTGCATCTGGAATCGGCCTTTGAAGTTTTCTAGACACTCCATTTCTCTATAAATGCATATGTGTTTTTCATTTGGTTGATTTATTTCATGAAAATTTTCATCCTATGTTTTAATCCAACCATTCAAAAATAAGATGCAATTGGAAAAATCAATTTATTTTTCAAACTTTAGAAAATTTGATTTTTGGTTGATATTTGCTTGGAAAAACACAATTAATTATGTTGGGAGATAACCATAAATATAAATTAGTTGAAAATTTCACCATTTTATGAGTTTTATATCTAGATTTTTATGGAAAAGGAAGTTTTAAAATCAGAGTTGTAGATCTCCCAATTTAATTATTTTTGTCTTTTTTGGTGTTTTTAATGATGAAAAGTTTAAAATCTCATAAATGGTGTTGAGTTTTTTAATTTAAAACTAGAGGTATTGAATAGTTTATGATTTGAATTAGTGGGTAGGAGGAATTTTGTTTAAATTCATTATAGTTTTTTTGGTATTTGTATTTTCTGGAAAAAACTAGGTCAAAACCGCTAATTTACAACACCTCTTGTTGCCAGATTTATAAAAATTGATAGGCAAGAATTTTAGTTTGTGGACTCAATTTTTTTTATGATATGTGAATATTATAATCTTGATCAAATAGTACTTAATAAAGAGCAAAGGCCTACCAATGATAATGATGACTATGATAAACATCTTCATGAGGCTCTTATATTATTAAAACTATCAGAAATAGATAATCTAATCTCAAAGGTCATAAATTCAACCACTGCATCAGCTTTGTGAACTAATCTTACTTTTAAATATCAGCCTTTTAAATTTTGTAGGGTATTGTATTTGAATAATTTGTTGTTTTCCACTAAGATGTAGGAAGGTGGCACCTTTTCTAAGTTTTGGCTATAGGTCAAAGACATCAATGATCAGTTGAAGGTTGTGTAGAAGCCTATTTATGATCAAGATTTGATTGCTCTAGTTATGAAAAATATTCCACCTTTATTTGAGTCATTTATGGATTCCTTTCACATGATTTCTGAGATGCAGAATTTGGACTTTGAAAAGTTGTCTATATTTCTATTGTAGAAGGAGAGAATGTAGGAACAGTCAACTATGTCAACATCAGAATTGATGAAGAGTGCATTCATTACATAAAATTTTAAAAGATAAATAAGACAATATAGTGGTAATAATACATCTAGTGATGATGCCTTTAGAAGTGGTTGAAATAAATCAAAGTGGAAATGTCATTATTGTAAGAATCCTGGTCATTTCAAGAAATATTTTCTTAAGCAACAACGTGATTTGACAAAGCAGTCATAATCTAAAAATATGGATGAAGAAGATGAACATAGTTCAGTGGGTGAATTTGCATATGTGGCATCACATAACCAATCAAAGAAGTCAAAAATATGGTACTTTGACATAGGGGCTTCACAACACTACACGTGTCATAGAGATTGGTATGTAATTTTTTTTGAAGATACTAGTTGTAATAAAACATTTTCATTAGGAGATGGTTGGGTTCAAGGTTATGGAAATGTTAAAATTTCATTGAATTATATTATGTACACTTTTCATAATGTCTAGTTTGTCCCTAACATGAATATAAATCTTCTTTCCATTAGTGAAATAAATATGAAACCTAACCTTTATGTGGAATTTAAAGGAAACAAGTGCATGGTTCAGAGTCTCTATGACAAGAAAGTCATTGCTATAGGGATTAGTGTTAAGGGTCTATATAGACTAGTTGATCCCAAAAAAAGTAATAGTCATGCACTAACAGTGGTTGAAAAATCTAGTGAACTATGGCACAAGAGATATGGTCACCTTGGTTATGATCACTTACATACATTAAGTCTAACTAATATGGTCAATATAATGGTTTATGTTCAAAATAGTCATAATGTATGTTCAGGATGTCAAATTGATAAGAATGTTTTAGTTTCATTTGACATTGATAAGCAATATAAAACTCATAATGCATTATATTTTATACATGTGGGTTTGTATGGTCCATTGTGGACACCATCTATTTATGGAGCTTTGTACCACTTGTTATTCATTGATGAATTTTCTAGGAAAATGTGGGGTTGTCTCCTACATATAAAGTCCGAATGTTTCTCTAACATTATTGCTTGGAAAAATATGATAGAGAAATAAGGACGGAAAAATCTAAAGGCTCTAAGATTGTTTAAAAGGCATGATTTTATCTCTAGGAAAATTAAATAATTTTATAAGGAGAAATACACATGCAAAGTTCCTCACAGTAGAATTTAGTCATGTCAAGCTAAAACAAGACAATGATGGAGATGCATGATGTATGGTGGATAGACAAAGTATACCATATTAGTATTGGGTAGAACATGTCAACACTATAGTGTTCATCTTGGATAGAAGTCCCTATAAAGTTTTGTAGAATGTAACACCAGAAGAAGCATGGTTAGGAAAAATACCAGATGTAACTAATTTTCATGTTTTTATATCTACTACTTCTATATTAGGCAAAGAATACATGTTTGTTATCTATTGTGACTAGAGGAATGCATATAGGCTAATATATATCTCTACATATAAAATTATGGTGAGTAGTTTTGTAATTGTAGATGAGAAATTACCATTATTTTCTAATAATGGTAAATCTACTGAAAGTAATGTAGTGTTTTTTGTTGATAATGTTTCTAGAACAAGTTTCGATACCAAAGATCAACAGGGTTCAAAGATGGAAAAATCAGAGGAGTCAAGTTTTAGTGATGAAAAGAGTGTTTCTAACTCTTCATAGTCAAATAAAGAATACCAACACAAAAGGCCTAAGTGGTACCATACAACTATGTAGGATTTTCAAAAGGATGAATTTCCTTATTTGATGGAAGGGAAATATTCAAGGTCAGGAAAAAGGTAAGTGCAAGGTGAAGAGTAGGTTAATTTTTCTCTTACTATTATTTCATAGGTATTGAAACTAAGCATAATTTCAAAGACCAAAGTCAAACCCAAATGGAAGTGTTCCATGAAGGTTGGTGAAAAAGGAAGGGGCATAAATAGAGAACACAACAATGTTGTACACAAAATTATACAAGAATGGATATCAGTAGGAGTTAAGTTATTAAGAACTCTTCACATGAATATCTCTTAGGGTATATGTTATTTTGTTTAGTCTTGATGTATATTCTAAAATTTTTGTCAGACTTGATCACTCTAAAAAATAGGTAAAACATGACACATCCAAGACATGACAATAATTCAAGGAATAATAAAATCTAGTGAACCCAATATTTAGTATCATTTCCTAAACTACTTAGTGGTTACAGTGGCACATTACCCATATACCCCAATAATATGCATTGGCAATAATAGAGACATTTATATACATCATTTCAGAGGAAACAACAATACACCCTGGTATTCACTTAACACATTTCAATAATCAATAGTTAACAATCCATTGATCAGAAGAATTTTGATCATTTTGAATTCGAAATGAGCGAGAAAAGAATCGGGGAGAATTTGGCAGGAGGAATAGATCCTGGTGGTACAACAGAGGAAGAAGGAAAATGTGGAGGGTCAGGTTTACTGACTGATGCAGACAAAAGAAGGTTTTCATCTGCTAACGAGCCCTATAGTGGGGCCAAAAACTCACCATTGAAAAGTGTGTTAGAACAGTACACGGAGAAAGTGAAAGATAAAGCTGAATATAAAAAAGAAAAGAACTCTGAAAGACAGATAGGGGACCCCAAACAAAGGACCTGGTCATCATTGTTTGGGAAAAAACCAACAGAGAAATCCCTTTTCCCACCGGTGACATCTAAATCATGCTAGGAGAAAGGTGAGTTTCAAGTTTTTATCCCAGACCCTCTACTTGATTTCTCAGTATCATCCATGGAACTCACCCTAGTTGGAAAGTTTCTAGGAGCTAGACCAAATATAGATTCACTCAGATCTATGATAAAAAAGAAATGGACTATATGCGGAGAAGTAGACATTGAACCAATGGTGAATGGTTTTTTCTCTTTTATCCTCAATTGTAAAGAAGATTTGAATAAGGTTCTTAGTGAAGGGCCTTGGTCTTTTGGAAAATTCACTCTTACAATCAAGAAATGGGAACCAAAAATGGATTTATCAGACTCTTTCTTCTTAACTACCCCTATATGGGCTAGACTGCCTGGTCTTCCATTAGAATTATGGCATGAGGACATTTTCAATGGAATTGCTAGTTCATTTGGCAAGTTAGTGGCTGTGGATAACACTACGGCTTCAAGAACTAAACTCCAAAATGCCAGAATTTATGTTAAAGTGGCAGACTTGAACCATCTCCCAAAAAAAGTGGAATTAATTTCTAAGCTTGGTAAGAAAACCCAAGAGATTGTCTTTGAAGATTTGCCAAATTCTTGCTATGCGTGTAAGAAACAGGGGCATTGGGTCAAGAATTACCCCAACAGGGGTAGATCCCATCCAAGAAATTTTTAGGAAAGGAAAAATATAAAGATTCAACAAAAGAAAATATGGAAGGTAAAAGCGGACTATCGAAAGATAGGGAAGAAACAAGAAGCTTTAGTAGATCTACACACAGAAGAGGATAAAATTTTTGCAATAGAGGAAGATGGTGACCTAAATTTATTAGGAGCAATAGAGCCCCTATTAAAAAAATCTAGTCCCCTAATGGAAGAGAAGGGGATGAAATCAGAGAACAAAAAACCAGATCATCTAACAGAAGAAGAAGCTAATTTTCTAAACCAGAATACCCAAAGTTTAGAAAATCAACTTTTTAAGGTAAAGGATATTGAAGGATTAGAGGAAGGAGAAGTATTACCTGAAGGGGGGAATAATATAGAAGAAGGAGAGATGTGTGAAGCCCAGAAGGGGGAAAAGCAGGAGGTATCAAAGGATGAAAATAACACTCCAGTGAAAGAGGCCCTAATGGCAGAAGAAAAGAAAGAGACCGGTAAAAACTCAAAAAACCAAAAGATAAAAGGTGAGAAAAATAACAATACAAAACACATGGCGATGAGAAATGGCAGTGTGAAAGGAAATGGTCCTCTTAGGAGCAAAGAAGGAAAAGGATCTGAACCGCAAGCCAAATTAAAACCGGATGTAGGATCTCTAGATAAACCTGGGAAAAAATCTGCAAAGAGGAATAGAGAGATGGAAAGCAAGCACAATATAGCAGATGGAAAGCAGGCAACCCTACCGAAATAGCTCCATAACAATAAAAACCAATGAGAATTCTTAGCTGGAATATTAGGGGGTTAAATAGCATATATAAAGTAGATTTAGTTAGGAATTTTGTCAGAGAGCAAAAGCCGGACTTCCTTCTGCTCCAAGAAACCAAAATGAGTAAAGAGAAAGCAGAACAGATCAAAGATTTTAAAAATTATACTATTAAGGCCAGCAGCTCTAAAGGTGCTTCAGGGGGAACCATGATGCTATGGAAAAAAAACCAATATTCTGGTTCTATTTTGATGGAAAGTAAAAAAAAATTGGCTGTTAAAATAACTAGTTTTGACCAAAAGGAAAGTTGGTATGTTGTAAATATCTATGCTCCCAATGCCAAGAACCAAAGGAAAAAGGTCTGGGATACCTTCTCAAATCTCAGAAGCAAAGATTATTGTGGGCGATGGATTATAATGGGAGATTTTAATGTTCCTCTCTATGATTATGAGAAAAAGGGTGGTAATACTATTCAAATGGAAGGGAGATTTGATCTCATGGAGTTTATAAGTAAAGAAGGCTTAATGGATGTGGAGCTGCAAGGAATTCAGTATACTTGGAGTAATAAGAGACTTGATAATGAATGTATACAGGCCAAGCTTGATAGGGCTCTCATTTCCCCAGACTGGACAAAAGATTACACTTGTAAATTGGAAGCATGCCATAGAATGGGCTCGAATCATTTCCCTCTTATTTTCACAGTGGTCAAATTGAACCAGCAAAAGAATCATCCGTTCAAATTTGAAAAGATGTGGATGTAGCACCCACAGTTTGAAAGCAAAATAAAAGAGTGGTGGAATATACCTATTGAGGGAACAACTCTCTTTAGAGTGGCTTCCAAGCTCAAAAATGTTAAAAAGGAAGTTAAGAAATGGAATAAGGATTGTTTTGGAAATATCTTTGAGAAAAAGAAGACTATTAAGGAAGAAATTAGTAGAATTCAGGAAAAAATTCAGCAAAACGGTTATACTTCTGACTTCCGTAGAGAAGAAAGTGAACAATTGGTTCAATACCAAGATATTATAACAAAGGAAGAAACCTATTAGAGACAAAGATCTAGGGTGAAATGGTTGAAAGAAGGAGACAAAAATACAAAGTTTTTCCATCTTTCCACTCTAAAACACAGAGCTAAAACTCAAATTCAACACTTGAAAAAAGGAGATCAGAAGATAACAGAGGAAAAGGAAATAAAGGAGGAAATGCTTTCATTTTTCTCCTCCCTGATGAAGGCTGATAGAAACATCAACTTGAAAAGTCAGGTTGATATCCTATGCATGGTTCCTCCTTTGGTCTCGAAGGAGCAGAATAACATGTTATGTTCCATACCTAAGGAGGAGGAAATCTTCAAAGCAGTTAGATCTTTAGGAGGAGATAACGCACCTGGACCAGATGGTTTTCCCATGTTCTTTTTTCAAAAGCTCTAGAAACTTATTGGCAAAGATGCCAGTAATGCGGTGAAGGAATTCTTTGTCTGATTCCAAAAAAGGCTGGAGCTGACAGTCCTGATCAGTTTAGACTGATTAGCCTGTGCAACTCCTTCTATAAGATAATATCCAAAGTTTTAACAACCAGATTAATTCAAGTGATCCGGTTGATAATAGCTGATCAGCAAAATGGATTCATCCCAGGTAGACAAATCCTCAATTCTATAATAATGGTGCATGAGAATATTCACTCGCTGTTTAGCTCAAACAATGAGGGGTTCATAATGAAAGTGGATATTGCTAAAGCATATGACAGGGTGGATTGGTTATTCCTTTCTAAAAGCCTTACTGCCTTTGGCTTTGAACAAAGAGTGGTTGACATGATCAAGCAGTTGATATCTACTACTTCTATTGTTGTGTTGGTAAATGGGAGTTCGTCTCATTTTTTCAATCCGTCAAGGGGATTAAGACAGGGGGATCCTATTTCCCCTATTCTGTTTATAATTATGGCTGATAGTATGGGGTGATACTTAGGGGACTTAGTTAGTAAAGGTTTATTTAAGGGCCTGAAACCCTCTTCACATCCTTTAATATGTTCTCATGGTCAGTTTGTTGACGACACTATCTTCATAGGCAATCTGAAGTCACAGAAGCCAGAACTTTAAAGGAAGCTATAAATTTATATTCTTCTGCCTCTGGACAACTGATAAACTGGAACAAAAGTGCAGTATTCTTTACTAATACCCCAAGTCATAGATAGAACAAAATAGCAAAAATCCTTGAATGTTCCATAGGATCTTTTCCTTCCTCTTACCTTGGTCTCCCTTTTGGGATGAAAGTTCCTGAAGCTTTCTGGGAAGGACTTAGTAACAAATTTAGTAAGAAATTAGCGGGATGGAAAGGTAGTTTTCTAAGCCAAGCTGGAAAGCTCACCCTCCTCAAAGCAAGTCTTCAAAGCATACCCATGTATGCTTTGAGTCTTTTCAAAATCCCCACTAAATTTGCTGAAGCTATTGAAAAAATTCAGAGAAACTTTCTTTGGTCAGGTACTAAGGAGAAAAGAAGAATGCCTTTAATAGCATGGGATAACATCTATAAACCTGTCAGGGAAGGTGGACTAGGAATAAGGAAAATTAGAAGTATGAACACAACTCTCTTAGCTAAGCAAGGTTGGAGGGTTTATCAAGAAAATAAAGAATGGAGCAAAATATGGAAGCACAAATACTTATTTAAGGCAAAGTCACTCCCTGAATTCTTTTCTAATCCAGACATTTCCCATCCTTCTGCCATATGGGGGGCAGTCCAAGGGACTAAACATGTTTTAGAAGAAGGAAGTTCCTAGAAAGTTGGCAATGGCAAAAAGGTGAAATTTTGGGAAGATATTTGGTTAAAAGGAAAACCTTTACAAGATGAAATCCAAGATAAAGTTGTTATAGACCGTTACAAGCAAAGAGTGGGAATAATGGTTAACCAATATTGGCAGAACAACTCCTGGGTGAAACTCATTGACTATGATCAAGATTTCAAGGATATTCAACTATCCCTAAATGCTATATCTCTATACCCTAATCTTGAAGATAAGATTGTTTGGCACAATGAGCCAAGCAGATAGTTTAAAGTTTCTTCCATTTTCACTTCAAAGGGAAATGGCAACAAACCACTGTGGACGAAGGCCTGGATCAAGGGGCTCATCCCTAAAATCAAAATCTTTTTTCTGGACCCTCCTCCAAAACAAAATCTTAACTTTGGACAATTTACAGAAAAGAGGAATATATATTGTGAACAGGTGTATTCTTTGTAAGAAGGGCCTTGAAGATAGAGATCATTTATTCATAAACTATTCTTTTACACAGCTAATCTGGAAAGAGATCCTCAATCTGTGGGGAATCGCATGGATCCATCATAAAAACGTGGAATTATCTCTTAAAAGTTGGTACTGCCCCTCCAAGAATTCTGAAGTAATTTTTTTATGGAAACTTACTCTTCCCCATATTTGGTGGGGAATATGGAAGGAAAGAAATAACTGAATTTTTAGAAATAAAGAACTCCCTAGATGGGTGGTAGGACAGAACATCATTAGAGCTATTAAGGAGAATTTTTTATCACAAAAGAATCCAAGCTCAACTCTCCAAGTGGATAATCCCTTAAGTACAGAAAATTCTAAAGGTAAACCTGATAATCCCAGATTAGGAGTTACATGGAATGCTCCCCCTGAAGGGTGGATTAAAGGAAACTTTGATGGAGCTGCTAAAGGGAATCCGGGGAAAGCAGGTTGTGGTGGAGTCTTGAGAAACCATATGGGAAAGGTTATTGATGCTGTTGTAATCCCCATCGGTAAATCAAATTGTCACATTGCCGAAGCTACTGCTGCCCTTCAGACCATCAAAATAGCTGTGGATTCAGGATATCCCAAATTGTGGCTAGAAGGAGACTCATTGAACATCATAAATATTCTTAACAATAAAAATAATGTGTCTTGGACCATAGAGGCTATGGTAATGGAGATGAAAACCTTAATAAAAAAATTTGATAAAGTGACTATAACCCACACCTATCGTGAAGCCAATGGAGTTGCAGATTGGTTAGCAAACTGTGCAGTCCAGATAGGACAAAAAGTGAGGTGGCAGGAAACATTAGAAAAGAATGTGGAACTGAGGGCACTCATTCTTCATGATGCAACTCATACAAAGGAGGGAAAGATTAGATTGTAATAGAAATATAATGAGTAGGAGGAGTGGCTTTGCAGGGAAAGGTCTACAATCATTAAAGAAGAAGGCTCTTAAGAGTGAGAAGCGGATCCTGAATGTGCCCAAACAAAGCCGACTTTCAAATCAAATTGGCAGTAGGTGGGATCATTGTAAAGTTCATAGCGACTGGGTTTCAAAGGAGATGAGTATGGCTCGTGAAAGGAAGGGAGAACCAAGGAAGCAGGAACCCAAAAACTGTGATGAATGGAGAGAGAAACAAGATGTCTGGAGAATTCTACAGAAAGGAAAAGTCATGAACTATATGGAAAGGCTACATGGGTCAAAACCGCATATCACTACGGATTTTTTCAAAAATTGGATTGATGAAAGGGTCACTTTGCATGGTATCACGATGAACCTAACTGAGGATTTTATAGTAGAGGTTACAGGGCTGCCTATGGATGGACTTAAATTCTCCAAGCAGACAAGCATTTTGAATGAGGCCTTTTGTAAGTTCCCCAAGATGGATGTGGAAGAGCAGAAGCTGGTCAAGAATGGGGATTTCTATGAATTGGAACAGATTAAGGGGATATGGAGGGATGTCTTATGTTGTATAAGGGAGTATTTCATCCTGGATGAAAGAAGCAAGAGAGTGCATAAATTCCACTTTGTTTTCCTTAATCATTTCAGACACAAGGTAAGATTGTCTTTTCCCTTTTACCTGCGCTTCTCTTTGGTCCAAAGTTTATTTGCTCACAGGAAGAAGGAAATGCGTCCTATCCTACATGAAGGCCTAATTTTGTTAATCAAAGGCTACTGCAAGAATAAAGCTATGGTTAAGAACCCTAACTAGGGGAAAAATAAGGAGTTTGGAAGCAGAAAGAGTGAAATTATAAAAGGGAAAGACAAAATCAAGTTCCCTATCACCAAAAATCAGAATGTAGAAGAAGATACAGAGCGGGAGAGAATTGATAAATCTAGGGAGGAAAATCTAGAGGAAGAAGAAGGTACTGAAAGCTGGAATACAAATTCAAAAGAGGATGAAGAATGTCAAGAGAAGAATGAGAAAGAAGGAGTCAGCATAGAGGAGGAATATGAAAATAGTAAAGAAGAAATTGAGGAAAATCAGAAAGTGTCGGAGGAAGATATTGTCCAGGATGGCCCTGTTGAGGACCCTGTTTCAAGAAACGAAAGGGAAAATACAATTCAGGATGACAATCAAGAAATGGACATGGAAATTCAAATTGGAACAAAAGAACAGTATCAAAGGGGCCGAGAGGATCACTTTGAAGAAGGCGGGAACAATCCCAATAAGAATTCTGAGGAATGGAGAGAGACAAGGTAGAACAATGGAAAGCACACATCTATGAGTTGGGTTAATTGCAAAGTAGAGGCTTCTCTCCAACTTGATTCTTGGATGTGTAAGGAGATTAAGGATCTCAAAAGGAAAGTGGAAATTATGGAAGATAACCAGAAAGTTGCATGGAACAAAATTAACAACATGGAAAAATAGATAAGAGATATCCCAGTCAAGCTCAAAGATTATGAGAATAACCTTCGGGAACTCATTAGGGAGAATAGAACGAAAATGGAGGAAGTAACGTCCAACATTTGTGCTGCAGCTGCCAATATTGGAAAAAGAGCTAGTGAGGAGACCAAATATTTGGAGGGGCCTAGCAAAAGGATGAGACAAAGCTCAAGAAAGAAGGCTACACAAGAGGGAGCCAAGTTGGCAGCAACTACCACTCAGGATACTGTTGTGAAAGGTACAAAAACTGTGAAAATGATTTTAGAACTGGAAGAATAGTCTGGTTCTTCTTGCTGGTTATGTTTTCTGGTCCTGTTCTCTGGTTTCTTTTGGTAATCTTCTATCTATGGTGTAGCTAGATCTATGTTAAATCTGGGTTTTGACCAGTGGTCTCTCTGGTGGTTTCAGGTCCATTTAAAACCTGTTTTTGCTACTTCTCTGTAGTATTTTTTAGGTTCTGCCTGTGGGAGTTGAAGCTTTATCTTTCTTTCCTTGTACTTGGGTTTTGGGATCCCATCAAAACCTGTTTTTACCTTTATCTAAAACAATACACCCTGGTTGAGTTTTGTATAGACTTAATCATATTACTATAATAATGACCAAAATAGTTGGTTTAGTCATTAAGGGATGTGTTAGATTAATTAAGCTATATTATGTAATAATGTAACATTATGTTTTACATAATATTATTATGTAAGTTAGTAAACTTGTTAGTTTTTTAAAGTCTATATTTATGCCTTTGTTTATTCTTGCTATATGTAGGCTTGTCTTTAACCTTGTATAGAATATAAGTTATAGAGGTTCCTATTATATATAGAACATGTTGTAACTATGATTATTCCTATTTAATAGGCTTTCACAATGTAATGAATAGTTGTTTATATCTTATAATTATATCTAATAACATGGAAGAAAGAGTGGGATTCAAGAGCCCAGCTATATGAACAATCACTAATATTGCCAACCCACCCAAAATACTTGCAAAGAGCTTGAAGGCAACCAAATTTCACTCATATTTCATCATATAGTCTACATGGGACCAAGAGATATTTAGGATATTTGAAGGGGTATATATGATAGATATCCATGGCAAAATTTTTGGTTTTGGGGCTTGTACTTTGTAAACCATCATTAAGATGATAGGCCATAAAAACCCTCCATAAACATTAATTAAGACACGATGAGGAAATTTTACCCCAAATTATTCCAAATGAAATGGTTGGGTCTTTAAATATCCTTAATGCCCCCCAGGTCACATGGGAACCTAAATAGTCTATTGATTTGCATGTGCAAGGTGTGGAGTGTATAGATCAGGCCTAAAAGAGATACTCTAAGCCTATATGTAAGAAATTGAAAGGGGTCTACACACCCTATATGTTTTTAAGGAGGGATAGGTATATATATGTCTCAAAAAAAATCTTAGTGACCACCTACAGGGGCCTCTATGTCTAATAATCACTTGCATACATGTCTAGGTGCTTAGTTAGAGGATTGTTCATTCATAAATAAGAGGTAAGTGGATCACTCAAGTGAAAAAAAGTGATATAAGGGCCCTAAGGGATGGATTAAATACCATAAATTTTTTCCAAGTAATTCATAACTCTTGTTTGGAGACAAAACTCAGAAATTTAGTCTTTAGGCCTTTTAGTCTAACACCCCTCTCAAAGAAATATTACCTAAAGTCTAAAACAAAGTACAAAAGGTAGTTAGATAACACCTCAAAACATCATGCATATGTTTTTCCAAGGTTTTAATGTGTAATAAATAGTGGTTTGTAGAGGAAGGGTCAAAATTGGTCATTGTGGCTCAAAATTACCTTGTGGGTTCATAGAATGCATAATTCTCACCTGAGGAACAACTTGATGAGATCATAATTATACAATATAGTTTCATGGGGGTCTAATAAATTTGGGAGATTTACGTGACCTTTTATACAAGACATCAGTGGCATTGGTTCATAGCTTAGGTTCCTAACCTTTATGAATCATTATTAAGAACCCAAACCCTCTTAAACCTCCCTAAGAACCTAATAGTGACCTGATGGACAATATATTAATAATTTGCATCCAATTTCATTGGGATGTCCTAGTAAATAATTTGATCTCATAGTGCACCATTGGGAGATCCCATCCATGGAACTGGTTTATATGAACTATCATATGGACCTCCTAGAAAGACTATTTTATCAAGGTTTAAGGATAAATACAAGTTGAAGAACTTAGTCAAAGGTTTAAATCATTAAATAAGGTACTATGATGTATATTTAACCTCCTAAAATCATGAAAAAATATCAATTATACATTTAAATACTCATACAAGTATGTGCCAAATAGGTAGTCTAGATGTGTTAAAGGGAAGTGACCTTGTCACCTAAGTAAGGTAGAGTTGCAGGTGTGAGTTGTTGGAAAAAGTTGTAATTAATGTCAAAGGTGATGAAAAAATGGTGATTCCATTCATTACAAGTAAATTATTATTTACCTATCCAAATGATGATGTCAAAGGTACTAGTTTGTCATGAAAGACACAAGGTCAAAGGTTGAGACCTAGTCTTTGTATTGAAAGACCTTGTATGGAGGCATAGACTTGGTAGCCTAGTGTGTTGAGTAGTTTGAGGCTAGGGAGAAGATTTTTTGAATATATTTATAATATAATGAATGTGTATGACATGTTTATGAGGTGGTGATATCATTTTAAGAGGTTTCAAGGTGGTTTCTTGATCAAGGTATGGTCTATAATTCTAGGCCTAGTGGTTTGAGAGACCTTATGAGGTATGTTGAGGGATCAAGTGAATATTAAAAGGTGTGTGATCTCATGTGATATTTTTTATAGGTTTTAATATTTGTTTCAAATGTTTTGACCAATTTTTATGTCCTAGTTTTGAGGATAAATTGAGAAACGTGGGTCTAAGGCTTTCAGGTGTGCTAGAATGGCAAATTATCTACTTGGGAAGAAGTTTCTAATTCTCATTGGAAAAGGTAGAGTTTGTATGGTGACCTACCCTTTTTGAGTAGTTGGGTAAGGTTCCTAATAATCTTAAAAAATAATTTTTTAGATAAATCAAGCCCTTAGCTTTATGAATGAATGTTAAGAAGGTGAGGTTTTTGTGATAGGAAATCCTCATAGTGGAGAGATTGGAAAGAGGTGAATGGTTCTAGCCTAGAATGGATTTATTAATCAATTTTTATGATTGTATGTTGTATATGACTCATTTATTCATCTCAAAGTGATGGTGTGTGTTATTATAGTGAGCAGAAGGTATCAAAATATGCTTGTTTCTAATGATTTTACTGTTACAAGTAAGGTTGACTGAGTCAACACACAAAAGTTAATGGAGATTGAAGGAAAATACTTTTTATTAAGTCCCATAGATTTATTTTTTCAAGATAAAATATTTTTTTCAATCATCTTGGTCAATCAAGATGTCTTATCACTAGATTGTAGATAGTGAAAATAGTGACAAATAACTAGGTAGAGTGAAAACATGATTAAGTAAGTGTTCTAGGTGATTAGGGAGGGATAAAATGATTTGGATTTTTTTTACTACCTATGACTCATTTTACCATGTTTTTTAAATCTTGGTGATTCACATACACAAGCAAGAAAGTGCTCACAATTTGATCAATTTGTATAAGTCAAGACAATGAAGGTGTATCTCTCATAAAATGATTCATAATTTTCATATTTGATATTATACATATATGTATTAGTGTTTGAATATGTGATAAGGGTGTTAAATGACCTTTTGAATGTTTTTTTTCATTAAAGTGATTCTATAGATGGTCTAAGTGATGTTCACTATGAGTGTATTCTTGTGACAATATGCCAGCCCTGGGTGTGCTAAGAAAAACAATATGTCTGAGTTCTTATGACAATAGGTGATGAATAAATTAAACATATTAAAGTTTTTTAAAATATAAATAATATAAAATATTTTTTTAATCTTGATAGATAGGTTAATTGATTGAACCATTTAAGACAAAAAGGCTTATTTAGTTGTGTTAAGACTATGAGATAGAGTCCTAAGAGATTGGTCTATAAAATCAAGGAATGTTGCTAAAACAAGATAAATAAATATTGGAGTTTGATTTATAATACTCATATGACCTATCCATGTGAATTATATATCTTTTAATCAATATTATAAGAGATAAACATGAACATTTACATGATTTTACTTTTGGAGGTTGTAGGCAGTTTGAGTGGTCCTGTTGCAGAGGTGCTTTTGGTTGCTTAGAGATTGAGTTGTGATGTCCAATGGAATTGTTAAGTTTATTGGGGTCATGAATGATCTATTTATGTTATTTTTTCATGTTTTTATTTGATAAAATCAATTGTATACCTCATCTCTAGAAGATAGACTTTTCTATGTGTGAAGGCCTAAAAGATGAGTAGACCTAATTGATAGGTTCAGGTGGTGAGTTGGAGTTATAGGTGGTATGGACCTATGTGGGAGTTATAAAGGGTATATTTTAGGAAATTTTGATATTTTTCATCCATTTTTTAATGATAAAGTTGGTTCAAGAAATCTAATTTGTAACATTTGCATGGATAGACCTAATTGCTTTAGGTTTCATTAAGGCCTTATTGAGGTTTGGGGCTAAAGAGGTATGACTGACCTATGGAGTGGATTGTCACACCCATGTAAATTTTGTGTGGAAATATTCAAGTCTAAAATAAGTGTGATAAGTATATTAGACAAACAAAATGGGTTAGATGAAGTATATGGTATAAACACAAGGCCTAATAGGCCTATTTGGATAAAAAGAGTGAGATTAGACTTAAACTAAGGAGAAAACCTTTGAAAGAGAAGGAGAATGTCATTCAGGACCATATAAGGGTGAATAATATCATTCATGGATATTTTATCAATTTTATATAAGTTGATACATAGGTCATTGGACATAATAAGGCTAGAAGAGGTGTAATGAGTGAAGGAGCCTAAGTGGCTTATATGACATAGAGAGGTAGGGTTGTAGGTGTTAGAGAAAAATAGGTCCATCACTAGGTGTGTCAGACATCAGATCAAATGTAGAGATAATTTTATATGTTATTTTTTTTTTCTTGATCATTTAAGTCATTTTAGCCTCTATGCTAGTTGATGCTAGCTAAAGTCAAGTGAGTGCTTGACTAAATTGAGGGGTGGGTGATCCTTGATCAATTGGTGCTAGTATAAATTAAATATTTTAATTATAAGATAATATACCATGTGATTGGTTTAGTGGGTTTTATCCCCCAAGAGGGTTTCCAAGATAATCTCTTATGTTATCTTATGGTATGCTTGTATGATGATTTATTTATGCATTGATCTATTATATGAATGTATGTTTCATGGAATAATAGTTTTGGAATTGAATGTACATTTTTTCTCTACTAGTTCACCCCCACTCTTAGTATCTACTTCCAATAATTATTATTAGAGCCACACCTTTTTGAGGAGGCTTGAAAGCCTACATGTGATCCTAAGTATCTTGAATTGTGATAAGGACAATGTTCATCTTATTTGTTATGATGGATGAGTTTGTGAAGATAATGATTAAGGTTTACATAGAAGTTTTCATGTTGGAACTAGAAAGGTTGAACAATAAGTACTATAGTAAGGTTAAGTATAATATAAAACCTAAGTCAAAACATGGGTATGAGATTTGAGGATTGGTTTTCATGACTAATGGTCTTCAAGATTAGAATTGGTACTCATAAGTTCCAAAGATTAAAGTTGGTATTTGAGTGATCTTTGAATCATGTCATGAAGAGATTAGTGTTCTTGAACTTGAAAATGACCTTTAGGTCATATTGGATAAATTCACATATGTATTATACCTGGTGACATCTCATGAAGGAGACAAAAGTCTGATTAGAGGTCTTCTATAGTATATAAGGTCTCACATACGTAATATGATTAGTTGACTAATTAAGAGGGTATCTTGTAGTGGTGTGAGCCTTAATGGCTTATGTTTCTTGAAGAATATAAATTTTATGTTTGAATATTTTCTTTACCTTGTTATGAATTTATTCCATGTATATTTGAGATGGTATTAGAGGCAAAAGAGGTTAGTGTTAAGTAATAAGAAGCAAGACTATGTGGAATGAGACCTATTGGAGTTATAAGGACTCATGATGATCTTAAGGTGAAAGTGAATAGTTTGAGTCTTATGGAGGTTGGAAATTAAGTATTTAGCATGGTTTAATATCTTTATGAAGATAATATGGGCCATTAAGTCTCAATATTAGTTCATTAAGGAGACTTGTTGAAGATGATTTTTTTAGATGGAGCATGGAATTAGGGGAAGCTAACTCAGATAGTTGAAAGGATTGAAAATATGTTCATGATTTGAGGGGGAGAACATGTGAGATATTTCAAGATTCAATCATGGTAGAGATATAGAGAAGTTGGCTACAGATATTACTTCGAGATATTACTTAGTTTGATTATGACGACTTAATCAAACTAAGTAATGTGTTTTGACAATGTATTAAATCTTCATGCATGGAAAAAGGGGGATATTTGTAAATGGTCAGGTCCTAATATTATAGGACTATGTAGATGAACCTAGAGGAGTATATGTCCACTTTTTCATTAATGGAAAAGGGGGAGAAGAATAAGAGGTTGCCATCAATGAATAAGGGGTTATTATTTGCAAAAGTGTTTTCATTGATGTTAAAGGTGATGAAAAAGTGGTGATGTCATTAATGACAATTAGATGAGTGTTTTCCTACTAAAGGGATGATGACAAAGGTACTAGTTTGTCATGAAAGGCACAAGGTCAAAGGTTGAGACATGGTATTTACATTGAGAGACCTTGTATGGTGGTATAGACTTGGTAGTCTAGTGTGTTGAGTAGTTTGAGGCTATGAAGAAGATGGTTGGAAGATATGGAACATGGAATAAAGTTGTATGACATTTTTTTGAGGTGTTGAGGAATTTGAATAGGTTTTGAGGTCATTTCTTGGTCAAAGGATGGTCTACAATTCTAGGCCTAGTGGTCTAAAAGAGATTGTGAGGCATATTAAGGTATTAAGTGTATATTATAAGGTGTATGAGCTCATGGGATATTTTACATAGGTTTGAAATTTTTTTTCAAGGGTGTTGACCCAGATCTAGGTCTTAGTTTTGAGGAGAAAGTGAGAAAAGTGGGTCTAAGGCTTTGAAGTGTGTTAGAATGGCAAGTTATCTACATGAGAAGAAGTTTGTGATTCTCATTGGTAGATGTAGAGTTTTCATGGTGACCTAATCCTATTTTATTATTTGGGGAATGGTCCTAAAAATCTTCTAGATGGTTTTTTTATAGAAACTAAGCCCTCAGCTTTATGAATGAATGTTAAGAAGGTAAGGAGGTTTTTGTGCTTACAAACCCTCATAGTGGAACAATTAGAAAGAGGTGAATTATTTTGGAATATAATTTATTAACTGATCAATTTTTATTATTGGATGTTATAAAATACTCATCCAAGCATCTCCAAGTGGTAGTGGTGTGTTAGGGTAATGAATAGAAGGTACAAAAATATGCTTGTTTTTAATGATTTTATTGTTATAGGAAAGGTTAACTGAGTCAATACATATAATTTTATGTATATTTAAGGTAAATACTTATTTTTGAGTCCCATGGAGTGATTTTTTAAAGATACAACATCTGTTTCAATCATCTTGCTCAATCAAAATATCCTATCGCTAGACTACAAATAGTGAAAATAGTGACAAATAACCTGGTAGATTGAAAACTTGATTAGGGAAATTTTCCAAGTGATTAGGGATGGATAAAATTATTTGGTATATTTTTTAATACCTTTTCCTCATTTTCACATGGATGGTAAGTCTTGGTGATTCCCATACACAAGCAAGAAAGTGCTCACAATTTTATCAATTTGTATAAGTCAAGATAATGAATGTGTATGTCTCATAAAATGATTCAAATGTTTCATATTTGATATTAAAAATCTATGTATTAGTGTTTTAATATGTGATAATGGTTTTAAATCAAATTTTCAATTTATTTTTTGCTCAAAAAAGTGATTCTACATATGGTCTAAGTCTTGCTCACTACGACTATATTCTTATGATAGTATGACAGCCCTAGGTGTGCTAAGAGAATAAATATATATGAGTTATTATGATATGTATGAGAATTAACAAATTAATTTTTTTAAGATAAAAATTAACTATACAATCTTTTTGGAAGCTGTAAAGATAGGTTAAGTTTTTACCATGCAAGACAAAAAGGCTTCTCTAGCTGTGTTATGTTTGTGAGATGGAGACCTGAGAGATTGGTCTATAAAATCAATGAATGATGTTATAATAAGAGAAGTAACTATTTTAGGTTGATAAAAATAATCAAATGACCTATAAATTTTAATTATATATATTTTAATCACTCTTACAAGTTTTAAGCATGATTATTAACATAACTATACTTTTGGAGGCTATATGTAATTTGAGTTGTCCTATTGCAGAGGTGTTTTTATTTACTTAGAGCTTGAGTGGTGATGTCCAATGGAAATTTTAAGTTTATTGGGATCATTATTTATCTATTTATTTTATTTTTTTAGGTTTTTATTTGAGAAAATCAATTACATTCCTTAGTTCTAGAGGTCATACTTTTGTATGTGTGAAGGCCTAAAAGGTGAGTAGAACTAATTGATAGGTTCAAGTGGTGATTCGGAGTTACAGGTGGTATTTACATATGTGGGAGTTATAAAGGATATATTTGAGGAATTTTTGATATGTTTCATCCATTGGTGAAGGTTAAAGGTGGTCCAAAAATTCCAAGTTGTAACGTGTGCATAGATAAACCTAATTGCTTTAGGTCTCATTAAGGCCTAATTGAGGTTTAGGGCTAAAGAGGTATGACCAACATATGGAGTGGATTGTCTCACCCATGTAACGTGTGTGTGGACATATTTCATGTGTAAAAAAAGTGTGATAATTATTTTATCAAACAAATATGGGTTAGATGAAGTATATGGTTAATAAAGGCAAGGCCTAATAGGCCTATTTGGAAAAAAAGGTGAGAGTGGACTCAAGCAAAGGAGAGAACCTTTGAAATAGAAGGAGTAGGTAATTAAGGACCATATAAGGGTGAATAATATTAATCATGGATAGCTGATCAAGTTTATATAAGTGGATACATAGTTCATTGGACCTAATAAGGCTAGAGGAGGCATAATGAGAGAAGGAGCCTAAGTGGCTTGTATGTGGTAGAGAGGTAGGTTTGTAGGTGTTAGAGCAAGAGAAGTCCAAAAAAAGGTGTGTCATGAATCAGATTAGAGGTGGAGATAATATTGGATGTGATTGAGTTGGTGCTTGATCATAGAGGGGGTTGTAGCCTCCTTGATAGTTGGTGCTAGCTAAAGGTCAAGGGGGTGCTTGACTAAATTGAGGGGTGGGTGATCCTTGATCAATTGGTGTTTGTATACACATAGTATTTTCAAATATTTTAGAAATTATTGAAACTCTTTATCTTGAAGGAATCCTCTAAGTCTTAATCTCTTTGATTTAACTCCTTAATGGGTACACCAAGAAAGGGGTAGGTAGACAATTGGTGCTTTACGGGATTGTTGTCCCTTTTACCACTTGTTATCTACACACTTATCTCCTAAAACCATAAACCTAAGATTTTTATTTTATGATGTACCCATTCTAGGCATTTTATACACTTTATCCTCCTATTCCTCATTAAATCCCATTTTATCATTTGCTTGTACTAGGTCAACTAGGTTGACCTTGTATAGTTTCAGGGTATTTTTCACTTCGGAACTAGTTGACCTTTAGTTGACCTAGCTCATGACCTAGTGAATTATTGTTTGAAACTATGCTAGGATGACTAGATCAACCCTATTGACTAGGATTTTTTAAAGGTTTTAAGGTTAAATATTCCTATAAATATAAGTTCATTTACATCATTTATTAATAAAAAGTGAAAGAATAAGTAAGAGTAAATGAACATTTACCTATTGACCATTCTACTTTAGAAGTAAAGCTTAGGGTTTCATAATTTCTTTGGAGATACAGATCTTGTCTTATGGATAATTCTTTTGGGTGCATTGATAGGTTATGTATCCTAGAGCTGATTTGTCTTTATTATCCTTACATAACACAATAATTTCTTGCAAAGAACCTTGGCGAGAGATTGAGCTTTGGTGGGTTCATCTTCAAAGGTAAGTTTTCCTCACTTATTTCTCCTTTGTAAGAGTATATAGATATTCATTTGTGCTTCTCTTCCATGCATTAGGATTCCCTATACATCAACTAGATTATATTTAATTGTATTATTATTATATTAGGTGAAATATCAAAACATAGGGCCCAATTAGGGTTATTGCATGATTGTGTTAGACCAAAGGCTTTAGAACCCTCCTTAGAATAGTGTATTATGATAAATGATCCTATAATTGGGTCTAACAGATCCCCATATTGGTCATTCTCCTACTTAACAATTATGTTCCCAATCGAAAGTGTAGGTATTCTCTATCTTCTTCAAGCTAGGATTGATATATAGGCATGATGCATTTTTGATTACATACATTATCATGAACTTGATGTGAATTTAGCCCTTACAGGATTTGTTTCACTTATTTCATTATTTTATCATTCATATTATAATATATTTACAATATTGGGTTGACTATATCGACATAGTTCTAGCTTCTATGTACAATTTTAACACATAGTCACATAAAAATAATTTTGTTCTATCTATGCAGGTTATTTTCTAAGTTCAAGATATTGAGTTGACATAGTACATGTTTTTAGCCTTTTAAACATCCAGTCTAGACTACTAGGTTGACCTAGTTAACCTTGTACACTTTCAAACATCCAATTTAGACTAATATGTTGACCCAATTGACCTTATACATTTTAGGCACTCAACAATAGGTTTTTACAAATCTTGGTTGACCCAATTGACATATTTAATAGGATTTGCAAGCATTATTAAGGTTATTTTATAACAATCTCAATTTTTTACATCTTCAAACCCACCAAGGTTCCTTTCTATCCTTTTTCTCTTTTCTTACAATCTTGTTTTTCATAGTTTCTAGTCTTTAAAATTACCCCTATATAGTCAGGTAAGTTGACCCTATCTATGTAGTTTTGTATTCTATGTGTAGTCTATAAAGCTAGGTCGACTTTGTTGATTTAGTTCACTTTTAGACTTTTTTATTCTATAGTATAGAGGTGACATTTTCAACCCCATTATGTATTCTATGCATACATTATCAATTTCATTGATACTATAACATGTTTCAAAGTTATAATTAACCTTTATATGCTAGTAATTAGATCACATTTTCATTTCTTATTACTTGCATGCTTAGAATATATCACAGTCTAATTAGGTGGTTTTTAACATACCATTTAGTTTCACTATTTTCTATTTTATGCACACATAACCAAATCAGAAAATCTTAACAAACATTTTAACAATTATCTACCCAAGGCCAAAATACTTGGATTTCATCACTAAGGAGGAATTCAACTTGGTTTTCTAGTCAAGTATAAACATGTGGTTAATGGTATATTTTGGAAAAACACTTGAAACCCTTATGTCTATGGTGTGTGAAGTGAGGGGGTAGGCCTCAATACCATCCTATACCATTACCAATATAGATCCCTTTCAGCTAACTCCCCATCACATTTAAAATATTATTCTAATAATTTAATAATATTTAGGTTAACCACTTAGATTTTAATTTCCAAGTTGATTGCTTTCTCTTTGATCAATTGTGTGTTGTATTGAGAAAACTTACATTATCCAAAATTGGTATAAGGTTCTATGTTGTGTGCCTCAATTAGATAAACTTCATTAATCCAATTGATTGTGTGTTTCCCTTCAATTTTTGATCTTTTAATTACTTGAAAAATTATTCTTGTTTTAGTACACATTGGTTTCAATTGACACAATCTCTTATAGACTATCTATTTTTCCACATCTATTGTGCTTGGTTGACTGAGTTAACCCTATACACCTTTTTAGCCTTTGTCTACTATGTTAGGTCAACCCAGTCGACCTTATATAGTTTTTAGGCCCTATTTCTTGTATTATATCAACCTAGTAAACTCTATATAGTTTCTTCCAAATCTTATTTCCTTGCTTTTTTCATCTCTTATGCCTAGTTTAATAGTTTTCCTTCAACATGAAATTTATATCTAAAGATAACATAGAGTTGAATTCAATAGACACAATGAGTTTTACCAACCCTCATAGGACTCCTCTCTTAAATGAGAGTAGTGTTCACATAGACACTCACACAATGAACTATGGGACCCCTCCTCATACCTATTTATATCATAATCTTCTCTTATCCCTATAAGACCAACCTGAATTAGAGTATACCCCCAAAATTATCTTTATCTTTGAATTTCATCCACATCAAGGAAAGGATCCTTATACCATTTAAAACCTCATGATTAGTGGTCAAGTTGAAGAGCCTCATTTACCTACTCCCTTATTATCAAATGGATTTGGGGGTAATAATTTCTTTGATTCTCAACCTCTTCCCTTGATTATTACCCCTTATCATACCATGAACTCTTCTTATTTAACCTCTTCTATCTCCATGCCTAGTGTATCCACTAATATGGTAAGCTATACATCTAGTGGGCATCTTATAAGATATACTAATTTTAATCCTTCCACTAGTGCATCATTTTATACCCAAGTTAATTATGCCTTTAGTGCTTCGTGTTCTCATCCCTTCACTAGTCCATATTTTTCCACATGAGCAAAATTTTCCACTAGTGCCTCACATTTTCATAGTTCATCTCGAGCTCCTATTAATGCCAATAGTGGTACCCAAGCCACTAATACTAACTCTAATACTTCAAATAATACTAGTAATGTTTATAAAACCCACCAAATGTTTTCACAAATACTCAATCAAATGAATACTTTTCAATCTCATAATATAAATCAAATGATGAGAATGCAAAATCACCTTCTCCATCTTCACTTTCATCCTCAACCAATGAATTGGAGCACATATAATAAAAAAATTTACCCTTCTCCTCTTTAATATTCCTAAGGAAATCTCATCCCTTAACCTCCTTTGGTCAATAAAACCATTAAACATCTTCAAAATGAGCCTCTTACCACTCAAATTGCTAATATTGATATATGATGTATCACCCCTACCATTTAATGGATCAACTAATCCTACCCTTCATCTTAAAATTTTTAGAAATCTTTATAAGGATTGGGTCAAATTAAATACCTTTTCCACTACTAGAATCTTAGCTAAATCCCTGAAGATTGATGCCTTATATTGGTACAACCAACATAGAACCCATTTTATTTCTAGTTTGAAAGATTTAGTGAGTGATTTAGTTCAAGAATTTAAAACTAGTGATCTTACCAAAAACACTTTGGCCCACTTCATAAATTGTAAACTACTTGAAAATGAAACTTCCAAATATTTTTTTAAAAGGTGGAAAACTTTACCCAATAAATGTGAACATAACATGGCTAATAATAACCTTTTCCATCTCTTTACCAATGCCCTTTTTTCCAAATTAAAATATCAGGTTTGTACTCTCTCTCTCTCTCTCTCTCTCTCTCTCTCTCTCTCTCTCTCTCTCTCTCTCTCTCTCTCTCTCTCTCTCTCTCTCTCTCTCTCTCTCTCTCTCTCTCTCTCTCTCTCTCTCTCTCTCTCTCTCTCTCTCTCTCTCTCTCTCTCTCTCTCTCTCTCTCTCCCTCTCTCTCTCTCTCTCTCTCCATGTACTTTGAAAGAGGTTATTGATCTAGATAAACATTAATATTTTATTATGTGTTAATTTGAGCTACCCCAACCTTTTGTAGTTCCTTGTATCTTAATTAAGAAAAAAAATCATAATTCTACCAATGATGGTGTCACAAATTCTTATGACACCATTCACACTATCCAAGCTATCATTCCTAACCAATCCATGAAACCAACTCCCCATTCTCAATAATATACCAATCTTAATTTATCATCACCTAATAAAATTAATGTTCACAAACTTTTATCTTCATTTGAATTATTTAATAATATACCTAGGCCTTTACCATGATAACTTGACCCTACTTGTCTTATGAAATCCTAGTATGATCCCAAAAAGTTTTTTTTATTTCATTATAGTTGGGGTCATTCTAATGAGACCTATAGGAAATTTCATAATTTATCTATGTATTTTCTTCTTGGTCCTAATTTTGATCATAATTTAATCATTCAAAAGCATCAATAATCCTATGACATTGATTTTAAGACTCATGAATCTTATACTAAATCTCAAGCCTTAAATCAAGCTAATGCTCATTTGGCTATCTATAAATAGCATCTTCTTAATCATCAATCTAATGAAGATACGTAAGACAATCCCACCCCTACCACCAATAATGTATAAATTCTTGTTGACCTGATTTCTAAATAGAATGTGGTCAATATGACTAATATGTGAAGGTTGGTCTCTTTTATTGATCTGAAACCTATCTACACCCCTCCATTATCCTAAAAATTCCATGTTATTTAGGATTATTCTCCAAATCACTTAAATGAGTTTGGGCAAGATGATATTATAATCTTTGATGAACCACTTCCAACTCCTCCCTTGGATAACACTTCCCATTTTATTTCTACCATCTCTACATCTTATTTATCTAACACTAATGATAATCAAGTTTCTTTTACCAATTCTCAACACCAACTTGAAACAACTACTTCACCTTCTTACCATAATGTATAGCTTTGTTCTAAATTTTCTCCTTCTTATGAACATAAATTCTAATGCACTTTATATCCTCCTTCTAAGGACCTTATTAATCACTATGTAGATATTTATAATAACCTTATTATGGGTTATGATGAATGGGATCCCATAATGGAACTCACAAATCTCCCATCCCAAATTCCATTTCTTAAGCTTATGAGGACCTCTTTGTGTCATAAAAACCATCTTATAAAAATCTTGTTCAAAATGAAACTCATCCTCCCCTAGTATGATGTGAAGTAACCTTATTTGGATCTGAGGATAACATATTACATCATATTACATTAATATGAATAGATATCCATCCATGTTGATGAAATAATGGACACTTCTCTTTCCCTAAAATTTATTATCACTTCTATGATTCTTTATAAGACCTTGATATGTGTGGATGACCCTTCCCTATTCATTAGTGTCTAAATAGGTGATATCCAAGTCAAGTGTGCATTGATTGATGAGGATTCTATTACTTGTGTTGCCTCTCTTGATTTTATTAAAACCCTTGGATATTTTTAATGCAATCTCAAGTCCACATGAAATATATGCCAAGGATATTATCAAAATCAAATAGATCCTTTAGGTTGTGTGTGGCTTCCCATTATCATCTCACTTATCACCATTCATGTGAAGGTGATGATATTTAACTTTAGCTTTTCTCATAAAAGCATGCTTGGTAGGCCATGGACTCATTGTATGAGAGAATTTTCTTATTTCACCTTCCAATGTGTTAAATTCCCTCATAATGAAGCCATATACAAGATTCAAGGTGACACTAACCCTTGGAATTTTGAATAATTACTAGACCATGGTGTCTTCAAGATTCCTACTCTTGAACCTTTTCCTAGTGTTTCGTTATGTGAGTCTCAATGATTCAACTTTCATGTTAATTCAACTCAAAGTTAGAATGGTAATCTTGAACTCATTGTGAATATTCCTCCTAACCTCTTATATTCTAATGATTATGAACCTACTGAGATTAACCTAAATATTAAAAAATTTGATCTCTTGCCTCGTCTCATCTCACAACTTCATGCTTCTTTACAACCTCATTCTTGTAAACCTCCTTGTGATGTGTTAGCTATATAGATGACACCCTATAGAGGTCATATTTTTTCTAGTCTAACCCATACCTAGACTAACATGGGAATGATCTAAGGATGTGGGATGTATATATCTATACTAGACCTCTAAGGTTTCTAATGAGGCTAGTTCCTTAGATATGATAGTTTGGACCTTTATTTCTAAGATATAAATGATTTGGGGTGAAAAGAGTTAAGATATTTCATAAAATGAAAAATATTCTAATATGTGGTGATGCACCATGAATTTTTTAGATCCAATCTTAAGCTTAGAAAATTTAACACACTAATGGACTATGAAAGAAGCTAATTAAATGCTTATTATAATTTCTATGAAATATTATTTCATATAGGGGTCAATTTTATGCACTCAAACTAGGGAACAATGAAAATAGGGTTTGGTTAATGACATTTAAATTTGGCTATCCACTATATGCTTGAGAGATCAATGTTAAGACACATTATATGACCTATAAATAAAGTTTCTAGAACTTAGGTTGAGATTAGACTTGCAAAAGAAAGAAAAAAATCACTTTTACATATCAAAAAAACATAGAACACTAAATAGAGATTAGTAAACAATTGTAAAATGCTCTATTCATTACTCCAAGAGGTGTAGAATATAATTTTGGTAGAGTCTAGTCATACCAGCCTAAAGGATGCTTAACAATAGCTCAAAGGCTATATTTATAGATAAAAGGAAAGCAAGAGAGAAGGATTTTGGTGGTGAAAAAGGAATAAAATGAGCATCACTCCATTTGAACTATCATTACAACTACTTCTATCAGTATGCTTCTTTGGAACCTCATGATTATTCTGGGTCATCTCAAGTAGTTGCATAGTTACATTATTACTTTATTGATGCTCCTTGATAGTTTTAATTATGGGATTAAGTTGTTTTAAGAATAAATGTATTTATAAAAATTAGATCAATCTATTAGAGTTTTGTCTTGTTATTAACTGGTCTTCACTAGTTCATCAAGGTATGCAAGAGTGGAGAGAAGGGTCACTTTCATGCAGTTAGCTCTAGTGATGAATCTATCTAAGTCTATGTGGTTACCTTTATTTTCCATGCCATCTACCACTTGTCACTCATTATGAGTACTAGATCCTCATATCTCAAAATTGAAAGAGCCATGTCTTGAATGATGATTTGTCAAGATATAACTATGTTTAAAGGATGAGAATCCCCCACCATATCTCATTTATCTTCCCATAAATAGTCTTAATGATACTATTTTATCCAAAAATATATACTCTTGGTCCAATCTAGATCATGATTGAGCTCAATTCAATTCATACTTGCTCAGCTTGGTAAAAAATTGACCTTTTAACCTCTACCTAAGTCACCTATGCTCGCCTTAATTTGATTGGCCATCAAAAATTGACTTGGATCATTAACCTCTTAACTCATATTACTTAATTGATATACCTAATGTGAATGAACATGATCCATAGATCCTCTGCTAGGACACACACACTTGTGCCACTTGTCAATTACATGTTAGTCTTAAGATCTTATTGTTAGTCTCCTACTTTATGCACTTATGCCACATGGTAGCCTCTCAAGCTCATTAACCCCTTAACCCATCTTTCACTATCATATCTATATGTATGAATTAATGTAAGCCTTTGATCCTACCTTTTTAAAACCAAATGGTTATTTTATGGGGCTTAAATTTGATGTTTGTGTACCTATCAATTGACCCATGGGAATGTCGATGATGTTTGTGCCACCATCTATATTTGGACCCCAGTGGATGACTACTTATCTTTATTTTGACATTTACGTGAATGTCAATGATGTTTATGCACCTATTACTACATTTTTAAATTTTAATAGTTATTTAATGTGGTCTAAATTTGGCACTTGCATGAACAACCCCATCTTATTGGATCATCTTTGTCGAAACAATTTGGTTTATGTAATTATGTCTTAAAGGAAATTATTTAAAAATAATTTCCCCTAAAGAATTCACTTATTGTAACTTTTACAACAGGCTATTTTCTTTGGGCTTTTTGATTCACTGAATTTGCTTCGGGTTTTTTATCCAAAATTTTTTGTAGGATTTGTGTCAAGACATTTCATCCAAAATAATTAGTCTTTGGGACTTTTGTCTCAAAAAAAATGTCTAAGAGAATGAGGTCTTCAAGTAAATTATCATGGGACAATTTTACCAAAAGAGTTCATTCTTAGCTTTTCACGGCCTTTTGATTTGGATAAAATATTTAAAAGAATTCATGCCTTGTACTTTTTATTTCAAGCCCTTAATCTTTAGGTTGTTTGCAAAGGGAACTTTGTTAAAAAAAGACCGATTAGGATTTTTTTAGTGGCCACTTTCCCAAAAAATGGCCCTATGAAACTTTTGTATTAAGACACTTTATTGAAGAAATGACCTTTTGAGAAAATTATTTAGATAAATTTTTTGAAAGTAATAACCTTTAGGATTTTATCATGGATAAAATTTCCACAAGAAATTATATCTTTGGCCCTTTTTTTTCAAACAAAATGTCTAATACAATTCCCTATTCTTAGCTAAAAAATCCAAAACAAATTTCTTGAAATAATGAACACTTAGTCAAATAACGGTTTGAAAAGAATTAACTTTAGCCCCACAAATTTCAAAAAAATTCCCAAGTAAGACTTGGCCAAAAAAGTGTTTTGTACATAGCCTACTGTAAAGACTATAGGCTCTTATGAACTCATACTTTAACTTTTATTTTTATTTTTGAAGGTTCAAATGAAATATGAAAACCTATATCCATGACCTTGAACTATTTAGACACCATGAAACCTACTTGGGAACCCTCCATTTACCATTCTAGACCTATCTCTAAACCACTTGGTATTTCTTCAATATGAAATCTGATAATTTATTCAAGGCTTTATATTTATTTTATACCATAAACCTCCTCAAGATTTTTTTTTTATTTGGGCCAAAAAATGGCCAACATTTTTAGCAACTCAGTTGGCTTAACCAACCTTACTGGTCATGGAGCCTAGTTATTGATCAAGCTTGCTCATGATGACTAAATGAATAAGGAACTACTTATAAAAAATGACTTTGATTTATTCTTTAATTCCTTTGGATAAATGGGTAACCCACAAATAAAAATAAAGTGACAAAATGAACCAAAATAAACTAAATAACTAAAAACAATAATGTGCATAAGCACTTGGAGGAAACAATAGACCTATCTACTTATGTACAGAGAGCATGAGCTCAAATTAATAGAAGAACTTAAGCTACCTCCTATTAATAAGGATGGGAATTATCTCACCATTAAATTTGGCAAGCTCAAAGTCATTTCTTTCCTTGTAACTTATGATGACATAAGATCCACTCTAAAGGCTGTCAAACTTGGAGTGTTTTCCTGGTTTTGCATAGTCTTCATCCCATTTGAGGACTATATCACCTTACTATAATGTCCTTGATGAATCTCTTTTATTAAAATTAATTTTTACTTACTTATATTCAAACCACATGGTATGCATGGCATCATATCTCATCTCTTTAAATTTTCTCAGTTCATTCATCCTAACCTCTATTGCATCACTTTTTAGAAGCTCTAATTGGTGTGCAAACTCCAAAGTTAGGAGCTATAAAGGTGTGGCAAGCCTTGATTATATTACATAAACTAAGAGATAAGGTTAATGACAAATGGCCTTCTTGGGGGTGATCCTATCAGCCCATAAATTAGTCTTCATCTTTGTATGCCAAGACTTCTAATTATCTTCTAGTATTCTTTTAATGATTCAAATCAAGTTTTTGTTAGTGGACTCAGCTAGACCATTACCCTATGGATGTTAATTTAATTAATATTTTAGATAAATACCTTACTCAAAATATAATTCACATACCTTTTCACTATTTAATGCCAAAGCATTTCCTAATATTATAGTAGAAGGTACTCCAAAATGGGTGACTAGACTCTCATATAACTCAATCACAGAGTTCTCATTTACCTCGTTCAAAGGTACTTCTTCCACCCACCTGGTGAAATAGTTTATAGCTATCAATACCCAATTATTACCAAAACTATATGGAGTATGTATCATTCCAATTAATTCTAAACTCTATTTTATAAAAGGTTATTCAACCTGAATAGGCTTCAATGGCATAGTATCTAGTCTTTATTTTCCTATAAATGTTACACATTTTGCATATTTTCTAACCCATGCATGTGTATCCTTAAATAAATTTGGCCAAAATTAACTATCTCTAATAATTTTTTAAACTTTTATCTTAGCTAAAAAATGACCTCCAAAAGTACTATCATGAAATTATTCAAAAAGCTTATCAAATTGATTAGCTTCAACACACCTTAAAATCATACCTCCAATGTCCTTTTTAAACAACACTTTATCAATTATAATTTATGTTAATTAATTCATACTAAAATATCTTCTCCTTGATTCATCTATTGGACATTTTCTTGTTGAAAGGAATCTAATAATGTCTTATGTCCAGCTAGATGGAAGAGTAGCTTCATCTTCTTGTTGGGTGTCTTGAAATGTCAAAACCATTTCCTTCTCTTCTTTAACATATTATAAAATATGTTCACATAGTCCTTTACCTTATAACATATTTTTTACCTTCACTTCAATATCATATTCTTTTCACTTAGTGACCCATCTAGCTCTCTTTTCACTTAAGTCTCTATTGAGAATGAAATCCTTCACACTAGGATGAGCTACCATTAGTATTATTTTGTTATTTGAAACCAAATGTCTAAAATTTTTTAAAAATATTATAAAATCAAGCATAATATTTTACATAAAATTATACCTCTCCTCATAGTTTTTGAAATCTTGACTAAAAAAAGAAATGGGTTGCTATAATCCTTCACCATTCTATTACATAAACATGGCTAAAATTATACTAAATGTAGAAAAAGCATACATAAAAAAAATCCTTACTAAAATATAGATTGAGAAAATTAGGATCTTGGTTGATTTATTATTTTATGGATTAAAATATTCTCTTACCCTCCTTACTCCAAGTGAATTCTTGATGCTTCTTTATCATTTGAGTGAGTGGCCTTACTAGTTTTCTCAATCCAAGAATAAATCTACTGATGAAATTAATATTTCCCAAGAAGATTTGCAATCCATTCTTATGTTTTGGAAAATATAGAGAAAGGATTGATTATATTCTCTCTAGATCAATATAAATACCATCTTAGGACACTACATGCACAAGTAATCTCCCTTCTTACACTAAAAATACACATTTTTTGGATTCAATGAAACTCCAAATTATTTGCATCTATCAAAAACATCTCTCAAGTGTGTTAGATGATCATTAGGATTCTTGGAAAATATAGTAATTTCATAAAGATAAACTAAGACCATTTCACTCAAAATAAATTGAAAGATAACATCCATTGCCCTTTGAAAAGTGGCTCCAACATTAGAGAGCCCAAAGGGAATCTTTTGATAGATATATGTACCCAATTTAGTTTTGAAAGCTATTTTATACTGATCTTGCTCTTTCACCAATATTTGGTTATAACCAGAGTACCCATATAATAATTATAACCTTTGTGAACCTAATATACTTTTCAATATTTGATCCATGGAGGGAAGAGGATAGTGGTCTTTCAATGATACTTGATCAAATCTCTAAAATCCACACATAGTCGTATCTTTTCATTTTTATTTATCACTAGTAAAAGGTTTGATACCCATGTTGAGTTATTCATATGAAATATTATACTTGACTCAATCATCTTGGTAAGCTCATTTCTCATGAAACTTTCAACCTTAGGGTTGATGGGCCTTTGCTTCTGTCTTACTAGTTTTTCATCTGATTCAATCTCAATAGTATATTATGCTAATATGGGGTCAAACCCTTTAAAATAATGGTATTACTAAGAAAACAAATCCTTGTACTCATTACATAATTAAATTAAATCTATTCTCTCATAATCATAGTTTGACTATACCCCGCTTGAGTAGCTTGCCTTCAACTATGTGAAATTGCACATAATGTTATTCTTTGGAAGATTTGCTTACATTATCCTTTATAAGTTATTCATATTCATTTAAAATTATCTTCAAAGTTAATAAACCTTTATGAATATTTTTTGATATCAATTTCACAATATTATCCTCATATTGGCATTGCAATTTATTTTGATTCTTTGAGCAAAATTCTACCCCATTCTATAGGAAACAAGCTATCTATTTGTCACTATTAAAGACTTACCAACTTACCTAATTATTTAAAACTGAAGGCCTACATAAAACCTTGATTTTCATCTGATATTTATTATCCTTGATCTTTTACACTATATCATATTGTGCTCTTAAGGCAATTAGTTTATTTACATGTTGATTGGCTCCCCTAGGAATGGAGTGGATATCAAATGCTAGGAAATCTTCCATGAGGTCCAAAAATATATGTTTTTAGGCATTTAGTATGGTTTTATATTCTATAATTAAACATTTAACTTTTTTCACTACTAACTCACTATCATCTTTCACCTGATCTTAATACCTCTCTATCTAGCCCATTGAAAGGAATGAATAAGAGCTTCATATTTTACAATATTTGATGTACAACTGAATTGAAATATAACTAAATATTAATACCTTTGATTTTGAGGTGAAAATAACATTTAACCATCCTAACTCCCATTTTTTGATCTAGATCCATTAAATAACTAATTCCATACTCCCTCTTGATCTTGCTTTGGGTTGTGAGACTAGGTAATGAGTCACCTTCTTCATGAATATAGTAGACACCAAAATTAGCTTCTTGAATACTTTTATATGGGTCATACCCATGGTTATTAGTATCCAACTCATCCAAGAATTAGATCTAGTATGCCTTCAAGTGGATTATATGGTTCTTAATCAAAAGTAACATTATCTTCCTCTGAAATACTATAATTCATATTAGGCATATTGGCATATATGGTTGAAGGTGAAATTTAAAAATAGGCTCTAATATTATAGTGACTTTGGTTCCATATATGGTCCTAAAAAACATGAATAACTAATATAAATAAAAATAACCTCCTATTTTAGTAGTAAAATATCTTGATAGGCATAGTTCAAAGTATGGAGGTAAATCAACAACAACTATATCTTGTAAAATGGTGAAATTTAGACAAGTAGTAAGTAAAATCTTAAGATCTTTGAGGATGCCCAAAGTCTTAGTAGGATAACCATATAACTTTAACACTCCATTTTCATGATGTTCATATTTAAGCCCTAGTTTTTCATATATGGAATTAGGCATGACAGAAGTGCTAGCTCCACTAACAATCATACAATTGTGGACAAGACAATCTCCTATGACAATTGAAAGATAGAATGGAGGAGGATTAGTCACCTTAGCATATTGATGATAAAAAAATGGATTAGGTTTGGTTATAATAACACTTACTCTTTCCATTTTAGGTGTTCCATCAAAAATATTAAGCTTTGAAATATCCTCTTGTAGATACTCCTTTTATCCTATGATTAATAGTGTATCCCAAATTAAAATTGACATAAATTTTTTATTCATATGATACAAAATAGTAAGTGGAGAAAAGGTTGTCTTTGAATATAAATTAAGAGTAAGAGGGAATCCTATATAGTGTCTTAATTGAGGGATGTAATGCCCTTTCACATTTTTCCCCTTTGGATCATGAACCTATTGATTTTATTTCTTTTAAGACAACTCCTAAGTGATGGTATTTTGTGATGGTTGAGAATGTTGAGGGGTTTCCTTATTAGGACCTAAACCATCACCAATTTCCCTTTTCTTGGATTTAGTATAGATTACAATTGAATTATCAACATTAGGCATATTTTGACTTTGATTTGTAGCTATGTGTTCAAAATAATCTTCACCTTCTTGAAAGTTCACAAATTTAGTGTCAATAGGTGATTTACCATTCTCTCCTCCTTGTTGATTTGGCACTTATTATTTGGTGAATGAAGGAATTTCCCCATGTAGTGGAGATGTTTCCCCATTTGATTGGCTTTCATGTGGAGGAGGAGCTAAACTCTGCTACATATAAGACTAATGTGAGTTGTCACCAATTGGTGCCATCACCATGTCATTTTCTAGATCCGACTAATTGTTCCATTGTCCTTCCTAATAATAGTTATTCTAAGTTTCCACAATAACTCTAGAATTTATTGGAGCATTAGGATTATATTTCCTTAACTAAGTAGTTTTCCCCTATCCTTGATGATTAGACTAATAGGGTGGCTTATTATACCAAAAATTCTAATTAATATTCTGATATGGATTATATGGTGGAGCTTCTCTCTCTATTTTAACCAACTTCATGTTATAATTCTTAAGAAGACTCTCTATCTTACCCAATATGTCAGTTTGATCACCTTCTATTTGATAAAACTTTGTTGAATCTAGAAATATAGCAATAGTTAGAGCAAGAGGATGGATCTCTAGAAAGAGAGGCATTGGTGGACTTAGAGATAACCTGCCTACTTGTATAAGGAAAATTTTATCCTTAATTACTACTTCAAAAGCTTCAATTATAGTGTTCCCTCCCTTGGATTGAATCATCACAACTACGTCTAAATTAAGAGCCTTCAAATAGTACATAAAAGCATAGTTGGGCATAGGATTGATCACTACAAGATTTCTATCCCAGGTCTTACATAACTTATAATTAAAATTCACCATAAATTCATGATTTTATGTTTTTCCACAAATGAAAGGTGGTCACTCTTGTCTTCAAAGTGCTTGCATAGGACCTCTCCAAATTCATCCCAATTATTGATTGATGTAAGAGACAATCCTCTATACCATTGAAGTGATTTAAATTTCAAAGAGATTGCTAACAACCTCATTTATAAATTATCATGAGTCATATGATGCACTGAACAAAGGTTATAAATATCTGCCATATGTTCTATAAGAGTAACTACATTTTCTCCTATAAAATAAGGAAGAGCCTTCAACTCTGAGACTAGAATATCATCCCATTGAGTAAGATTCAGAGGATTACTACCATTTAATGGAACAAAGGATCAAATTCTAGGAACAACCATCTAAGTTATGGGATTTATAAAAATGTTTGGCTAGATCATATTGTCTTGAATAGGAGGATTTTATGCAACAATAGGGGGAACAAAATGTGTAGGTGTAGGATTTGATTGAGATGTTTTATTCTTATTTGTTTATTAGAAATATATCTTAAATAAATATATATCCTTCCATTTTGTAGAGGATCTTATGACAACTATTAAGGGTATGAAAATTATGCAAATATGGAAATGAAACTCTAAAATTTTCTAATATACTTAGATATGCAAAATTATGTAAATAGGTGGTCCCACTAGGCATGCCAAAACTATTAGCTATCTAGATAACAATCATTAGAGGTCAAATTTGTTCAAGTTTCACCCATACCTATACTAACATGGGAATGATCTAAGGCTATGTGATGCCTATATCTAGATCAGACCTCTAGGGTTTTTAATGAGGCTAGTTCCTAGATATGATAGTTTGGACCTTTATTTATAAGATCTAAATGAGTTAGGGTGAAAAGAGTTAAGGGATTGGCTAAAATGATAATTATTCTAATATTTGGTGATGTACCATGAATTTTTTAGATCCATTCTTAAGTTCATACTCTTTAACACACTAATGGACTATGAAAGAAGCTAATGCAATGCTTACTATAGTTTTTATCCAATTTTATTTCATATAGGTGTTATTTTTATGCACTCAAACTAGGGAGAAATGAAAATAAGGTCTGGTTAAAGACACTTAAATTTGACTATCCACTATATCTTTGAGAGATCAATCCTAAGACACATTATATGACCTGAAAATAAAGTTACTAGCACTTAAGTTGAGCTTGGAACTACAAATGGAAAATAAAAACCATTTTTTCATATCAAACAAACATAGAACGCTAAACACAAACTAGTAAATAATTGTAAAATGCTCTATTCATTACTCTAAGAGGTGTAAAATACAATTCTGGTAGAGTTTAGTCATACTAGCCTAAGGGATGCTTAACAATAGATTAAAGGTTATATTTATAGAAAAAGGAAAGAAAGAGAGGGATTTTGGCATTGAAAAAGGAATAAAATGAGCATGACTCCATTTGAACTGCCATTACAATTGCTTCTATCAATATGCTTTTTTGGATCCTCTTGATTGATCTAGGTCATCTCAAGTAGTTACATAGTTAAATTATTCCTTCATTGATGCTCTTTGATGGTTGAAATGATGGAATCAAGTTATTTCAAGATAATTTATAGAATCAATGGAGTTATAAAAATCAAATCAATCTATTATTGTTTTATCTTGTTTTTAACTACTCTTCACTAGTTCATCAAGGTATGTAGGAGTAGAGAAAAGGGTCACTTTCATGCAGTTAGATTTGATGATGAAGTTGTTGAAGTATATGTTCCTACCCTCATTTTCCATACCATCTACCACTTGTCACTCATTATGAGGACTATATCCTCATTTATTGAAACTGATAGATCCATGCCATTAATGATGATTTGTCAATCTAGACCATGTTTGAAGGATGATAATCCCTTACCATATCTCATTTATCTTCCCTTACATAGTCGTAATGACACTATTTGATGTCAAAATATCTACTCTTGGTCTAGTATAGATCATGCTCAAGATCATTTCTATTCATACTTTATCATCTTGGTCAAAAATTAAACCTTTGACCTCTACCTAAGTCACCTAGCCTAGCCTTCATTTAATTAGCCATCAAAAACTAACTAAGATCATTGACATATTTATTTATCTCACTTCATTCATCTACCTGATGTGAATGAAAATGATATATAGATCCTCTACTAGGACTCATGCACTTGTGATAGTTTTTAATCATGCATTGGTCTCAATATCCTATTATCAGTCTACTACTTTATGCACTTATGCCATGTGGTGGCCTCTCATACTGATTGACCCCTTAACCCATCTCACACCATCAGATCTAGATTTATGAAGTAATGTGAGCCTTTAATCACATTTTTTTGAAACCAAATGGTTGTTCCATGGGGATTAAATTTGACATCTATTCACATATCAATTGACATCCATAGGAATGTTAATTATTTCTACATGACCATCAATCTTTGGACCCCAATAGATGACTTCTAAGCTTTATTTTAACATTTTCAAAAATTTCAATGATTTCTACACACCCATCTCTTCATTTTTGAATTTAAATGATTACTTGGCATTGTCTAAATTTGACACTTGTACAAATGTCCCCATCCTACTAGATCATCTTTTCCAAAATAAGTTTGTCGATGTAATTATGCATTCAAAGCAATTATTGTAGAATAATTTCCTTGAAAGAATTTGATTCCTCATAACTTTTGCATCTATCTATTTTATTCAAGCTTTTTGATTAGCTAAATTTCCTTTAGGTTTTTTGTTCAAACATTTGTTGCAAGCTTTGTGCCAAGACATTTCATCCAAAAGAATTGATCTTTGAGACTTTTGTCTCAGACAATGTGGTCTTTGGGGAAATTATCATGAGATAATTTTCGCAAAATAATTCATACTTAGCTTTTCACAGACCTTTTGGTTTGGACAAAATGTCAAAAATAATTCATACCTTGTACTTTTTTATTTTAGGGACTTTGTATTGGGATTTTTTCAAATGGCACTTTGTTGAAAAAATACCCTTATATATTTTTGTATCAACCACTTTCCCAAAAAAATGACCCTTCAAAACTTTTGTATTAGGACACTTTGCTAAAGAAATGACCTTTTGAGAAATTTTTTTGGATAATTTTCCTAAAATAAATGACTTTTAGGATTTCATCATGGATAAAATGTATACAAGAATTTGTCTTTAGGCCTTTTATTTCAAATAAAATGTCTGAGATAATTCCTAATGCTTAGCCAAAAAACCTAAAATTAATTTCTCAAAATAATAAACACTTAGTCAAATAAAGGTCTAAAAAAATTAGCTTTAGCCCCATAACGTCTAAAATAATTCCCATGTAAAGACTTAGACAAAAAAGGATTTTGTATTTAGCTTATTATAAATCTTGTAGGCTCTTCTAAACTCATGTTTGAACTATTTCTAGATTTTTGAAGTCTCAAATGAACTATGAAAACTTGAAGCTTGTTCAGATCTATTCCATGACCCTAAACTATTCAAACACCATGAAACCTAGTTGAGAATCCTCCATTTGTCATTCTGGACCTATATATAAACCACTTGGTATTTATTTAATAATAACTCTTCTCATTTCTTCAAGGCTTTGTATGGATTTTATACCATAGACCTCCTCAAGAAAATATATGTATGTGGACCAAAAAATGGCCAACATGATGATATTCCAATTTTATTGACTAAGACTTGGCATTTTATTCACCACACCTCATCGAATGACAAGGTCATCCCTACTTATGTCATTGATCTTCATACACCTGATTACAATGATGGTTATTCTTTAGATGATCCATTCCTAGGTAGTCTTGTTCAAGCCCATGATGCTAAGAATATTCATTATCATTCTTCTTTGCTGTAATATTTTCATGTATCTTCCCATATTCCATCATTAATAATTCCTCATTTTAGTATTTTTCCTCTTTATCATAGGGTAGAGATGGTGCTGACACCTTTAATTTTTTATTAACCTCATAGGATTATTCTCATGGATCATGATATGACTAGGCCTTACCACTTTTCTAGGTACCCAAACCCCTATAGCTTGTTTATCCTTGAGATACATATGACCCTTCTTTATCCTTTTGTATTCCCCACCCCTCCCTCAATAGAGCCACATTAGAGCCCATTCCTTCTCATGCTATAGTTGAGCCCATTCTTGCTTCTGCTATAGCTGAGCCCATTTATACTCTTGCTCTAAATACATATATCCTTGATTTTGATCCCATTGCTCCTTCCATTAAGCCTAATACAATTCCTTCCCCAACATCACCTTCTCTAGATGATGGTTTTCTTCCTTTACCTTGGATGGCTCCATTGCTCACCAAATGGGCTGATGAACCTTCTCAAGCCCTTTTTGTTTTTATTACACCTACTCCTATGAGTACTTATACTAAGCCTAATCATAAGAGTATATGTTTCTTATATGGAATAGATAATCATTCTTCCACATATTATCACAATATGAGACAATATATTGATACTTTTCAGCCTTCTTTCCCTAAGCCTTAAACAAATCCATACCTCCCCTAAAGGTACTTCCTAAAAATATGCCTATGTATGGAGAGGTGTATTATCTTTGGCACCAATGTGGCACCTATCACACTAATCATTGTTGCATCCTTTAGCAACACCTTAAGGATCATATTATAGTGTTTCCCAGACCTTATACCTTTTCTCCCATAGGTCATTCCTACAAGAAGGCTCCCCCTTCTTCTCCCATGGTTCAACCTCTTGTGGTTCCATCCCCTCCTATGGTCCCTTTTTCATCTCTTGTTTCTCCACCCATAAATCCTTCACCCATGGGCATTCCATCACCTATGAATCTTTCTCCACATATGAGTCCCTTACCTATGGATCCTTACCCACTGATGATTCCTACATATCCCTTAGATTACACTCATATGCATTCTCTTGAGAATCCCTTACCTATTATCCCTTCTCATCATGATCCATTCAACATTCCTACTTTTTTTGTTGAGTATATTAGATCTAAAGAATTTTCCCAATTTTCACTCAAGATAGATGAAACATTAGTATTAGTTTGTATCTAAATTTATAAAGATATATCTGATGTTTTGTATAATGTGTGTGAATATATTTATTAGTATTTATGACCACATGCATGGTGCTTTTACATTTACATTTTGATTGAACATGTGTTCCAATTTTATTTTTATCCATCTTTTATATCATTTGACATTGTGTCAAATTATTATTTATATTACAAGGTGACTTTAGTTTTGAACTTTATATTTCTTATATTGTCATTTTTGTTTGATTGTGGATGTTTTCTTTATCATTACTTTCTATTTATTTCTTAAAATTTCCCTTATTTTCTCTTCTTGATTGTTTACTTTCTTATCTCTATTTTTCAAAGTTAATTTTCATTATGACTTGATCATACAAACCTTATTCCCTTTACTCATTTCCTATTACCATGTGATCAGTTAAAAAATAATCTATCTCATTATATTCTCCTTTACCCATCCACTTTGGATCTCCTTTTCCCATTTATTTTACTTTTCCCAAATTAAGCATATACATGGTTGAGACTTGAGCTAACATGTTGGTTCATTATTAAGCCTAAGTGTCTTGGTCAGTCTTGTCTTTGGTTATTTAGCTTCCTTTATCCTAAGCCTATATCTCATTCATGTGTATCACTACATGTCTCATGATTGGTCATTACATGTCCATATGGAGGAGGAATCTTAAAAATCTATAAAATATTTAAAATCCAAATAATTTAATAAAAGGCAATGATACAAAAGACAAAAACATTAAAAATTATTAAAAGTCTAATCACACTAGAAGATGTGATTCAAATCACATCTCCTTTTTCTATTTGAAGCTCAAACTCCATAGTTGGCCCCATGGTAGAGTTTATATCCATTAGGGTGTGGTAGGCTACTAGATTAGAAAAGGAGAATAAAAAATCTTTTAGTGATACCTACTTTTTTCATGCATGTACCCAATATTTTTAGTAGACCAACAACTCTATAAAGGGTCCTAAGGAATAGAGAACACATCATCAGAAGGTAGGTCCATTTTAATTTTCTTATACCAATATACCTTCATGAGTTGATCTTAGTAGCATGCATATTTTTCTACAAAGTATTATGTCTATAGCTAATAAGTTTCCTTTTTACATTGATGGTTACTAGCCACTTAATGTTTTATCATGTCCTTAGTACACCTCTTGTCTCCTAAGGTATTCTCATAAGATGACTAAGTTATGATTTTTACATTCCTTTTTTCACTCCATACATTGCTCATATTTCCTTTTGAGAAATATTATTTTGTTCACTGATCACTCCCCTTCGGATTTAATTTGTGAGTTGCATTGTAAGTCTATGGATAGGATCGAGCCATCCTCACAAATTACCACAATTTCCTTTCTATTACCCACATCCTTTGTTACCCTATTTTTATGTTTATTTTACCTCATTGGTGTTACCCTTATGAGTTGTAGTGTAAGACCATGGATAGGACCTGACCTTCCTCACAAAATTTTCCAATAATCCAAGTCACAATCAAAATTACATGTGTCAAATATGAGATAAGATGTGATTGATCATGAAGTTACACATCTTTGACATGCTTCCCATATTGATTTAGTATGTTTTATGATTAATTCATTTCTCTTTCACTTTTATCTTTGTGCATGTAAGAATCCAACGATTTCTTGAATTCCTCATACTTCCTAGCTTGAATTAGTGTGATAAATTTAAGACCAACTTTTGCTAATTTTGTTTTCATCTTATACTTTCCAATGTGATTTAGTATGATTTATTGACTGAATTGATTTGTTTTTATAACATTTATCATTTTACATGACTTCCATTTTATTACATTATTTTCATACTTCCCAATGTGATTTAGTGTGATTTTACTTTTTTTATTTTGGTGCAAATTTTTTTCACTTAGTGTAAAAACAACTTTTTAACCTCCTATTTTACCATCACTTTTGGTTATTTATACTTAGTTATTTTCTTGTTATTACACATTTTTCAACATGAAATAGTGTGTACTATAGTTTTTTGATTGATTATATTTTACCAAGTCCTTTTTACCTATTTATTTTTAACCATGCATGTGTCTTACATAATGATAGAAAAGAAACCACAACTCAGATATTTCCTATAGCATATACAACAAAAGCTAAATACATGTGCTAGAAATAAATATATCCATACAATCAACAACCACAACCATATTAATAACACATATGACCAATTTCCAAAATACCAAAATGATCCATACACACACACACACACACACACACACACACACACACACACACACACACACACACACACACACACACAAAAAAAAAATACAACCATATACAATGTTCTATATCTATGGTTGGGCCCTATCCTAGCTATCTCATGGCCTAGACATGCTAGCCATAGATGCCTTGGTTTGAATCTTCTAAATAAAACACTGTAATGAGATTGTTTAAGATCTCAATACCCAAACCTACCCCTATAAATGAGCTATTTGATCTTAAACTTTTGATAACTAGGCTAGGGTCACCATATGTACCACTCTCTTTTGCTCCTATACATGTGTCATATAGGTTGGGGTTGTTTCATGTGTCACTTTTTCCTAGGCATGTGCCTATGTCATCTATGTCACTATAAATAGAGTGTATATGTCTCTTTATCTAAGACATACTATGATCATGTCTCTCTTGCACCCTTATCTACTGGTGGTTTCATCCCCTCTCTATACACTCATAACTACCTCCTAGCCTCTCTAGCTAATCTAAACTAACTTGCCTAAGCTGGGGTAGATGGTACCTTGGGATCTGTCAATGTAGTGGGGTCATATAACATTAGTGCCTCATCCAAGACATCATGGAGTGCTCCCATTAATAGGGACCCCCATCAAATCTCCTCATCATCTATCACATCCATAAAAATAAAACCAAATAGATAATAGATCATTGATATATCCTAACATCTATCTCTAGTCTATTTCAAGTAAACTTAAGCATTTTTTAACCATCTTTTATTTACCTACCTATGTGTCAGCTATCATGGTCTCACCATCTATATGACCATCAAGCATGGTCTCTATATTTGCATGGCCTCTAATAACCTCCTCTATTAGTCACATCCTAGAAACAAATCTTGAATTCACCACTCATGCCCATCTCAGGCTACACATCAAATGTCTCTCTATCATCCCACTTTTCTCTAGCTTACCTATTGGGTCATCTAGGATGGTGATAGTCTCCACTCTCTCCTAATCTTACTATATCCATCAATGTCATGACCATAGTGGGCATTACTCCTCTTGCTATAGAGTTGGTGGTGGTACCTCTGGTGCTTTTTTCTCTACATCTATCTCCTCCCATTCTAGTGCCCATCATGTTTGACTAGTCCATGGTCTCTCATGACATGGCCTGAGCATCAACCTCACCACTAGTGGCCTTAGTCCTTCTCTCCCCCATGGATATTTAACATTCTAATCCTAAAATATGGGCACCATTATTAGTGCCACTAGGTGAGGCAAACCCATCTTCCCTAGTGCTTGTGCCACTAGATATGTCTCCATCCACTAGGTATAATTCTTGTTACTTTTACTCATGTTAAATTTGGTACAACTATGTCCCAGCTAGGCCATACCACAGTGATTTGCCCATATGGATACCATACTATGTCTACTCATCTCACTATTTATAGTGCTAAGATGTAGGGCATGGCCCATGAAACCTGGTCTTATCTCCATATTTATACTTTAGGTGACCTATCATTAATTTCATAGGGTAACCTAGCTGACTGAGACATGGGGAACCTCTCATAGATCTATGCCATCAATAATATGATTAGTCTTACTGACTTCTACCCTCTAGATAACACTCCATACATGTCATGTATGAGATGTACCCATATGATAGACCCTAGGTCATATATCACCCTCTCCTTATACATCATCTAGTTTAAGTCTATCACAAAGAGTGGTACCTTATCATTTGACTTGTGGCATAATACTCATGCTATCACAAGTCTTATCATAGCCATATAGATGACTAGAATCTATGCCATATACATATAAAACATACTCACCCTCTAGCCTAAGTATATCCTTTATGAGTATGTAAACCATATAGTTAAGGCTCTCTTATCCTCATTAATATCAACTATCCCCATGACCATAGGTGTTCCTACTATATGCTATCTTAGGATGACATGCACATCCTTCAAGGTGATGCCCACCTCTATAATATCATGCTCTCTTTTCACCTAAATGTGTTAGTCAATCATTCCTAGCATCTAAAGAACATGACTAACAAATTTAAGCTAAGGGGTATACTACACATATTTGCTATACTACCTAGACCTAAAGAAATTAGTCTAGTTCTATCCTCTATCGATAGGTGCTCCAATAGATCTAGGATCTATGATGCATCCACCAAATGCCATAATCTTAGATGCACCTCCAATCAGGAAACAACAAAATATGTATTAGATTTTCCATGTCATGTCATGTTTTTTTGTACTATTTTGGTTCTTTGGTTAACCACTAGTTTGACCAAAATTTCCCTATTTTGACCTAGTTGACTTAAAAATCTAAATCCACCTTCTTATTTCCCCCTTAGTATTGCATTGTCATACTAGAATTTTTTTACTCAGTCAAAAAACCTTAATAGGTTGGTAGTCTACAAAATGTATAGGGTAAGCACATGCTTACTAGGTCGCCAGTATGGATTTTGTCACTTTTTAGCCTACTAGGTTGACTAGGTTGACCTAGTTGTTTTTCCCAGTTGACCCCTAACATCTTGCAAAATAAGTGCCTTATATAAGTTATTTACTCAAACCCTTCAAACCCATTTACCTAAATGGTTTTTATTACAATTATAATCTAATTTGGTTTCATTTTGACATATATAAATTCTTAAAATTACAAATTTATAGAAATGCACTTAAATCGCTAAAATATTCAAAAACCAACTTGAAATTCTTAGTTGCCTACCTATCTAACACCCACTTCTACCTTTGGGGGTCCCTCTCACCTATCCTATCGTATCCTTACCATCCTATCTCATTTGGTCTCTTAGAGATCTTTTTCACTCCTTTATAAGTCAAAAATAACAAATGAATTTCATGTCACCCTATTTAAAATCCTTTTCAAAAATCTTAATGTTTCAATTATTTTCTAGCAAATTCTTTGTTTTGCCTCTATCTTTGTTTTTACTCATCCCTTTTTTGAACCATAAAATGTTCTATAATCATGATGATGTTGAGAATAGTTTCCACTACCATATGCCTATCTTCCAAAAATTTCAATTTTTGGCTATTTTTTGCACTAACTTCTATAGGTTCCCATAATGTTCTTCACATTGGACACCTTCACTTCTCTTGTAGTCTACTTATTTATCTACATCACTAAGGTAAGTAAAGGTATGTGTTTTTCAATTATATCCTTTCATTTATCTTATTTTTTACTTACTAAACTTTTCTTAGCATCAACATTGTGTGTTATCATGTTTTATTTCCTAAAGCACCATCTTGTATTGCTCTCACATGACATGTGATGAGCTTCAAGTGGGGCATGTGTGTGTGTGTGTGTGTGTGTGTGTGTGTGTGTGTGTGTGTGTGTATTCAAACTTTTATTGAGTGTGTATCTTGAAAGACCCTATCAAGTCTTAATGTCTCTAAGTTCATGCCTTAAGGGGTGCACTGAGAAGGGGTGGGTAGACCATTAGTGCTTCATAGGATTGAAGTCCCTTTTTCCACTTGTTATCTACACACTTATCTCCTAAAACTATTAACACTAAGTTTTTTTTCTATATTGTACCCATTAGAGGCATTTTCTACACTTTATCCTCTTATTCCTCACCTAAATCCCATTTTATCACTTTATTCTACTAGGTTTACTAGGTCAACATTATACATTTTTGGAGTATTTTTCACTTAGGAGTTAGATGACCTTTGGCTGACTTAGCTCATGACCTAGTGAATTATTATCCAAAACTATGCTAGGTCAACTAGGTCGACCCTATTGGCTGGGGATTTTGGAAGGGTTTATGGTCAAATCTACTATAAATAGAAGTTCACTTCCATAATTTATTAAAAATTAAAAGAAGAAATAAGAGTGAATGAACAACTACTTATTGACCATTCTACTTGAGAAATAAATATTAGGGTTCCATACTTTCTTTAGAGATATAGATCTTGTCTTGTAGATAAGTATTTTCGATGCATTGATAGGTTTTTTATCCTAGAGATGATTCATATTTTTTATCCTTACATACCATAAAACATAATTTCAAAGCACCTTGGCTAAGGGAGAGATTGAGGCTTGATAGGTTTGTTTTCAAAGATAAGTATTCCTAACTTTATTTATCCTTTATAAGAATATATAGATATGCATTTGTGCATATCTTACATGTATTAGGATTATATGTACATTGACATGAGTATATGTATTTTATGCATGTTTATTTTTATTATTTATTACCCCCACTTTGTGCTACAAGCTTTGGTGAGCACTAGATTAGATTTACTTTTCTTTTTATTAGATTAGGTGAAATATCAAAACTTGAGACCCACTTAGGATTATTACATGATTATGTTAGACTAGAGGATTTAGAACCCTCTTTAGAATATTTTATTATGATAAATGATCCCCTAATCAGGTCTAGCACATCCCCATATTGGTCATGCTCTCACTTAACAAAGGTTTTCCCAATCAAAAGTGTAGGTATGCTCTATCTTATTTGAGCCAAGATTGATTTATAGACATGATGCATTTGTAATTGCTTATAAAGCTGGTGTAAAATGAATCTTATCATTATAGGATAGTATTATATGTGCTTGGTTTAGTGGGTTTTATCCCCCAAGAGGGTTTCCCACATAATATCTTGTGTTATATTATGATATGGTTGTATGATGGTTTGCTTATGTATTGACGACTTATATGAATTTATGCTTCATAAAATAATAGTTTTAGAATTGAATGTACATTTTTTCTCTATTAATTCACCCCACCCTCTTAGTAGCTACTTCCAACATGAAATCCTAAGTCTTGGTATAGTATGTTGGTTTAGATATGAAAAAATCTCACTCGATCATCTTGAAGGTTTCATTCAATCCTCATAGCCATCCAAATAGTGAGCAGTCAAAATACTAGGCTAATTATCTAATAGGCCTACTTAATCAAAAAAATAAGATTCTCGTAGGAATATAAGTCTAATATGGAGTTAATTCATGGTTAAAAAACTTTTTTAACTCCCTCATGAGGTGAGTATACCCATTTATTATCCACCATAAGGGTTGTGGCAGTTTTATAAGTCATATTATCATGCAAGAAGGAGATGGATACTAAATTCTTTATGGAGGGGGCCTAATTAAACCACTTCAATGTTTTTAACTATCGTAGAAGAAGGAATTGACCAGGATTGACATGCACATGTTCTTCATGTGGTCAAACTTGGCTAAAAATAGACTTTAATACCTAAAGATGCTCATTGAAGACACCAATCAACCTAGGTAGTTCTTTGAGAGGGAATGGAGGGATGTTTGAAATTATTGATTAAATTAATGGTGACCATTATGACCTCTTCATGCCCCTTCCATGTCATATTTTCTTCTCTTTCTTATTAATTTTTTCTATAAATTTAGTATCTTAGGAAATTATATCCATCCCTCGATTGGGTATGATATGACTCTTCCAAATTTGTATCTTTAAACCTTTTTGAATCAATAAAGAAATTATATTTTCAAAATTCTTTTCTAGCATAGTGTGTCATGTGTTTATTTATTTGTATAAGTGTGAATTTCATTCTCCTTTGTAGGTCATTTTCCTCACCTAGTTGCTATAATTTTATCCTATGTAGGTCATGTGATGTGTCAAATTTCTAGTAGTTATGCTTGAAGATAAATCTAGTTGAGTGTCTTAAATATGTCTCTCATCCATTACCTTTAAGTTGAAGACATCCATCATAGCCTTCACATGAAATATTTATGCTTAGAATCTCATTATAAATATTATTTCAATCATTAGTATTTACCTTATTCATAAAGTGTTGATTGAGGATCAATTAGAGTGGATAAGTCAATATTGGTGTATTGACTCAATAGGTTAGGTTTATTTCATGAATTTATCTATCCCTTTTCACCCTAACAATAAATATGTATTAGAAATTGGGATCAAATTTATGCACTAGGGGATATATCCCCATAAACTAGAGGTTTGGTCCTCCTATAGGTCACCCATAACCTTTAGTCCAATCCCATGTTACCCCAAACTTAGAGAGGTCTGAACCATCTTCTCCTAAGGGTGCAGTTTGGAGTGTTAAAAATTTCCTCATGATAATTCTCAGGTGTGCATAAAACCTAAATCAACATAATAAGAATAATTTGGTGATAAAAGGAGGGCCTCTTTTATTAATCAAAAGGGAATATCAGCCAAGTTGTACTAGATATACCCAAAATATTGATAAGATTTGCCTCTAGAAATAACCTTATGAATCAACCCCTAAAAACCCACTAGAAGGTTAGGTCAAATAAATGTATCTTGAGTAGGTTTGGGGCTCAGTCATATTCCAAAAATAGAATACAACCCCCTCTAAGTAAAATGTCCCACCCATGGTTAATTGGTTATGCCTTTAACATTGTATGAGGTGTTCATGATCTTAATCAAAACCCTAATAAATGCCTCCCTCTCTTTTCCCATTTAAGAGGTAGGAATATTAAATAACATGTCAAAACCTTTAAAAATACTTTGGGAATATTGAATATGGTCCATGAGGATGTAGCTTGTAATATTTTTCCATCTATTTTGCACGATGTTGCCTATGACTAGTTCCTCAATATTGCTAAAGGATGGATAAGGTCTTGGAATGAATGTCAAAATTCTTTCCTAGGATAATTTAACCAAGTTACCATCCATAGTGTAGTGTACAAACACTTTTTTAACATGAAAATAGAGCCTAATGAACCCATTAAGCCATTTAATATGAGGTTTCAAAATATGTATAGCTAGTTAAATACTTCATATAGACTAGATGTTGTCTTGGCCCTTGAAATATACAAGAATGATTTAGATCCTATCGTAGTAGTGTTTATGTGTAGGGAAGTCAGTGTTACTAATTTGACATAGGATTATGTTGAATTAATAGAGGTTAAGAAAAAAATTAACCCCCAGTCTCAAATATTAACAAGGCCAAATGTGTATCAAACTTACTACATGTTAAATTTGATTCCAAATGATAATCATAACACTATGGCCCAAAATTAAACCCAATCCCATATGAAGTTACCTCAGTCTCATGTTGCACCCAAGCAGAATTTAAATTTCTTAAATAACTCTATCTAATATACCAATCCCCATAGAATCTAGGATTTAGTCCCAATCAACACTTGCACCACCCTAGGTGTTATTTCTGAGTCTAATAAAGTTGAACTAGATACCATTAAAATAATGGTACATAAATTAATCAATGAGTTATCAAGCATGCACAAGAGGATGGGAAATATAAGTGGATAGAATACTAGCCAAAACTTTGGATATATAAGGTACAAAAATACATTTAATAGGTCTAGAAATAACATGGACCATCCACCTAGTAAGGGGCCAAAAATGGATATTCTAGAGGAAACACTGCCTAACTATTGCAGAGTTCATAATATAGTTTAGCATGGAGAATTAAACTATAGAGTTTTGCATAACATTTAAGATCTTATCCAAGATGGTTTAAAAACTCAATTTGAGCCTTCTTTTTCCAATACCTTTAGTCACTCTATCACTTCTATATTGTTTGACACATGATTTTCCATCTTTAGTGGAAGATGACAAAAAACCAAAGGATATTGTGAATGAATTCCATGCCTTCTAACAATTTATAAAGAGTAATTATAACCTATGAATCAAATATCATTTCAATACTTGTACAACTCCAAAAAATAGTGCCACCACTCATCCATATACAAAAAGTATCAATAATCCACCTCCCACAAAGGATAAATATCAATCACATCCCATAGAGCCATAGCATAGAGAAGAGTACAATATTATAAAAGGATATGAAGAAGATCAAAACTAACATCACCCTACATGATTTTGCTTAGATCACCAAATAAAGGGAGATGTTGTTGAAATCCTTGACTGTAAGATCTTCTATAGGTAAGTCTAAGACTATCTAGGTAAATTTAATGATCTATAAGGACAAATTTGATGTCCCACCCTTCCTATTGACTGTCAAAATGTTCAGTAAGAATGTTCATAATTTTTTGGTGGACTTAGGTGAATCAACCAATGTGATGCCATAACTATATGTAACAAACTATGGTTGACCCTAGACAAATCATAAAGAGTGGTCCTAAAACTATAAAAATATAAAGTACCTTATGTTACATTTGGCCTAAGATCTATGTGTATAATAGTACATAGATATCCTGGTAGTCAATGTCCCATAATTTTACAATTTGTTACTCAATCAAGATTCATCAAAAATATTAAATGGGTATGTATACACCAATTTATTAGATATGTGTCTACCATAAAAAGGTATAACCAATCAAATTAGGATTGACTAGGAGTATAAAATGAAGTAATTGATCATCGAGTACAACAAAAAAATGAAAAGGTCAACTTGGCATCCTCACATACTAGTATTTACAAATTCACTATAAAACATAGGACCCCATGCTAATAATTTTAAGGATCTTCATAGCTAAAGACTCCATATTTGATAGATACCAATCTAAACAAGGTTGTGGTGTTGGTGTAACCCTAATGGACCCATAAGGGAAATAATAATTTTTTGCATACATATTACATTTCCCTTGCACCAATAACTAGACAAAGTATGAGGCCCTAATCTTAGGCATATATTTTACCTTGAATCATGGAATTAAATAACTACAAATATTTAGTTATTCTAACCTAGTGGTCAATTAGACTAAAATAAAGTATCAATACAAGTTGGCTTATCTAAATAAATACAATCATAGATTCTAGGGCTTGATTAAATCTTTTGATTTTTTTAACATTAGAGCCATCTCAAGGGAAGAAAATCAGGTAGTAGATGCATTGGCAGCTTCAATAGCCAACTTGGTACCACTCCAAGAGTCTAAGATGCAAATATTTTTGATGGATGTAGTGCCTTATCCCTTAGTCCCTAAAAATGTAGAAAACTTCTAGGTCTTTAAGGATGGCTGACATATTATCTAATTCAAAAATAATTTTGGGGCTTTTGAGGACTAGATTATAGACGAAAAGGACTTTGAGTTTCTATAATTAGATGACCTTGGGAACAATGGTATCATGAAGTTCAAGAATAATAGAATCCCCATGGGGATGGCATCTTTAGAAAGTATCTTTGACTTAGATCCACAAGGTAAAAGGCAAATATAGCCAAAGATAGATTAATCTAATTTTGATAAAGAAAATATGGGAACTAAGGAATCTTTCTAGTATGTCAACATTGGTCTGGCTTACACTCATAATAAAAATAAAAATTTAAAGGATATAATGATTCAATAAAAGGATGTGATCACTTATACCTATAAATAATTGAAGACTTTTGATCCTAGGGTGATCACCCATACTATTCCCTTAAATCGAGATAGTAGACCCTCTTGATAACATCAAAGGCCCATGAATCCCATTATTGGACCTCTCATCTAGATTGAAGCTCATAATACATTAGATGTTAAGATATAATTTTATATAATACATTCTACCTAGGTGGAAAACTTGGTGCCCATCATGAAGAATAATGGTGAAATAAGGCTATGTGTTGACTTTAAGAACTTGAACCAATCTTTAGAAAAGGATAATTATCCATTAAATTATCTATATGAATTAATATAGACTATAATTGGGTCCAAAATGATGCCCTTCCTATATGGTTTCTTAGTATACAAATAGGTGTTGGTAGAAGCACAAGACTGGACGAAGACAACCTTCACCACAAAGTGGGGGACATATGCTTACAAGAGGATGCCTTTCAACCTCATCAATGTTGGGGCAACATTCCAATGAGCCATAAACCATGAATTCTAAGTAATTATTGGTAATTTACTCATCATCTATGTGGATAACCTCATTTTGTTTTTTAAAAATAGAGAAGATCATGTAAATTAACTATAGAAAGTGTTTGATAGATGTAGAAGATATGGAGTGTCTCTCAACCCTAAGAAGAGCATATCTGGGTTCATAGAGGTAAAGATTTGGGACACATCATAAAAAAATATGGGGTTTTTATTGATCCTAAATGAGATTATTCCATCATAAATATAACAATTTCTAACATTTGAAAATAATTGAAATCCTTATTTGGTAAGATAAACTTTGTGTGTAAATTCATTTCTAGGTTTTCAAAAATTGTCAAACCACTAAATGTCTTGTTAAAATAGGATGCCAAGATACAATAGATAGTGAATACTAGGAATTACTTATAATACATCAATATAACCCTTACTTAGGTGTTGATATTTATTAGTCTTGACTTCACCAAGGATTTCTTCCTATATTCCTTTGTTGCAAAACATACCATCTATGTAGTACTCACCCAAAATGTAGATAACAATTAATACCCAATTTGTTTTTTGAGTACTAATTTAAATGATGATAAATTGAAATATTTAATGCTAAAAAGAAAATCTATGCATTTTTCAAGGCTATAAATAAGTTTAGGCACTATATCTTGAGGAAAAAAATTCATGCTAAAGTCCCATACCTAGTGGTCAAGTTCATGCTCAACCAAAATGAATTAGGTGAAAAAAAGGGAAGTAGATAGAAATATTACAAGAGTTTGATCTATAGATTAGACTAGACAATATGGTCAGAAGCTAGGGAATAATCTAGCTAATGATTGAGATAGACCCACTCATTTGTGTCAAGTAAGTTAATGAAGTCCAAGTAGTTGGATGTGAGTGGTAAATGGGAGTTTATCCCCTTAAGCTTAAGTATACCCAAGATAGCGGTAAATGGTAAATAGAGAGAAAACACAAGATTTTAGGCTTAAGTATACCCACTAAATGATAAAATGGGGATTCTTTTATCATAAAAACTATGAGGGAATCTACCTGAGATATGTCCCATGAGAAGAATCTATGGATATCTTGGACAACCTACACTAAAACCTAGGTAGTGGTCATCCTTTCAAGATTGTAATAGCCCACAAGATCTTGAGAATGGGTTATTATTGGCCCATTGATTTTAGATATGCCCACAACCATGTTATGAACTACCACGAATGCCAAGTCTTTAGTAATATGGAGGTTAATGCCACTATACCATTTTACCCTATCATTAAGGGTCATCCTTTTTCATAATGGGGTCTCAACTTTATTGGGGTGATAAATCCTAATTCTTTGGCAAAACATAAGTTCATCTTTACCACCACTGATTATTGTACCAAGTTGACTAAAGTGGTGTCTACCAAGAACTCCAAAGCTCAAATATCATTAATATTCTAGAGGAATATATACTGACCAAATTTGGTACTCCCATATATTTGGTCAATGATAAAGGCCCAGTTTTCAATTGACTAAATTCATTGAGTAGGTTTATGATAATTAGATAACAATCAAATCCTATTCAAATTATTACCCACAAGGAAATGGAGTGTCTAAATCTATAAACAATAACTTGATGGATGGAATTAATAATTCATCCTAGGATAATCTAAGAGAATGGCACCACTATTGAAATATGCATTATGGGTAGATAGAATAAGACAAAAATAGGCCCTTAAGACTTCACCTTTCCTATTGGTGTATGGTTGAAAACCTATTTTCCCTATTTCCTTTAAAACCCCAACCTATTAGTTTATTCAAGATTACATGGAAGATGATCCAAGTTTTCATTCTAGATTATTGAAAATATTCCAACATGAGGATGCACATACCAAAATACTACAAAGCTTCAATAAACACTAAGATGTTGTTAAAAGGTGGTTTGACAAAAGATCTAAGATCAAGGCCTTTTAGATCTCAGACCTAGTTCTCATATGGGATAAAGCTCATGAAAAAAGAGGGAAAACACAACAAGTTCACTCCCTTGTGTATTAGAACATATCAAGTGTCAAATAGTTTAGGCATCAACACCTTCCATTTGAAGGAACTTGAGGGTAATAACCTAGCCTTCATGGATACTCCCACTAAAATGTCTCTGAATAATGTTAGATGTTATGATATAGGTAAAATTAAAATAGATTTAACTAATTTCATATTTATTTTTCTTACTTTTTGTCTTTTGTTGTCATTAGATTAATTTTCATGATTTCTAGATTAACTTTTCCTATTTTTAGCATGTTATTTACTTAGGTTAGCTTCCTTATTTTATAGAGTAGGTGTCCTTTATTTCATAGTAGCCTAATCAATACTTTCATAATGATCAAGAGAATATCCATTCTATTATGCTTCATACACAAGTTTGAGTTTATATAATAAATCCTTAAGGTATGCCCCAAAGGGAGAGTAAGTGAAGCAAGAGTCTAAGTAAAGTACACCAAATATTTGATTCATAGGTTTTTCTTACACCCCTATATTTAAGACTTCCAAGATTTTAGGTATGCTAAAAGAAATAGACCATGGTCATTTTAATATTAAATGTTTCTATCAAGTACCTAACATTTGTTCTCATTGGTACATGTTAGTTAATAATTTTTTTTATTCCTTAGGTCAAGAACATTTTCCATGCTAATAATTATTTTGAAATAATACCCATTGATATAGAGGCCACTGGTAGGGACATTTTATAAAATTAAATTTTACTTCTCCTATACACTAGCTCATGGTATTTCCTGACCCTCTCTCCCATTTGTAAGATAAAAAGGTATCAATGCATCTTAAAGAGTGATAAAATAATCCAAAAAAAAATTAAAGGTGATAAAAGACTCACATTATGAAATAAGATCAATGTATCATGTATCATGCATGTTTATGAAGGAATTAAAGGGAGAATCAAAGGTAACACTATGGGGTCTATAAATGCATGGTTTGTATTACAGCAATGCTTGAGAAACCATTGTGAAACCTACTGTCTATTCCAAGTCTTTACTAAAAAATTCAAAACAAGGATAAAATAAATCACTCTACAACACATAAACACAAGGTGTAAGCAAGGCTAGTATGTTGTATGTGGTTTGGGGAACCTCTTTAATGTTTTTGGTTTAATTCTATTCCTATGGTATGATCTATGTTCATTTTATAGTTGTCAACTAAAGATTCTAGTTTTTTGAATATTTGGGAGTATACCCCCCTATGAGTTTCCATTTGTTGTGTTCCAACATACCCCCATTTAAAATTTTTTAAACAAGGACCCACTTTGTCAAATAAATTTCCTTATTTTAGGATATGTGAGGTAACCTAAACTTTCTTATTAAAAATTAAATTGACATAACAACACTTATATTAATACAAACCAAAGTTATGCTTAGGCTTATCTAAAGTTACATATCCAGCCTTTAGTTTATTTCATACCTTTTTGTCTAAGTATTTTCATATTTTAATGATTCATGAAGTTTAAATTTTTAATATAGAATCATGATGGGTTTTGCCTCTTTTAGAATAATCAACTTGTTGGGTGTGAAGCCACTATTCACAAATCACTATTCATGATTACTATTCATAGATCACTATTCATATGCACTATTCATGGATCACTATTCATAGATGAGGTGGTAATGTGATTGAACATGTGAGGTGGATCTAACATGATGTGGCATGTAGGTGATGTGGCAAGTGATGTAGGAGGATAAGATATGGTAAGAGGTCCCTTTTGGAGGGTCCAGTGGTGTGGTCAAGGTGGTGTGATGGGTGTGGGGCATGAAACTCCACTAAGGGACATGTTTTATACTTTATTATCGCATGTTGGAAAAGTGTTGAAACATAACTAGATACTGAGAGGAGGGTGAATCAATATATTAACTAAAAGTAGTCATTTTTAAAACTTTTTAATTTAGAATAAGACTATACTCAAAAATCACATAAAAAAAACACATAAGATATACCATAGAAAACCCAATATGCAAAAAACCACCATGGGAATAGCTTCTGAAAACTACCATTCTAATCTAGCCTCATAATAAGGAACCTCACTAGTTACAATGTTTAAGGGCACCAACTCTAAGGAGACTCCAATCCCCTTATTTAAGAGCTAAAACTCTAAGGAAGCACCGAATACCTAATCTGAGTACCAACTCAATTTATCTGATGACACCAACTAATTAGATTTCTCTATGGAACTATAACTTTATATTACAACATAGATTCATAAATGAATCCAATCCTTCTATTCTCTATTACAAGTCTGATCTGTAATTGTTCATGCTCTAAACATAATATATTTCTTCCTTTTTCCCTCCCTTCCCCTTTGTTTTCATGTATAGATATGTCTCTGTTTGACACACTTCATTTCTATTGCTCACTACCTCTATCTCTTTATTTGACTCTGCTCGTTTGTGTCTCTATATTTTATGTTTGACACAATTCTAATAACTCCAATCACTTTTTCTTGTGTCCTAGATGTCATATATATAAGCAATGGATCTATGGTTTCATATATTTGCATCTATTATGTGTTCACACTTAGACTTTAAAACATCACACTTTGATCTAAACTTTGTTCATTACAACTTAAACTAGAAGTTTCCTACGTCTCAAATTCATGCATCACCACCATGATTCTTGGTCTCATTACTATCTATAGAATTTGTGGGACTCTAGCTTTGATGCATATGCATATTTACATAGATTTGATCAGTTACATCAATAAATCTCATTATCTATGTCATGATTCATGGCATAATCACATGTTCCTATGTCTAATCATTAGTCTGAACATAGATTTAAATATCAATCATTGATCATGTATTTGACACCATGATCCGATGGTCCATATTTAATATGATCAACTTTAAAATGCATCTATTTTATCACATTATAACAAGTTCATGCTATCTATTCTATCTATCAAGATACACAATCTTTACCTCTATCTAGACATTAAATGTTGATCTATTTATCCCATCTTGCTACTTATTGAGACTTTGGAATGTTTTCACTCTATTAATCTTCTTAGACTTTCTCATTTATTAAATTGCCACTATGTCAATAAACCTAGAACACTTTATTCCATCTAGGTCCACTCACTCCATTGTATATCCTTTGCATGATCATCTACTCATCCTTAGATATTATGACAAGCTCAATCATTAACTCTAAAAAGCTTACACTCATTGGGTTTCTATCTGAGAAGCTCCACGAATGTGATACTTGTCACTAACACATTCATTTGGAAGTCCCTTTGATAATTTGACTTTGCTTCACTTTATTGGATCTTCATAATAATATTAAGTGATAGTCATTAATTAATCTGGGACATAATATAAAGTCTAAGACTTTGGAAATATTAAGTCCTCTGAACTTGTAATTATTAGGTCCAAGGGGCCAGTTTTACAATGACAACAAGGGATTAAGATATAACTTAAGCTATTGGGCCTTAGATATATCTAGCTAACATCAAAATATAAAGTCATATTGATTCCATGACTAAAACCCTTAGGTTTTAAGTAATAAACCCTATCTAGTTTGAGAGCAAAGATAATTCAATTCTGAGCTCATTCCTTCTCATTTAAATGTCTAGACCATGTGTCTAGAATGCCCATGAAAAACCCATAATAGATCTTCTATCTATTTCCTTTGTAAATGTCCATAAATTATCTTTGTAAAATCATGAAAACTTTACAAGACCTTGTGTAAATTTGACTAAGTATGGAAACCATTTTAATATGCCTAGAAGGCTAGCTTTGATCTGGCATAAATCTTATTCACACTTAGTCAGATGACCTTGAAATTAGCACAAGTGATCCTATTACATAGGAGATTTCATCCATATATCCATCTACTCTTGAAGCCTTCATATGTATAAGATATGCCTTCATAAAAATGCCTTTTGAGATTTTTATTGCAACCTATAAATTTGACTAAGTGTTGGAAAACACTATCAAAATGGTTAGGAGCCAAACTTTGATCAATCATATATTTTATCATGATACATTGCATGGAATAAGATTTAGTGCATATAAACTAGGCATAAAAATAAACATATCCATGTGATCATTTTATCATAACATGATCATGTGTGCAAATTATGACCTCATCAATATGCTTATTTGGATCTACTAAACCCTTTTGCAAATTTGGCTGTGTTATAACTTAGTGATTTTTATCTAAGTAGCCAACTTTGCATGCCCATATCTTCAAATTTGTTTCATCACATGTCCTCAAATCTGGTATATAACTATTAGGGACTAATTTGATCATAACCAATGAATAGATCCCCTAGACCCATCCACATATGGAAATGGTGATGTCATCAAAATTCATTCTCATATTTTCCTCTATAGACCCAAAATGTCTAGATGATCAATATGAAGAACTGGATGAATTCCAATCATGCACACAAGCATTTAAATCATTCTTGACCTCTAATACGATCCTTTGCATACCCTATAATCACCATATTCAGTCTTAAACATCAATTACATTCTCATAATGTCTCTTTTGACATCAATGACAATCATATTTCCAAAAATCTCCCCCTTTGTCATTGATGGTAAACTAAATGCTCTGATCTTTTAATATTTTACTCTTTCTTGGGCATTGCTTGCATTTGATTTTGATGATTATAAATTGAAGATATTCATACCAAAATTTCTCCCCCTTAGGCAATGACACATTTTCCTAATGCTCAACTTGGACACTTTCTAGATTTCTTCTTTGATATTTGCACTTTTTCTCCAAACTTGTGCAGAGAACATTTTGCTCTTCTTCTCCCACAGAGAGAATTTGCACTTTTTCTCTCCCTTTGACATCAATGGCAAAGGGACTATTTTTGACCATTTGTCTAAATGTTTCTCCCCCTTTATGAGATAAAGGGGTTTGTCCAAGCATTTTTAACTATCAAATCATTAGAACTTTATAAAGATATGCATACCTAAGTTTCCTTTTCTCTTTTCTTCTAAGAATTAACAAAGATACTATAAGACTCCCCTAGGACTCATGCCTTATCACTAAGATCTAGTGATGTGATGTAAAAGCCACCACTCCCAACTTCCATCTCAGTTATTCAAATTTTTCCTTGGTAAGAGGTTTGGTAAATATGTCTAAAAATTGATCCTTAGTTGGCACATATTCCATTGTGACATCTTAATGTGTAACCCTCTCTCTTAAGAAGTGATACTTGATTGATATGTTCTTAGTTATATACTACATCAATAGATTCTTTGATATATTTATAGCACTTGAATTATCACAAAAAATAGAGATTGGTGCCTTGTATTATACCTTGATGTCTTTGAGTGTTTTTTTTATCCATAAGACTTGAGTGCAACATGACACTACTACTACACATTTTGCTTCTCCTATGGAAAGATTAACTAACTCTTGCTTTTTTATCAACTATGCAACAGGTCTATTTTCAAATAAAAATTCACCACCACTAGTTCTTCTTATATCATCCACACTTCCTACCCAATCAACATCTGTATATGTTTTCAAAGTGAAATCTTCACTTTTAGGGTACCATAGGCCATAGTTAATTATGCTCTTGATGTATCTAAATATCCTTTTCATTGTATTGACATGTGACTCTCTAGGATCATCCTAAAATATTCTAACCATGCATACTTCTTGCATGATAAATAGGCTTGATGTAGTTAGGTATAGAAACTACCTATCATTGATCTATACATATTTTGATTTAAATCAAGGGAATTATCCTCTTTTCTCAACTTGTATCTAGTTATCATTGGAGTAATAACTAGTTTTATATCTTCCATTCCAAACTTCTTGAGTATTTACTTTTCATATCTATTCTGGGATATGAATATCCATTCACTATTTTATGTTATTTATAGACCAAGGAAGAAAGAAATTTCTCATAGCATAGACATCTCAAACTCATTTTGCATTTGTGTAGAAAATTATTTGCACATATTGTTTTTGGTACCACCAAAGATTATGTCATGTAAATAAACAACAATAATCAACATATGATCACCTTATAATTTGAAGTACATATTATTATCTGCACATTCTTTGTTGAAACCTTGTTGTTTCAAGTACTAGTCCAATCTTGAATACCATATAGAGCTTTCTTTAGGTGCCTGTTTTAGACCATATAGAGCTTTCTTTAGTCTACATACATAATATTCTTATTCTAATATCTAAAACCTTTTAGGTTGTTTTATGTAGACTTCCTATTATAGTTTCCCATTTAAGAAAGTAGACTTAACATCCATTTGATATACTTTGAATTTCTTATAAATAGAGAATGCTAGAAACATTCTTATAGCTTCCAATCTAGTAACTAGAGAAAACGTTTCCTCAAAATCTATGCCCTCAACTTGTGCATATAATTTGCACACCAATCTTTCTTTATTCCTTATAACATCTCCATCCTCATTGATCTTGTTTCTATAGACCCATTTTATACCTATCACATTATTATTAGAAGGTCTTGGGACTAATTGCTAAGTTTTGTTCTTTTCCATTTGGCTCAGTTCTTCTTCCATGGCTTTTATCCAATTCTCATCCTTGATGGCTTCAACATAGATCTTAGGCTAAATTTCAGACATTAGAGAAAAACTTATTTGTTCTTTGTTCATTATAAATCTTCTCCTTATTTGAACTCATCCATTCTTATTGCTGATTATGTACTCTTTAGGATGATCCTTTTGAACAAATCTTGGAGGTGCCTTTTCATTCATTTCCTCAGCCTCTTCGTTACCATCTTCTTCAATATTTGATTCTTCAATACTAATTTCCTTATTAGGTTCACCATGTTTCAATCCTTATTCAACCTTGACATTAATTATCTCTAAAATCTTGTGTAGCCTTTTATTGTAACATACATATGCTTTGATTTGAGTGGAATAACCAAGAAATGTTCCTTCATCACATCTTGATTCAAATTTTCCAAATTTGTCCTCTTTTATCTTGATGTAGCATTTTATTCCAAACACTCTAAATTACTTAATAGAGGTAAGATTCATATACCATAGCTCATAAGGAATTTTATCATTATTTACCGTCATCTAAACTCTATCCTAGATGTATACTATTATTTGGACTGCTTCTCTCTAGTATCCATTAGGTAACTTGGCCTTTTTTAGCATTGTTCTGGCCATATTTTTAACTATCTTATTCTTTCTCTTAACAAATCTATTTTTCTATGGAGTCTTTGCTTCAGAGTAGTGCCTGATTCTATATTTCTCATAATATTCTATGAACTCATTTGAGGTGAGTTCTCTATATTTATTAGATCTTAAGCATTTGATCTTTCACCTAATCTCATTATTTATCATGGCTCTAAAGATATTAAATCTTTCAAATGCTTGAGACTTGTCCTTCAAAAAGGTTACCCATATCATTCTTGAGTAATAATCTACAAATAATATGAAGTATCTCTCTCTCTTTTAGATCCTCTTGTCTTAGTAGGACCACAAAGGTCAATATGAACTAACTCTAAAGGCTTTGTAAATACATACTCTTTTATTTGAAATTTGACCCTTGTCTGCTTGCCTAGTTGACATTCTTTGTAATTAGTGTCTACAGGTTTGGTTATCTTAGGCATGTGTCTTACACACTTATTTGAGCTTACTTTGACTAGGTTATCAAAGTTAACATGACCTATTCTTCAATACCATAACTAAATCTCATTAGTCTATCCTATTAGGAAAATATTACCATTTACTTCAACAATATTATATATGTTATTTTCAATCATTTTACCTTATGCAATTAGTATTTCATATCTCTTTAGCTTTCAGCCTTCTACATTAAATGTGACCTTATATCCATTTTCACACATTTGACTAACTTAACAATTTATTTTATGCACTAAAATGATGTTTTCAAGAGTTTACACTTGAAAATTTATGTTCTAATCATGTCTTGACCCTGTAAATGTTAGAGATTTTCCTTCTTATTTGAATCAAAATCAAGGATGAGTAAACAATTTTTGAAAATATGGATCTTGGTTTTCTATATATTTTTCACATAGAGACCAATGTGGATCACCTATGACTAATGTTGGTTACTAGAGAACTGATGTTGGTTGGTAATAATTTATACTAGTCAATAAGAACTGATGTTGGTTTCTAGTGAACCCAAAAACAAAAACAAATAATTCCAAAAAACATTAGTTAGATCAAGATATTCTAAAAATGCCATAAAACCTATAAAATTTGGTTAGATAGGAGAAATACAATTCAATAAAACCAAGAAATAGAGATTTTGAGTGCTAAGAACATTCAAAATCAATGTTTTTAAATTGTGTTTTACCCTACACCCTAACCAATGATGGTTACCTAAAACTAATGTTGATTAGGAAGAACTAGTGTCGATTAGGTAGAACTAATTATGGTTAGGTAAAATTGATGTTGGTTATGCCTGACTGATGTTGGTCTCTATGTAAATCTAAGTTAGCCAAAAAAATAAAAATAAAGCTAAAACTCTAATTTTGAAGATATTAAATCATTCATTTGAAATATTTGGAGTTACATCTTAGTTTCCTTAGTGTGTGGGATGCATTTAAGGACATTTGGCATGTCATTTATGATTATAGGAATTTGACAATTGAGAGGAGGTTAGATCAAGTGTTAGTTTCATAAAATATTGAAATCAACACACTAAAATGCTAACATCTCTTAGACTAGATCCTAGGGAGAGATTAATGGATAAAATAAAATTGAAAACACAACTAAAATTTAAAGAACAAAAATCCTTACCTTCCTTGAGATCTCTAAGTGATTTATTCATGGATTACTTGGTTTGTGCTCAAAGAGTCTTTGGCAATGGAGTATTTTTTGCTCCTTCTCTCCTTGGTACCATTATTGGCTTGATGGATTGGATTAATATTTTTGCATTAGAACACTATTATCATGAGTCTTATGAAAAAACTTGCATTATAACTCTACAATTTCCTAGCTCCCCTTTGAATAGGCAATGGCTTGTATTTATAGGCTTAGGAACTAACTAAAACCCAATGTAAGTCAAGGTGTAGTTTAAACATGGAATGGGTTCAAACCTAACCTAAGTGGGTCAATTAACCCCATTAGATTTAAAATGTTTCAATAAATAATGATTTACAATGAATAGGCATGGGTGTTATATTTTTGAAGGCTTGACAACTCATAAAAGGTAATCATGAAAAGCTAGGATATTTGATATTTTTTAATTTAATTTTTTAGTAATCAATTAATTATACATGGATACTTCAACTAGACATTTAATTTGGTTTATCTTCTTAATTAATTCTGATTAGGATTTCAGCTCTTTTCAAGATTTGATTTTTATGTCCATGTGCCCCATTTAGTGGGTCCATAGGCCAAATTGCATGTTATGATGTCGTAGGATGATTAAAGATGAATTTGTGAGAGGTTTTTGTTGCTTACAATAGGATACCCCAATTAGATATGTCTTAATGTGATTATGAGATTTGATGAATGATGTATAAGTGAATTTAGGACATTTAATGGTTCTTAGGCTTAATTTGCAAAGGTTAGTAGGAATCAGTCTAAAGTTTAGTCGAATGCCATTGGTGGATATTTTTAGGTGTCTAAAAGTAGTACATAGACATAAAGTTTTATAATTCTAATCTTAACTACAAATTTAAACATTATTCCACTATATGGGATGAATTCAAAGAAACAAACCCCCATGACTATGGAGATCAACTCTTGAATTTTACATGAAGATACAAAGAGGAACTCATGGAAATAAAATTATTAGTCCTATAAAATACTATCACAAAACCTGGGGAAATGCCCTACATTACTCTATTATTTGGTTTATTTTAAAATACACAAATTTTTGGTAAAATCCTACATTTATGCCAGGCAGCACCATGATAGCGTATATTAGTAGACCTACCTTTTAAAAATAATATAGGATTCCCCTCCTAAAATGGCCTATAATGTATGAAAATAATACAACCAACAAGTTACAAGAATGGGATATAGACCCTGATACCTTCACAGTTAGATGCCTTATTTATACTATTCCCATTTCTATCTTTAGGCTTAGAATTTGAATTATTATGGCTTTGCTAAAATGAATTTATGGTTTCCCTAGTATAACCTACACTATTGAGGTATGGATTCCCATGTTAGACACCATACTCAATTCTAATAAGGTCATAGATATTGGCAAGATCCTTAATGCCAATTTGATTAACCAAGTCTTCAATTCAATAAACATTCTAGATGACAACTTCTATATGATGTCGTATCTATTAATTTCTATAATGAGGATTATTTACAAAAAATTTGAATAATATTGGGAGCCATCAGTTGAGTATCCTAAGAACTAGGTTTCTGATGAATTAAATATCCTTCATATACATAAATTTATGAAAAATATGACCAAAATGACCTAGACCTTCTATCCAATGACATACTAAGCCATTTATGGCAAGTAAATTATCTAACCAAATCTAAAGAACCACTGAAAGGATAGGTGAATATTAGCTCTATCTAGACCATGCAATCATAAAAATAGAGGGAAATAGAGCTCCTCATATTTATCTACCTTGGTTGGTCTCACACAAGGTGGTAGAATAAAAAATTACAACCTAACTAGTTATTTTTATGGATGTTAGACTAAGAAGTACCAAACAAGGAGTTTTCCACTCACCTCCCATTAGCATTGGTAAGATCCAATACACTAGGTGGGAACCTTTCCATCTAATGGTAAAAATCATAACCCACTTGATTTTAAGTGGGTATCATAAAGGCAATGGGATCTAAGGCAAAGTGTCAAGAATCACTTTAATAGAGTCAGGGGAAAGGTGAACATTGATTATGACCATGTGTCATATCCATATGATGAAGTATTCCTAGATGATTTAAATGATACAGAGGTCCACATAAGAATGAACTAGGTAAATATGTCTATGGTGGTGGTTATGCACATGAAATATCATAAAGAAACCATAAAGGAAGAGGCCAAGAAAATTGAGGTAGAGCATTGATTTTTAATACCCTATTAATGATCCTTCCCATAAGTTCAAGCCTGGGGATCAAAACAAGCTAGTCCATTAAGATAATAACCATAGATAAGTGGATGGGAAGTTAGCTAAGGACCTCCCCAATGTTGGATCCTAATGGTCATAGTTATATAAAACACTATAGTGTCTACCTTTCCTTAGTCAGTGGCAACTACTCAAGGACTCATAACTATAACCTAGTCCAGACGAGCGTTATATATATTTCCATTTCCTCCACTCATAATAATTTAATAGGTGAGTCTCTCATCTTTCCAAAAACTTATTTATATTTTATCTATAATCCTTCCCCTAGTATAAACCATTGTTACAATACCTCCATCAACATATCCTTCCCTTGGATAAACATTCAATTCCCTAGGTTCACCCCCAACATCCACTCCTTCCATCACCTCTTCACCACCAATTACCCCATCAAATTCACCTACTTCTATTTCACCCCTTCTAGCATAAAATTTGTCTCCTACCTAACCCCTTATATATAAGATGAAATGAGTAAATCCTTTAGTTTTTCCTTAGAGCCCCAGTAAATAAGACCTCACAGGAAAAGTTAGAGGGAGGAATGGATAAAATAAAAGGTTTTAGAGAGTTAGGACCTATAAAAATAATAGACAGTGAAAATGAGTGGTTTATTGAGGAGGAATGAAAGGATCAAATAAAGAAATCATAATTTAAAAACATAAGTGAGACCACAAAAAGTGACCTCAATGATGAATGGTTTCAAAGTAGGCTTAATCAAGTGACACTAAGATCTTGAAGACTAGTTTATTCTCAATTGAATTACTTCAAGACCTAGATGAATATAAAAGAAATGAAGTAAAGTCTAAGCTACCAGCTTCTACACATGGGCAATCTGTGCACCTATCTCTAGCCTCAATACCTCCTAGTAGAATAATGGCACCTATAGTAACAATTCTCTTGGATGCTAGTTTTTTAATGGTAGGTACAAAATCTCCTCATTTTTTTACCTATTATTGTAACTAGTGTTCTATCTAATGCATATATTATAATGAATTTTTTCAATCTTCAATCTTATCATCAGTAATCCAAGTTGTGGTGCCCCCCATCTGACCTCTAAAATATTATACTAGAATTATTTACACATTGGTGATGGATTATTTAAATAATTTTCTCAATACCCTTCCTACCTATTCATTTTTAGCTTCATCAAGCCCTCATTCCTCTAGACTCAATAAACAAGTTCACCTCAAATATTTTGTCTCCACCATCAGTTTGGCTTCCCCATTTACTCTCTCCAAAACTTACACTCAATTGGGCCTACCAATTGGTCATGTATCCTAAACATAAGTTGTAACAATTATAATAAACAAGGAGGTGGAAAAAGGAAATCTAGTAATTGACATAGTGACCCCAAAGAAGGTCATTGGTTGGAGAAAAGTTATTAACAACCTATTCTCCCAAGCCTATTATCCCTCCATGTAAATCCCTATCTACCACTCCTTTAAAATAATCCAAACCTTCACAACAACTAGTTGCCTTGAACATACTTGAATGGATCCATTAAATGTAGTAGGTAAAAGAAGGAAAAGAAGACATGGTTATTATTGAACATCTAATAGAGAAGTTTCACATTGAAAGAGAAAGGATGACTATGAGGAAGGTCAAAAGGAAAACTATAATAGCTAAAGGACAAAATTTATAAATGGATCAAAGAGAATATTCTTCTCTTTAATAAAGGAATGAAAATTATTCCCTTTAGATATTGTCAATTACATAGAAGAACCATACACCTTTGTAGACTCTTTAGGGGGAATATCAAAATAAATTTTTAAAGCCTTTGATTAAGATGTGGAGGCATTAAAAGGAGGAAATACAATAAAAACTTCTAGGGACATCATGGATAACATGAAAGAAGTAGTTCATGTATGACATTATCCAATCAATAAGAAGTGTAAATAAGGAATCTTAACCTAAGTGGGGAGATGTATTCACCCTTGCTGATAGGATGAATAGAATGGAAGCTAGACTCCATTTCTTAATCTAAGAAGCCTAGTAAAAATCTTATGACCATATAAACTTAATAAATTCTATAGGTGCATCATGGGCATTGAATTACATAGCTTCTAAAAGAGATAGCTTGATTAGATGGCATCAATAAATGAAAAAATTTGTTCAACAATTTACCTATTAGGAGGATTAGGGCATTACAATTTTTGGAGAAATGATAATAAATGGTGTGATTAACAATAATGGGAAATTAGTACTCAAGTTCATCTTTGAAGATATCTTGTAGATAGTAGTATATATTTTAAAATTAGATGTTGAAAGTGTAGTATATAAGAACTAAGAATACTTGTTGTAATTGATAAATTTTGCTAGAAGTTGGGTCGTTAACATAGATAATCTTTACATGTAACTAGGGGATGTATTAAAGGCACATAGATAATTAATGAAAGGAATCCCCCAACTCTTAAAAAGGCCTCCATTTGAATTCAAGGAAATTGAAATGGACTTTTAGATTAGTTACACCCTCTATTTATAAATTTAGGTGAGTATGCAAGCATCTTAGGATATCCTACCTCTGCAAGATATTTTAGTTGTAACTACTTCTCAAACACTTGGACTAGCTAGAACTAAAACCCACATTACAACCATAACAACTATAGGGGCCCAACTATGAAAAAATACCATGGCCTCTTCATGAGACTTTCCCCTTATAGTTACATCAATTTTTTTATAATAGAATGTTGTTATAAGAATGTTTTGTCCTTCGTGAATTATTGGATACATTGTGGCCATGTATGGCCTAGTGATGTGAAACTTTGAGCATGGTTTGAGAGATGAGGCATCCCTATCTAAATACTATATATACAAGTGTCTCACACATTTTTAAATAGAAGAGAAATTTTTATATTAAATATAGATAGAGAAATTTTTGGTTGTTTTGAAAATTCTATGTTGTATAACTTTCTCTTTCATATGTGTGTATTATCTAACTGGCAACTTAGTTTATTGATGTGTGTTATAGAATTTTCAAGTATATTTTGGTTAATTAGTAAGTTTTTTATCAATTTAAAATGTGTAGCAATAATTTTAGGTTGTTAGATATTATTTTCTTACAACAAGTATATTAGGTTATGTTGTGACCTCTAATTTGCTCCTTCTCATGTAATGCCCATGAGATTAGGCATCCCTTAAAAATGGGGATGGTGTGGACAACTATGGAATTTTGTCCTCCATTTTAGTATTGATGAATGATAATGCTAGGTTATGGTTATGAGTATTGGACTTCACAAATAGAGTCTACATGAATAGTCTCCAAGAGATGCACTATCACCACTAGAAATTCAATCCAATGTCTTACACACAGGTCAAAGATTGTTTTGAGAATTTGGGTTTTGGGTTTATTATTTACAAACATAAGGGGAAAGGTTATTTAAATTCTAAAAAATAGAGGTAAGGGTAAGGTATAAAATGGGATCCTTGAGGTCTAAAATTAAATCAATGTATTGGTCATTAAACCATGTGACTTTACCATAATTATACCACTATAGACTGATTTTCACTACATATATAAGTCCAATAACATATAGTAAGAAGAGTCTAAGGGAATTAAAAGTATGCCTTAAATATGATCTCTCATTAATAATGACTACTAGGGATTTATTATCAAAAACACATACACACCATATGAGAATTTGTAGATTTACACACAAATTATCAACACTACCAAAGGAAAATGAAAGAAATCACATAGTGATTATAATAGTGAAGCACATCATAAACATGACATACATAAACTAGTAAAGTGTTAATCCAATTAACTTATCATTGATAATCATTTAAACATGAATATTAAATAAAATTAAAACATAGAACAAACCCTTTTGCTAAAAATAAAGATTGTATTCATTAAAAAGAGTAAATGATGCTAAAATAATTGATTCGATCTGATTTTATAGTCTAAAGTGATGAATTAAATGTAATTGAAATCTTGGATATAATATGATATCACTTTCAATCAATTTTAGTTGACCCTATAATCCAATACATTATTTATTATATAAAAAAGGATTAGGGCTCACCTCTAAAAAGCATAAGGATCCCATCCTGGGCCATGATGGCCACTCATTATAGTTATAACTATATTTTATAATTTTAACAAAATAATCCCTACAAATCCACAATAGATCTATGGGGGAACACTATTTGAGATGAGGAGGTGTTTGAGATGGATCAACTCCTAATATCTTTGACTAGGTACTCCTTACTTCTAATATGGCTATCATGAGATCAAAATTGATATCCAACTTGGCCAAGTTCATTGAGGGCTCCCTGAAGATTGCCTCAGCCTGAGATGCTAGTCTCTAATAGATTTGGAATGGTACTTCCATTGATGCTTAGTCTCTAAAGACTTGGTTGATGCTCATCTTAAATTGAGTTGATAGACCTAATACTATTTGGACCCCTTCTTTGTTTGCCTCAGACACTTTTTTCCCTCATAACCTATTTGAATTAACCTAGGTGGACTCTAAATTCCCCTTGGTTGAGAAAGGTGCCATTTGGGTCGAAGAACATAGAGATATTGACCTCTTTAAAGTAAGTTAATATATTTTTCTCACCCTCTTTCAAGTTTCTCATTATAGTATGATCCAAGGATAACCACTCCTCCATTACATCTCTCATGTTCCCAAAATATGTTTGGTATAACCCCAAGTCTAATGTTGATATAAGTTTAAGCTCCAAGAACATCCCCTAGTTGACCATGACCTACAACTTTTGGAATTTCCCATCAATCTTTGTAATAATCTCCATGTAGGCCAAAGTCCATTAGATAAGTGTATTATTCTCAGCCAAAGTCTCTAGTACTTTCCCAATGACTGTGAAAAGTAGTAGGAAGGCATCCTTGCCCTTCCCTATTAGCATGACTAGAAATGTGTTTTTCACTTGGGCTTTTAAAGTTTTGACTTAGATTTGCATGTCCTTAAGGATATTTTTAGACATATTTTGGGTAGATTAGAGGATGGATAGTGGGTACTCATCAATCCTCTCATCCCTAATGGAATTCCACATCTTGTTGAGGGAGAAAATATTCTGATGGGTTTACCATACCACTGGGTTCCCCTCTTAGAAAAATCTCTATGTGAATTTTCTCTTTATGCTTCTAGAGACTTACTTGAAAGTCCATTGTACATTTAGGTCTCCCTAGATAGTAATCTATGGTGTCTATGACCCTAGGATAATTCATTAGGTTATGATAGGTGTAGGAACATTGATTGAAATGATAGTTAAGGGTGGAGGATAATGTAGAGGGAGATGGAAGAAGTGGAAGGAGTGAAAGAGGAAAACAATGGAGGTAGAGGGGACGCGGGAGAGAAAGGAGGGAAAATGAAAGGGAAGGCCCAAGGGAACATTTATGCCTACCACTATTCATGAGTTAGGTTCACCTGAGGTAGGATTTCCCCCAGGAATAAGTCATGTAATAATAGGGAAGAGATGGGCTAATTGAAATTAAGTCTTGTGGAGCCTTGGGTAATGGAAAGAGGGGGTGAGGATCCAGGCATCAAGATGATACTAATAGGGCCAAAATAGATATCAAATAATAAAAAATAGGTTAAATTTGGGGTTAAATGGCCTTTGATCTAGAATTGGAGTATGAGTTGCCTTTTACTTATTCTTTAGCCTCTTAACTAATTCAGCTCTAGGTATTATGGTCAATGGTTTTACTAAGATGACAAGATATATATGGTATAATGATAGAGGACTAAAAACTATTGAGGAGAGAACCAAAATAATTGAATTAGGAATCAATAGGGTCCCTTATACAATTTTTATTCTCTCAAAGGTCATAGTCATGCATAGGCACACCCAAGGGAGGCACCAAGAGGATCTAGGTTATGATATGGAAGGAGTAGAAGGGAATGAGGAGGTGAGGACACTTAGAAGTATTGAGGCCAAATTTATTTTGGTTAAATATGGAGGGAGATTAATGGGAAACAAATGAGGCAACACTTTGGGAACTTTTAGGGGTGAAGTAGGATAGGTGGTACCAGAACTGGGAGCTAAAAAGTGGTAGGAGTGAGGGGTGAAAGGGAAATGTGGGGATATGGAGGTGTAAGAGGGGGAACCTATATGGGTGCCTATTGGGATCCTTGATCTAGGCTCACTCTCAAGCCATCATCCACATAAAACCTTAGGGTTTGTGTAGCCCAAGGCTAATGTGTTAGTGGCATAATAGACAACACTTGGGCTACTTAGTATCATGTCATCTTAGATTATCTCTATTATGCTTTAGTTGTTGGAGCTACTAGAGGGGGAAAAGGTAGATTTAAATATAGAGGATTAATTGGAAGAGGCATATTAGGAATTAAATATATAAGAGAAGGGTGTGCTGGCAAGAGCAAAGGTAGACTTAGAGCTCAAAGAAAAGGTACTGGAACACCTTACAAGATCATCTAGGAGATAGCTAGATTTATTAGAGTTGTGTTATTTATGGAACAAAAAGGAGTTTAAGGATGCATAAAGAGGCCTAATTAAGCCTTATTTCCCTTATTCTTCTTCTTTTCCACTATTTAGGATAACACCTCTTGATCATCGATGGTATTTAGTTAAAGCTCATCATTATCTTTGGCTTAATGGTCGTAGTTGATGTTAAGATAGGTTTAACACTATGCCAAGTGAGATCAAATTACCCATTTATGGTCCCACTACCAGATATTGTAATTTATAAGGGCAAAAGAGTCTCCATTGGCCATCATTTTTTGAATTAAGGGGAAGGTACTATAGACTTGGTATCATATGGTGATAGGGAGTTATGGGCACACCTTTTATTGATATTGTACACATAAATTGAAGATGTCTTATACCATTTGATAGGTTATATCTTGTTTTTATAAGTGTTTAAGAATGTAATATGTAAATTAGAGGGGGTCCTTAAATAAACCCATGATTTGGATCATATTGTCATCTTTGTATATCTGGTAGTCCCAAATATTGAACCCTTGAGATGGTTTTTCAAGACCACTCTAATGTAGGTTCTCTACCTGAATAATGTAGGATTACCCCTAAAAATTGAATCCTTGAGATGGTTTTTCAATACCACTCTAATGTTTGGGTAACATGGGATTACCTTTAGGCCTGTGGGTTGCATATATCAGAGGTAAACCTCTATGTTTAAGGGCTAGTTACCTAGATATGACTTTGCTTATTTATCACCTACATTACTTGCTTAATTGGGTGGAAAGAGATACAAATATAAATGAAATTAAACTAATATAATGAGTTAAAACACTATAACAATATCCACTAGACTATCAGACCATTACACAATGAAACTTGACCTACAACACTAGTCTCAATATCCTAGAGTGCTCTAACATTGGTATTTTAAACATGGAGATGATATGCATTAAACTACTCAAGGTGAGTGAGCCAAAGGTTAGATTACATAAAATAAGTATAATCCTTACACTTAAATATATACAAATTCACTTGACTACACTTCATGTGATCTATTATAGTGGAAACTACTTACATCGGGCATGGAAGAGTAAAGAAAAGACAAGGATAGATACTAATCACTTGACATTTGAATATGCACCTCTTCACAAACTTAGAAAATAATATTTTGAACTCAGATATAGATTTAAAATATTTATTTAAAAGTCAAAATATAGTATCATATTAGTAGTGATTTTCCATACTAGGTGTGGACTCCATTATAAAAGCTAAAATGGCTTGAATTTATAGAGTATGTAAGAGGAGAGAGAATAATTAGAGATCAAAGGTCACAAGAATAAGTATAAGTTGGTGAGGAACAATTAAATTGTATAATAATGAAGTGGAAAATAGAAAATTAATGCCTTCTTGTACAAGTATCCATTTGAATCATGATAAATTCTTCAAAACTTGTATAGAGACCTGTAACTACCTAATTGAAACTAACTTCATAATAAAACATCTCTTGACCACTTTAAACTAGAATAGGAAGAATTAAAAAATTTGAAATATATTATGGAGGTTTTAAACAATATTTTATAGTCATAAAATTCCTCCCTAATTGATATTCCTCCTCATGGCACTTATATTCACCATTTGTAGTGACCATCACTAGACCTGTAGGTCTGTCTTCACATTTTTCATCAAGATAACCTATAGTTACTCAATAAAATCCATATAATAGGTCTTAGGATATTTTTTTGGACTGAATTTCCTTCCAATCCATTAATTTGACCTTAAAAAGATCCCAAATTATACCTCTCATCTTCTCACTAGGTAGTCACTCCTCATTTTCAATATCTGTCTAAGACTGCTTATGATGAATGGTGTAATAGAGGCCCTTTTATGCATAATTGAGGTTAAAAATGAACATGGGAAGTGTTATTAAGTCTATACATACCTTATCTAGTAATTATCATTCCTTATTTCCTTTCTACACTTGTAGAACACTCAAAAATTTATGAAAAAACTAGATTTTACCATGTCAGTACAATTGACAGTATGAACCAAATATATTTATAAAAACCCAAGAAAGTATTATACAAGTTACAAACAATTTATAGGCCAAATTACTCTATATAAGTGTATATCATTACATAGATTATCCATCAAATCAAAACTAGGGTTTTAGGATGTTTTTAGAAGGTTTTGGTTTTTAATAATAATTCATAAAAACCTGACATCCAAACCCTAAACCAATTCCACAAATATTGAGTATATGACCCTTCCCAACTACCAATAGCTAATTGAGGTCTCATTTTTTTCTCCCATATAGATATTAGTACTTGAATTTGTCTTATTGAGCTTTCTCATGCATTCTAGATACCCTTGTCATGGTTTTAAGTCAAGTTGACAACCCTGTGTTGTTCCTTTGCAAACTAATGGTTCTAACTTACCCTAAACTTTACCTTAAAGGATTTTAACTAGATTGAAAATGTTTTATGGTTGTGTGAATTAATTTATACCCTTATAGGGTTTAAGTCTAGTTCTAGGCCTAACTATGTTCTAGTTTAAATTGCCAATCCTCTAAATATTTCCTTGAATTTATAATAAATAGAGAGTAATATCACCTACCAAGCACACTTGATCTGACTCAAATCCTCTTGACCATACCAAGATAAAAATGTTTGACCATTTTAGCTTATCCATGATATCTATAGGAAAGATAGGATAATTTTTGCCATTTTTAGACTTATCAAAACTACTTGAGCATGGAAATGGACTTAGGGGACATGAAGAGACACTTTTGGAGTATAAACACATGCCCAAACTACTGTATAGATTATGTAATTTCCTAAAACCACATGAAACTAATTTATCTTCTTGTTTTCAACATTTCACCTATAGTTTGTTAGTTCCAAAAATGGTTTCCCTAACATATTTTGACATGTAGGACATTGAGAATGCTTTTGAAACACTTTTTCTCTATGGTAAACTGTAAAATCCCATTCAATGACTCAAAATGTGACCTTAGAATGACTTAGGACAAAATAATAAATGTGACAAGGGTGAAAACATAATGTTTGACCTTATTAATACCATGGTACACATTTTAAACATAAGAATACCCTATAACAAGTTTGACTATATAGGGGGTTGACCTAATTTGACATGTGGTCAAATTATTCAACATTTTGGTTATTTATTAAGGGTGTAAATCCATCTATGCCAAAGAAAAGTAGCCTTCTCCTATTCGTTTGGATATGGATTCACCTATATATATTACTAACACTAATTTCCTCTAAAATAACATAAAAACACACTAAATAATAGGAAACAAACACATAAGACAACACAATAAGAAAATAAACTTGTGTTCTCAAGAATACTTAGGTAAAACACACACAACATAAGTACATCACACCTATCATAATATGTAAAAGAACTAAAACACTTGAAGTGAAGGAAAATTCATCATCACTTCAACTAGGTTCAAAGATGATACCTCTTACATCATTACTACTCCAATAAAGCAATCCATCATGTGAAACATACTTATTAATAAACACTTGCTTGTGTAAATGGTCAAATTACTTACCATATTTAGCTTTCTTTATGACTACAAGTGTGTCATTTTTATATTTCAAGGGCACTTTAATAGGCCTTCCAAGAGTATTGTTTGGATTTACATCTAGCTTGAAATATACTATATCTAATTATCACTTCTCAAATTGTAACTTGGAAGCGATCAAATTTTCTTCAACTTCATCTTCTTCTTGAACATAATTTACTTGATGTCTAAAAACATCATTATTGTTTTCTTTCTACTTCAACACATCTAAAAGTATACCTTGGTCTCATTTAACTCCTCCATGACTGTAAATTATTTGATAGTAGTTTAACATACATACACATGCTTAACAAGACACTCTCATTCATGCTTAGTAGACTCATCAACCACCTTATGATCATATTCATGTTTCTTAGGAATGGGAGTATGCCTACTCAACTACTCAAATTCTTGAACTATGGTACATAGTTATATCCATATGTCATCTTCTTATTCATGGTTATCATATTCATGGGAATCCTCAATCTTAAGTATAATGGCATTGTCTCATTCATCACCTTGATATATCATACTTGAAAAAATATCATCATCATGAATATGATCAAGGTAATTACCTTTAGTATCATGTAGAAAAGAGTTTTCAGTCCTTACCTTAGATTGGTCATCTCCTTCTTCATATATGATGTATGTGCCATGATCAATTTTCTCAAAGAAAGTGTATGAATCATGCCCATATGTGTCATCACCATAATCATCTAGGAATTTAATATATGCCTTTAATCTTATAGGATTCTCCATCATCAACAAAATACTCTTCTTGATCATTTATTGTATAATTTAGATTGGAGATTACTTTTATAGATGGATCAATATAAAATTTAGCCAATGGTTGAGTTTTAATGGTTAACTTTTCTCCATACCTTATCTTGAATGCCAAGAAGGACCAATAAGCTAAGAGGTAGCCTCATATCTTAGCTATAAAATACTTTGAAATATAGATATCAAAGTGAGTAGGAAAATCAATCACTACTATATGTTAAAGAATTGTCAATCTAGGACAATCATGAAAGTAAAATCTCAACTCTTTGACAAGTCCCACTAGTATCCCATCAAGTTGAAGAAATCCATTACTATATGGTTCATATTTCAAACCTAATTTATCTACCACAAGCTTGGGAATCACTGAGGTACTTGCTCTACTATCCATAATTTAGTTGTGAACAAGTTTGTCTCCCATAATGAGAGTGAGGTAAAAGGGTGGAGGATTTTTAGATTTGGAAGAGGATTACACAATGTGAGTGGGAGAATTGGTGATGGAAATATTACCATGTATTGATGGTTGAGGACTAAGGTGGATTTGAGACAACTATTCTTAAAGGATCTCCTTTTGATTGAGTATGTGAAGCATTTCCCAAAGTGAAATAGATGTCTTAACACTCTTAAAGGAAAAACAATGTTCAATGCAAGAACACTAAACTTTTATTGTGTTATTTATGGTAAAGAAGTGACTTGATTTTGAGACATTAGATCACTCTGAGTGACCTTCCCAATATTTTGATTTGAAATGGGTGTAAAAGTTGTAGTGACCATCACACTTAGACTCATACCTTGTTGCCTTGTAGGATAGTTCTTTTGACTTGTGTCAACACCATGAACATCTCCCAAATCCTTCATTTTAAATTTAGTATTAGATACAACTAAAAAATTCTTATTGAGGAAAAAGTATATTCTACTAGGAAGTTTGAAAGACTCACTCTTTGATAATTACACCCTTTATTGAATTCTGACTGCATAAATTTACCATCTTTAGCTAAAAATTAAGGAGTAATTCCTCCTTGGAATACTATAGCCTATCCTCCATCTTAATTTACATCCATGAATTTTACTTTCTACCATTCATCTCATTGGACTAAGTTACTATGAACTAGGACCATGGCTCTTGTATTAGAGGTGGAAGATAGATTATGTGAATTCTATGGCATATTAAAATTAGGTTGTCCTTGCCCTCTACCTAGACCACATTGTTAAGGTGGGAACCTATTTCCTTGTTGAGGATAAGGGTAAGGATTTTGGTTAAATCCATACTATATATTTAGTTACTTAATCTGAGCGTATAAGGCCTTGCACCTTGCAACTAAATTGATGGTATCTCTTGCCTTCTTAGGGGAATATTTGGAATTGGTATTTGTAATTGGGACTTGATCAAGACTTGGATTAGTAGCATATATGTTGGGTAGAATAGGCATGGATAATTTTGGACGTAATTTTCTAGCTTGTATTAAGCCATTCTCAGCTCTAATGGCTATGTCATAAACTTCAAGTAAGGTGTAACCACCTATAGACTACAACAAGATGGATATGTTAGTACCAATAGCCCTTAGATATGTAGGAAACACAAAGCTTGTATGTGGTCTCATGAGAGGAGGTAGCCTATACCAAGGCCTTTGAAATATCTCATTGAAGTCATGCATAGTCTCTTTAAGACCTCTTTGAATTACATTGATCTAATGAATGAGTGATGTGTGATCACTTTGGTACTCAAACCTTAGAGTCAATAACTCTCCAAAATCATCCCAAGTGGTGATACATCCTCCCAGTAATGCCCTATATCATTCAAGTTATTTCCCTCTAAGGGATATGTCAAGTAGTATAATTTCAATGTTAACTTCATTGACATTGTGAAACCTATAAAAGTTATATATGTCCTTAATATGCTCACTAGGGGTGACATGACCTTCCCCATTAAAGGTGAGAACACTCTTGGTAGAATTAGGAGGTATATAATCATATGTATTGAGGTGTTTGGATTTTCAATGTTAAAGGTTGGGAAGGTATGTTGCCTAGCTATGTTGTTCTCAAATTCCTCTTCATTTTCTTGATCTTCTTGGCTTGAAAAGTATTCTTTTTCTTCAAAGGTCAAGATAGGATGGTGATATTGGAGTTGAGCTAGTAAGGGCCATGAATTATTAACACAATAAAATGATAAAACTTGGTATATAACATGATATTACCTAAAAAAGTGTCACCAAATGCTGATTAGAACACCATATGCAATTATAATGTTGTCAAGACTAGAATTAACCTTGACAAGATGTCTTTGAGACAATTGTCCCACTGAACATGTTTGAAATGTCATATATTGAGCATGGTCATTAATGCTAGAGTTATAATTGATGTCTAAGGTACATTATGTCATGATGAATTAATGATAAAGAGGTAAATTTTATGGATTGGATGATGTATGGCATGAGTATAGAGCATTGAGGACCAAGAGGATGTTGTGAGGGGTTATATATCCTTTGGTGATATTTTGGAGATCCAATTTGTCCTTTGGAGAGATGAAAATGCACATTCCCATATTATAAGAACTAGACCATCAATGGATGTCATGAAAGTATTAATGAAATAGTGATTATGTGCTTTTATTAAATGTACCTAAAAAGTCAAAGGGTGGCATCTAAATGACATCATATGTTCCAAGAAGACACCCTCTAAATGTGGTATCTTGATAAGTTGTCTATCTCAAGTTATAATCTTTCAAATTTGGTATGTAAATTTGATATGTGCTAGATCCCATAAAATTTATGTATTGGGAAATAACTATTGGTTTTTAAATAAATGACCATTGAAGTTCAAACTAAGTGATTAAATAATTATTTTTAGAAGCTAATATATTGAGAATTTTGGTATGGTAAAGTAGAAATTTGTTTTATAAAGTGAAAGGAGAAACCTCCAAGTGGTGGATTGTCATAAATTTTCATACAATTACCTTTATTTTAGGTCAAAATCAAAGGTGATGACTATGGTAAAAACCAAAGAAAAAAATGAGAAAGGAAATGCATGTATAGACCAACATATTGAGAATTTTGGCATCATATAAAAATAAAAGATGAAATAGACTCCTTGATGAAAATCCTCCAAGTGTAATTTATCCATGAAAATTCATAAAAGTGAATTTATTGCTTGTCCATGTTGACTATTTCAAAATGTAATAAAACTTAGTAAACCCAGTTTGAGTAAAATAGTTTTATAGCTTATTTAGAATGTTTGGATTAATATTTTAAGCATTAGGGGATGTTTTAAAATACTTTAGTATTAATTCCATGTATTTATTGAGATTTTTTTACATTTTTTTGTTTAATAAAAACATTAGACAACATGATTGTACCTTGAAGGTTTACATAATGGCAAACAATGTTTGGTTGTAGAGTTTCTTAGTGTTATTAATCATCAAAGGTAGGTACTTTACATGTTTGTAAATGATATTAAGGTATTAAATCAATTTTATTATTATATAAATTATTATTTTAGGTGATATAAATAAATAACTAAACGAGACATAGATTTTAGAATATATGAGGGTTTTAAGACTTAGTATGACAATAAAACCTTAGTAGATGGTTTCATGAAAAATATGGATTTGAAATGGATTATGGATATAAAATGACATAATATGGATTTTTTTCATATTTTTATATAGTTTATATCATGATTTAAGAGTGTGGAATGGAATTATAAGCACAGGGTTAAGTCTAAATGCTTGATATGAAATAAAGACATATGGAAAGATATATTGGTATGCACGACCAATATGAAAAATAGAGTAATATTATCTATGAGAATATGGTTGATGTGTGGATCATATAAAATTATATGTAAGTAAATAATGAAAAATAATAAATACATAAAAATAGTCTAATGGTTTTTTGGTCTAACAATCTTGATAGTGAACTATATGAAAATATGAATGTTGTATGATAAGGTTTAGTGGGCATATAGCAAGTTGCAGTGATGGGTTTGAGACTCTGTGCCATGATTTGATGTATCTAATAAACATTATGTTTTTTTTTTTGAAACTTTAATGACATATAAATTATTTTTATAATCTTTGAAGTCATTGTAAGAGGTTGAAATATTGAAGCCAAATTGTCTTATCTAGTTGTGTAAGGACTATGAGATAGAAGGTCAATAAATTGATATGTAAGCCCAATATTTGCCATTATAACTTATCACACACACACACACACACACACACACACACACACACACACACACACACACACACACACACACACACACACACACACACACACACACACACACACACACACACACACACACACACACACACACACACACACACACACACACACACACACACACACACACACACACACACACACATATATATATATATTATAAGTTGTTTTTATGATATTTTAGGATCATATAAATTCATTTTAATTCTTTTAAATTTATTCTAAAAGAGTTTTAGGTCATTGTTTCCATGACTATGTTTTGAGGCTTGTTGGAGGTTTGAGTAAATTTTGATTAATTTGTGAGGTCTAATGCACATGGTTATTAACCTAATTTCATGATTATTTTTTATATATTATTTTTTTCCATGGTTTTTTGGAAAAATTTTGTGTTTGCTTCAATTTTTTAAGACAATTTTTTTGTGTATGCACATGCCTATTGTGAATAGTGTTTTGAGAAAGGGTTCAAGTGGTGGTTGGACCTAAAATGTGTTATGGAATTAAATTGAAGATGTATAAGGTATATTTTAATTTAATATTATGTGTGAATATTGTATGTGGATTTTGGAATCATTTAAAGAAAGACAAGTGTAAGGTGTGACTAAGCAGCCCTAATAGGTCTCTATGAGACCTAAAGAAAGAATATAGCATGTTAAGTTATGGATGACCTAATAAATTATTTTATTCATGTTTGAAATGTGTTATAAGACATATTTAAATGTTAATAAAATTTTTCAAGTTTTTATGTCTGACCAAGGTGTGCGAGAGTAAGTGACTTATATAAAAGCAAGACTAATTAGGCATATTTGGGAGTGTTAGATAAATATGTGTGAAAGAGAATAAAATAACACAAAGAGGAGAAGGAGGAGATCATGTAGAACATCATAAGGGTCTAATAAATATCTAAAATGAGGTATGAATATGAATATTAGTGTATATGTGAGATAATCAAGGTGATAGAGGGATTATTGAGCAATGATAGATTTGCTTGGGTGAGATGTAGTTTTTAATGTGATCATGAGTGTCAAAGAGTAGACCATGAGGGCATATTTTTATTAAGATAACCTTGATGAGGAGAGGGTAAGATTATAATTATATGAGGTTCTCATACATGAGTAGAGGTTTATTAGAGACCTGAATATGTTGATAAGGCCATTATGAGATAGTTGATATATATAGAGAGTAAATAAAATACTGATTATGACATTGATGCCATAAAGAGAAAAAGAAAATGAGAGAAGAATAATACCATCATCATGTGTTTATACTCATCAAGTAAAATGTATACAAATAATTTGTGTTTGAGTGTGTGTTGATTCATTATAGTGTTGATTGAGTGAGTACTTGATCAATAAGGTAGTTGGTTCCTCCTAACAAGTTAGTATTTACTAAAGCCAAGTGGATGCTTGGTGAACTAGGGTTGGTGGTCCTTTTTGGGTTGGTAATACACTAAATAATATTGATTAATTTATTTATAGTAATGTTTTCCAAAGATTTTTTTAAGTGGATTTTATCCCCCATGAGGGTTTCCCACCTATATGATGTGTTATGGTTGTTTATGCATTGCTTTGGTTGATTAATGCTTTATTCATGCCTATGTACATTGGGTTGATATTTATTGATGAATGGTAATGAATTAATGATGAATTTAAATTAAAAGATTATTAAGGACACTAATTCACCCCCCTCTACCCCATAAATTATTGTGCTTCTAACAACCGGTATTAGAGCTTGGTCCTTTGGATTAAGCCTAACAAATAAAGGGCGATCCTAGATGCACAATATGGATAAGAATTTAAAGAAAGAGAATCAAGAATTAGAATCAGTGATCAAATAAGATAATAATATCATTGAGGATCTCAATAGTTATCTAAAGGAAGTAAATGGAAGTTTAAATTCAAAAGATAAATAATGTTCTAAGTTAAAATTTGAGTTGAGTTTCTTGAAGGTGGATGTTGAACAAGCCAATGCCTAGATGAAGTATTTTGAAAAAATCAATGTGGTTATCAAAGATAGAAGCAAATATTCATCTCAAGTCAATAAGGGTGATATTCACTCTAGTGAGAACAAGAAGGACAAATGCAATAGGATGGCATATCAAGCCAACAAACCTAATGCATTTAGACATTCAAGCTCACTTCATGGTCAATGATTTATGTGCCATACGTTTGGTCATAGAGAAAAGGAATGTAGAATGGCATTAAGTCATGAGTTGTCATGGGATCATGTAATAAGTATAAGTTAGAGAAAATGTATGTTTAATAATTTTATTTGCTATAGTTGTCATAGTATGGGACATATTTCTAGATTTTGTCCTAGAGTGCATAGAAGGGTACAATATGGATATGGAGACCAAAGGTAGTTAGAAATAGTCATATTCAACCTATAATTCAATATTATTTGATTGAAACATAAAAATTAACAAATTCAAATAAATGTTTCATCAAAATTTATTGAAAGTACTCTAAAAGCTAAGATGGCAGCAAAAGTTGAGAAGGTAAGTAAAGAGCAAAAGGATGATATCAAGCCTAGTTGGGTGTTGAAATAAGGAATAATAATAACCAAATAAGAGAGAAAAAACATGGATATATATGAATTTCATGAGTATGTATTTTTATAGATCCCTATGGAGTTGGGTGTCTCTGTTATGCTTCATGGAGACACTTATTAACAAATAGAAGTGTGAAGGCCATCAATCAAGTTATACATGGAGTTGAGTCACCAAATTTAGTAAGTAGATGTGAAATTTTGATATTATATCATTTAATGAGGATTTATGGGTTAGATATTTTTTATAATTAAGGATCCATTATATGGAAAATGGAAAGTGGCTTGGAAACCTGTTAGGTCTAATTGGAGGGCTAGTTTGTGAAGGAGATACCATACAAGAAATGAGTTGAAAGATAAATTTGGTATGCATGAGGGGGAATATAAAATATATATATATATATATATATATATATGAAATTAATGTATGGATATCATTAAATAAAATGATATGGAGTTTTTTTCAAATATTAAGGGCTACAAGGAAGACTAATGGACCTAGTGTGAAAAAAAATGCAAAGTTAAAGAATAAGAGGTCAATCAAGTAAATATGAAGCATGATAGAATTATGGTGGAGCATAAGAAAGGAAATGAACATGTATATTATCCATCTATAAATTTTTAGATAAGATGGCTTTAAGATGTATAAATGTATTTAATGGTTCATAGATTCTAAAGATGCATACATGATTTACTGTGTGAGTTTGTTGGGGATGTTCTAAAAGTCCAAACGGTGAGTGAATATGTTGTGAATACTAAGGGGGAATAATTAAGTTAGTTTTGAGTATGTATCTATCAATATTTTTGAGTTGGGGTATGATCTTGTATGCCTAATATGACAAGGAAGCTAGGTAACCTAATGTCTCTATGCTGAGAGAATTTGAAGGCTTAAAAAGTCATCAATAGTTTTAGAAACACATTTTTTGAAATTTTTTTGAAGAATAAACATAGAACATAGTGAGATATGAATATCCTTAGTCAAGCTCCAAATATCTTCATAAGTATCTCCAAAGATGCTCCATTAGGCTACAAGGATGTTCTATTGAAGCTCTAAAAAATAGGTTTGAGTCAGATAAGGTGATGGCATGATGTTTCAAACATAAGTTAGACATGGTTTTATCTAATTAAATAAGGTTTTATGGGGACACTACCAATGAATCAAAATATCTTAAAAATTTGAGCCAATTTGTGGGACCCATCGTTAGGATAGAATGATTTTTATTTCATAAAGAATACAATGTAAACTATAAATAAGATGAGCTTTTGATGTTTGACATTTCACCTTCCAAGATCCATTTAATTTATTTTAATTAAATTTATTAAGGGTTTACAAACATTAATAATTATAAATTCATCATCCTTATTTAGATTATTGGGAGTCTTTTCTATTTTGAGAGCTTCTCATATTCATCTTTCCTTCTAGTGGTCAAACTTTATACTAAGCTTGGCATATTTTGTGCAAATGTGGTGTTAGAGAGTAAAGTAATCTTTTGATAGTGTATATTTTTCAATTCATATATCTATGGTGTGTTATTTTAGTCAAATATAGAAGGATCTCCCTATTTCATCAATGTATCTTCTACCACATGAGCAACGTATTGAATAAACTCAACTAAGTAGAAATGGGTCTTGAGGGTATTTTGGTTTATCCAACTTATCTCTAAAAGTCTCTAACGGGGTGAAAATTAATTTTATATCATTATGGGAGAGGATACAAGAAATTTTATCTATGGTACCCTATATGTATATAATTGAAACTATAGGTCTTTTATCTTCTTTTTTCTCTTTGGTTGTGCTTTCTTGAGAAATGGATATCTAAAAATCATTATAGATTTATCTAAATGTATAGCCATTTTCTTGTAGAACCATGGTGAGATATTATAGTTCTTATCCTAGGTGTTCCTTATCTAAAACCTAGATTGCACTTGTTGCCAAAGTATTTAGAATGGAAATTTTTTGGGTGGGGTGGTGGAGTGAGCCACAACCTAGATAAAGATCCATATGAGTTTTATTTCTAGACACTTAGTGTGAGAGGATCCCATATTATATTATGGATATGAAAACATATAAAAAAGGAAGCTTATTATCTTCTTCAATTTCCATAGTGAATTGGATATGAGTTGATATTCTATTAAGGTGTATTAAGAAAGAATTTAATTTTTCTATGCCAAAAGGCCAAAAAACATGTGTGTCATTAACAAACCTAATCTATCACTGAGGTTTTTGTATTTTTTAATGTAGAGAACATTTTTAGAAAACTTCCATATATATATGTATACATATATATATATATATATGTATGTATACATACATACATATATATATATATATATATATATATATATATATATATATATATATATATATATATATATATATATATATATATATATATATATATATATATATATATATATATATGTATACATACATACATATATATATATATATATATATATATGTATGTATATATACATATATATATACATACATATATATATACATATACATATATATATATATACATACACACACACACACATATATATATGTATATGTATATGTATATATATATATATATATATATATATATATATGTATATGTATATGTGTGTGTGTATATATATATATGTGTGTGTGTGTGTGTGTGTATGTATATATATATGTGTATGTATATATATATATGTATATGTATATCTGTGTGTATATATATATATGTATATGTATATGTGTGTGTATATATATATATGTGTATGTGTATATATATATGTATATGTATATGTGTGTGTATATATATATATATATGTGTGTGTGTGTGTGTGTGTATGTATATATATATATATATATATATATATATATATATATATATATATATATATATATATATTAGTAACCACTGGGGATAGAGATGATCCCATGTCTACTCGAACTATTTTCTCAAAAAATTCACCTCTAAAAGTGAAGAATGTAGATTGGAGGCAAATTTTTAATAGATTTTTGATTTCAAGGGAGGTAGCTCTACCAACTATTTCAACATATTATTCAATGGGTATTATAGTGAATAATTGTGTTACATAAAAACTAACCGTAATATCATTTTCTTACACCTTTTTATCTTTTATCCTTGAGACAAATTGTGTTAAATATTTTACAAATGGGCTAGTTTGGCTTGTCAAATGCTTTAATTTTTTAGATAAAAATATAGATAGAGTATATGTTGTGGAGCCTTTGGTATTAACAATAGATCTTAGAGGGTTACCTATTTTATGAATATTAGGATCTCCATAAATTTGAGGTATAATGGGCATAGTGGGCATTAGTCTCTTTTTCATGAAATCATCAAATGTGGAGTCTTTGATGGATTTTATTACATCTCTCATTAATTTTTCCATGGGGTTATGATTAATCTTTGTATATCTCCCACTTTCCATAAGATGTTCTTCTATTTTTATATTTTAATCTTATTTATTCATAATTATATTATAATTACCCTTGTCAGCTTTGATAATGATGATCTCTTTATTCTTTCTCAGTCTATTAAGAACATCTTATTCTTCTTTTGTGATATTTATGTTAGGTGGTTTTGATTTTTTAAGAGTGTGGGTGCAATCCATTCTTATTTTTTCTATTATTTCTATGAGGAGACTCATGACAATGGTCTTTATGTTTCCAATTAAATCCTTATAAGGAATCTAGTTTGGTGTAATGGTAAAACCCAGGCATTTATTCAAAACATTTGTTGTTGGTGTATCCAACTCCAGGTTTGATAGGTTGAACATGTTATTCTTAGTTTATTACATAAAGTAATTTGACCCTATGATGGCATCATATATGTTTTAACTATTTGTCCTTGGAGAAACTATTGGTCTCCCACTTCTAGAGCAACTATTGGTTTTATCTCCAATATTGAAGATGATAATAAAATAATATGATGAGAATATCTAAGGTAGCTATGAGTTAAAGATGAGTTCAAGATGTGTATTGATCAGTCATCAAAGGTAGCTCATGTGTTGGAAATGATGTCAAAAATAAATATATGTTAGTCAAGATGCATGGATGTATAAGGTTCATTAAACAAAACAAAAAGGTATGATCTTATGGTGAGATAGTGGATCAAGGTCTACATCAAGTTGGTTAATAGTTAGTATATTTTAAATTCAATGTTAGTCATGTCAAGAATAAGTAGATGGAGATGATCATGGTGATAGGGGGAGACTATATATGATGCCTTAGGTATGTGTGGGTATGGTTTGTTAAAATCAGGTCCAAGGATCAAATGGAATCTTGTGGGTAACCCTTTATCATTAATGTCAAATGGGGAGAAAGATCAAAATGAAGGAGTTAAAATTAGTAAGAATTCATTCTAAGAGTGATTTTGTCATCAATGAGAAAAGGGGAGATTGTTGACCATGGTAATTAATGATAGAGTTATCATTGATGTCCAGAGTTCATGATGTCATGATGAATTAATGATAAAGAGATAAATTTTATGGATTTTAGGATGTATGGCATGAGTAGAGAGCATTGAGGACTAAGAGGATATTGTGAGGGGTTTTTTGATCCTTTGGTGAGATTCTAGAGATCTAATTCATCCTTTGGAGATAGGAAAATGCATATTCCTAGATTAGAATAATTAGACCATCACTAAATGTCATCAAGGTATGAATGAACCAGTAAATTTGTGCATTTATCATATGTACCTTAAAATTAAAATGTGGTCAAAGTGTGACATATAGATGATATCATGTGTGCCAAGAATATGGCCTCCAAGTTTTTTGCCTTGACAAGTTGTCTACCTAAATTTATAATATTCCCAAGTTTGTTTGCATATTTGATATGTTTCAAAACCCATAAAATTTATGTCTCAAGAAATATCTATTGGTTTTCAAATATATAAAAATTGGATTTCAAATTGAGTATGCTTTTCAAACAGATGAGTGAGCAAAGAATTATTTGTAGAAGCTAAGATATTGATAATTTTGATATGGTGTAAAAGTAATTTTTATTATATAAAGTTATAAGAACAAAATAAAAGTGGTTTATTATAACAAATTTCCATATAACTACCTTTATTACAAGTCAAAATCAAAGATGATGACTGTGGTAAAAATTAAAAAAAACTAGTGAGAAAAGAAATGCATGTAGAGACCAATAGATTGAGAATTTTGGAATGGTATAAAAATAATTTATGAGTTATAATACTTTATGAACAACATAAAAGTATGATTTATCCATTAAATTCCATAAAAATGAATTTATTTCTTGTCCAATTTGACCATTGTAGACTATGATAAAACTCAATAAACCTGGTTTGAGTAGAATGTTTTCATAACTCATTTAGAGTGTTTGGATTAATATTTTAAGAATTGTAGGATTTTTTAAAATAATTTAAGATTAATTTAATTAATTTAGTGATATTTTATAACATGTTTTTGTGTAATAAAAACATTAGAAAACATGAGTTTACCTTTAAGGTTTAAAAAATGGCAGATAAGGTTTGGTTGTAGACCTACTTAATGTTATTAATCATCGAAGGTGGTTAATTTAAATGTTTGTAAATTATATTAAGGTATTAAATTAAATATATTTATGTTATAAATTATAATTTTAGGTGATATAAATAAATAACTAATCAAAACATAGACTGGCATAAATGTGAGGGTTTTACGACTCAATATGACAATAAACCATAGTAGATGGTTTCATGAAGAAGATGGAGTTGAAATAGTTTATGAATCTTATATGAAATAATATGGATTATTTTCATAATTTTATATATTTTATATCATTATTTAAGACTTTTTAATGTAATTTTGAGCACATGGTAGTGTATAAAGGCCTGATATGGAATAGAGACATGGAAAGATAGATTGGTCTACAAGACCCATATAAACAATAAAACAATATTTTCTATGAAAATATGGTTGATATATGGATCATAGTTAATTATATGTGATTAAATAATTAAAAATCATAAATACATCAAAATATTCTTATGGTCTATTGGTCTAACAATCTTGATAGTGAACTATATGGAAACATGAATGTTGTATGCTAAGGTCTAGTGGGCATATAACATATTGCAGTGATGAGTTTGAGACTTTATGCCATTATTTGATTTATCCAATACACATTATGTTGTTTTATATACTTTAATTACCTATCCATACTTTTCATAATTTTGGAATTCAGTGTAAGAGGTTGAAATATTGAAGTTAAAATGGCTTGTCTAGCTCTGTAAGGACTATGAGAGAGAAGGTCAATAAATTGGTCTACAAGACCAATAGTTTCCACTATAAGTTATCATATATATTTTAATTTTTTATTAGTATCTTTTAGGTTCATATAAATTAATTTTAAGTCTTTTAAGTGATTCTACATGTGTTTTAGGTCATTATTTTGAAGACTATGTTGTGAGGCTTGTTGACAGTTCTAAGTGGGCTACTTGTAGAGAAGGGTTTGAGTAAATTTTCCTTGAGTTATTAGGCCTAAATAACATGTTTATGACCTTTAGGTCATTATTATTTTTTATATATTATTTTTTTCCATGGCTTTTTTGGTAAAATAGTGTTTTTACTTTAATTATTTAAGACATATTTTTTGTGCATGCATAGGCCTATTGTGAATAGTGTTTTGAGAAAGGATTCAAGTGGTGGTTGGACCTAAAAGGTGTTATGGAAATAAATTTAATTTGGGTAAGGTCTATTTTAATTTAATATTATTTGCTCCTATTATATGTGGAGTTTGGAATCATTTTAAAAAAGACAAGTGTAACATGTGATTAAAAAGGCCTAATAGGTCTCCATGAGACCTAAAAAAGGAATATAGCCTGTTAAGTTATTACCGACCTAATAATTTTTTTAATTTATGTTTTAAACATGTTATAGGAACTATTTAAATTTTAATACAAGTATTCAAGTGTGTATGTCCAACTAAGGTGTGTGAGAGCAAGTGACTTGTATAAAAGCAAGGCTAATTAGACTTTTTTTGGAGTGTTAGCTAGGTATGTGTGCAAGAGAATAAAAGATCACAAAGAGGAGGAGGAAGATGTCATGTGTGAAAAAATATGGTTATCATGAATATATAATATTAGGTATGCATATGAATATCATTTCCTATCTGATATAATCAAGGTGATAGAGGGATTATTGAGTAATGATAGATTTACTTGGGTGAGAGGTAGTTTTGAATGTGATCATGAGTGTCAAAGAGCTAACCATGAGGGTAGATTATGATTAAATGAAACATTATGAAGAGTGGATAAGAGTATAATTATATTATATTGTCATAAATGAGTATAAGCGTATTAGAGACTTGAATATGTTGATAATTCCATGATGAGATAGGTGATATATAGAGAAAGAAAATAAACGACTGAGTATGTCATTGATGTCATAAAGATCATAAGAAAGAGAGAGAGAATAGAAGAAAACAATCATCAGGTGTTGATAATCATCAAGAAAAATGCAAAAAAATCATTAGTGCCTGAGTGGGTCCTGATTCATCATAGTGTTTATTGAGTGGGTGGTTGATCAACAAGTGGGTTGGTGCCTCCTGGCAAGTTGGTGCTTACTAAATCCAAGTGGTTACTTGGTGAATTAGGGGTTGGAACTCCTTGTTGGGTTGGTGCTCAAATAAATATTGATTAATTTATTTATAAAAATATTTTTCTAAGATTTGTTTTAATGTGTTTTATCCCCCATGAGGGTTTCCCACCTATATGATGTGTTATGGTTGTTTACCCATTGCTTTGGTTGATTAATGTTTTCTTCATGCTTATGTACATTTTATTGATATTTATTGATGAATGTTAATAAATGAATGATTAATTTAAAGTAAAAGAGTAATAGGAACATTGATCCACCCCTATAAATGATTGTACTTCCAATAATTGGTATCAGATCTTGGTCCTTTGGAGTAATCCTAATAGTTTAAAGGTGATCCTAGAAACACAAGATGGATAAGTAGTTAAGGAAAGAGAATCAAGAATTGAAATCAATGGTCAAATAAAATAAAAATATCATCAATGATATTAAGAGTTAGATAAAGGATTTAAAAAAAGTTTGAATTTAAAAGAGGAAGAATGTTCTAAGTTGAAATCTAACTAATTATTTAAGACATATTTTCTTTAGTTATTTAAGATAGATTTTCTATATATGCACAAGCCTACTATGAACAATGTTTTGAGAAAGGGTTCAATTGGTGGTTGTACCTTGAATGTGTTATGTACCTATATTTAAGTTTCCTGAGATCTATTTGAATTTAATATTAGGTTTTCATACTATATGTGGAGTTTGGAAGTGTTTTAAGAAAGACAAGTGTAATATGTGACTAAAAAGGCCTAATAGGTGTCCATAAGACCTAAAGAAGGAATATAGCCTGTTGAGTTATGGTCTTCCTAATAAATTATTTGATTCATTTTTTAAATGTGTACTAAGACCTATTTCAAGGGTAATACAAGTATTAAAGTGTGTATGTCTAACCAAGGTCTGTGAGAGAAAGTGACTTGCATAAAAACAAGGATAATTATTCCTATTTGGGAGTGTTAGCTAAGTATATGTACAAGAAAATAAAATAGTACAAATAGGAGATGGAGGAGGTCATGTGGAACATCATATAGGTGTCATGAATATATAACAATAGGTTTGTATATGAATATTAGTGCCTATATGAGCTAATCAAGGTGATAGAGGGCTTATTGAGCAATGATAGATTTTCTTGGGTGAGAGGTAGTTTTAAATGTGATCATGAGTGTCAAGGAGAAAACCATGAGGGAAAATTGTGATTCGAAGAACCTTCATGAGGAGAGGAGTAGAGTATAAATCTATGAGGTTTCCATAGATGAGAAAAGGTGTATTAAGGACCTAAATATGTTGATAAGGAAATGATGAGATAACTAATGTATATAGAGATTAGATAGAAGACTGAGTATGGCATTGATGTCATAGACGCAAAATAAATAAAGAAAGTAGAAAAATACCATCATCATGTGTTGATAAACATTAAAGAAGAGGTGGAAAAATAATTGGTGGATGAGTGGGTGATGATTCATCATAGTGTTAATTGAGTGGGTACTTAATCAACAAGGGGGTTTGTCCCTCCTAACAAGTTGGTGATTGCTAAAACCAAGTGGGTGATTGGTGAATTAGGGGTTGGTATTCCTTGATGGGTTGGTGCTCAACTAAATATTTATTCATTAATTTATAAGACTATTTATCCAAGATTTATTTTAGTGGGTTTTATCCCCCGTGAGGGGTTCCCACCTATGTGATGTGGTATGGTTATTTATGCATTGCTCTAGTTGATTAATGCTTTCTTCATGCTTATTTACATTGGGTTGACATTACTTGATGAATGGTAATTAATGAATGATGAAGTGAAATTAAAAGAGTATTAAGGACACTAATTCACCCCCAGTGATTGTGATTATAACATTATCACCAAATCTTGAACCTTAGAGATGGTTTTTCAATCCTAATCTAAAATTTTGGTAACATTGTATTACCTCTAATCTTATGGGTTGCCTATAATAGAGGTAAACCTCTAGATTTAAGGGCTAGCTCCCTAGATATGAATTTGCTTGTTTATCACCTACACTACTTACTTACTTGGGTGGAAAGAGATTAAAAGAGAAATGAAATTAAAATAATCTAATGAGGTGATACACCATAATGATCTCTACTAGACTACCATACCATTACAATATGAAACTTGACCTAAAACACTATCTCAATATCCTATAGTGCTATCACATTAGTATTTTAGACATAGAGGTGATATGAAATTGAAATAATCAAGGTGAGTGAACCAAAGTTTAGATTTTAGATACTAAGGATAATCCTTAAACTTAAATATAGACAAACCCACTTGGCTATACTTCATTTTACCTATTAGAATGGAAACTACTTGCATCAAACATGGAAGAGTAAAGAGAAGGTAAGGATATATATTAATCATTTCAAATTTCACTATGAAATACTTCACACACTTATTCAATATTTTTATGAACTCAAAACCTAATTTCAAAAATTTATTTGCAAGGCAAAATATAGTATCAAACTAGCAGGGCTTATCCATACTAGGTGTGGATTCCATTACAAAATCCAAAATGACTTGCATTTATAAAGCATATGAGAGGAGAGAGAATAATTTGATCTCAAAGGTCACGATAAAAATTTCAAGTGGTGAGGACCAATTAAATTATATAATAATGAAGTGGAGAATAAACCATGAAGATATTCTTGGACAAGTATCCATCTGAAGCATGACAAATTCTTCAAAATTGGTATAAAGACCTTCAACTGCCTTCTCAAAACTGCCTTCATGATGAAGAATATCTTGACCTCTTGAAACTATATTATGAATTCTTGAAACATGTTAAATATCTTAGGGATGTTTTAAACAATATTTTATAGTCATTATATGCCTCCCTAATTGATATCCCTCATCATGACACTTGTATTCCTCTTTTGTAGTCACCACCACTAGCCCTATATGTATATCTTCACATTCTTCATCAAGATGACATATATTTTCATAATAAAATTCATGTAATAGGTTTTAGGACACCTATTTAGGACCCCTTTTCCTTCCAATCCATGATTTATACCTTTAAAATATCCCAAATTAAAGCTCTCATCTTCTCATTAGGTAGTCACTCCTCATTTTCATTATCTGTCTAAGATTGCCTATGATGAATGGTGTAGTAGAGGTAATTATATGAAAAATTAAGGTTATAAATTAGAATAATAAGTGATAATAATTCTATGTATACCTTTCCTAATTATTATTATTCCTTTGTTCCTTTCTACACCTGTAGAACACTAAAAAACTTGTAAAAAACCTAGATTTTTCCTTAACTTACAAGTGATAGTATGAACTAAATATATGTTAAGGATATTAAGAGAGTATTATACAAGTTATAAACAATTTTTAGGAAAAATTACCTTATATAATTTCATCTCCTTTCATACTTTCTCCATCAGGTTAAAAATAGGGTTTTAAGATTATTTTAGAAGGTTTTGGTTATTAATAATAGTTCATAAAAAACTGATGTCCAAACCCTGAACTAATTAAAAAAATATTGATTATAAGACCCTAAAAAAATACCCCTATATTATTTAGGTATAATTCTTAGTTCTCATAAAAATATGAGTACATTAAGTTGGCTTATCAAACTTTCTCATACATTCTCTGTACCACTATCATGGTTTTAGGTCAAGTTGGCCACCCTATCTAATCCTATACAAAAAAATGGTTATAAATCACCTTATAACTTCCATTAAATTCTATAAACTACATTTTAAATTTTATATGGTCATGTGAATTAATTTAGACCCTTTTAGGGCTTAGGTCTAATTCTAGGCCTAATTGTGTTCTAGTTGTCCATGACCACCTCTGAGTGGTTCCAATGATTATGAGGCCTTCTCCACATTTTTTCATGTCTAGAAAAACATTAAAAATCATTATTTAGTATATAAAAAATCCTCATGTCATCCTATTACCATTTACACACCAAGTCTATAGTCATCTTACTCTTGGAGTACCCTTTGTCTAAGACAAAACAAAGGGCATCTCCCCTATTTTATAGGACAAAATGAGACCATGGAAGGGTATAATAGGTATTGATGAAATTATATGATTATATCACTCCTATAGGGTTAATAATACTTTAAATATCTCAAGACTGGCCCCTCATGATTTGACTTTGTAGGGTTTTTTAGAGTTTTGAGAAACTTCAAGACTATGACTGTAGGTTAGTTTTATTTCTTATTTAGAGCACTTTAGAATGTATCCTTACCACTATGAGAGTGGTTTTAGTATGATGTTACCATCATAAATCTCTGCCAACTTTTCACACCTACCTCTTTGCCTAGGCTATCCCATAGACTGTATTGACTATAAATACTCAAAAAAATGGGATTCCTATAGGTGTCTGTCTAGAATTGGGCATTGTGTTTCATGAATTAGGCCCTCATTAAAGATATCAAGATCATTTAAAACATTTTTGGACTCATCTCATGTCTAGATATCTATGCTTACACTCAAAATACCTACTCTTAATATATTGTGAGTTTACAGTTAGACTATAAGTGACATTTTGAGAGATAAAGGGCATGCTTATAGGTGCTGATGTGTTCTTTGACATTATATTTCATCTTATATGATTTTTATTGAGGTCATAGTGTCATATTTCACTCAAATGGAGTCACCTTATCTTTATGTCATGCTTCCATTACATCACTATTGCATTATAAGACCATTTGGGCTTCAAAATTATTGTAGCTTACTGAAAGTCTACAGTGAAAGTTTTCTTGAAATAAAAGCCTATTTAAAATACCCTCTCATGACCAAAAAATCACTCTCTTATGTCAAGAAATTTCTATAGGATTGGAATACATGAGGGAAACCACTTAGACTACCCAAACCTCAAGATACTCCACCAAGAAATGAATTTTGTAAGAGAAAATACCTTATTCACATAAAATAAGGTAACATATCTATTTATTGAAACTCTTTCAACCTATAGACCTGAACCTAAAACTAAATACATATCATGGCACAACCATTGTCACATTTATACTCTCAATTTTATTATACTTGATTTAATGTCTCAATGAGTTCAAACACCTATTATTCAACACTCCCTTGTATTTTTGGATTGAACTCAAGCCACTATAGACTATCTATAGGTGATTACCAGATATATGATTATGTGTGGTGGATTAGTATCCAATATTTGACTTCTTTTAATAGTTAAATATTTCTATTTCTACTTTTATATTCCATCACACTAATTGAAATCTCTTTTTTACATCAACATTACCAGCCAAGGTTCCTTCACACTTGACTATAGGTGACAATCACAGGGTTTCCTAACTATGTGTAATTCTTAGACCTTGTATTTCATATGAAACCTCTTGAGGACAAAACCTTCATGGAAAATTATGAATATACATTCTCTTATATGTGGAACCCAAAGATTATATCCTTGCTTTGAAACCACTATAGGAAGGTAAGCTTTGTAAGAGTAAAAACATTGTATGCAAACTGTAATGAAGTCCTCCACTACCAAAATGAAGTTTTTATGCCCATATTACTTATATTCACATGTGTAAATAGGATTTAAAAACATGTTATAATGGTTCTCATACTCTCCAAGATCATGTAAACCACTTTATTTTCAAATAATAATCCAAACAACGAAGAGAATTAAATATCATAGGGATGTGTAGGTAAAAAAGAGGAGCTAACACACTTAACAATGGTTCATAGAGCATAGATCACCAATACTTTGATTATTTCCATGAATTTGTAGTAAACATAGATTACTATCACCCACCAAGTTTACGTTCTTTGACTCAACTCCTCTTGGTTTTACCGAGCTAAAATTAGTTGACCATTTTATCTTGTCTAAGAGAGTGATAGGAAAGATAGGATGTTTTTTTCTATTTTCAGACCTATCAAAGATAATTGAGCATGTAAATGTACTTAGGAGACCTTAAGAGACACTTTTTGAGTAGCCACACATGTCAAAACTAATATATAGACCATACAACTTCCTAAAACCACATGAAACTACTTGATCTTCTTATTTTCAACAATGCACCTACAATTTGTCAGTTCTCAAAATGGTTTATCTAACATATTATGACATGTAATATGTTTATAATTATTTATAAAAACTTTTTATCTATGGGAAACTATAAAATTACATTAAATGACTCAAAATGTCATCTATGCTCATGTGGAACCCAAACATTCTATCCTTGATTTGAAACCACTATAGGAAGATAAGGTTTGTAAAAGTAAAAACATTGTCTACAAATTGTAATGAAGTCCACTACCAAAATGAGGTTTTTATGCCCATATTCCTTATATCCACATGTGTAAATATGATTAAAAAACATGTTATAATGGTTCTCATACTCTCCAAGATCATGTAAACCACTTTATTTGCATAGAATAATCCAAATAAAGAAGAAAATTAAATATCATAGGGATGTGTAGGCAAAAAGAGGAGCTAACATACTTAACAATGGTTCATATATCATAGATCACCAATCCTTTTATTATTTCCATGAAGTTTTAGTAAACATAGATTACTATCACCCACCAAGTTTACTTTCTTTGACTCAACTCCTCTTGGTTGTACCAAGTTAAAATTAGTTAACCATTTTATCTTGTCTAGAGAGTGAAGGAAAGATAGGATGGTTATTTCTATTTGCATACCTATAAAATATAATTGATCATGGAAATGGACTTAGGGGACCTTAAGAGACACTTTTGGAGTATCCACACATGTTGGAACTACTATATAGACCATACAACTTCCTAAAACCACATGAAACTACTTGATCTTCTTATTTTCAACATTGCACCTATAATTTTTTAGTTCTCAAAATGGTTTATCTAACATATTCTGACATGTAATATGTTGATAATTGTTTATAAACACTTTTCCTCTATGGAAAACTATACAATTCCATTAAATGACTCAAAATGTGACCTTAAACTGACTTAGGATAAACTAATAAATGTGACAAGGGTGGAAACATAATGTTTGACCCTATTAAGACCATGGTGCATATTCTAAACCTAATAATCCCATATATAAGTTTTATTATATAGGGGGTTGACCTAATTTGACTTTTTTTCAAATTATTCAATAGTAGGCATGTGATCACATCTTTTAAAGGCTCCTCAAGTAACTCCTACTTTTTGACAGATGTCATTTGCTCATTGGTCTTCCAAATAATGGTCAACATCTAAGAATGTATCTGTACTCCATGTCATTCCCTTATACTAGGTGATGTGTCACCTAGAGGCATGTGGCATACCATTATTAGCTCTTTGGTCTCATTTGTGCCTTATTTTGACCTCTTTAGAACCTTTAGTGGTAGCTAGTTCATCCACATATTCAGTGATGTGGTGCCTTCCAATTCAATCAGGCTTTCTCAAGATTTGACATCTTTGAAAGGTCTAAGGGAATAACTAATCTAACTCATGGTGATATGGTGCCTTCCCATTTTCTTTGGATCTTCTAGGCTTTAACATCTTTGACAGGTCCTAGGGACTAGCCACTTTAACTCATGATAATGTGGCACCTTCCAATTTAATTAGGCTCTCTTGGGATCTAACATATGTGACAAGTCTTAGGGACTCTCCACTCAAATTTATGGTGACATGGTACCTTCCCATTTTTTTAGGCTCTAACATATATGATAGGTCTAGAGGACTAGCCACTTTGACTCATGGTGACATGGCATTTTCCCATTCATTTGGGCTCTCTTAGGTTCTAACATATTTGATAGGTCTAAGGACTAGCCACTCTAACTCATGGTGATGTGGCACCTTCCCATTTAACTAGGCTCTACTAGGATATGACATCTTTGATAGGACTGGGGAACTAGCCACTCTAACTAGTGGAAATGTGGCACCTTCCCATTTGGTTGGCCTCTACAAAATTCTTAAGAAAAAGACCAAGTAAGAAAATGAAAAAGGAAAATGATATATTAGGTTTAATTTTTAATTATGTATATTTTTATATCATTAATAGTGATGAGTATTTTTCTCCAAGAAGGTAATGAGACTCTAGGATATTTTGGTGAAAGCTAAACTCCAATGTTAGTTTTATGATTAATAAAAAAATAACAAACACTTTTCAATCCTAAGAATAAAAGAGGCATGTTGCTACTTGGGTAAATCAAAGTTATGTACATTCTAAGGATTTAAGTGAATACTACCAATAAGAATAAAATAAAGGATCCTAGAGCTCTAGTTCATGGGATTTTTAGAGGCCCCCCCATTTCAAAGAGATTGAGGCATGTTGGCCACAAGAAATGGAAACTTCTATAGGAAGAGTGGTGAGAAACACTTAAAACCTACTCAGTTTATTTGTCTTTCCTTACTCAACATAGAGATTATATATTGGGTATCTATTGGCCATAAAAAATATGAGTCACTAAAGTCTCAAATAGCAAGTGGAATTGTGATCTCCCACCCTATAAATAGGCATAAGTGCATGTGGGAAGTGATTTTATTTTTCCATTTATTCTCATATTTTATCTGAGTAATCAAGGTTTGACTAGTTATCAAACTTCATTTGGGGTGTTGTTGGCTTAATGGCTTGGGGGGATGGCTAGGTCATTGTTTTGATTCTATATGAGCATCCATAACCTAGATAGAGATACCTTTGGTCCCGTTCATGGCCTTGTTCCATTACCAACCAAGAAAAAAATATTATAGTGGAGATTGACCGTATAACCCTTTTGAGGCAAACTTAGAATTTAGATTATGTATGCTTTATTCAATATTTTCTAAGGTTCCCATAAAAATATCATCATTTAATAGTCTTATACATTGAGGGTTTAGGACCAAGCCAATGGTAAATGGATGATAAAGAAGTTTTGAATATCCATCTAGTCCTTGATCAACTCAAATAATTTGATATCATCTTGAGTAATTATATTAAGTGAATCTTAGTGACTCTACTAGGGTGTATTTCATTTAAAAATCCATATTTTTATCTCATAATCATTGTCCTCTCAAATCTAGGATGTCAAAAGTTCCCATTAATTTTATGAAATTACTTATATGAAAGGTTTCAACCTAGGCCTTCCTACTTCTCAATAATATTTCTAGGTTTTGGACACCATCTGAAGTAGTTACTATGAAAGGTTGGGTGTTAGAGGAATGTTAGAAAAAAGGGGGTTAGAGGAGAAAAAGACAAAGTGAATGAAACACACAATAAAAATAGACACATCATGAAAATAAAAACAAAATGAAAGCAAATCTATCTAATATATACATTACCACCTTTACTAGGGCTGCTCAAAAACTTCATTGGAGGGTATAGTCAAGAAAAAGTGCTTTAAGAACTTCCCATTTACTAGAAGTGGTAGCTCATTTACCTCAATATATTTGATAAAAAAAGTCATTTTGGCCTAATATTTCATCTATTTGGTATGGTCCAATCCAAAGGGGACCAAATTTTGAATGGTGACCTTTCTTTTCATAGGCCTTGTCTCACATCAGGACCAAGTTAGAGATTTTTAAGGTATTGATCTTTTCCCTCTTGTCAAACCACCTTATAACTATATCTTGATGTTTTTTAAAGCTCATCATATCTTCATCCCAAGTTTCCTCTAACTAAATCAAGACCAAAAATGTGGAATTCACCTTATCATCTGGTTCCATGAATTTTTGATGAACTTATAAGTTAAAAACTTGAGCATGATCAAAATGATTAGCTTTAATCCTTAAACTAAAAGGAAATGAGAGATTCAAAGGGATTTTTTATACATGATGTGGTATAATCATAAGGTGAACATTAGTGATGAGTTCCATTCTTAAGGCTTTTCTCTAGCTGATTTATTGATGGTGCCAATCAAGTTCTTATTAGTTGACTCTACCAATCCATTCCCTTATAGGTAGTGATTGGATGAGAAATTTAGCATTATCCCATTATCATAGGCCCATTCTATAAATTTTATAGATTGAAAGGCAGGCCATTGTCACATACTAAGGAAATGGGGACCCCAAAATGGGTGGTTATGGCATTCTCTAGGAACTTGATGACTAGGTTAGCAGCAAATTTTTTGGCTACAATTACCTCAGACCATCTAGTGTAGTATTATGTGCCTATAAGGATGAAATTATGACCAATTGATGAATTGGGGTTAATTATGCCCATGAAATTTAGCCCCCATTATGAAAATGGTGTAGAGTATACAAAATTTTGTAGTGATATTGTGTCATGTATTTATATCTTAACAAAGGTCTGACATTGATGGAAGAAGTGAATTTGGAAATGAACATATTTTAATAGTGTGGGCTAATATTAACCTTACCAAAGAGATTTTTGAGCCATGGTATTTGTTGTGGGATGGTTGATCCCTAATTTTTCATGGAAACTTGTCATTATCTCTTTGGCCTCTTTTTATGACACATGTCAAAGGTAGATTATTTCATTATTTCTTATAGAGATAAATCCCTTCTTTAGCATATATCATGCAGCCTTCAATTGGAGAGCTCTTCTCTATGTATGGTTTAGTCCTGAGGGTGCATCTACATAGAGTATAAAGTGCATAAATGGGGTATACCAATCTCATTATAGTACTCTCTATTGGTCCACTTGGTACACCATAATCCTTGGGTCTATCTCCATTATTATTTGAGTGAGGCCTTGCCCTCTAACTAGTTTAGTTAGCTTAATTTACAAGTCATACTTTTTTATTTTCATCATCCATCAGCCTGTTCTTTCACCTAGATCATTATACCCTAACATTTGTTTTATAACTCAGTTTGGGACAATGGCATATACTCTATTTTAGAAGATGTATTGCCTAAATTTATTTGGTACCTTAACCAAGGTATATGCATGATTTTATATAGTAGAAAATATGAGTTAGGCATTCTTAATATTAGTGTTCATGAGATCCATGGGGTTTTCTTCTCCTTCTAATGGTGTGGTAATTGGTAATGGTGTGCTTCGAAGCAAATGGGTATATAATTTTTACATATAGTCTTAGATAATAAGTATTAAGTCTTTCATGATTGCATATTTTGATATCATGGAAATATTTCTTTGATTACTCTTGCCACTCCACTTTAGCATCCTATTTCAACATTGCATTCAAGGGATTCACTATTTTTGTAAATCCATAAATAAATTTATGCACAAAGTTGATTTTCCCAAAGAAGGATTTTAATTCCTTCTTGATATTAGGTAAAGGTAGTTTATAAATTATATCCACCCTTTTGAGGTTGTCATCAATACCTTCTTTGATGATAATGTGACCAAGAAGCTTACCTTCAGTGACCCTGAACATGCTCTTCTTTGGGTTTAATGAAATATCATACCTTCTACATCTTTCAAATACCCTTTCCAAGTGGTACACATGGTCTATGTATTTTTAAAATGCAATAAAGTCATCCACATATATTATTATACGCTTACCTATCATGCCTCAAAAGTGAAGTCCATCAACCTTTATAAAGTGACACTAACATTTATTAACCTGAAAGGAATTCATTTATAAGTGAATGTTCCCCACGTGGTGGTGAAATCAATTTTATTTCTATCTATGGTGTTAACTAAGCCCTGATTGTATCTCAAGAAGCCATCAAAGAAGGACATAATCTAAGACCCATTCACCATTTAAATCACCTTATCTAGGGAGGGCAAGGGGAAGTTATCTTTATCAGAGGATCAATTCAAGTTCTAGAAGTCCATGCATAGGTAGATTTATTTGTTCTTATTTCACACTAGGACTAGGTTAACCACCCATGTGGAGTGGTAGATTGAGAAAATTATCTTGATCGAGAGTAAATTATGGACTTCCTTGTATATCAAGGGAATTAGGATTGGGTTAACTGACCTCTATCTTTTTTTGAAGGGTTTTTGGCTATTTTTTAAGTAAATATTATGAGTGTTTACTCTCATGTCAAAGACCTTATGTTTTCTATAATCCTAGGAAATCATGTCCTTATATCTCAATAGTAATCTCCATAACTACTCTAATTCATGGCCCATCCAATTAAGACCGACATTAACCATTTAGGGATTATCTACAGGGATATATTAATGAGTGGGAAATTTTGATCTTTGAACTTGGGGTTTTTTATCCTTGAAGGTAGGGTATAACACATCAAATGCTCTTTCTAAGGAGACTATCCCCTTCGAGATCCAATTACCACGAGTATTAAATATCCCATCATTATCCAAATCATTACTAGGGTTATATCCATATTTTTTATCTATGATTTGGGCCTCAAATATCCCTTCATTTCCAAGGAACTAAATGATTTATCGATCATCCTCAAATTCCTAGAAGCTAGTCATTTTGTTCAGGATAAAGGGACATGAGACTAGTTCCATAAAGAACTCTTGCAACTAAGTATCATACAAGGGGTTTAGATTTTTTTTCATTAATGTTAGTGATTCTTCTACTTGGTTTTCCTCTTAAGGGATGGGGATGATATTAAATGTGTTGAAAATTTTGATTACATTCTAAACTCTATGATTATAACTCCTAAGGTATGATAATTTCATTGAAACTTAGTCTTGATCTTGTTGATCACTAGTTCAGAGTCACTGAATACTCTTATTTAATTTTACTTGTGTCTCAATGAAAATTTTCATCCCAAGATTAAAGCTTCTACTCTATCAGGTTATTTGTACAAGGAAACTATAGCATATATGAAGCTAGATGTCTTATCCATAATGGATCTATAAGTAGAATACCATATCCACTACCTTGTTTAGAATAATATACATCTATGTAAAGATACCACAAGCCAACTAAACTTGGGTTTTGATTGAGTTGTTTTTTGGGAGGCTTAGTGCTCAATATGTAGATACCTAGGTTTTAGGAAACTAAGTTTATATTATCATTAATGGTATTGTATTCAGTGATCATATGATTCATTTGTGATTTTATGTCTACCCTTATTTGGTTGGCTACTCCTCTCCATGGCAATCACATATGGAGAAATCCATGGCCATATACCCATTAGGGATTTAGACCAATCTCTATTAAAGAGCATGCCATAGGCTTATATGATATCCACCACTTTAATGTCTATAAAGTGTTGAATCCTAGGCTCATATTCCAACTAGATGTGAACATTTAGTAACTCACCTATCACTTTCACCTTTAAATTATCTAGTTAGACCACTACCTTATCTAATTTTATGCGGGTTGGGCTAAGTTTTTTACATATACCTATTTCTATCACATTGGCCAAGGATCTTAAATATACTAATAATTTATACATATTATTTCCAAAAAACTAGAAGGTTAGAAGGAAAGGAGGAAACTCCATATTATTCTTATTAATGAGCATGTTAATGGGTTTTACTCTCAATTCTGGGTGGGCCTATGGGATCAGCTTTTGAGTCAAAGGCTTCAATGGGAGATCCCATTTCTCTATGATTTGAGCAAGCTCATGAAGATTAATGTTAGCCTTGATATTCTTCATATCATTAAATATGTTGTACCTCATTTAATTTGAACTGGTAGTGTCTCCACATGTTCCTTAGGTTCTTGAGGTCTTTGAGGTAGGGGATGATTCCTAACATTTTGTTCCAATGGGGTTGTACCATTATTGGGTGTGTTGAGGTAGTAAGGGGATGTTGTTTTTTCCCATTTATAAGGGAATAATTTATCTTTAGAACTACTAAAATGCTTATGCCTCACTAATACCCTCCTCTAGCTCATTTTATTCTTGGCTAGGGAAGTCCATAGTTTCTAAAACCATATTAGTACTATGGGATTTAATTGAGTTAGATAATTCTAAATGATTAGGGACCACCTCTTAATCTTACATATCCTTTCATAAGATCTCAAAAGTAGAACCAAACTCTATGGAGTGTAGTTCCCTATGTGTTGTTGTGTTATGTACTCAACACCAATTAGGTAAGGCTATCTCAAAGATATTGATCTCAAGTAGCCTACTAGGTAAAGGTTCTATGGGGTTGTGAGGATCGTTGTGGCCCCTATTTGGTCTTTGATATGTAAAATTTTTGTTATAGATTTCTAAATTAGAGTTGCTCACCTATCTCTGTAGCCTTAAGAAGTTTTCTCTAAGATTTTATACCATTCACTAAATAACATCTAACTCGGTCTTACTAGACTCTTGAGATGTGGTTTAGTTATTTTTGGTCATGACTAGCATCACCTAATATTTAGTTCAAGGAATCAAATCTTGGCTTCATAGATTTAGGAAACCTACTTGTTAGTTTGAAGTACGATGACCTAGTAGGAGTTGATACATTAAGGGAAGCATCTTGGTCATAGGTACATTTTGATTAATGTTGGTTAATAAGTTTAATGAAGACATATATACTATCATATTAGGACTAGGGGTCACTATGTGACATTAGGGGTTTAGTTGCTTATCCACTATGATGGGACCCACATAAGATAAGGATAGGTATATTATAGCTATATCCCTCTTTAGGAACATGGTTTTACAAGGGTCTAGTGTATTATTATACATTTTAAATGCTATTTGAGGGTTGGGTTGATAAAGCATAATTACCTAGTTATACATATTTTAAAACCAAGCATTGAAGTTCTTAATGGGTTCAATGGGCTTAATCTTGATGTAAGAAAACTATTGGTATAGGAAATTGGGGTCTATCACTTTCCCAAATTTTGTGAGGAAAGAGTAAATAAAATGGTCCCAAATCAAGATAGAGTCTTTAGGAAGGTCGAGGAGCCAATAATTTTTAGAGTCCATTAAGGTAAAATCGAATATACTTCATGCCATATCCTCATGTTCTACATTTAGGCATCTCAGGTCAGTCTTGTAGGATGTTATGTGTTTAATAAAACTTCATCCCATGTGAGGGGTGAAACATGGAAGATATATCTCAAGGTTCCTAGGTAGGTCATGTATTACTCCTAAGACATTAATGGTAGAGATAGCTAACTAGGCCATCTTGGGCTACAAATTTGGGATAGGTTATGGGGATGAAATGATAGGAATCATGGTAGATCTAGGTTAGTTAGACCTATATTTTATATGAAAAATTAGGGGGAAATTACCAATCTACCTTGATAGGACCTAACCCTAGTAACATGCAAACTAGTCTCCAAGATGCTTCATAATCAAATAGTAGTTATCATGTTGTTACCAATAAACCAAACTCAACATATTCATAAAATAGATCAATACAAATCAGGAGGTATTTTAAATATTCCCTCCTTCTAGTGCCATCTATTTTGACCTCCAATATACTCCTTAGGAAATATCTATGAGATTGGGTATTCCTCAAAAAGGGGGAAGGTGGGGATAACTACAAACTTTTATCCTCTACTTTAGGACTGATTAGGGATTAGCCTAGGGCATGGATATTGGTATTGGAATTCACAAATTGAGTCTACATGAATAGTATCTAAGAGATACACGATCACCACTGAGAGTTTAATCCAATGTCTTACACATAGGTCAATGAATGTTATGATAATTTGAGTGTTGGGTTTAGTATTTATAAACACATGGGTAAAGGGTATTTTAATTCCATAAAACAAACAAAACATATAGGGAAGGGTAAGGCAAAAAATAGGATCCTTTAGGTATAAAATTAAGTCAATGCATTGATCACTGAACCATGTGACTCTACCATAGTTATACCACTATATACTAAGTTTAACTAGAGTTCTACCTCCAAGAAAATACAATGGGAAGAGTTTGAGTGAATTGAGATTATGCCTTCTAAATATTTTATAATATATTTATACATATAATTAACACATGTAATAATATTTTAATCTAAACACATAGGAATATTCAAATACAATATATTACTACACTCAATAATATACTTCTATTATATACTCTTTATTTTCCTATTTTTTCTTCACTCTCTAATTAATTCAATATGGGAAATTACTAAAATATATAGGAACATTATCCCTATATTTATGGATAAAATCTCTCTGCTAAACTTTCTCCCCAAATCCCTTAGATTATGTAAACTCTTATTTACGATATATTTTTATAATCTATAAAAATATATCTCAACAATATAATATATTCAAACCTATATTTGTAATATTATTTATAACAATATTACTACCAAATATAATTACCAAATAACCTATTTCTATTTACCTTTTTTTAAATACCCAAATTCACTAATGTAAAATCTAATTCCTAATATTCCCCCCATAGTTTTTACATGGTGCAAAAACATTCACACTCTCATATGTAGTATACTCACCTCTTATATCATGCCCTATTTAGCTCATGACCTTGATATAAAGAGAGCATTACTCCTACCATGTTTTTAAATGCTTGCTAAAAACCTTGACATGAATAAAAACACCATCTACCTTCAATAATTGGCACAAATAGAACTGTATGCCATTGCATACTCTTAGGTCTCGATACTACTAACACAATCTTGTTGTATATGACCACTATAAGTGAAGGAATGCATCCTACATTTAATTTTCATGACTAAAATGTGTGTCACTAAGGTTCATATCCATAAAAAAATTTAAGGCAATTATGGTATTTATATAGTAGCTTCTCTCTTAATTATTGCCAAAACACTATTCACCTCTTATGGTTTTTTGGATCTCTACCACAAACCCTTTCAAGATCCATGAACTGACTTACATTAGTGATTTATATCCTTTCAAAATGTCTTCACATCAAGGAATTTTGTTTTTAATTTTCACACAAATTACATATCTTGAACATGCATATTCTTCTATTCTTATTCTAAAAAACACATAGTGGAAATGAAAAACACACCATACTAAATGTCACCACATCATTGGTGTGGCCTCATCATTGGTGAATAATGAGAGGTCACTAAAAGACCTCCATCCTCCATTTATCCTCTAGCTTCTAGTATGTTTTTGATCAATTAATTGGTATGTTGATGTAGCTCAGGTACATGATTTTGAAGAGAATAGAGTCCCCCCACAATATCTGACTTAGGACATCGAGGTCACCCAAAAATGTATCCATAAGATTATTTTATTTTATTTTTACATTTTTTGACATTATGACAATATTAAAAACATGACTAAACATAAAAGTGACTCTTAACACTTGACTCAATTTTTAATGATTGAAAAAATGACAACTTAAAAAATGACTCTTTCGATAAATGCATTAAAATAACAAATGACTTTGGCTCTAGACTAAATAGGACCTGAATAACTAATTATGAAATCTAATTTAATATTGGATGTACTTGACTCAATAATAGATAACCATACGTTAACTAGATAACATGACATAAATATTATTTGATGACACAATTCAAAAACATAAAAAGGACACATTAAACACAAAAGATAGGCTTAGATTTGTAAAATTTAATCACTAATTTGACAAAACTAATACCTAATAAAATGTAGACATAAACCAACCAAATCTGATATAAATAAAATTATAAACTAATATAAACCTTGTAACTTATCATTATGGACATGAAATGTAAGGAGAAATTCAAAATTGTGAGCTTGATACATGACATTGAGATTGAAGTAGTAAAAATCGGTAAATCCTTCATTATAAAAATAAATGTTAGATTTCCAAATGCATCTACTCTTTGTGGCATAAAACATAATGCAGACCAATGATACTCTAATCAGTAATGAGGGTGATTTGGAAAAAACTTAGATCTAAGATTATTTCATACAACCATCAATGCAACCAATGCAGATATTATCAACACATTGTGTGTTCCTCACAAACCCTTAATTTTCAAAATTTTATAGATATGTGTATAGCTATTAAATAGTTATGCATTACATGAAGATGTTTAGGTCTATTAATGACTATAGAATGCCTCACCAATCACCATCTATTTTGGAATGTCTATGAAATATAGAATAACATCATGAACTCTTGTATTGGATGTGGTTTATTCAAATCTCTATAAGAATTGACAAAAATGATCATAGTGTAGCTCTATTGGTAGAATTGATATTATTGAGTGTAAGGATAATGAAACACAATGTAGGTCACAATGCAACACAATGCAGGTCACAATGTAATTACTTATGTTATAAAGGCCACAATTCAATGTAGGTCAAGTCCTCAATGTAATGTAGGAACCGTGCATTTACTAATGTAAATATGAATAATGCAAATCTAAGATCTTAGGATTTAATGATTTGAGTGTGCTTCAAGATGTGTGGAAGATAGTCCAAATCTGCAAGTCAATTGAAAATATGTGGAACTATCCCCTCATGTGAAAATCACTAAATCTTTCATAAAACTATCTAATCATAACTCAAGACCGTCAAACACTCTTTGAGAAAGTGATACTAATTTAAAACATCTAACCCATAGTTGCTCCTACACATTTATTAAACCATCAGAACCTCCTACTTTGATACTAAATGAAGCTATTACAAGATCTTTATATAGAGAATTAACAAATGCAAGGATATTTGAATCCAAACACACATAAGAATATTCAAATAGAGTATATTGTTACATGCAATAATATATTTATATTACATAGTATTTATTTTCTTATTATTTATTCACACTCTGATTAATTCAATAAGGGACATTACATAAATATTTAAGAACATTATTCCTATATTTATGGAGAACATCTCTCCACTAAACTTTCTCCCCAAATCCCTCAGATTATGCAAAATCTTATTTATGATATATTTTTGTAACCTATAAAAATCTATCTCAACAATATAATATATTCAAACCTATATTTGTAATATTTTTTATAACAATATTACTACCAAATATAATTACCAAACAAATTATTATTATTTACCTTTTTGTAAATACACAAATTCACTAATGTAAAATCTAAATCCTAACACCTTCAACATGAGATTTCACTAATGATGAGTACTAGGGGTTTACTATCAAAAAAACATAAACACCAAATGAATTTTTTTAGATTTACTCATAAATTATGAGCACTACCAAAGTGCAGTCCTCATCTTAGTGAGGAATAATAGATCCTGATGGGTCTACCACACCACTAGGCTCCCCTAGTGGATGAACCTCTACATGAGTGTTATTTTCATGCTTCTAGAGGATTATATAAAAGTCCATTACATGTTTATATATTATGATAGTAATATATGTATCATGTGACCCTAAGACCATTCCTTAGGTTTTAGGAAGTGTAGGAGGGGTGTTTGAAATGGTAGTGAAGGGTAGAGGATGAGGTGGAGGGGAGATGGAGCAAGTGGAATGAGTGAAAGAGGAAATAATTAAAGGTAGAGGGGGAATGGGAGTGAAAGGAGGGAGAATGAAATGGGAGGCCCAATGAAACATGTGTTCCTTCCATTTTTCCTAAGTCAATTTTACCTGAGGTAGAATTTCCCTTGGGAATGGGTCATGGAATAATAGGGAATATATGGGTTGATTAAAAGTAGGTCATATGGAGCCTTGGATAATTAAAAGAGGGGGATGAGGATTTAGATGCCAAGATGATTCTACTAGGTTTGGAGGATTTATTTATGCCTATATATGAGGTTTAATTAGGGTAGAATGACTTTAAATTATATCTAGAGTATGGATTACATTTTACTTCTTCTTTGGCCTCTTACTTGGGTTGGTTCTGGGTATTGTGATAGATGATTTGACTAGGATGTTATGATCTATAGGGGTCGATGGTGGAATAATTAAATATATTGAGGGATACACCTTACTAACTAAACTAGGCATAAATAGGGTACCTACTAAAGTGTTATGCTCTTGAAGGTCATAGCCATGCCTATTGTAAAAGTCACACCCAAGGGAGGCACTGGTAGGACTGCAGGTTGCGATATGGAAGGATTAAAAGGGAATGAGGATGTGAGGAGGATAATAAGTAATAAGGCCAAAGGTACTTGGGAAAAATATGGAGTGGAACAATGGTAAATATAGGAAGCACCTCTTGGAGAACTTGAGGGGGTAGAGAAAGACTAGTGGGTGCCAAAATTGGGAGTTAGAAAGTAGTAAGAGTGAGGGGTAGAATGGAAATGGAGGGATATGGACATGTAAGAGGGAGAATTTTAGATGGGTTATTATTGGTATCCTTTCTTGAGGCTCACTCTCAAGATACCAACCACATCAAACTTAGTGTTTGTGTAGCTCTTAGCTAAGGTGTCAGTGGTTGAGTGAACTATACCTATACTACCCACCATCATGTAGTCTAAGACTATCTCTATCATGGATTAGTTACAAGAGCTTCCATAGGGGGTAAAGGTAAAGGTAGAGTGTGAAGAGTAACTATAGGAGGCAAAGTAAGACTTTAATCTCAAGGTGTAGGAGTATCTAGTGGGGGTAGAGCTAGACTAAGAGATAAAAGAGGAAAATTTGGTGAAACACCTCGCAATATCCTCCAAGAGATGGTTGGAACTATTGGATTTGGGTTCTTTATAGATTGAGTAGGAGATAGAGGAGGTGTGTAGAGGAATATATGATCATTATTTCCATTATTATTTTTATTGGCTACTATATAGTATATCACCTCTTCATCATGAATGGAATTTAGGTGAAGCTCATCATCTTCTTTAGCCTAATGGGTATAGTTGATTTTGAGGCAGGTTGAGTACGTTACCAAGTGAGCTCAGATTACCCCTTTAGGGTCCCATTAATAAATCATATATTTGACAAGGGTTAAGGAGTCTCTCTCAACTACCATATTTTTGAATTGAGGGGAAGGTCTTATAGATATGGTGTCATATGGTGATCAAGAGTTGTGGGCATATCTTTTACTAATATTGTATGCAAAACCAAAAAATGCCTTGTACTAGTTTATAGTTTATCTCTTATTCTTATAGGTAGTCAAGAATTTAATATGTCAAATGGAGGAGTTCCTTAAGGAAACCCATGATTTATATCATAGTGTTGTAATTATGCATTAAGTATTCCTTGGTGGTTATGATAGAATCCTCGATTTCCATAGAGAGTTGGGGCATCATAAATTCATTAGTGTTTTGGTAAACCACCAGGTAGAAATACTCATAGATGTCTCTTATGTGATGGTGTAACTAGTTTCCATACATCTTATAGAATACTAGATTTACCATTGAACCCTTGGGAACCCATGCAAGAAAGGATAAAGGCTTGAAATAAAATTTCCTATAGATCATGTCTAAAAGGTATATCATCATGTAAAATTTGCCTCCAGCTTAGGAATCTATGAATCTATTTTGGAATGGACAAAATTTAATTTGATCAATCCCCTCATATCAGGGATGTCAAATCACATAAGGATCATGTGCATAATGGGCACAAATATCTCATTGACATGTTGGTAATCTCAGGTCCTAAGTAGCTAGTTGAATAAGATCATGCCCACTTAGACCTCATGAAAGTTACAAACTGTATAGGTGTTTATATCTTCCTTATTAACCAATTTGAATTTAGGGACCTTAACTTAGTCATGGAGGACATCATATATCTAGTATGTCCCCATCTAGACAATTATCATCATTGCATCATAGGATAAAGTGAAGTTTGGGAGGGAGTAGGATGTATTCAAAGAATTTAGAGATATATTATCAATATGGTGGTGAATGTTGGGTGATAATACCTAATCATTAACTACATATTATACATGGATGGATTTGTGAAGGATATTTTTAAATGGGTCAAAAGAAGTGGAATGCCTCTCTTTTGGTCATGGCTTAGTGGATTCCATACTTATTACATGACCTAAGGGCATCCTCATACTTAGCTTGTAGGTCATCATATTCATGAAAATCCCTGAGGACATTCTCAACCACTTTAAATAGATCATTTTAGTACTTTAATTTGGTTAATTTAGCCTAGAAGGTTGTGTCCTAGTACTTAGGTTTAGCCTTGTAGTTGGAAGAAGATGTAGCCATTAGAGCAAGATGGAGGGGTAATTATGAATCTTTGAGTGTAGAAGGCATGGGATAAAAGGAATCTATGGAATTTTAAAAGAGTTATATATTTATTTGTAGTTAGCAATGGTAACCATTAGAAATATTATCTTAGGATTTAATAAGTGCATGTATATAATAGCCTATTTTAATGGTGTTTGACAACACACTTGATGTGAATTCAAATTTGAGTTGGTGGCTATATTTTATTTATTTATTTCTAAATATAGAATTAAATTTGGATCCCATGATCCTCCACATCCATCCATATATATAAATGACAATGGGATGTTTGAATACTTTATAATCTAGCATAACTTCCCATTTGGTTAATTCCCAATGCATGGTTTGTCATGTAGTCACATCTCTTAGAGGCTCCACCATTAGATATTACTTTCTAAAATGTGTCATCTAGTCAACAATATTCCCAATAATGGTCATCACCTAGGTATGGTTCCTTACTCTATGTCATTCCCTTAGGTTAGGTTATGTATCACCTAGGGGTATATGTCACACCTTGATTGGATCTATGATCTCATTCATGATTTATTCTAACCTTCATAGGGCCTTTGGTGGCATCAATTTTATCAGTGTACTAGATGATGTGTTGTCTTGCCATTTAGTTAGGCTCTCATATGCTCAAACATCTATGACATGTTTGGGGGATTGGCCACTCTAATTTATGGTGATGTGGTACCTTCCCATTTGATTAGACTCTCCCAAGGTTTGAAATATTTGATAGGTATAGGTGATTTTCCACTCTAAATTGTGTAAATATGGAACCTTCACATTCAACTGGGTTCTCCCAAGCTTTGACATCTCTAACATTTTTAGGGGACTAGCCACTCTAACTCATGATGATGTGGTGCCTTCCCATTCAATTAGGCTCTCCTAGGCTCTGAAATCTTTGAAAATTATAGGGGACTAGACACTCTAACTCATGGTAATGTGGTATCTTTCCATTTGTTGGTCCTTTCCTAGACTCTGTTAAATTCACAAGAAAAATACCAAGTAAATAAATCTAAAAATAACATGATATATTAATCTTACTTTTTAGTTATAAATATTTCACTTTTCCATGAATAGTGATGAGTTTTTTGCTCCAAGAAGTGAATGAGACTCTAAGATATTTTGGAAAAATCCAATCTATAATGTTAGCACAATGATTCATAAAAAATAACAAACACTATTCAGTCCTAAAAATAAAATATGCTTGTTGTTTCTTGGGGAAATCAAAGTGATGTACATTCTAAGGATTTAAGTGGGTGTTACCAATAAGAATAAAATAAAGGAAAGGTCTTGTACATGGTATTTTTATGTAAGTCCCCCATTTTAAATAGAAGGGGACATGTTGGCCATAATACTTTACTCTTTAAATTTGTGCAAAAATGATGTTTGATGCAAATTCCTAGACTAATCTATATCTAGTCTAAGGTGCTCTTTAGTATTAGCTATAATATTTTGTTAAAAAGTGCTACAATGGTCTTAATAACAAAAACCTTTAGATTATAAATAAGAGTTAATTTCATCATATTCCTCATACCTCTTTACTATGTTTTTTAGTTCTGTTGCCAAATAACAAGCTAAAAGCCTTAGTCCCTTGGTGTTTTTCCTATGTCTAAAGCTAGTTACAAAGAATCCATGTCCTCTATCTATATATCCTCCTTTTTTCCTTACCCTTCACTTTATTCATAGTTTTTTTAAATCTTTCCCACTTTAATTAATTCCATCTCCATTCCATTCAACCCAAGTGAATCTAAGATTCATATCCATATCTAAACCATCGAGGTTAATATTTTCTTTGCTGACCACCATTCCACCACTAGTCACTACAAGACCTAATACTTGCAACTCATACCCTAGAGTGAAATTAAAATTCACCGAGATCCAAAAATTATAGAGGTTACCTCATGATTGTTCTTAGGTTTTCATAAAATCCACATCAATTGGTAGGTAATGGGGTTATTGAATCATGACATGTAAAAATAGTACAAGCACCACTTGTTCAAAATACACCACCAAATCCACCACTCCAACTACAAAGAGAACTACAATGTAGACTATTTCCTAGATGAAGTTTGTTCAGTGACCTAAGGGAGCCCATTAAGTCAATGTTCAAGAAATTGATGGTTGCTATTATGATTATTTTGACTATGCCAAAACCCTTTCTTGGGGATCAACCTAAACCTGACTGGTATAATGAATAAGATTTTTTTAATTTTTATCATGTTGTTGGCCATATATTTTATATATGCATGAAATTAAGGCAAATTATTGAAAATTTTATATATAATGGAGAGATTAAGCTAGACCATAGACCTTTTAACACCAATCAGAACATGTGTATCTATAAATATCCCTTTCCTAAGTATAATGACCAATAATAGAGGAGGAATCAAAACCAAGGCCAATATCAAAATCAAGGTTATAATCAAAATAATAATTTAAATAATAATTGTAATCAAGATTGTGACACTCAAACCAATCAAATTGATTACAATGTTGTGCCATATGATTATAATAATATTGTAGGGCATATTACAAGTAATCACATCACTAACATTAAGGTCAAGTCTTGTTTACCATCCAACATGGTTTAAAATGTTGGTTATTTTATTTTAGCATCACTATCCACTATTTTAGGTAATTTTTCTCTAGGTTTCAATGCTTTGATTTCAATTTAGTTTCCATGGGTTATGATTCTTGGACCTCTTTATTCCTCTAATTATAATAAATCCCTCCTGACTCAAAATTATGTAGTTGAAATTAAATAGCCAAAAATATCCTCCATGTCCCTTTGCCTTCTTCCAACACTGATTTTAATCCAAACACTATATTGATTACTACCAATAATAGAATAAAAAATATACAAATTACAACCAATCCTAATCCAAACATTGTACTGATCAAGACCAATATTAAACCAAATATTATACTAACTAAGGCCAAACCTACTCATCCTATTTTTGAGAAGCCATATAATATCAGTGAATAACTAAGTAAAAAATCTACGTAGATTTTTATTTTAGATATCTTGTGTACCTATGAAGTTCATAGGACCATACTAAATTATTTAATTCAACAATCCACTATACTTAATGACATTAATCTTGACCAATTTCAAAAAATTATGGGACATTTGTCTCTAGGATAGTATCTTACCTTCAACCAATGAGATATGTCATCCCTTGGTCCCCTACATAACAATCCCCTATACACCGAAGCTATTATTTCCCATCATAAAATCAAATGGGTTCTTATAGACAATGGCTCTAAATTTAACATAGCATCATTTAAAGTAGTCTAAATATTGTGGTATATTGCATTAGATATGCGACTAAATACCATCACCATCAAGGCTTCTAAAAATGTAAAAATAGAATCTATAGGAACCATTTATTTACCAATCATTTTTGGCCCTGTTACCCATGATACATTATGCCATGTTATTGATATAGATATAACATATAATCTACATCTTTGTTATCCTTGGATCCATGAATTATGAGTAGTCCCTTCCACCCTATATTAATGCATCAAGTTCCCACATTCTAGTTGAGAGGTTGCTATTTACAGTGATTTATAGCCATATCAATATTGTAAACATCTATAATCTGAGTATAGTAACTAAACCTATTATCCTAACACTAAATTAATAGGCAAGAAAGGTAATGGGGTGATTTTTGAACCTCTAAAGTCTAATTATATTAACCTTAGTGACCTCACTTCCACTTCTATTGCTCTTATTGTATCATCAATTTTCAACCTTGGAGAGGGTTCTTTAGGATCTCTCCAATTGATCCACAATATGGGAACAACACCAAGATGTGGGTATCCTATGGTGGGTTGAACCTCAAGGATTTTTAACGAGATCACCTATATTAATGTTTTCACTTGGAAAAGGGTTAGAAAGGGGGAAATAGGGATCCTAATAAATCTATCAAGGTGATGCACCAAATTAAGTGATAACTCACAAAAGCATGAAATATACATTGAAGAAACATAAGATAGTACTATCTCACAATATCTCAAAATCTAGATAATTGCATGAGTATTTCATACATTAGGTTTAGGAAGCAATGAATGAAGCCAAGAAGAATTATAATACTCACACCAAGATTACATTAATGGTAAAAAGAACACAAATGTAGACCTATAATCAACTAGGGCACACCTTAAAATAGTCAATAAAGAAGGATAACAGTCATGGAAGATTCTCCTTCACAATGCCATCATGCACAAGCTTACTAAACATAGTTCAAAAGTAAGAGATATAAAAAAAGTATTTATTATATTTAATATGTATTTCATAAAAGTTTTGATAGGGTTTAGCCTTATCAAATGAGAGTCTTTGCTCTTACAAAATTGAGATAACTTCTTATCAAAAGTGAGAGAGTGTCCTAAAATTTGAGAGTCTTTACTAATGGGAAATAATGGGAGATATAGAAAAAAGGGGAGAGAGAGGGTGAGTAAAAAATCTAGGTTATTAAATGAGCTACCACCTTTTAATGAATGCCCCCACCATATTTTGATCAAATCATAGCTAATACATCATAAGTAAGATAGTTTTCATTTGACCCAATAGCCTCCAAATCATTTCATTGATTGAGTAACATGCTAGAGGACAATAATTTCCCAAAGGTGGTGAATCATGACTAAGTATATTAGATAAAATATATTTATGGTTTTGAATAGTATTAAATGCTCCAACTACTTCTATAATCTCCCAATCTAATCCATGAATTAATGCACCATCTCCCACTTTATTTTGAGTATGGACAAAGTCCTCATGTCTTTAATCCTAACAAATCATGCTCATGTCTACTTTTAGAGGCTACAATTTTTTGATTATGAAGGTTGTGACTATATTGGAAGATGAGACACTTCTTGATTAGTCACATATCTACCCCATTTTAATATCTAAGCATAGTTCTATAGATTGAAAACTAATCTCTTTTATTGGTTTTCTTATAGATTTTATATCAATGCAGACCTATAAATCACATAACTTCCTTATTGATCTCTATATTAGGTCTAAATAGACCTACTCTACCTCTATCTAGACCCTATGGAAGCTAAGAACTCATTGTATGCATCGATACTTCTTTAAAGATAAAAGATCATAGTCATGAAATAATATTACAACCCCAAAAGATGGACCCTATGTGTTTCAAATCTTCAAATCAGAGGTTCATGGCATCAAAACCTTATTATTAACAACCCCTGGCTATATAATTTATGTCTACTTATGACATTTGATTAGGATTTAATGGAAATGGGATGATATTTTCTGAATTTGCATCCTTATCAACCTAGGTCATGATTTATCTCCACTTGAAATCTCTTGTCTTTAAAATTTTAATATTGACCATCAATCTACTTTTTGATGATTGAATGAACACCACTAATCTATTTGGACCCACTATATTTGACTTTTAATACTGAACATCGATATTGATCTATATTGGATGATCACCATTGGATCTTTTTCTTATACACCATCGATCTTCCTCTATATGAAATAATGTGAGCCATAGATCTTCTACTAGTTTAACACATTTGAGACACTTAGAAGCTTCACATTTTCCTTTGAGATTTATTGACCTTTTGACATAATTCTCATTATTAGATCTGCTTCACATGCTTGATCATGAACTAGTGATCTATTTAGGCCCAATGGTATTTTTAGTCTACATTCACCATTAGATTTTATCTAGTCTTTTGTAATTTTTCCACTTTTCATTTACATGTTCATGCTGACCTTTTGACTGATGCTCACTGTTGATCTAGAATCTATGATTAAATGCATGCCATTATATCTTTGGGACTGATTGACAACTATCAGATCACTATTCACCATTTGATTTGATCTGGTCAAATGCTGACCATTGATTTTGGATAATTTGAATTCAAATAGCTAGTTCACTGAGCTTAAACTTGATGTCCCCATGCACATTTCACTCTACAAGTCTAACTTTAGATCTTTATATCTTGAGATAGAAAAGACATCAAGATATGAATTTTGTAGAGGATGATCTTGGCATTAAAATCATTATGTCCATGTGGTATTTTGCCCTAAGAGGCTTCCTAAGTGCATTTACTAAATGCACAATCATGTTGATTTGTTCATTTATACATGATGTATTTATGATGGTCTGGTTCTTCTAGACTTGTACAAGAAACTATTATCTCTTTATGAGGATCTAATGAATTTATAAGGATATTTACAACCTAATTTATGCCCCTAAATACTTGAAACATCATGATAACCTACTAGATATTCTTCCCTTGTAGCTCTATACCTATTCTAAGACCTTCTCAAAGATCAATAAAACACACTTTAAGATTACTTAAAATGTTTTAGAATATTTGTAAGTGATATTTTATCCTCTTCTCTATTATATAGTCACCCACTTAATTAAGGAATTTATTCAATTTATCACCCCATACCAAGACCTTTAGAACTGATCCATCTAGGAAAATTTCCATATGTAGGCCAAAATTGGCCAATAATTTTGGTGACATCTTAGGGTTGCATCCCTGTTATGCAAGATAATAGTAGCATTGAAACGATCCATTAGGCATATGGAGTCTCTAGTCTTTTCTCTTAGCTATCATGGAACTAAAACAAGCTAACCCTTCCTAGAAGACTTCCTCTTAAAACAACAAGGACAAAAGAAACAAAACCTCAACAAATGTGCCCAAGGCACTTATTGAAAGGGAAACATAACTAAAAGGAAATGTTCTCAAAGAACTTATAAGAAAACATGAAATCTATTCTAATATGTTACAATATTGTATAATAGGTTAAAAATATTCTAATAACAAAGCTTCAAATGAACATCATTGATTAGGATGGGTAATACCTCTTTATCTAGTTAAGTAATTTGGAAATCATTATGTTGTTTGTATCCATGGATAAAATATGTACCACTCCAAAAGCTATCAAAATTGGTATGGTTTCTTGGTTTGGCCTTATTTGAGTCCCATTTGAGGACTAGGTCCCCTTATTTGATTTCCCTTGTTGTGTCTCTCTTGTTAAAGGCTTTCTTGACCTAAGCTTAATGATACTCTAATGTCTTCATTATAAGGTCTCTAGTTTCATCAAGTTCCATGAGCTTTATCATCCTCACGTTTATAAGCTCACTCATCATCAACTCAATTTGATGGTATAACTCCAAGGTATGGAGTTAAAGAGAAATGGACAAATATAAGGACATATGGAGAATTACCAATGGTAGCTTTGGGAGTCACTCTGTCAATCCATAAGGTTATCCTTAGATTTGTACGCCAAACTATTTGATTATTTTCCATGGTCCTCTTGATATTCCTCATCAAGTTCTTATTTATGGACTGTGTTAGTCCATTGCCTTGGGGGTAGTAATTGGAGGATGTGATAAGGTAGATGCCCAACTTAAGTGCCCATTCACTTGTCTTCATAACAACAAATTATAATGAATTATCTAAGATTATAGTAGATGGGACACCAAACCTAATTACTATATTGTCATAGAAGTCCAATATTGTTTCTTCATTGGCTTATTTCAAGGTAATTACTTCCACCCACCTAGTGAAGTCGTTAGTTATAGTGAGCACCCATTTATTCCCTGCACTTGATGGTGGATTTATCATCCCTATGAATACTAACCCCTATTACATGAAGGGTTGTTCTAACTAAATTGGGTTGAGTGGAAGATCTTATAATCTCTACTTTCTTAAAAATAAAGCACATTTATGACATTTCTTGACCCATGCATAGCCATCCTTGAAGAGGATAGGCTATTAATAACCAACTCTCATCACCTTTGATGTTGTAGCTCTTGGAGTAAAATGGCCTCCTATAGGTCCATCATGGAACTGATCCAAAAGTTTTGTCAATTGATTGTCATCAATGCACCTAAGCAATATCCCATTAAGGTCACTTATAAAAATAAAACCATTAAATAATGCATAAGGTATGGATTTAAGCTTAAAATACCTTCTTTTTATTCTATTAAAACATTGGGGCATTTTTTTATCATCAAGAAATGTGTCATATCCTGGAACTAACTATGTGGGGTGGAAGTGAATCTATCTATGAGTTGTCTTATGTCACCAAAAAAAATTCTTTATCTTCTTAGATATTATCAACCATATGATCACATATGTATTTTCCTCTTACTATCTTGGTGACTTTGATCTCCACATCATACTCCATGACTTTGGTAATCCAGCCTACTCTTTTCTCATTCAAGTCTTTGTTGAGGAGAAAGTCCCTAACTTTAGGATGAGACACCATAAGATAAATCTTGTTGTTGGAAAGCATTGGATTGAACTTTTTGAGGCTTCTAAAATATGCATGAACTTGTTTTTCTATAAAAGTGCACCTCACCTCATATCCTTCCAACCCTTGGCTAAAAATGGCAATTGGCTGCTCAAGTCCTTCACCATTCTTCTGCATCAGCATAATTGATATGTTGTTAATGTTGGTAAAGGTGTACAATATGAAATCCTTTGTTAAATCATGATTCATGAGTGAGGTTGCTTGCATGATGGCTTCTTTGATGGTCTCAAAAGATGTTTTACCTTCATTTGACCAAGTAAACACTTGGCTCTTCTTTAACATGGTGGTGATGGGTTTGACTAGGTTTTCAAAAATAGGTATAAACCTTGTCACAAAGTTTATCTTCCTAATGAATCTCTAGATTAATTTATTATGCTTGGGTAGAGATAGTGCTAAGATAACACTTATTCTATTAGGGTCAATGGATAAGCCTTCCTTTGAGATAATGTGATCCAAAAGTTTACCTTTATGAATAATAAACACATTGTTATTATGATTTAAAGAGATCCCATACTCTCTACATATTTAAAATATCAACCTTAGATGGTCCATGTGCTCACTAGCTTTCTTGGAGAAAAATGTGATGTCATCCAAGTAGACCAACACCATTTGATTTAGAAACCCTTAGAAAGCCATGTCCATTACTCTTTGAAAATTTGTCTATGCATTTGACAATCCAAAAGGCATATTTTGGTAAGCATATGTGCCCCACTTTGTGGTGAAGGTAGTCTTATACTGATCTTCTTCTCTTACCAACACTTAGTTGTAACTTGAATACCCATCCAAAAGGGGAAAATGTTATGAACTAGAAACTATCTAAGGAGTTGCTCCATAGATGGCAAGGGTTAATGATATTTCAAAGAGACCTTATTCATATCCCTAAAGTCAACACAAAATCTAATTTCCCCACTCTTCTTCCTTACATGTACTAAATTGGCTACCCATGAGGAGTGCTAAATAAGAAAGATGATCTTGAATTCAATTAACTTGGTCAGGTCTTTCCTCATAAGCTCTTAAATTTTGGCATTTATAGGCCTCTATTTCTACCTAATAGGCTTGGCATTAGTCTCTAATTATATAGTGTGTTGGGATATCTTGGGATCAAAACCTCTTAGGTCATTATATTCTAAAGCAAAGATGTCTGCATATTCTTTATAAAGTTATATGAAAGTATGCCTTTTAGCTTTGGTGCTTACTTTTCCAAGATTAAAGAGCTTATCCTTGAATATAAAGACTTTTTTATAATTTTCTTCACTTGTTGACATCACTACCTTACACTTTCTCATATGATCTACCCCATGGAAAAGACCTTTAAGAGTGACAAGCCCTTTAGGAAGCTTATTGGATCTTAACTAAATAATTTGTTCTTCATAATAATGTTGAAACTTGGTTTATGGAGGATAAATCTACTTCCTATCGCAAGAAATATGTAATTTTATTATCATTATCAAAGACCTACCAATGATCTTCATTGTCTAGCACTGATGGTCTTACCACCACCGTGACATCTGGCTTCACTTTGGTCTATTTCAACTCCTTTAGGATATCAAACTGAGCTCCCATAGTTTCCAACCTATCAGCATGTTGATTTTGGCTTTTTGGTATTATTTGAATGTTAAATTCCTTAAAATTCACAATTAGGTCCCATACTCTATGTTTGTAAGACTTCATCAAGGGATTATTGGTGATATTATGGCCTCTACCCTAATGCACTATCATCTCACTATCTTCATAGACTTTCAACTACTTGATCCCTCTCTTAATAGCCCATTGAAGGCCAAAGATAAGATCCTCATATTCTACTACATTGTAAGATCAATTGAATTGGAACCTATAAGAAGATAAATATTTTTCATTTGAGGGGGATACTATCATTACACCTACACCCACTCCATATTTGGTCCTTGAACCATCAAAGAACAAATTCCATAAGCCATTAGGATATTCTTGAGGTCTAGTGATGGATGGTATGGATTGATTCTCTTCATGTAAGTAGTAGACATCCATGTCCCTCTATTAGACTCATTCTAAGGGGTCAACCAAATGATTGTCATTCCATAATTCATTTAGGAAAATGTCTAGTATCTCCTCAGGGTGGGTGTTTAATTATTGGCCAACCACATGTCCATCCTCATCTAGGATGGTGTAATTGAGGTTTATATTATTTATCCCATAAGGTTATATGTAGAATTATGCAATGGGCATATCCTTAATAGATAATTTGGTTCCATATTTTGTTATGAATACCATGTATGACCAATTTGATGTAAGATAACCTCTAATATTTGTAGTGAATTCCCTGGATAGTCACAGGGAAAAAAGATGAGGCACATCTAAGATCAAAACATCTTGAACCACTGAGACACTAAGATAAGCATTCAAGGTCAAGTTGAGGTCTTTGATTATTACATATGGCTTGGTGAAAGAACCATCAAGTTGTAAAAATCCTTTATATTGGGGCTCATACTTTAGACCAAGTTGGTCTACTATGGACTTTGGCATTCCTAAGGTATTATCCCCACTATATACCAAGTAATCATGCACTAAAAAATCACCAATGATTATTGAAATGTATAAGGGAAGACATTTGACCACCTTACCTAATTTCCCTTCATTAGGTCCTTTGGTTATAATGGTAAGAACCATATTCTCCTTGAGTAGCTCCTTCTTAGGAACCTTGATCTTTGATAATATTTCTTGTAGGATGTATACCTAATCAGGCATGGAGATCATATACCACATTGGCACACTCACATTGGATCTTTTCATTTGTTCCACAATGTTGATGGGTGAACCAACAACCTTTGGTTGTGGTATGGGAGCCACAACTACACCTTGAGTTTATGAATTTTAAGGGACAAAGACATTTCCATAATTTTGATTTGTTAAAACTATTGAAACCTTTAGAACAATAGTTGGTCCATTTACCTTTAATATTGGAGAAGTAATGGTATGAGGCTACTTGATTATTTCATATTTACCATCCATGTTCTTTCTTTTAAACCTTTTATTACTACCACTGGGATATATGCCTAGCTAGAAATATCCTATTAATTGAGTGCATATCACTCTTCTTGCTCATAATTAACCATTTTAGAATCAAATTAGATTGATCCTTTATTAACCCCTTGAATTTTTTTAGGCTCTTTTGGTTTTGTCATCATGGGTACCTCTATATTTTGAGCCATAAGAACTTGATTGTACCCATAATTAGCAATCTACTACCTTTGATCATTGAAATATTGAGTGAAATCAATGTTTGGGATATTAGATTAACCAAAAAGTTGACTCCAAGGCATGGTCCCTTCAGCTTCTTTAGCAACATTATTTTGAATAGGGACCAAAGTGTTGGAGTTCTTGTAGTGTTTGGATTATAGTTGCTATGTCTATTATAATTAGGTTGCCCTTGTCCTTAGTTTTGACATTGGCCTTGGCCTTGGAAGTTTACTTTGTAGGGTGGCTTACTTGATTGATAATATTATTAATAAGGTTGATATGAGGCTTAATAAGGACTATTGAAATATTATTTCCTTTTAACATTCACCAACTCATTTTCCAAGGATTAGAACATGATTTTAAGCTCTTAAAAGTTTTTATGTAATTATGAATCACTAGATTGACTAATGGAAGCATTTTCTTGCTTTGGTGAGGATATAGTAGTAATTATAGGAAAAATAGGATTGAAATAAAGGGGAAGAATATAAATAGGATATGGTCTGATCTCAAGGAATAAAGGCATTGGTGGTCTAGGTGTTAGCTTTCCAGCTTAGACTAAATAATTTTCTACTCTAATTGCCACCTCATATGCATTTGGTAATGTGTTCCCTCCCATAAACTAGATCATTAATGAAACATCAATATTAAGGGATTTCAAATATTATAGGAAGGCAAAGTTAGTGGTAGGCCTAAAAAAGGTTGGGATTCTATCTGAAGTCTTTTGGAATCTTGTGTTAAAGTCTTGCATGACTTCATGAGGGGATATATTTATTGTGGTTAACTACTCTGTAAGTGACAAATGGTCACTTTTGTTTTCAAATAAATTACATAATTATTCTCCTAATTGGTCCCATGTGGAAATGGAATTACTAGTAAGGCTTCTATACCAGTTTAAGGCTTTACCTTTGAAGGAGATGGCTAATAACATATCACTACATTTTCCTCATTGATATCATGAATGTTATAGAAATTAGCTATATGTGTGAGGTGTTCAAAATGTATTGTATCTTGGTCTCTAGTAAAATAAGGGACACTTTTAAGAGATACTACTATAATAGGATCATATTGAGGGAGGGCCAAGGGACTTTAGCCATTAAAAGCCACAAATTCTTTAGGGATTGCCATGGATATGAAAGGGTTTAACAAAGATCTCCTTATAGGGGTAGGCCTTGAAATTGACCTAGGAGAAAATATTCTTTTATATGGGTGTGTATTGGAAGACCTTAATATTTTTTATGACTTTAAAGTTAATTCAAGAAATTTAAAAGGAATACCTATAGAATTTGACCTTATAGTCACCATTGGCATGAGATGTAGTCACTACTTTGCTAATAGAATGTTAAATATTCTTTTGAAGTCACTATATGTTGTTTCTTGGAAGCTATAACTATTGAAAATTGATTAAATAACATCAAACTTTGACTAATCTTCTTTTAACTTTGAGTCCCACTGGGTGTGATAGAAATTATTATAGCATCAATTTTTACCCTTGGAAAGGGTCTTCAGGCTCTATCCAATTGAGTCACAATATGGGAATAACCACAAGCTATAGGTATCCTTTCATGGGGTTAGACCTCTAATATTTTTAATGAGGATAGATCCTCTTGATGGATCACCTATACTATTGTTTGAATTGGGAAAAGGGTTAGAAAGGGGGAAGTAGGGCTCCTAGGAAAGCTATCAAGGTGATGCACCAAATTAAGTGAGAACTCAAAAAAGTATGAAATATACATTGAAGAATTATAAGACAATACTAACTCACCTAATCTCATAATCGATCTAATTACATAAGTATTTCATACACTAGGTTCAAGAAGTAATAAATAAAGCTAGGAGGAATTCTAAGACTCACACCAAGCTTACATTAATGGTATAAAGAACATAAATGTAGACTTATAATCAACTAAGACACACATTAAAATAGTCAATAAATAATGACAATAGGCATGGAATATTCTCCTCCATAATTCCATCATGCACAAGCTTACTAAACACAGTTCAAAAGTAGGAGATAGGCAAAGAAATTATTTATTAGCTTCAAGAGGCCTTTCAAACAAGTTTTGATAGGTATAGACTTATAAAATGAGAGTCTTTAATCTTAAAAAATTTAGAAAACTTCTTATCAAAATTGAGAGAGTGTCATTCTAAAATCCAAGAGTCTCTTTACAAATGGGAAAGAATGGAAGATATAATAAAAAGTGGAAGGAGAGAGTGAACACAACATCCTTGGTTATTAAATGAGATACCACCTTTTGATGAATTTACCCACCATATTTTGATCAAATCAAAGCTAATAAATCATAGGTAAGATAGCCTTCATTTTTCCTAATAGTCTTTAAATAATTTCATTGATTGAGCAACATGCTAGATGATAATAATTTGCCAAAGGTGGTGAGTCATGACTAAGTCTATTGGAGAAAATATCTTGATGGTTTTGAATAGAATTTAATGTTACAATAAATTTTTTAATACCCCAATCTGATCCATGAATTTTTATGCCATCTCCCACATGATTTTGAGTAAGCACAAAGTCATCATGTCTTTGATCCTGACAGAGCCATTCTCATGTCTACTTTTAGTAGTTATAGGTTATTACTTGTCAAGGTTATGACTATATTTAAATATGATACACTCTTTTTTTAATCACATATCTACCCCATTTCTATATCTAAACATATTTTCTCTATTGATAGAAAATCAATTTCCTTTATTGGTTTTCTCATAGCTTTTATATTGATGCAGACCTATAGATCACATAGCTTCCTTATTGATCTATATATTGTGTCTAAATAGACCTACCCTACCTATAGACCCTATGTAATATGAAAACTCATTATATACATAAATAATTCTTTAAATATCAAATATCATAGTCATAAAACAATACTGTAACCCCAAAATATGGATCCTATGTGTTTTAAATATTTGAACCAGAGGTTCATGGCATCAAAACCTTATTGTTGACAACCCATGACTATATAATTATGTTTGATTATGAAATTTGATTGATATTTAATGGAAATGGGATGATCCTTTCATGATTTTCCTCCTTATCGACCTAGGTCATGATTGCTCTCCACTTGAAATCTCTTATCTTTTGGCCTTTAATATGAACCATCGATCTACTTCTTAATGATTAAATGAACACTACTGATCTGCTTGGACCTATTATCTTCAACTATTAATGTTGATCATCAATTTTGATCATTATTAGATGAGAACCATTGGATCTCTCTCTTATGCACCATTGATCTTCATCTGTATTAAATAATGTGATCTGTATATCTTCTACTAGATTAATGTATTTGAGACAGTTTGTAGCTTCTCATTTGCCTTCAAGATTCATTGACCTTTTGACTTGATGCTCATTATTAGATCTACTTCATATGATTGATCATGAACCATTAATATATTTATTCCCATTGGTCTTATCAGTCATAATGCTCCATTAGATTTAATCTATGCTCCCAGGAATGTGTCACTTGTCATTTATGCATTCATGCTGACCTTTTGACTTGATGTTCACCATTGATCTAGAATATATGATCAAATGCATGCCATTAGATCTTTGAGACACACTAACATCTATCAGATCACCACTAACTATTATATTTGATTTGGTTGAATGTCAAACATTAATCTTGGAGAATTTAAATTTGAATGGCTAGTTCATGAAGCATAAACTTGGCATCCCTGTGCATGTTTCACTTTGTAAGTCTAACTTTATATATTTATATCTTTAGATAGAAAATACATCAAGATATTAATTTTATATAGGATTATCTTAGCACTAAAATCATTATGTCCATGTGGTCTTTTGGCCTAAGAGTCTTTCCTAAGTGCATTTACTAAATGCATAATAAATGCATAATCAAGTTGATCTTTTCATTTTTACATGATGTGTTTATGATGGTATAGTTCTTTTGGAATTGTGAAAAAAGTTATTATCTCTTTAGGAGGATCCCATGAATGTCTAAGGCTATGTGTAACTTGATTTATGCACTTGAATACTTTAAACATCATGCTAACCTGCTAGATCTTCTTCCTTTCCAACTCTAGACCTATTCCAAGACATGCTTCTCAAATATCAATAAAACACACTTTAAGCTTACTTAAAGTGTTTCAAAATATTTTTACGTGATATTTGATCCTCTTCCCTATTATCTGGTCACCCACTTAATCAAGAAATATATCCAACTGATCACCCCATACCAAGACCTCTAAAATTGATCCATCTACGTAATTTTCCATATGTAGGCCAAAATTGGCCAATAGATCCATTTCCTACTACGATTTCCACCCATTTCACTATTTAGGATGATGGTATTGCCATATATAAAATTCATGATCTTTTCCATATCGGTAAATTACCTAAATCTTCTAAGTCCTGTGGCCATCCCAAACCTTTTAAAATTATTAGTAGTCCCAACATGATTTGGAAAAAGAAAGATAAATCCACTTAAAAAGAACCACTCATCTTTGTACATGATACATTACCCAATCAAGATCACCCCACTATCACTAAAAGAAGCTAATTATATGGTGATAGGGTTTATTAATTACTTTTATAGTTCCAGGTATCCTATACCAAATAGAAATATAGATAGCTTAAACTATATAGGAAGAAGATTGGGAGCCAAGGCACAGGGAATTATTGAACCTATTGTAGCTGCTAAACCTATGGGAAATCAAGGTCTTGGATTTATACCATTTGTGGTGACCCCATTAATTTTGAAATTGATTCCTCTTCATAGACTAAGATAAAAATTTCTAGTTGTGATGTAGGATGCATCCCATGATAATTCCTACAATAAGCTAGCAGATATTAATTTATTTGATTCTAATTCCATCATGACCATTATAGCTTTTACCCACTTACCCTTCATCATTTTGACCTAGTCAATTGGGACTAGAAAGACTCTAACATACCTTTGGATGAATTTTAGAATGAGAAATTTATTATTGAGTTCATGGGCCTTAGAGATTAATTATTGTTTGGTGATCACAAATAAGGCTTAAATTTCCATTTAGACCCTATTGCCTATTTTGGAGAGAAGTAAAACTTCCTTGGTCATGACAAAATTAAAACATCAAGATCCTTAGGTGAAAACCTCTTTGGGGTGCCCTTGGATAAGGGGAAGATTAAAGAGAAAGACACATCATTAAGTGAAAACCTTTTTAAATAACTTTTATATGGGAAAGTTCACCTCACTCCTCAAGAATCACAATGTCCACTTAGTCCAAGAATTAACATTAGTTTTGGCATCAATTCTAAAGAATATCTAGCTTTTGAATACCTTTATCAAGATTTTTTTGAAGTATTTACCAACTAACCATTTCTTAGCATGGCTAATTTATATTCCTCCTACATGGGAAGAGATTGTGATCAATAGGTAGTTGAAGAGGATCTATTTTCTTCCTTATCTACTATTATTGAAGATAATTTAACATTACTAGTCAAAGATACTAGTGAGGTTAATGTTAGTACATACAATGATCTTAAGATGGTTTATCTAGGTGCAGCCCTCACTAATGAGGAACATGAATTCATTATTATCATTAGAAAATATTTCATTGATATATTTACATGGTCCTCTTCAGACATGCCTAGCCTTTATCCTTCATTGGTGGTACATCACCTGGTTATTCATCTAGATTCTAAACTAGTCAAGCATAAATTATAAAAAATATATTCACGTATAGCCTTCCTTGTTAAAAAGTTAAAAACATTACCAGATGGAGGTTTCATTTGACCACTTGACTATTTTGAGGGGATATCCAACATTGTCCCAGTTAGCAAAGTCAAAGGGCATTGTCCTATGTGCTGATTTCAAATACATTAATAAGGCATGCACTAAAGATGATTTCCCACTATGTAACATCAACATGATAGTTAATTTAATGGTAGGCTATAAAATATTATCCCTCATGAATGGATTTTTAATATGTAACTAGATTAAGATTATAGTAAAGGAGCAGTACAAAACCAAGTTCACCACTCCATGGAGAATGTTTTGTTATCAATTCATGCCCTTTGTCTTTAAAATGCAAGTGAAACTTATCAGTGAGCCATGATTGTCATCTTACATGACATGATGCATGATATTTTGGAAGAATACTTTGATGATATATTAGCTAAATAAATAACACATTCATGCCACCCTAATGTTTTATAGAGAATCTTTGAGAGGATTTATAAATATAAGGTGCATCTCAATCCTAAGAAGTGCATATTTGGTGTTACTTTAGGCAAGTTGTCAGGTTTCATTATGTCATAAAGAAGTATTGAGGTAGGTATGTCATAATTTTCATCTATTTACACACATTTTGAAGAAAGGTGTCACATTTAAATAGGATACAATATATGGACAAGAATTTACCTAATTGAATTCCTACTTGGCTAATCCATCAATATTGAATCCACCTACATCAAAAAAACCATTGCTCTTATACATATCAACAATAGAACATGCATTGGGGGAAATTTTTATCCTAGCACAATAAAAAGGGAAAAGAGAATTTAGTATAATATCTTAGTTAGATATTAGTAAATTATGAGCATAACTATACACCTATGGAAAATTCTTATCTTGCAATGATGTTCACTTCCTAAAAGCTACAACACTACATGTTGAATAATAAAACCATTGTGATAGCCAAGATTGATCCACTTAAGTACTTATTATCAAATACCACTCTCATAGGCCACATAGATAAATGGGTTATGTTGATAAGTGATTTTGACATGGAATACCAACATCAAAAGGTAATCAAGGGGTAAGGCATGTTATATAAATTCAATGAAGATCATTTGATTGACACCAAGCATCTTTCATTTTATTTTTTGGATGAATCAATCATGACCCTAGATGAGGTAATTGTTGAGTCCAAATAGTTGACACTATTATTTGATGGTTCATTCACCTCCCATAGATCTAGAGATGATATTTGACTAGTCACACTATAAGGGGATCTTATTCCTAAGGTGTTTCACATTATTTTATATTGTATCAATAACATGGCCAAATATGAAGCCTTAGTTGCCACTTGAAATATATTGAGATATCAATAAATTGATGGTATATGGAGATTATCAACTAATCATCAATCAAGCCACATATTAGTACCAAATAAGAGATGAAAAGCTTGTACCTTACAAGCATATAGTGGATAATCTTAAACAAAAATTTTATTTTATTTAATTAAAAAAAATACCATGAGCTAATAACCAAGTAGATGATGACATGGCTACCATTAGGTCCATGATACATGTTGTTGATAATACCAAAATGTATCAGTTCCTTTGTAATGATCTTGATATTCAATATATGAAGAAATACCCTTAAGGTAGGGAAACACCATATAATACTCCTTTAGGAAGGAATAACTCCACAATGTCTCTTCGAGGGGACAACCACCAATATCCTCTTACAATAGAAGACTCAATGCTTACTTGATATCCTTTCCATGATAATCATCTCCTATATATATATACATATATATATATACATATATATATACATATACATATATATATATATATATATATATATATATATATATATATATATATATATACATATACACACACACACACACACACACACACACACACACACACACACACACATATAAACCATGGATGGATAACCTCCTAATCCCAATGTAGTCTGACCATTACCCAATGTACTACTTCCACAAGTTACTCTATTATCCTAATAAATTGTACCCATATAACTAAGGGGATGTGTGACACATGTCGACATCTCCATCAACCCATATACATCAATATATCATATCCTTAGGTACATAGCATTAGTTCCCTCTTTGACATGTTTCATCCCCAAAACATAGGAAGAAACCAAATAATGAGTGTGCTTCAAATCATTACACACTTGTCTCCAATCTCGATCATCTAACCATCCATATGTGATCTTGGCAGGTGATATCTCTCCAATATTGTTTCCAAATTCCCTTGTGCTACTTTGATTTCATTCATGATCATAATTATATTGCTTTGGTTTCCCAGCATAATTATTCCTTTTTTATTCCATGTACCATATTCTATTGTGCTTCTCTGATTGGGTTTCATTCCAAAAATTTCCCAAATCGAAGCTTTGATACCACTTTTAATGATCTTGATATTCAATATATGAAGAAATACCGTTAAGGTAGGGAAACACCATATAATACTCCTTTGGGAAGGAATAACTCCATAATGTCTCTTCGAGGGGACAACCTCCAATATCCTCTTACAATAAAAGACTCAATGCTTACTTGATATCCTTTCCATGATAATCATATCCTATATATACATATATCTATGTAAATTGTGTATGGATAACCTCCTAATCCCAATGTAGGCCGACCATTACCCAATGTACTACTTGCACAAGTTACTCTATTATCCTAATATATTGTACCCATATAACTAACTAAGGGGATGTGTACCACATATCAGCATCTCCATCAACCCATATACATCAATATATCATATCCCTAGGTACATAGCATCCTTATTGGTAATATTTTACATCTAATCATGTACTACCATATTTAGATAGAGTATGTAATATTGTTGGTCCCAATCCCCCTTGGTATTTATACCTATATATGTATCTCCAAGATCAAAGCCTTCCATTTAACCTTTCAAAGAACCAAACAAAACTATTCCTTCATTGAGCATTCCATTATACCATACTTTGAAACACACTTTATCATAAAGGCTATGATGGAATTTTGCTTTATTTTTTAATCTTTGGGAGAACTTGTGTTTGCAATTAAAGAGGTACATGAAGGAATTTATGGGGCCCACACTAGCAACATAGTCTTGGATAAGAAACTCCTCCATATATGATATTATTGGACCAAGATAGAGATAGACACTTATAACTATATCAATAAGTGTGTTGTTTGTCATAAACATATCAATTTGATATAAGCACCTTCACTACCACTCTAGCCTATTACTACACCATGGCCATTTTCAACTTGGGGACTCATTATTGTTAGGAAAATAAACCCTAATTCCTTTGATGGATAGAAACACATCATTACTACTATGGAGTATTTCACTAAGTGGATAGAGGCCATATCCCTCACTTATATAACTGACAAGCAAATAGTCAAGTTAATTTATTTTCATATTATATGCCACCATGGCATCCCTACCAAAATCATCTTTGATAATGGTGGTTATTTTAAGAATAAGGATGTAAAATCCCTTTATCACTAGTTCAAGATAAAACATAAACATTCCACACCATATAACCCATAAGTCAATGGTCAAGATGATTCATCTAATAAGACCATTCTTGAAATCCTTAAAAATATTGTCAATGACATTGGTCATGATTTGTACATGTAGTTATTCCCTGCCCTCTAGGATTATCACATAAGTCACAAACCCACACAAGAGAAACACCATAATCCTTAATCTTTGGTTTAAATTTCATTATTACCATCAATATTAAGTTTCATTCATTATGTGTCTCACTACAGAACATTATTAATGATGAATAAGATAGATTTTCTAGATTGTAAGAGTTGTAACTTATGGACAAAAAGCATTGGGCCACATTAAACCATTTTAAATCATATCAAAATAGGCTATCTAATAACTATACCAAACACATTCTCCCTAGAGAATTTAAATATGGTGTCTTTATCCTAAAATAAAATTAGAAAACACCAACATTAAGCATAAAAATAAATGTAAATTTGAAGCCAATTAGTTTGGTACATTTGTGGTTACTACAAATTATGGTTTTAGGGAAGAAAATTTGGATACTTTATATGGACAGTATCTCAAGAAAACCATGAACATATTTCACCACAAGCATTTCCATGCTTGACTTCTAGTTTGCTCCATCGTCTATAAGAGCCTTTGATTTTGGGGCACCCATTACATATTGTTACTTGGATTGTTGTCATTGTTCTACCACTTGGACCATTCTCACTTTGTTACCTGGATCATTTTTACTCACTTGTTTGTACCATTATATTATTAATTGAACCATTATATTATTAATTAAACCATTATATTATTAATTGAACCATTATATTATTGCAAGAATTTTATTATTACCTAGAACATTCATGTTTCCTATTACTTGTTCTAATGCAACATTTTAATCCTATTACTAGACATGATACTGATTAAGAACCACCAAGTATGTATATATTTTCAATCAATATTTTAGAGGCAATTTTATATGATTAGCATTAGATCTAGGATTAGTAACATCTTTTTTGGGCCAGTTTATTAGGGCATCTCAAGATATGGTTTCACCTATTTTGATAGTTCCTTGAGACTTCTTCTAGTTGTTCCTACTCTTTTTATTTCTCCATTATATGATGTTTCATTTTTTTACTGCATGGTATTACCCTAGACCTTAGTTTCTACTATTGGTTTGTAGGAGCACCATTTTTGCCAATTTAGCTATTGTTTGAGCCTCTACCTAGGGACTAGGTCCTTTGATAGATGGTTCATTGTACATTTGAACATATTTTATTATTTTAATTATTTCTAAAAACCCAAAAATATTCTTAGTTAGATAAGGTGGGCTTAAAATATCCATGAGAGTTATAAATCCATGTCATATTCTGGGTGGGTTTCCCCTTTGCTTTATTCATCAATTTTGTTCTTTCATTACACTCCCCTATCTAGGAGAAATACATCGACCTGAGGTCCACTCAAACTATGTAAGTAATGCTTGGATGCATGGGTCATCTTAGGTCATCTCAACCACTCTTGTTTTCATGTTAATATACCCTATGCCTTTACACTCTCTCCATTTTGTGAGTAATTTTGGACCTATATGCTCTTGATGTTTTAAAAGTACATTCCTATTTTTCCTATATTAATCATTTCTTCTATACTTATCATCATTTTTTTTCTATCTTAACTCTCAAGAGAAATACATCAGCTTGAGATCCCTTTGGAATATTTAGGTAGCACCTATTTTCTAAGATCACTTGGGGGTAGCTTAGCCACCCCTTCCTTATTCTTCCATTCCCCCTATTTTGGTAACCTGTTCATACTCCAAGTGTAGCACCTTATTCACTACACATGCACAAGTTTTGATTACTTACATTGAGTCTCTTTATCTTCATTACATTTTTTTGTGTGTTTTTTATAAACGTTTATGTGCTTGTTTAGTTTGGGTGTCATGTCTACATATATTTTTAAAATAGCTTGAGGCTTGTCTTAACCTGGAATTGAGTTATTTACTTGTGTATTTAGATTATTTTATTTATTTTTTGTGTTTTATATATTATTTTTCCACTTAAATATTGATAATTTATATCTTGGTCTTAAGATGGTTATGTTTTTGTTTTTAATTTTGGTCCTTTATTTTAGGTTTTTGGCTCAAATTTCAATAATTTTAGCTTAGGTTTTGGTATTTATATCATTATTTTGAGTTATAAATGTTCACATTTGAACTAGTCCATTTGCAATTTGAAATCCAATGTTATTATAATTAGTTCATATTTATGATGCATAATTTCATTTTTCAATATTAAAAAATAAGTTCTCCAACCTTACATATCAATGTGGTGCTAAACATACATCTCTAAAAACACCATCTTGAATATCCTCTACCTAACCAAAATATCATTCTCCATTATTGAGACAAACATTGGAAATAAGCATGATTCCCTTTACTACTTCAGGGTGTACATATCCTAACTCATGTATCAAGTTATGGTATCGATCCATTTACCCAAAATCTATGGATACTTATATATTGGTTTAGGATGTGCATATCCTAAACTAATCTCTAGTATCCACTCATTAATTAATTCAAAATAGGGATAAATCAACATTTTGTATGCTAATTAAGGATGTGTATATCCTAACATTAGCATACATTATCATATCAGAATCATGGAAACTAAATACACATCCATCTCCATATTTTGATCTAATGCCCCCCATGGACTTCTTGTTCCCTTGGTTCATCACATGAGGCTTTTTTAATCTTCATTTATCAGTTTTTGAGCCATTTTCATCTGATTATTTTGTTTTCACCCTCTTTGTCTAACTTATGCATTTTTTTCTTCTAATTGAGGGACAACCCATCAAAAGTAAAATGTTTTCATTCTACCCATTAGGGGACATCATAGGCCACCCAAATTTTGTTTGGGGAATTTTTTAACCCCATTTTTTTGCAACTCATGTAGAATTTAATAGAAAGTGGTAATGAATTTTCTTCTAATTATGATCATTTTAAGTGACCCTTTTATTCTTTGAAAATCCATTTCTTCAACCAAATGTCTCACCATGCCTTCTCAAATAGGGCCAAAGTGTGGGCATCTAATTCCTATTACTGTGATGTCAAGATTGCAAATCTCAACAAATTTTTATAATAATGTATAAACTAGACCAAAATTCTATAATTTGGTTGAACATGTCATGTACATGCACTAATTCATATCCATGTATCCTTGATTGGGGCAATGCATTCTATGTAATTATTATCTTCTCTTAATTTACTTTGACTAAAATTATGACCAAACAAAAATGTCATTCTAGACCATTGAAATCCTTTAATTTAGTCGTACACATCACATATGTTCCAATTCACATCTATAATACCCTAATTGGAATATTACCTTGTATGCAATTGACACCTTCTTTTAATTCAACTCCATTCAAATTAAAACCATGTAAATTAGCTATTTTTTACTAGTTTGATTAAATAAGTACCAATTTCAAAGAATTATAAAAGACTAAGTAAAATCATTTAAGCAAAGAAAATTAGATAAAGAGATTAAGTGATAAATCCATGTAAAGTTATTTAATATATCTTATTATAAATGTACAGTTAAAAATATTTGGGCCATGGTGTCATTCATGAAATTATTACAAGGGTGTCATCCATAAAGTGTTAATGGATACATGTCAAGATTAAGGCTACCCATTCCTTGTTAATGCTCCATTCTTTAAAATATTGATGACCATATTTATTTCTTACCCCTCAAAAATAAATTGATTTGTGACCCTCCATATTGATTTTGAGATAGAGGGCTAGAAATTAGTTAACTTGTTTTATAAAAGTTGTAAATACATGAGCCATGGCCATAACATTGAATATCTTTTAAGTGTATAAAAAATATGAAAAGATATCTCTAGAGAAATTCACCCATCCTTTAAAAATTGATCAAATCAAGAGACAAATCCATTGGTGCAAGAAGAGATGTATGAAGATGCTTGTGCTACCACATTGACAAAAACTTAGAGAACCAAATCTGGGCACAAACATGTTTAATGGATTTATATTATAAGAGGGTAAATGACCCTTGAGGGAGTAGGCATAGAATTATAGTTATATATGATTTTTTATTTGTTTTATGTATTTAACACATGAACTAACTTACTCTATAATCCTATTCTACATAAGTAACTAGCATAAACATCTCATAGTATCTCATGGATCAAATGTGTTAACAAAAAATATCAAGTGCATAACATATCAATTACCCTATGAAATATATAATCATGGATTAAATCATGTTTAAATACATATAAAATCAAACAAGATAATGAAAATTTATTTTCTAACCATTTAACCTATGAGTATCATGATCAAATAACCAGATGTCTTGATTGTCCATATGATATGAGTAAACAAAAGGCCTAACATCCTAAATAGAAATAGATCATGTATTTTTGTATGCTTTTATCACACTCAAGTAGATGTGTGACACACATATATATGTATAAGTAATTAATATGATATCCATCAACATTGAACTAACACATAGATGTCAAGGAGCCAATAGAATATGTAGGTGCTAAAAATATTTTTTGGAGTTTTGAACTTTTTTTTATTTTTTTTGTATTTTTGGAGTATGTGAAACTGAAAAAACTACCCTATGATCCCATCCAATTTATTATGATAATTTAAGGGTGGTGAATGTATAACCCATCTTGAATAAGATGTGCCATATGTGTGCATAGTAGAATCAAAAAGTGTATTGTGCTCTTTTGGTAAGTTTGTATTTAGTATCTTTATTGCAAAATTATTTTCCTTTATTTATAGTAACCATGGTTTTCCAAGTTTTTCATTGTATTTAGTCAAAAATGGACTAATATGTAATACAATAGATAATGATTTGGATCTAAGTGTGACTAAATTTAACAAATCCAACATAAATGTTAGATGTAGTAGCTTTATTGACATGTTCCAGGTATATCCCAGAGATGTAAATAATTACCAAGTACATATATTGAATTTAGAATCTAGGTCAACTACAATATTTTGACCTTTCTTAAATTCTATGCAAGGTTCAATGATTTAACTCTCTAAGAAATGAGTGGTAATTCCTTCATATGAAGGCACAAATTTAACATTACCCTTTTTAGGCACTTTTTGCTCTTTATGTACTTGTTATTTTTATATCATGTTTAGAACATTATATTTGTAAAATGTCTCTTAATTTTTGACCTGTTTTATTATAAATCCTATTTTGAGATGTTTGTTTGATTTTCTTTAGTATGAGTTGGCAACTTTTGTTCTTTCTCTTTTTGTAGCATTGCCTTTGGACTATTTTCTTACTCTAATTATCAAATTTATAGGTGTTTTTGTTTTGAATCATCATTTTAATGCATTTATTATTCTTTATGAAATTGTTCCTTGTGTACCACATTTTAATTTTTAGGTTCTTTCTCTTTTATATTGGCAAAATGTATATATTAATAATTTTTATTAGTATTGCCAATATAACCCAAGCCTTGATGGTCATTCTGGTCATATGTGGAAATAGGATGAGTAATGCATGTGGAATGTTTTCCCAATCCTTGACCATGATAGCCAAAATTTTGTAAATATTTAATTCCAAGAGCATATTGTTTGTAAAATTTAGTGTCATTAATGAGAAGTAAATTTGTATCATTTTCTTAGTTTGATTTTTTATTTTAAACTTTTTATTTCTCTATGTTTTATATTGGCATTTATTTTTTATCTAAATTTTTCTTTGGTACCCAAATTTGATGTTTTGGTACATGTAATTTAGGAGAGGCATGCATAATGTGAATGGTTTTCTCAATTAATGTATCAATGATAGGATCAACACTATCTTTGAGACTATAATAACCTAAAAATGGTATTTGGATGCTAAGAGTGCTACTTGAGACAACCTATTCCTAGATTATCCCTAGACCTATACTAGGACCTTCTATCACACTTTTGAAGCCTTTATTAGGACCATAGGCATACCTAGTTAGCTAAAACACAATGTCAAACCTTCATTCCTAAATCCTTGCCTTTCATTCCTATTAGCCTAATAGTTAGAAATTAGATCCACGTTAAGGACACTAGAAGCACATGACACTAGTGCTCCCAACATGGCTCAAGTTTCCCTTACCCTAACTCTGTCAAAAGATATATTTTCAAATATTAAACCCTCATAAGGTTAGCCTAAGCACATTTTATTATCCATACAAGATATGAAACATAATAAATACATGAATTTTAGTCTTATATCTAATATATGGAAAATAGATACAAAATACCTATTCAAACAATAAATAAGTTGATCAAAATCTAGGTTATTAATCCCTATTCTACCCTAGTTCTACATAATACCATTTATAATTACCCTAATCCCAAATTTTCAAGATTTACAATCTCAAACACACTCAAAGACTTCAATACCACTATCATTATAGAATTCACTTGCACTTGCATCAAGCACTTAGGTGGGAGAATTACATTAGGATTGATCCATCCTTAGAATATCGGTATGTAGGCAACTCTCTTCATAATGGGGTGTTGAGGATGTCCATCCTATCCTACTAATGAACACACAATTTTATGTCATGCCCATTTACAAGGATGGTTAGGGTTAGCATCATAAATATTATACTAAATAATAAACAAAAAAATCAAAATTTGTACACATGGGAATAGAACCTAGAAACATAGGTGCAAGTGTACCCAGAATCTAGGGACTATCCTACACAAAGGACACCATCATCATTTTCAAGACACTTGAGTTGTGTGGTGATACTATTAAAGTATGTCACTACTATCTATGGGAAGATATAACTCAATGATCTTATTGACAACACTCAGACATATTCATGTGCTAATTTTTAGCACTCAGATCTTCCATGTTAAGTTTTTCCTAGATAATTCTTTGTTTTCACATATTTATTATTTTTAAAATGTCAAAGCAAGTTAAATTATTTAATGAATTAGTGGTTATTTATTTCATATTATTCAATTGATTAGAAAACTTATCACTTTAATCAAACTTAGGATTTACATTAGTATAACCCTAAAAGCTTAAAACATTTGGTTAACTTGACTTAATTCACATATTTCTTAAAAATCTAGTTTTTCCTAGGGTTTACTTTCTCATAATTTTTGTATACTAAATTAGGGTTAAAATTTTCTATTTTTCTATTTTTGGCATGAACTATCTCATTTAACTAATCCTACCTTAGGGTTTCATTTCTTTGATATAATTTAAATTGTTGTAAAACAACTCTAATTCAAAACCCTAGATCCAAATACTAGGTCTCTACACATAAAAATACTAAAAAATAGGGTTTCATTTAAAATCCTAGTTTATATTACACACTTTTTTCAAATTTTGTCAAATTTAATATATACTAATGCTATATTACATTCTACCTATTGTTTGTTTGTTATTCATTATTTACATTATATTATTTGGTAAGTTTAAAATGGCATATAATAATTCTTGTTCCCATCACCCCATTGATGAATTTTTGAATTTCTCTTATAATTATAATAATGAATGGACAAATTTTTAAGATTGTACATTAGATCATAATAATTAATTCATTTATAATGATTATAATGGCTATTGTTATAATTATGGATATGAGGATTAATATAAACATGATAATGAAAATGTAAATGAGGATCAATAAATACATCATCTTCTCTTTCCTCTCAATCTTCTCTTACACCTCAAAATCAAACTAACAATATAATTCCAAAATAACTTATTTTTGGTATTGATTTGTTCCAATGTGATCTTAGATTTTCAACTACTTTTGCTACTTCATTATTTAAATTAAATTGATATAAGTGAAATACATGAAGTCCACTTTTACATGATTCAAGTAAAGTAGATAATAAAAATGCATATTCTTTACCCTTCTCAATTAAGTTCAAAAAAAAATGTACCAATGATATTACACCTTTTAGCAATGAAATAACTAAGGTAGATGAAATTATTTTATTACCTTCCTTCAAATTCTAAGCTCAATACAATTATTATTTACAAAAAATTGATAATGTAAATGTTTCTAACTCTTATCCTACATGTCATAATATTAAAAAATAAAACATGATTATTACTTCCTCTACCCTTGGTTCTAAGATTGGAAATAATGATCCTACATGCATTTCACTCTTAGATAGTGAAGATATTCATTAAATTTCACATACACATGATGACACATTGAATAGCAGTAAAAATTTATAATATTATCTTATTTTATCTCTTAGTGAGCATGTGAATGATAATTTTTCTACTCTTACTTATACAAGTGAATTAAACTCTAATTTTGATGAATCTTTGAATAATGATGATTACTATGATTATGATGAAGAAGACATGGAGTCTAAAAATTATAGTTCTCCTCCTACTTCACATATTTATCTTGTTCAAACAAATGTTAGGTCATATGTTCACACACACACACACACACACACACACACACACACACACACACACACACACACACACACACACACACACACACACACACACACACACACACACACACACACACACACACACACACACACACACACACACACACTTATTCTCATTCTCATATTTTACATAAATTACACTCAAATGATTATCAAGTACATTCTAATCCATTAGCATGTGATACTTCTTTGTAAATTAAAAAAATAAGAGATAACAATGAATCTCCCTCAATCCACCTTAATATAACAAAACTTGTTTATCAACCTAACTTAAATAAGGGTGATAGCTCATTTTCCTCTAATCAGGTCCCAGCTATCACACCTCCAAAGGTTAAGGATAGTAAACCAATCCTCCATAAAAATGTTTTCCAATGTAATATACTAATGGCTAAGATAAATAGAAAAATCCAAGTGTTAAATTAACCCCTTGATGATGATAATATACCTTCAAAATAGATAATTTCCTTGATGCATGATGTGGGTGTTTTTCAAAAACAAGTAAACCATCTCACATTGGATAATAAAGTATACCAATGTTGGAATAATACCAATGTCATCCATGCCAACCCTATTTCATGTAGAATATTCACTAAAAGGTTTCCACCCAACTTTTAGATATTAGTATTACCTACATTTTATGGGCATGAAGACCCATATATGCACCTTCAGGCTTATGACAAATTTATGGAACATGTCACCAAAAATTTGACTCTACTAATATTATTTTAAAGGTCCTTAGATGGGGAAGCACTAAATTGGTTCTAGCATAAAATCCCTAATGGGTCACTACATACATATAAGGAGTTATAAGTAGTCATTCTCAAGAATTACATGCATAATTAGGGGCATCGAGTCACACATGAGAGGTTACCCTCATTACACTAGGGTGAGATAGAACCAACAACTAAATACATTCTAAGATTTAAATCATGTTTACATTAGTTAATTTACTAGATGATAGATTCATAGGTACAATACATATTTTCCAAAGGCCTCATTTTTACTCTTAAGAAGAAATTATTATATCAAACATCTAAATCATTCTGGCATCTATGTAACATAGTTATAACATTAGAGACAAAATTGGGATTGGTTGATACATATTCATAGGTAAATTTGGATGTAGGTTTCTTAAATCCAAAGTCATATAACATGGTACAAGAACCTACTAAACTCTTTATTAAGAAAATAGTTTATAAAAATAAAAAATAAAAATACTCAACAAGGGAATGATCCACTTTACAAAGCACCTCCTATAGTGATTCAATCAAAATATAGTAATAGTGGGGGCATATAGTTTTTAGATAGAGATATGACTCATGACATATTATTCACATTACTAAATATGGGGATGATCACCCTTAAATATAATCATCAACATCCAACATAACACTTTCACTAGATATTGAAAAAATGATATTGTAATTTTCATAAGATAAATGGACACTCAAATGATCATTATTATGCACTCTGAGATTGCATTGACAAGTATGTTCATGAAGGCATTATAGAATTCATATAGGTGGAAATAATATCTTAGTTTCCATATTCTCCTAGATCATACTCCTATATGATATAGTTATCATAGGATGTTACCTTTAAGGATCCATTGGTTACTCATCATATGAGCCATGTGGTTTCTAGGACATTTATTTAAGAACAATCTCGTGCACCATAGATTTAGTAGAGATGGAAGATAGTTCATAGAGATTAAAGAAAAACTATAGTTTTCATACCAATAAATATATTTATAAATAATTATAGAGATCAAAACACAACTTTAGTTTGGACACCAATTAAGATATTTGGAAATAATTATAGAGAATAGAACACAGTTTCAGTTTGACAATAAATTAAGATATTTACAAGACATGATGTCTAATAGAAGATAGTTTTATTTTGAAAACCAATTAAGATATTTTATATACATGATGAAAAACTAAAAAAAATTTCAATCTATAAACTAATTAATATATTTTTAAGATATGATGCACAATAGAACATAGTTTTAATATGACAACCGATAAAGATATTTTACATAGAATCTACAAATCTACTTACCAATAGTATGAAATAAGAATTATTATTTATATAGTATATTTATAAACCTACATATAATGAGAATTATGGTCAATTAATCACCATGACATCTAGGTTTAGATGGTACCTACCATAATTCATAAGCTAGTTTAGCCAATTTTATACATTTAGAGCATAGTTCACAAGTTAGTATAGTCAGTGCCATAGATTCCTATCACCACTACATAGGTAGACAAAAATATAAATTAATTAAAATAGTATATTATGGGATCACAACTTACCTTTCACATAGTATGCATGATCATAGTTCCCTTATTTGACATAGGTCACAATAATAGTGAGTCTCCAATGAGACTTATTGATTAGTATGGTTCCTACCCTATTTTAAATACTTTATTCTCTCTTGATCATTGTATATAGTTTATTTTAATTTACTTGTACATATCTTATATCTAAAAAATACAAAAATAATATAACATGCCAAAACACAAATATTTATAGATTGTATGCATTGCTATGTTTACATTTCTTATATTTTCCAGACACTACATATGCTAGCTAACTTATTATTGTCAATTTTATCATACAAATATGCTTCAATTATTCTTATCGAGTGATTGTAGATTTATTATAGGACTTAGGTCCACTAAAATGATCCAAACTTGCTATCATTTACCCACTAATGGCATATACACCAATTCAAGGTTATTCATTCAATAAATTATCCCACTTGGGTGCATATTATACATAATTTATATTAACATGTCCTATCCTTACATTATTTACATTCTAGTTTTATCATTTTTATATCTTGATATTGATCATTGCTACTCATAATCAAATTTTTTGTCAATTATAACTACTTTAGAATAGTCATATGTACATTCTAAGATTTACACAAATTTATACTCCACTCATACATGATTTCATTTCTAGATTTCCTATTTTATACTTTATTGTATTCTCTATGCTTCTTTATTCCAAGGAATTTGAATATGGCATTGTTCTTTAGCTCTATACCACTTCTATTCATGTATGTCTTGGACATATTCCCATGTCCCTTGTGTGTGTTTTTCAAACTATTTTTGTATACATTTGAACATTTAATAATATGTGGCTCTAATACAACTTGTTTTTTGCTTATTTATGTAGACATTTTAATATATCCTTGTATGTTTTATTTTCTTAGATTTAGTGACATGTGCCCATGTCCCTTATATTGTGTCCCCTTGGCCTCTTTTTTCATGCCTCATGTGTTTTGAATGTGTGATTTATTATATGAATCATGGCCATGACACTTGTATTTTATTGTTACACACAACATTTTTCAATTCCATAAGGGACCTCATGCATCTACCCTTCCTACTCGGGTGTTATGATGGATATCATTCCCCATTCCCCTAGGTAGATACTAATATTTAATAATTTATACATTTATTACATACATATTAACACCCTTTTACACACACACACACACACACACACACACACACACACACACACACACACACACACACACACACACACACACACACACACACACACACACACACACACACACATAACATACATATTAAATTAAATACTTATACTCAAATTATCTTACATTATGATGTTATGTTTTCACATTGTATTGGATTATCATGCAGTTATCATATATGCTCCGATTAACACATTTTACAAATTTATTTCTTTTGAGGACAATTAATTCATAGGTTCAAAAAATACCCTTAAAAGAGTGAGAATTTGCAATGGTTTGTCATAAATATCAAGCTCCTACATTGCATTCACAAAAAAAAATTTAGTACATGACTCAATTTTATAAAATTAGACATAGGTAAAACACATGAAAAATAGGGAATCAAGAATCAATACAATGACTTAGATTTTAGATCAAATAGAAATTAGTACTCATAATAGGACACTAGAACCAAATGTTGCTAATGTCTAATACATGGAACTAATATCTAGTAGCCCTAGTTTCAAGCTAGTTTAGATTATCTAGAATAATACACTTGGTACAATACAGATATATATATATAGCTACAAGTTTGATAATTATACTAAGATTTTGCTCATATTCACACTATTTTAGCTCATATTCATATCAATTACTCAGATTAGGGGCATAAAGCATGGAATTATCATTCCCATATTTAGTTTAGATACTCATATATAGTTATTACAACTCATTTTAGAATTAGTATACTTAGATATCAGATTGGAGACATGTGTGCAACACATTATTTCCATATGATCAATTACACATAGGTTGATAAGATGAAATGGAAAACTCCATGTCATTCACTATGTTTTATACACTTGAAATCATATTATAGTTTATCATTACTTGCATTCCTTACTCCATTTGTAGTGGTTGGCATTCTTGAGTGGCCTAGAGCTACCTAATGTACCCAAGTGGCCATGAAGCTAACATACATGTAGATATACCTAATTAGATATTTTTATCACTTTTGTCTATTAAATTTTAGATGCATATAATACACATGTGTGGAAAATGATGGAGTAAAATCCTACTTGAGTTCTTGAGCCACCCACATGAGAGAGTTAGACACACTTTCAGTCTAATCCAAGTTATTCATAAGTCATGATCCAAAAAGTAGGGGTGAGCAATTATGGAGTCAAAACTCAATTGAGTTCTTGAGCCACATACACATGATTATTGAGCAAGTTATCTTCTTAGTCCAAGTTATTAAATAATTTAATCACTATATAGACATGCACACATAGGGCATCACCAAGTTCTTGCATTGGTTCACGTACCCAATAAGGTGTATTTATTCCTTTCTTCTTTCATATCTATTTACTCAATTTTACTTAGTTATTTATTTATAATATTATTTTTATTTTGACATATCTTAAGTAAGGATTGATTTATGCATGTTTCATTGTAGGTCATGCATTGGATCATGCTTCATATTCACAAACCCAGCTTCACATACTCAGACCGAACTACATAGGCTTCAATTCCTAGGTAAGTCTAGGTAAATTTATTTTTCCTTTATACTAGTCATTTCACTTTGTTACATTTATATCATAAAGGTGGGGGGGGGGGGAATTTAATCACCTAAAATTGGTATTTAGATGCTAAGAGTTCTACTTGAGATAACCTATTCATATATTAGACTTAGACCTATACATTAGCCTTATATCACATTTTTCCATCCTTCATAAGGACCATATACATCCCTAGTCAACTAAAACATAGTATCAAACCTTAATTCTTAGATCCTAGCCCTTTATGCATATTATCAACCCAAGTTGCACACCTAAAATTGATTACTCAGTCTGCTTTAAACTTGGACTAACATTAGATTGATCTAAGGTTGTGTGATACTTGTAACTAGAACAAACCTATCGATTATGAGGTTATCTTATCTAAATGTATCAATTTTAAATTAGTTACTAAAACTTACTTGATTTGGAGTGAAAATAATTAGAAAGATTATTGAAAGGGAAATCATATGCTAGTGATGGTGATGTACCTAAATGATGAATGATCCTTTATAAGCCTTGAACTTGGGCACACTTATGAATCAAAATAGAATATCTTGTCAACAATACTTTATTGAAAAAATCCTAAACATGAGTGTTTTAGATGAAGTTTTGAAGAAGGTCTGAAAATTGAAGGTAAAGGAATGAAGGTCTATAAAGACACAACATACTAACACTCCTCAACATAATTTATATTCATTAACAATTTAAGTGACTTGTAGAGGATGAAAACACATAATTAGGTGAATGAGAGGACCTAAAAAAGGATATAATTATCAAACTTATCTACAAATCAATAATAAAAATAACACACTAACAATCATGAATAAGTATACAACAAACATTTCTTATTAACTCCAGGTACAAGTTACAATTTCAACATAATTTTTGTCTACCAACTTGAGGGATCCTAAAAATAAGACATAAGGGATGAATATATATTAAAAGAGGTGAGAAAGATAAATATTTCATAGAGGATAAGACAAGACATAAACTTTAATACAACTTTAGTGTCATTTTAGTTATCAACAACTATAAATAGTCTTTAAGAAGTTTCCTCTTGATTGATATTCATGCATGAGTTTTATAGCATAGGAATGAGGTAGTTAAATAATTAGTTAACCAATTAAAACCCATCTTGAAACATGGTATGCATTAGTTTTTTTAGATAACTCCTGTATGATGCCACTTATGGGTTAGTTAAGTCATGATTTGACACTCAAGATGAGTCATGTGTGTGATTGGTAGTTGAAGGCTAGTTATGCATGAAATTACCACTTAAGGACCAGATATGCATGTGATTAACATAAAGGGTCAGTTATATGTCATTTATTTCATCTTATCAACTTTATTATCACTTAAGTTAACATTTATCAATGGTTTATATGCCATCTTTATCTTGATTTGATTGACAAAGTAGGCCTATTAGGTCAATTAGGCCTAGTAGCCTAATTGTTTGTATTTGATGGCTATTATAACTTGTATTAAACTTTTAAAACCTAAAAATATAATTATTTTAGGACTTTAACAATCTCCCATATCATTACGTGGTTATACTTGATCAAGAAACATCTAAAACTTGGTTAAACTAGGTGACTAGGTCACCTTGTCCTACAATCCTATAGATTGGTTGTTTTGAATGATTTCCCAAGGGTAATTGAAATTGTGGTTATGATATTTTGATTACTTTAGGATGTATAAAAAGTGTCATTATTTACTCACCAAATGATTTTAAATTCATTAAACTACCTTGTACCTCTCTCTTATGCACTTTTTCCTCTTAAAATCTTGTTTTCTACCATGTCTATACACCATCCATATAATAAATTTCCATAAACATGAAGATATTATAGTAAAATAGATGATATAGGTGGTATTTATATTATTTCAATTATTTTGGATGAATTTTTATTCAATTCTTCTCAAATATGTCTATAATAGGGTTCTGCAAGGGTTTTAGATTACTTAGGGTTCTTAATGATGATTCATAAAGCTTGAGCCTTGAATGCCTAAAAAAATACCCAAAAAAATTAGTGTATTATGCCCTATACCTATCCTAAATTCTTTATCTTCTAATTTAAAATATCCATACCATGTGGAACATGTGAAGTCACCTCTCAAAGTGGAAAATAGGCTTTTTGAGCATGTTTGGTGTTCTAAGGCCAAGATGATCATTAATAATGCTTTTAATATGGATAAAATTAAGAAAAAGCCTCTTTTATTGCATTATTATGATTTTAATATATATTTTAAGTGCCTTCATGGCCTTACTTTATATCATGTTACCCCTTCTTGATGGAACTATCTCCTGAGGTCAATAACTAGGCATATGTGTATGCAAGGTTCCCTAGTATTATAACCTTATGATGAGTTTTATGGTTCATATACACTATTAATAACATTAATAAAATTTATATTATCCTTTAGAGCCATGGTATTGTCTTGATTAATCCATTAACTCTCTATTTACATGAACACAACTCTCTATTTGGACCACCTGACCTATCTACTTGTGAAAATGGTCATAAATACCTATTTGGATGGCTATATAAATGTTATTTAGGAATTTTATGACTTCATATTTCTTATATAAACTATTTAATTTGTAATTTCCCTTCATTTTTTTGTTTATAGTCTAAAAAAAACCTTTTTTAGTCTAGTCCATACACTAAGATTCCTACATATGCCAACCAATAGGACATGGAGGTGACCATGGGAGTTTATAAGACTATAAATATAATTTTATATCTCAAACACATCATTTGAATGCACATTTAAATATATTTAGTCCACTGGGTAGGTTTCATGGTTTTACAAGGGTTTTAGGAGTCCAAAGCTTCTTAGTAATAGTTCATAGCATATGAACCCCTGATGTAAAACATATTACCATATATATATATTACATTTACCCCCTAAAAAACCATTACATTCATAATCTACCATGAAAAATATGCAACAATCTGTCTACATGGTGAAGTTGTGCCTCGATTGGTTATCTTAGACTATGTGTGAAGAAAAGAAGGTTTAAGAGTCAAAAAAGATAAGTTTTTTATTCTCTCCACTCTAAAATCTCCTAAAATATTTAAATTAGTATCCAAACTATTTAATTTCTCATAAAATAAATATAAATCCCATGGAAAATATTAAAATGATGATAAGGTATTTCAATGGTTTTAGGCATGTTTGCCTATTCTAGCCCTCAAGGGCATATTTGCATGAAATAATGAATGTGATAATTATAATAAAGTGATTTAAGAATTATAAATAAACCTAAAACTCTTAAAAAATCCTCACATGAGGTTCAAACCATCTGTCATACCTTATATCCCTCAAGAAGTCTACCTCACTCCATGTTGATTATCCACAAACAAACATGTGCATATAACAAAATAGTGAATGATTCCAATATTTTTGTGACCTAAAAATTATTATTGACACTTAAAATAACTCATAAATTCCACTTATACTAATATTCATAATTGGATCTTGCCTATAGAGGCTTGTAGATGCATTTTTTGTAAGACTAGCTTAGGCTACTTGTGTATTTTCATGTTTCATAAGAGTGAGTTATTATATCACCTTGTATTTCAGTTTGAATATGGTAAAAAAGGATTTTTATCTATTTTAGGTAAATATTTTAAATATTTTTGATCATTCATTTTTCCAACTTGCTCTTTTATACCCCATCAAACACTATATATCTTTAAAGACCTCAATGTGACTAACTTGTTAACATTGTTGTAGGTGTAGATTTGGGAATTATAAGTGATTTATATCCATTTCATGTTATTTTATCACCTTTATACCTAAAAATAAATCTATTAAATACCTCTCATCAATATATTTAGCATATTGATCTTCAAATAGTGTTCTTAGGCTCTTACACAGTCCTAATCTGTATAGAGGCCTTGTATTATACTTTGATGAGTTAGAAGTACTTTTCATGATCTTGATAAAGTTTTTAAGATGTCAATTTGTAATTTTATTTCATAGGTAACTCAATAATTTACCTTCTTAACTTAAATGTGTCTTGAATTATACCTTTAGGGTATATGGATATATGAGATTGAAATTTCCTTAGTATGGCTATGTCTGGACATTTAAAACATGACCTTGATTATATATATTTATTGGAAATTTAATGTTCATACCATGAAATTATTCATATCTTAATTTCAATTATAAATCCTTAATTTTACCATGGAACTCTATCATAGATTGTGATGCTTCAATCCTCTTTACAACTTGGAGATAAGCCTATTTTTTCATGATTATAGGTGATTTCATGAGGTGAATGACTGTGTAACCTGTAATTGAACTTCATTTTTTTATAACTCTTCACACAATTCCAATTTAATATCAAACCTAATAAAAAAACCTCATTTATCTTCAAGGCATAACAACACCTTCTTGACAATTTTTGATGTGGTTCAAGTTTTAATACTTTAAGAGACATTCAACCTTGTTTTAGGTAAACATTCTCATGGAAATGTATCTTAATATTAGTTTGATGCTTAATTATGGTATTAATTTGATCCACATATCATATACATAAAACTTCACCATTTTATTCTTCAATTCATTTCTCCACCTTTTGAAAATCGACCTTTTCTTCTTAATAGTATTGACTATGATCCTAGTCTAGCTTTTGTATAGACTATGTCAGATAGGATGCTAGAAGAGGGTCTAGGATATAGGATATGAACTTATAATTCATTCCTTAAATGATTCATATAAGTGTTATAATATCATTTTAATCTCAAACTCTCATAAAAGTCTTATTCATTACTTGTCCCACTTATTGGGCTTATGACTGTGTATCCTTGTAGGTATGACTGTATGAGCTCTCTTTCTATTATAAACCTAACTTAAGATCAATCCATTGATATTATTAAGAATATATTGGATGATCCTATTTATAATTTATGTCTTAAATTATATATTCATTTCAAGATATTTGCTAAGGTCTCAAGGTTCCCTCTATAGTGCATTTGGTTCATCTCCTTTAACATGGTTGTAGTTGATTAATGCAACATGTACAAATAGAGGTGGAGTTAGACATTTAGAAGGTCAAAAACATGATTATGATCCTCTCATTTATTCATTATAACTTAATGACATGGTTAAACCTTATTAATTTTATAACCATGATTTCTAGTCTCTTCAAAATAGTACCCTCTTAAAACACACTTGATTGTATCTCCCTTAGCTATATGTGGAGATTTATCTCTCTTTAGCACTATTTTAAAGTTTTTAGACCATATTTGCATAACCATGATTCTTCCTAGTGTCCTTAAATTTCCTTGAAAATTTATACATGAGGTGACAATGAGTGGAACATGATAATATGGTGATTGACATGGAAATGAGAATGGAGATAGTAGGGAAAGGCTTGAAATAGTGATGAAATGTAGTGTGAATACTATGTTTGGGGATGAAACATGATAGAGATTGGAATGAGCATGAAAAGTGTATGTGAATACCATCTTTAAGGGTATTAATAAATCATAGTCACACCCTCAACAAGATATAATAGTTTAGAGGCCTTTAAACAAACATATTGTGCTAGAATGGAAACCTGTGATTCATTAAAAAACCTTAACAAATACTAAATTTACTTAACTTTTTCTAAATTGAGACTCCATGAAGATATTGAGAGAAAAATGATGGATTAATTGATATATATATATATATATATATATATATATATATATTTATGAATATTTGTTAATATTTAATGAGTAATACTTGAACATGAAGGAGACTTACAAAACATTCCATGATTAATATTTATAACCATGGATCAACCTTTGAACCATACAACTTCTCCAAATTGCCTACAGACTATACATTTGAATTGATTTATCTTATTGAGATCCATATGACCTCAAAATTTTTTAAGGAAGGTTAATACTATTATGTTAAAGTGGTTCATGTTCCTGATAAACTCCATAAAATTGACTTTTTCTATAATGATGCCTAGATGAGGAGAAATCTAAGAAAACTAGTTGTTTGCTTGGATGAAGAAGGCATAGTGAGTGATCTATATTGTTAAGTATTTTTCATGAAGGAGATAAAACCAAATTTAGAATCAATTTACATATATTTAATCTCTCTTATACCCATTTATCTACATAACATTATAGACCTTGATTTTCTCTCTCATGGTCATACTATCTGGAAACATGAAGGGCTTTCTTGATGTGTAAAGAAGATAGGTAGTGCTTGTGGATCATTTTTGAGCTTGTTTGAGATATTTTCATTGTTAATCTATTTTTTAACAATTTTCATGTCTTCATATTCAAATTATTGACCTCTAATGTATGGAAATTGTCATACAAATATGTGCTCCTACATGAAAATACATGGAAATGGCCTTTCTTTTGCCTTTATTCATAAATAAATATTTTAAATACCAATTTAGGGAAATATAATGAGAAAAATTAGTAAAATTAAATTTTATAACAAGGATTACATATTTATATGGGTAAATTTTGTACGTGGGAGATCTTGCATTCTTTTCTACACTTTATGTTTGCATGAAGATATATTTTAAAGTCATAAGACTTTTGATTTAAGGCAATTAAATGAATATGAATTTGTTTCAAAGTAACATGAATGGTTTAATATAATTTCAATGTATAATTTTATCATTTTTAAATCCAAAACCTTCACTTTTGACCACATACACATACTTACATAAGAAGATGCTAATGAGTATCATGGAAAAGTACCTTATCACCTTCAATAGAGATCTTCATGAGACTTTTATGTATGTTTATCACCCATATTTGAGGCTTATATACCATTATTCTTGAAAATACTTAATATATATGTGATCCATCAACTTCCATTTTTTGTATATATCTATTAAGGCATTTTAGATCATAAAACCACTTGAATTATCTATCAAAAGCTCAAAATGACACTTGACACTATTGACATGACACTAATACAAACTCTCTATTCACTTAAAAAATAAGAAAAATATGATGTCCAAGAAATCTTTTCAATTTTAGGGGTTGGCCTTTGGCCTTGATAGGCCAAAATACCAACATTTTTATCTATTCACAAGTGTTGACCATCCTGTTGGTCAAGAAAATTTAGAATCTCCTTGATATGTCAGACTTTGGGCAATACTCTAAAACTATCAAAACCTATAGACTTGACACAAAACAAACAAACAAGACACAAACAATAAATAAAAATAGACAACTAAAGAAAAATAATAACTAACAAACATGTGCACTTAGAGGAATAAAACTACAATTATGTATAAAAATATGACTCTTATAATATCAATACTTGAGAAACATCCCATTGATATGAATAAATATATCCTCACCACTCAAATTGGATAATTGGAAAGAATTTATTTCCTTATAACCAATAATGACATATAAACTACTCCAAAGACTATCAAATTTGGAATGTTTACTTGGTTTAGCATGATCTTCATCCCACTTGAGCATAATGTCACCTTGATGAAAGGTCTTAGATGAATATTTCTTGTCAAAGGGTATTTTGACTTTCTCTTCGTTGGACCACATAGTATGTTAATAATTGTATCTTGTTTTTTCCAGCTCTATTAATTCATTCATTCTTACCTCTATTGCTTCATTCTCCATGAGTTTTAGTTGATGTGTAAGCTCTAATGATAGAAATTCCAATGAAATAGAAGTCATGCTTCTCTACCATAAACTAGAAGGTAAGGATAATGACCAATGGACCTATTTGGAGTGATTCCATCTTCCCACAAAGAAGTCTTAAACTTGGTATTCCATCCTCTCTAATTATATTCCATTATTCTCTTGATGATCTTAATCAAATTCTTATTGGTCAAGTTTACTAATCCATTACCATGAGGATAGTAATTTGATGAATATTTAAGATAAATACTATGATTAAGATCCCATTCACATATTTTTACACTACCTAAAGCAAAGGCATTGTCTAATATGATGGTTGAAGGGACTACAAAATGAGTCACTAAGATATCATAGAACTCTAAAACTAAGTTCTAATTTACTTCTTTGAGTGTAATTGCCTCCACCCACTTGGTAAAGTAATCTATGGATATGAAAACCCACTTATGTCCAACACTTAATGAAGGATGAATCATGATAATTAAGTCTCAGCCCCATTGCATAAAGGGTTGCTCAACTTGAATAGGTTTCAAAGGCATGGTAGTTAGTCTCTATTTACCATTAAAAATTGCACACTTAGAACTTCTTATAACCCATGAATATGAGTATTTGAAAAAATTAGGCCAAAAATAACCATTGCTTATAATTTTTGATGCTATAGTTTTGGCTAAAAAGTGTCCTCATGAAGGCCCATCATGAATTTGCTCTAACAACTTGTCTATTTGACTAATTTCTACACATCTTAAAAACATACATATAATGTCCTTCTTGAAAATTAATCCATCAATAAAAATCGAAGGGATATATTTCAGCCTAAAATGTCTCCTCTTTGTTCCATCTAAGCCTATAAGACACTCTCCTATTTGGAGGAATCTTGTTATGTCTTGTGTCCAACTGGAAGGAGAGATAGTTGCAGTTACATGTTAAGTGTCTTGAAATATCAACATAAATTATTTTTATTATTTAACATCTGTTACAAGGTGATAATAAAGTCCCCTACCTCTAACCAAATTTGTAACCTTCCCTTCAATGTCATATTCCATGCATTTGATCACCCAACCAGACCTCTTTTCACTTAAAGTCTCTATTAAGGATAAAATCCTTCACACTAGGATGAGCTACCATTAAAAATATCTTATTTTTAGATACCAAATGTTTTAATTTTATCATCCTCTTAAAAAAATAAGGAAATGATTCTCAAAAAAAAATTATTTATCCTCATACCCTTGTAATGCTTGACTGAAAAAGCAATGGGTTGCTCCAATCCTTCACTATTTTGTTGCATGAGCATGGTATAAATTGTGTTACATGTGAAGAAGGTATAAATGAATAAATATGTAGTAAAATTAGGATTTATCAAAGTATGATCTTAGCTAATGGCCTATTTTATGGCCTCAAAACTTCTCTTACCTTCTTTGCTCCATGTGAAATCTTGATGTTTCTTAAGTATGTGAGTGTTGATGACTAAAAGTGTATCATAGGGTTTTAATAGTGTTAATAAACACTTATCATTTATGGATTCAAATAATCCATTGCATGAGTTTTTGGTTTTGATATTCTTGATATCTTTTGTGGATTATCAGTCAAGTTAATGAGTATTTCACAAATGAAAATGTAAGTGGTTTTTGGGAGCAACCAATGTGTTAAATCATGCTTGTGAAAAGTGAAAGTAATCTACACTAAGTATAGTGAATTATGATCAAAATGAAAAACCTAAATCCTAATCTATCATGTATATTTACAATGAGAAATAAACAATAGTGAATTAATCATTAAATGAGCAAAGGGAAAGGTAGGGTGGTGAAGAAAGGTGTTTCTCATCTTTAGTCCAGACATTATTGCAAGGCTTAAATTTCATCAAGACATGCATTCAAACCAATATATGACATGAAATAGACAATATAATAGATCCTATCATATATAAGGTATAATGTCTTAGGAAAGTTAAAATAATGCAAATAAGAACTCAACTTCACTTTAAGGATTTGCTTCCATAGGAAAATTACATTAGCACATATTCAAAGAAATCAATTCAAATGAAATGAATCTAAGGTATTTCAATCAACCTAGCATAAACGCAAATTCAAAACTTTACATTCATATGTGTACATCTAGAATCCATAAAAATAATTCAAATATGAACATCAAACTAGATAATTGATGAAGAAAACATGATATTAAGTACATAAACAAATGTGAGACAAACCTTACAAAGCTATATAGCTTTCATTAATTGCTCCAAATTCACAAAAAGTTTTTTCTCTAAAAAATCCCCCCTCTTTTACAAATTACAATACCCATTTTATAGAAGACCTTAAGATATGTCAGTCAATCATATCAAATGATAATTAAACAAGTGTCAAGGGTAACTATTTTCAACAACATTATTGAATTAGACACTTTGAAAATGGATTGACCTATAAGCAACATGCATTACATGTTGCACATGCTTTTACAAAATGGAATATTCCTTTTTAAAAATGATTTACATAGTTCATATACAAGAGAATATTCTAAGTCAACATATTTGACTTTGAGAAGCATCTATTATTGTAGTCTTCTATTTTTTCTCTAAGATCTTCATCACTTTATTATGTTGCACATCAATTAGTCTATAATTGATGATTGGATCCATGAATAGTTCCTATTATTGTTTCAATAGGTCTTTTAAGTCTTTGTCAGCTCTATCCATTACTTCCTTGATGATTCTAACATCATAAATCTTCTCCTCAATAGATAGGATCATGTCAAGATTCTTTTATTATCTGCCCCAATTTTCCCTAGCTTTTTCTCTTCACCTCTTACATGAATTAAGTATCCATGTGATTAAACTCCTCATCTATTATCAATCCAATAGGACTAAGGGTATTTGGGTCTTTGATCAAGCTACGTAATATATGGATCATCTGGTTCTCCAACTATTTGAAATAATTAGAGGGGTCTCCCATGATATTGGACAATTTATTGAAATCCTTGATCTTCTCAATGAAGATTACCATAGCCATATTTAAATGAACTAATATAACTCTTATAAACCCTAGAATATTGTCTTTTGATAACATGTTGATAAATTCCTTTACCTTATTGCTTAAATCCTAACATAGGCTAACTTGGCTTGTAGCCATAGAATTTTATTTTCTCACCATATCTAACTTAGACCTTACTGACTTTAAGGAATTGAATACATCATACATAGTAGCTTCAAACTCATTAACCATATCCACTAGAACTGATAAGATGTATTGTTTATTTAGATTCTTATTTTGCTACTTCAAGCCTTTTTTAGCAACTTATAATATATTTGACTGTGTTTAAGCCACTTCTAAGACATCTTCCTCAAATATTGGATCCTCACTAGGTCTCTATCCTTTCTCCTAGGTCAAATTAGTCGAGGGATACACATTTTGATATACAATTTCTTCACCACCTTGCCTAACTATTTTATTAGTCACCCTTTACAAACTATTAGTCTATGGATTATACCTGACCCCAAATGAAAGTTGGGTCACATGTAGAATTTGGAGCTCTATTTGTGATTAGGCTACTAACTAACCTTGAGTATCCTATCTCCTTACCTCTTCTTTTTGTATATAAATTATCCATGGCTTCATTTCTTGATATAGAGGGATGTTGGTAGCTTTCACCATAGCCCATGGATGATGAATAATGGGAAGTTTTTCTATCCTTGGTTCATAAATGAACAACTTAAGAATAGGTAGAACATATAATATGTTTTACTCACTAACAAATTTGAATCCAATTAAAGGAGGAATGATGGTTAACTTTAGTTTCTTTACCTTTGGAACAATGGTAGTTTCGGCTTTTCTCTTGGGAGTGTCAGTGGTTACCAAGTCTAAATATTTCCTTTTATCCTACTCTTTCTTAGTTTCCTCAACAATTGCTTTTTCTATTATAAATCTATATCATAATCTAAGGATAACATCTTTAATACATCGTCAAAATACTCATTAGGATCAAATGCTATCATATGAACCTCCTCTTAAGGTAACTCTTGCTCAGTTACTTTGGAAGATTTAGGAGCTAATGAACTTGAAGCAATTTCATATGGCCTTCTTTCCTCTGGTCTCTTTTCTTTAGGCTTATTTTTTTCTTGTGTACCAGCTGATGAAAGTCTATAAGATTCACCACCAATAAAATGATACTACCTAGGGCCTAACTACCATCTATCATTAACCTTACGATCTCTAGATAGTCTAAACTTAGGCCTTATATTAAGATTTTTCAATCTTCTAGTGATTTTATAATATGAGGATGCCTTGGTGTATATTCACTAAAATGTAATAGTCTCATGATAGTATGGCACATTCAATATAACTTTGAGTTTAAAATGTTCCTTAACCTTTCCATAAGGGTCCCATTGTCTAAAATCATCCATCTATAAGTTGAAAGATAGCCTATGCTTTGATGCAGCCTCAATATGATCCCACTATCTGAAAGTGGTCTTGCCAATTATCATAGGGAAACTATGTAGGAATACCTTTCTCTTGGTTTTGTAAATTCCATCTATACCATGGAATAACTGATAGTCCACCTCTTATTCTACTAGCTTATTAGGTTCATTGACTAGAAACTTGAGATGAGAATTTTGAGTACCCACAATCCTTATAATAATACAATCAGGGTATAACCATATGTCACCCATTACTTCAATAAATTTCTTGATCAATGGACTAACTCTCATCATAGGAATACTATTTATATCTTCACTTAATGTTGGGTAGACATAATCACATTTAAAATAGATGTGGTCTCTATATTTATAGATGTGCAACTTGGAATATTATTGGGAAATGTGTGGGTACCATTAGAGACCATTCTCTCTAATTTGGGATCTTTCTAGTTGTACACAGGGCATATAGTAGATATGAAATCATATAAAACTCAATCCTCTTCCTATTATTGATTTCATATATTTTCTCTCTCAAGGAGATACTAATTATCTCACCTAATGAAGGAACTATACATTTTTAAAGATAAAATATGCCATGGGTACCCACATTAGATCTACATATGTTATAGTTGCACAACCATACAACTTGTTAATCTTGGTCATGACCATCCTAAATCTATGTCTAAACTAACTTATTGGGATGTTCCTTGTAGGATTTATAACATGGTTACAAAATTCTAACTACATAGTTAGGGTGTCCATCAAGTTGTGTTCCTTAGCCCATGAATTAATAAAGGTTAGGTTAATATACGGATTAGGAAACTTGTAGTAATATTCAAAGGCCATTGGGGAAATGTAAGAAAATTTCCTTTGATTATGTTCATTAATTAACATACCCTTGTCTATCTTAGCTTCTTTAACAATTGGACCAAGTACATCAACACAATGAAGTACCTCTAGTTTTGTAGCTACATAGTGTAGTCTAGTCATTTGGATGGATATGATGTTACCATATAATCTCTTTACTTAGAGGATATTCTCTTATTATTTGGTTATTAATAGTTGGTTCTCAATTATCCAAAATAGATTTGAACAATTATTATCCCCTGTGTTCAAAGCAGTAGCTACAAACTTTATGTCCTTGAACACATGACCTTCTACATCTAATGTCAAATATAGCTCAACCTATTTCTTTGAAACATGTTTGTGGGTCACCATTACTAAAATATTTATTTAATTATCCTTTTGAAAATGATAATTCAATTATACTCAACTTAACACAGTGATTTTAGAGAAAATTTAGGTAAATCTATACATTATGTATGCAATTAAAAACTACATCATGTATATGAATTAATTCTAGATTAGATAAGATATATCATACCTACAATTCTGATTTGGATACACTTTTTAAGTAGGGGCATGACCAATATGGGGATCCACTAGACCTAATTAGGGGATTAATTTTCAAAACATATCATGATAGGAAGGGTTCCAAAGCCTATAGCCTAACACAATCACAAAACAACCCTAATGGAGTCTTAAGGTTAAAAAAGTTCACTTTATTCTAATAATAAGAAATTAAAATCTAATTGAGTGCACACCAAAGCTTGTCGCACAAAGAGAGTGTTAGAAACAAATAAAACAAATATGTATAGGGAGATTCAATTAAAATAAGTATGAATAACACCCTAATACATGAATTATGAAAGATAGTATTATTCAAGCCAACACTTATGCTACTTGTATCTAATAAAGAGAGAACAAAGTTAGAATATACTTACCTAAATGTGAACCCATCGAGACTCAATCTCTCCCTTGGCCAATGGGTCTCTACAAGAGGTTGTTGTGGTTTGTAAGGATCACTAATAAAGTCCAAAGCATCCAAGACTTATCCACAAGACTAGATTCTCTAAATAAGAAACCTAATCTAAGTCTCCTCAATTAGAATGGTATAAGAGTAGATTGTGAAGAAGTGCAAGTGAATAATAACTCTTTATTTCACATATGAATAATGACCAAAATGATATTGTATATATAAGTGGATCTTATCCTAAATCCTTCTAGGAATGTCAACTATACATGGTTGACCCAATTAACCTAGTGTGTTTTTAGGGATAATTTACGAGGTTTTTGTTAGGTCAGCCAAAAGTCTAACAAACCAAGAAAGTAAAGGATACCCTTAAACTATACTAGGTTGACCCAATAAACCTAGTACAATAAATAGTTAAAAAGGAGTTTAAGACAAGAAATTAGGGATGTAAAGAGGAAAATAATGGAGGAATACTCAATATATGAGAAATATAATAGGTAATGGTTTTAAGATCTAGTTAGATTGGTAATAATGTGGAAATAAAGGATAACAATCCTATGAAGCACCAAAGGTTTATCCACCCCTTTCTCGATGCACCCCTTAGGGCATGCACTTAGAGATATTGAGTCTCAATAGGTTCTTATAAGATGTAAATCATTAGTATTTGATAAAAGTTAAAAATTTTATGTGTATACATATGCCCCACTTGAAGATCATCATGTGTCACTAAGGTGTAACAGGGGATGGTACTTTGAGAAAAAACATAGTAACACACAATGTAGATGCTAAAAAAAGTTGCAGTATTTTAAATAAAAAATAATTGAAAATAAATGACTAAAAGTGAAACTAATATAAAAAGTAAATTCAATGCATGACTTGACTTACCTTTATCATGGGATGGTTTTATGTTTTGTTGTTAGTTTTGATTGTGTAGGGAACATATACTAATTTAAACAAACCTAAGAATACAAAACTAAAGAGAAAAAATAAATAAATGCAATAAAATCCAAGATAGTTAGTGCTATGAAGATAGGACATACTTGGGAAATTTGGAAAGTTGAGGTGACAAGTGCTATGTTAGATCAAATGACCAAGTCAAACAACAAGAGTAAATTGGGTAATCGAACATCCAAGACTAATAAAGATTGAAAAACTCAGATAAGATATCCTAAAGTAAGAAAGGCAAACTCACCAAGTCAAACCAAGGATATATGTCAAAGATGGTAATAAAATAAATAAATCATAAAATAAGAAACAAAAAAATATTAAAAAAACATTGATGAGTGAGTAGTAACAATCCACATCTCACTCAATAATGCAAAAAGGGGTGTATAAAAGGGGAAAACAACATTATGAACTGAGGAGTAACAAACCAACCTCACTCAATAATGGAAAAAAGGTAAGAACTCAGGTATACATAATAATAGGACAAAAAAATCATGATAAATGGTAAAAGGAAAGTAAAGTACGTCTAGTAAATGTAAATCATGGTGTAAAGAAATAAATCCATAGTTTCTCAAACATGTTATTTAACTATAAGGATAGATAAAATTGAAACAAAGTAGTGATAACATGTTTTAAGTAGGTGAAGATGAAGGAATTAAAGAAGAAGGGAAAACATATTTGAAATCACGATTTGTCTATCAAGGGGGAAAATGAAATAGATGGAGGGGAGAAGAATGAAGGAAAAACTAAGGTAGAGGAACTCTTTATCAAAGTCAAGACACTCCATTTAGGTTTGTCAAAATAAGAGGACTTTATACCTTAAGAACTATGAAGAATTTCTCTTATCCACACAATTCTTACATCAAAAAATGGAATATATAGATCATCCCATGAAGGCTATATAAATGAAACGTAAAATGGACCTACCTCTCCATGACATGTTCCCCATTATTTAGGTCCCCTTATAGAGACATTGATATTATATGAAGATTGGGTACTTGCATGAGAAATTAGGTAGTACCATAGAGGTTTTTGAAATCCCCTATTCCAATCTACTAGCCTACCACACCCCAAAGGACCTCAGCTCTATGTGAGGCCAACTATGGAGTTTAAACTTTGATTAGAGATAAGAGATGTGCTTGTAGTCATGTCTTTTGGTGTGAATTTGAATTTTGAGATTTTATATGTTTCCTTTTAGATATCATTTCCTTTTATTTCAAATGATTTGGATTTTAACTTCTTGATGGGGTTTTTTATGATTCCTCCTCTATATGGATTTGGAAGACCAAACATGGGTGCTAAAAATGACTTTCATTTGAATACTTGGGACAAGGTTGCTAAGAGAGAGAAACATCAAAGAGCATGGGGTCTAAGAGTCTCATTAATCAAGGTGAAATAAAAGTGTTATCTTGACTTCAACCTTGTTATATCTAATTTGGAGTGAAAGAAAGGGGAAATCAAGAGGAATGACACATAGAACAATTTAAAATACTTTAAATTGAAAAAAAATGTGACAAAGGGTGAAAAGGGATATAATGACAATAAAGTGTGATTCCTTATCATAAGAATGAGGGAAATTAAGGAAAACATACTAACATATATTGTTGTGAAAATTTCACCTACCAAAAGAATCAAAAGATAAAGTTGAGAACAAGGATCAAGAACATGAAAAGATGGTAATATTATGAGGAGGGTTGGGTCCTATCTACAGTCTTACAAAGAAACTCATAAAAGAGAAACTCATTAGGGTACCAACAAGAAAGTTAAATATAAAGAAATGGTAGGTAAATAGATTTTAAGTTTTTGAGGGATGTCATGTACTATCCATGGTCTTACAAAGAAAATCACACAAGAGAAACCCAAAGGATACCAAAACAACATTGGAAAGCAGCAAAAGAAAATTAAAGATGATTAAAAGATAGTGGTTTTGTGAGTCAAGTTTTATCCATGATATTACAAATCAAATCACAAAAAAAAACCCAATGGGTGAAAAAAAAAGAGACAATGAAAAAAAATAAAGAAGGCTATGGTACATCAAGAAACCAAAAGGGAGGACTAAGGGTTTGTGAAAAGAAGGAAATTGATACAGATGGAGAGACCCATGACTAAGTAACCTAAAAAAGTGTTAGACATATGTAGATAAAAATCATGACAAGAAGGAAATGTTTAGGCAAAGTACTTTTTGAGGAATTGTGCATTGGTGGGCTCTTTAAAAACATGGCCTTCATTGGTTTGAAGATGGTAGGTGATTGCACAAAGAATATCTTCAACTAAATATGGGCCCCACCATTTTTGGGTGTATTTACCTTATTTATCATGGGTGTAGTATAATTTAAGGAGAATATCACCAACATTAAAAGTGTAAACTTTAACACATTTGTTATGTTGTCAAGTGATATGAACCTTGTATTGGTGGTTATGTTACAAGGTAGAAAAATGATGTTCATCAATAAAATCAAGGGCACGAAGGTGAGATTTCCATAATTATTCATTGGGAATAATACCATGAAGATATATATAAAGAGAAGGAATTTCAAATTCTAATGGAATAACTGACTCAGAACCATAGACTAGAGAGAATGGAGTTGCCCCAGTGCTAGTGTGTATGCTAGTCTGATAGGACCAAAGTTTAGGGTAAAGATGAATATGTCAATCCATGTAGGTTTCATGAATTATATTTTGAAGAATTTTGTTGATAATTTTATTAGTGGCCTCAACTTGACCATCACATTTTGGATGATAAGGCATCAAAAACTTTTGATTGATCTTAAATGTATTGTAAAGTTGTTTAACATGTTTGTTTTTGAAATTACCACCATTGTCTAAAGTGTTATATGGGGAACACCAAAGTGGAAAATGATTTGGTTAAGAATGAATTTGTAAATGGTAGGACTGGTGACATTAATAAGGGGCATAGTTTCTACCCACTTGGTAAAATATTCAATTGTGATGATGATAAAGACATGCCCATCTTGGGAGTGAGAAAGTTCACCATTGAGATTAAATCCCCATGTGAAAAATGGCCAAGGAGATTTTTTAGTTTAAATCTAAAAAGGAGGTGAATGGATAAGATCATTATGAAGTTGACAAGAAGTAAACTTTTTAGCATATTTGATTGCATCATTTTCAATAGTAGGCCAAAAGTAACCTATATGTAGGAATTTGCATGTTGTATCATGTCTGCTATAGTGTCCACTACAAATTCCCCCATGTGCTTATTCAAGAAGAGGAGGGATCAAATTTTACATAACACAATAAAATAAGGTATATGTTGACATTTAGATCTGTACCCTTAAGGATATTACTAGGTCTCCTCATCCAAATGGCACAATGGAAACATCCCTCTTTTTGTAGATGATAATGGTGAGAGATGAATCTCTAGAAGGGCTAGTTCCCTTGATGCAAACTTTGAAGCACTTCCTTACCTATATAATTGTGGATGAAAAGGGTTAATAAAACACAAAAATTTGATGCACTAATTTTTAATATCCTCCTATTTGACTAAAAATTTACTACTTAAAGACAAACAAATTTTCTCTCACACAATACTCACAACTCAAAATGCATTGTCACATCAATGTTTCATATGTTAGATTCAATAAGGTATTTGATACTTAGGAGAGTAATGGATGATTACATGAGGGAATATATTCACAAACCACATATAATACATCTATACACTTATAAAATAATATTAATAAAGACCTACAACAACACCTTTTCTGCGCACTTGTTAGATAATCAAGGATAACATGATAGAAAAGGAGATCTTTTACTAGACAAGATCAACAAGATTGCATTAACACTCAATTACACAACATGTAAGTAGGAAAAACACTTTTTAATTTCTTCAAGATTCATTCAAGTATAAAATTGGCTAGGGGTTTCACCATTAACCAATGGAGTCTACCCAAAAGATCCAAAAGAATACATATTTATAGCTTTTAAGAGAGAGGAAAAGTAAAGGAAGTCCAAAGGTCACTTGGACATGTGTCATCTTGAGAAAATAATTTAAAAATGCATGGAAAAGAGATATGAAATTAACCATGTAATGTTAGGAAGTCCAATTCTCCACACAAGCCATGAAAATTGTGAAAAGTGGCAGAGAAATTGTTTGGACCAACATACCCCACTCATTTTAAAAATTGGGGACCCATAAGAGACTTGTGTATCCACGTTTGAAATATCTAAACAATGAGGTCCATTTTGAAATAATTTGAAGATCATCCACTCATGAATAAAACACATTTATGTATTTTGAAAATCTCTTATTTTGATCTAACTTGGCTAATGGAGTTGCTTAGGTTGTTGTAGGTTCTTTATAAGGTTTAGGGTTTGGTGTTAACAAACCCTAGGTATCGCTTAGTTTAAATTCAAATATTGGTGGGAGCCAAGTTGGTGGGGATGGTTGAATAAATTGGTTAAAAAAAGGGTTTATCATGTTTTTACACATGACCCAAGCATTTATTCATTCATTTCCCATTTATTTTACCTTGGGTCTAAATTAACATGCTTTATGAAGTCCCTTTTTAAGTCACCTAACCTAGACTAGGTTATGAATATTAAGGCTTTGATATTCAATCTTGACCTTAGTATTAATAATTTACACTAATTTTTTGTGTCCTTAGACCTAATGGTTATTCCTCATGTCCTTTTTAGGATCCAATGGTGATTGCTCACTCACTTGATCTAATCAGACAGAGTGTAGTAATTTAAAATATCCTATTTATGTAGCATGCATCATAAACATATAAATGACAACCTCTCACTCACTAGATTTGATCCAACATCGTGAGGCATAGGGAGAAAATTCAAAAGGTACATAAAGCCTTAAGATATGGACATGTGGTAACTCGCTAATCATAAGAAGAAAATTAAAGGTACCCACTTAATAAAAGTGTTCAATTAATGATCAAGTTTACCATAAATATCAATGGTGATTACTCACCTACTATATTTAATCCAATGGTATGAGAGGGCCTCTACTCAACAAAAGGGCCCAAGTGTCATGACCATGAGTCTAAAGATTAATGAGCCAATGAGAGTGAATGAAATTATATTTAGATCAATGGATTATGTTAAACCAAAGATCTTGATCTATTGGAGTGAAATAAAGGAGGTTTTTAAAAGCCAATGGCTAGTATCTGACGGGCAATTATGAAAATTTCCATAAAAGTCCAAAATGTTTCCACATGGACTCCACATAATCATAAAAGGGAAAAATCAAAGATATTCTGAGTTTGAAACATAAAGGGCATGAAAAAAATGTCCCATAAAATGTAAGGTATGTATGAATTTAAGCCCTAAATATTTCTACCATTAAAGCTCAAAACCCTAAACCCTCTACAAAGAGGATTCAAGTTGACTCAATTAACTTCACCTAGTCAAGATAACATAACTAAGCTTTGAGAAACAAGTGCCTTACTGAAATCCTTGGCAATCCTATGAGGAAAATTATGTATCATCAATGGTGGTAGTAAAATAACAATTGAAGATGGAATATAAGCTCTATTTGACCTATTACAATGAAGGGAGGGTTTTCAAAGATAAAATGCTAGATTTGGTGGCCCTAAATGTCCATGGAGTAAGGAACTAGTTAGAATTATTCTTCCTTATGGAAGTATTATATCCCATTTCCTAAGAGGAGTAGATAAATTATACTATAAATCAAATATACAATGATATAGTTATAATTTAGATCAAATTCCTCCACCATGCAACAACAAAACCAAAGGTAATGAATTGTATCGATGTCCTTGATCCTATTTTCATGGGTTGTAGAATAGATGGGGAGTGGATTATTTGAGAGGGAAACACAAAAATAGATATGTGTATCACCCCCATGGTCTTTAATACCTATTAAAAACTTCCATTTCCTCATCTCGAGCTCCCATCCATGATAGATTAGACTAACACCTAGGACCTTGATTCAATCCTTGCACCCTGGTTGATCAAAGGATCCCATGTTTTCAAGTCCCCTAATGGAAAATATCCTATTATCAAATTTATGGAGGAAATTATTTTATCCATGACCTTGATAAATAGATTGCTTGGTTCCCCTTCTACTACTTATGTGATCAAAGTCTGGGTATCTTATGTCCACTTTATGCTAGTAGAGAGATTGACCCCTCCTATGGGAGACCTGATAAGCTTTTTCCTATTCAAGAAATTCATGGCCATTAAAATAAGAACCTCCAAGAAATTTTATATGATTTCCTACCTGTTGGACTCCCTCTTAGCCTCTGTAACCTTCCCTAGCATAAGAAAATAGTTCCCTAATGGCAAAACCATGATCTCCCACCATTACTTTAAATTACATATATTCAAATATAGGAACCACATGAAATTTATTTGTGATGGTGTTTTCATAGCCATTTATGAGGAAATAATAGGCATACATATCCCAATACTACATCCTCTCATTAAGAAATAAATAGAACCCATGGGGGATGTGTGGTACAACCTAGATTACACCATGATGAGGATAGAGATGATCCTGACTCAACCCTAATAATTACCAATTCATGTCCCCAAAAATCTTGTATAATAGGATATTGCCTCTCAAATTATTCAAGGTGTGGATAAGACTTGTAAAGAAAATAAGAAATCTCAATTCCATCCCTTCCCATTAGACATTGGTAAAGTCATAATCAAAGATTGGAAGTATCTGGAGGTCATGGTGGTACATAGGAATTCCTTTGATTTTTAGTTTGATGATCTCAAAATGTGGGACCCTAAGAACAAAGTAATCAACCACATCCAAGACAAGAAGGTCCAAAATATTGAATATGGACATCAACTAGGTGTAAGTGATGACATTTATAATCAAGCTAAGAATTTTAAAGTACTTTCTAGAATTAGAGGTCACAACATCCAATTGGAGCATAGATTAATAAGGGACAACAAGACCTTAGGATAAAGATGTAAAATACACCCTTTACACTATCACTTGTTACTAGGTCCATCTGAGACTACTGATCAAAATACACCTATTGAGGAATATTCATCTAAGCCTTAACAAGAGGAACCAATAGGATAGGCCCAAGTTGGGTAGCCTAGGGATATTAAAGGAAAAGGTAAAGCTATAGATAAAGAACCAAAGATAGAGTATAGACCTAGAGAACACCCTCCACCTTTAACACTCCCACATAGACCTTCTTCTCTAGTGGAATTAATGGACATGGTTTCCCTTGAAGTAGGAGAAACCTGTGAAGGTGCCCTATCAATATAGTAGCTATATATATTTATGATAGGGAGGAGAAACCCTCTAATCAAATAGGTAAATAATTGGTCCCTCTAGATGGGGAGAAGTGGAAGGTAGATTTGGCCTTGGTGCCTATAACACCAAGGAAAATGCCTAGGTTAACCTTCACTTACCCTACTAGTGAAGTCAATCTTTTTGGTGATGAAAATCCAATTCATGGAGTAGTCATCCCTGAATGGTTTGTTTATGCAAAGCTACAAAATATCCCATCCCTCTCTCCTTATTGGGCATTGATTTAGATTGGATTGACTGAGAATGAGAACACCAAGCTATGGATCACAGATATAGTAAAAAAAAGAAGAGAGAAGAATACAAATTCAGCATATTCAAGAGAAATAGAGAATTGGCACCTCAGAGACTATTAAAGTATAGGTGTGGAGGTGCCTAAGATCCAAAATTCAAGGAACTAGAGAAGTTCAATTTAATCTAGACACAGAAGCCTTAGAGAGGACCATAATGAGGGTAGCCATGGTGGGCCAAGAAGATTTCACATTTTAGAAGATGGATCCATTCATAGGGTTAAACCCTATTAGAAGATAACAACTTGGTGAAGGTCTCATCCATGAAGAGGATGTGTTAAGTTTAATTAAGGCTCAATATCACTAAGATAGAGCTAGTGTCCAAGGATTAGTATAAATAATTAAGAACTTGAAGGAAGAATAAGAGAATTTGCAGACTCAAGTTGTTCTTTTAGTCCTAGACTCCATAATCAATATGCTAGATGGGTCATTTTATGACATATTCAAGGTATTGAAGTCCATGAAGTTAAGGTAGAAGGCCCTTCAAGATCAAGATGCCTTAGCTAGGGAACTAGCTACTCAATGGCAAGCCTATGAAGATAAAATTACTCAACTCCTTGATATCTAGATTAAGAAATAAACCCCAAACTTCAAAGCTATCAGTATGGGACATTTAAGTACCATAGTGGGGATTGTTGGAGATGAAATTTAGTATTTGAATTCTTGGCATGTCAAAATTGAGGATCTCATAGAAGAATAAAAGGAACTCATTGGTAGAATTGAAAAGCTCCTAGATACTATGCTCGAGGATCCTACATTGACTACCACCCCAGGGATTATAACTGATGATGAATTCCATCAGAGAGCCACCTTAGTGTCTCAAAAAATCAAAGGAGAGAGTCAAAGACAATTAATAAGGGATAACAATAGAGTTTTGAACATGATATTCAATGTAGGGGAGAGAATAAATAAAGCTAGGAGCATTAAATAAGCCGTGGCCAAGAATGATAGAGATTTTGATGAGTTGGTAAACCAAGAAGAGAGTGCATCACTAGGCTAGCCATGGATTTAGGCCTAGTGGATGAACAACATACAAATTCCATAAGCATCTTGCATCATTGAAGGGACCCACCTCCAACATCTTAATTATGGATTTCTAGTAGGGTAACCTATTCATTTTGTAAAGGAACACGCTAGTTTGTTATCATGATTGCCTCTAAGTTAGTAGGATTGTATAAGATACTTATATTATAGTTGTAAAAATGACAATAATATTTTGTACACTTATAGTTGTAAAATTGACTGGTATACTACCTAGATTCCTATAAAAGGCATGTATTACCATTTATAATGGGAGAAAGTTTGAGATATTGGTACAATTCAAGTGATTAATATAGGAAATCAAAGAATTCTACAAGAATTATCTAGTTTTATGTGTTTGATTTGCTACATTTCTTAATTGTTTTATCTATTTTAAATATGAATGATATCAATAAATATTGAGGTAGATCATTAATTACAAGGTTTTTAACTTTTGCATGCTGAGTTAGTTGAAAGAATTAAATTTACTTCATTTCATTTACTCTACAACATATATGTGCTTCAACTATCTAAATATAGTGTAAAACTATAAAATATAATTCAATTTTAATTGTATTATTGTTATTCCTTCTAAATTAGGCCTAGTGTGTGGGGAAATGTGAGTTTAGGTTGTATTACATGATGTTCTAGTTAATAGCACGCTCGAGAAAGATTGAAGTCTTGTCAATATGTTCATAATATAGATCAGCAATCACTATTTATTTCTTACCCTGCCTTCTCTTTTACTCATATTTTAAACAAATCGCATTAGATTAAATACATTGTTCATAACCATTTTAATCTAGTCAATGGTCTAGATCTGGGTTAGTTTATCCAAATTTTTCAAGAAAGGTATCAAGATGGCCCCCTGCCATCTAAATTTATAAATATTGTGGAATAGTTCATGTTGCTCTACCACTATTTCCACCATAGGCATCTCCATTGCCAAATACCTGAAACTCATGCTTTAAATCTTTAGATTATAAAATAAGAAGTGTTCTTTAAACACTAAAGAGCACATGTGGTTCATTTAAAAGCATCACTAGGAGAAAGATTTTATGGCACTAGAAGTAGGGCATGATCTATATTCTTAATCTATGGTAAATTTGATTCAAAATTGTAAGGGTCACATGTCTTGGCCATATTCAAAACATATGAGGCTACTATAGGCTGGGAATTGATGTTCTTTAAGTAGGGATATATTAAGATAGGACATATTCATGAAATTAGGTACATATTTGGTAAGATCTAACCAAATATTTGTGTTATTTTCAATAATTAGCCCACATCTAAGCTTAAACCCCTTTCTCATAGAAATTTAACATGGCATATTTTATCTTAAATATGATCTTCAAATCTCACATTGGAATTGCCATGGATCAGGGCAAGATCATATTTAGAAACTTGAGAGCCTTTTCTTGAACTTCATGAACATAGGGGAGAAAGATGGGAGAAAAGTAGATGTAGAAAATCTAAATCCATCCCAACATCAGCTATTCAAGGTATGTTTTATTATAAACCTTGTATGAGAATGGCTTGGTTGGTGATTCTTCCATTAACATGCTTGGGGTGGTCCATGATCTCCCATGTAATCTAGAGAAATATTTACCTACATTTAGTCCCATGGCTATAGTAACTGTTGAAGAACATATAAAGTCTTTCAAGGCTACCTTGATATTACTCAATGTTGTGTATGATGATGTAGCATGTAGGTTGTTCCTTTTCACTTTTAAGGATGCTGCATATGAGTGGTTTTTGAACTTGCCTAATAACTACATTACTAGTTAGGAAAATTTTAATAATGTGTTCATAGATTAGTTTGGAAAAATCATTAGTCCTTTCATAATTTATCATCAATTTAAACCAATTATAAGATATTTAAATGAACCTATCAAGTCCTTTAATGCTAGGTTTTAGAACATGTTTAGTAGATCCATAGATCCATACAAGCTAGATGAGATTCTATCTTTAAAGATCTATAAGGATGTAGTGGATCCTATGACCTTGATGTTCTTAAAGAGATCCATACCAACCATAACCTCACTAGAAAGGGTTTATTTAGAAGAAATAACTATTAATGATCAAATGCAACCCCAAGGACAAATGGCTTATTCGATGCCAAATGTTAACCCCCATATGCCAGTGATGAACTTGTTTCCTAAAAATAATCAAAAGATACCTATTATGAACCAACTTCCAAACCTCACTCAGTTTCCCTTGAATCATATTTAACCTAATAAAAACATAGGATTCATGATCCAACCCACTATTAATGCCTTTAAAATAGGAGATCAGATGGCATTAGTACCAACTGCTAATGTTATCAATAATCAAGTACACAATTTTGAGACCCCTAAAAGTGAAAATGAATCTATCTAAAAAATGGTCTAGAAGCTAAGTACTAATTTCCTCTAATTACAAAAACAAGTGGGGAATACTACTAAACATTTAGGAAGGAAGTTCTCATTTCAAAGATATAACAGGCCAGGCAATAGTTATAGAATGATAGTTTCCACAATAATAGAAACCATGACCCCTCCTCAGAGAAGAAAGACATGGATATCAACCTCACTGATATTGCATTACCTAACTATTGTATGGTGAATTACATAGCTAAGCATGGGGAGATTTATTTCATCAAATTTTTCAAGGCATTTGAAGCATTCCAAGAGGAGTTGGACATGTTTGAGGTAGTTCCCAATAAGGACAATAGTGCACATACATCTAGCCCAAAGCCTTATGACTAGGCTTTCATGGTGGAAACCTTTGATTTCCCCTTTCAAGAAGAAAATGAACTATATGGGATCCCTAAAGAAATCCATGAATTTCAAAAGTTCTTAAAAAATACTTACCCATTAAGGAACAAAGAACAAAGGCAACCCTTGACTACCTCAACCCCCCAAATAACTTTGGAACTCGTCTAGATCCTTCTTCAAGGGATAACCTTGAGTCCCCCTTAAGGGGGCATTCCCAAGCATATCCCTGAAGTCCCTAGTCCTCCCAAAACTAGTTATTACATAGTTGAGGAAATGAAGAAGATAAAGGATAATATCACCTTGCATGAGTTAACACAAATCATAAAATAAAGGGATTTATTACTAAAGTCCTTAAAGTTTAGCAAACCTCCCAAGACAAATCATGATAATGTAATAGTACATAAAGCCATAGCCAAATATCCTCATTTCTTGATCATAATTAGAATATGTGGCAAAATATTGCATAATTAATTGTTAGAATTAGGTGCTTCTACCAATATCATACCTGTTAGCATATGTAAATAACTTGGCTTAACCCCCATCAAGTCTAATAAGATTGTTACCCAATTAGAGAAGCCAAGGGTTAAAGTGGTTAGATAGCTTTTTAAAATCCACATGTAGATAGCCTCTAAGCTCAGGGTACAAAAATTAATTGATATTTAGGTAGTAGATATCCCTGATGCCTATGAGATCCTATTAAGTAGAGAATGGACCAAAGATTAAAATAGGTATATGTCTACTGATTGTTCCCACCTATGGCTACCTTGGAACCCAAACCAAATTAGAGTTGAGAGGGAACCAAGAATGAAGCATATGATAATAGAGTATAATGCTATTAATGAAAATGTCAACATAATTGACTCATATTTAGGGGTTTTCACCCTAGAAGATAATAAATTGGATGATCCTAAGAACATGGAGACTCCTCTTTAGATATTAAAATTGCACATTGATGGTGCTAGCTACAAGGCTAGATTAGGTTTTGGCATTGTATTAATAGATTCAGTTGACAAAAGGTACCATGCCTCTAATAGAATCTAACTCCCCTACACCAATAACCTTGTGAGTATGAAGCTCTCATCCTTGGTTTGAATTTTTTTATTAAGAATAAAGCTAAAGAACTACTAGTTTTTGGAGATTAAGAATAAGTAGTCAACTAGGTCAGGAGTAGGTACCAATGTAAAATCTCATACCTCAAGAAGTATAAGTTTAGAGTATGGGACTTTATTGAGTCTTTTGATGCTTTCAACATCAATTCCATTCCCTGAGATGAAAACCAAGCTACTAATGAACTAACATCAGCTGTTGTAAACCTCATACCTTATCTAGACTCCCATGATTTCACTATTGAATTATTCCCATGTCCATCAGTGCCTGATAATGTTAACCATTTTCAAGTCTTTAATGATGACCAAAAAATATTGTATTTCTTGATAAATTCTAGGGAATTTAAATCCCATATCATCGATAAAGCTAATGAAAATACAACTAGAGGGAACAAGTTTGATAGAAAAATCATCCAATTGAGTGACAAAAAAATCCCTAAAGGGATGATTGCTCTGGAGAGATTGTTTGACCAAGATAAATTGGTTGGGATTTCCAAATTTCTCAAGGTAAGTGGGAAATATTGCAATACTATAGATCTTGGTTCCCAAGGGCAACCCTAATTAGTGAACATTAGAAAGGCTTGTATAAATTCTGAGAATAATAAAGCTAAAGAACTCTTACCAAATATAAGGATGGTATAGCTTGGTCATATGATGACATAAAGATCTTTGATCCAAGGGTCATTACCCATACTATACCCCTTAAATAAAGTTGTAAACCTTTTAGATAGGAACAAAGACTAGTAAACCCCATGCTAGAACCTATGATATTTAAAGAATTTAAAAGGTTACTGGATGTAAGGATAGTTTTTCTCATCAAACATTCAACTTGGGTGGCCAATCTAGTGCCAGTCAAGAAGAAGAATGGTGAGATTAGGCTATGCATTGACTTCAAGAATTTGAAAAAAGAATCAAAGAAGGACAATTATCCTCTTCCTTCCCTTGATCGAGTAATTAAAATTTTTTTAGGTTTAGCTATGATGTCCTTCCTTGATGTATTTTTAGGCTATAACCAAGTATTAGTTAACAGAGAAGACAGGATGAAGATAACATTCACAACCAAGTGGGGGCATTTGCTTACAAAAGGATGCCTTTTGGATTGATCAACGTAGGAGACACCTTTCAAAGAGCTATGGATAATGCCTTCCAAGGCTTGATTGGTAAGTCCATCATTATATACATGGATGATCTAATAGTTTTTTTCTAAAAATAGGGAAGATCACTTCATGCACATATAACAATTTTTTAAAAGATGTAGAAGGTATGGAATTTACTTGAACCCTAAGAAAATAATATTTTGTCTAACTAAAGGAAAACTATTAGGAACATTATAACCAAATATGGCATCTCCATAGACCATAAAAGAGTGGAGGCCATATCTAGAATTGAGCTCCCAAATAGTAGGAAGGAACTAAAGTCATTCTTTAGCAAAATAAATTTTGTAAGAAAATTTATTTTTGGTTTTAAAAAAATTGTCAAGCCACTAAATGACATGCTCAAGAAAGACACCAAGGTGATTTGGAAGGAAGAATCCAAAAATGAATTTAATGACATAAAGGAATCCATTGGTCAAGCCTTAGTGCTTATAAGTCCCAATTTCTTAGATGATTTTTATCTTTACTCTTTTACATCTAATCATACTATGGATACTCTATTGACTTAGAAAGTTGATGAGTGTGATCACCCAGTAGATTTCATGAGTACTAATTTCAAGAATTTTGAGCTAAACTATTTTATGATTGATAAGCAAGCATATGCACTAGTAAAGGAGTTTAGAAGTTTAGACACTACATCCTTATAATTAAGGTGCATGCCATCCTACCTGACCCTGTTACCAAACTTATGTTGAGTCAAAATGAGCTGGGAGAATGTAGAGGTAAGTAGATGTCAATTATTTAGGAATATAACTTAGAAATGAAGATAGTAAAGCTGGTAAGATAGCAAGGTTTTATCCAAATGATTTCCAATGCTAGTCCTAGGCTAAGTATCATGCAAGTGGATGAATAAAGTTTTCAAATTAGTGAATGGTATGATTCAATAATACACCTTCTAATCAATGTTATTTTTCCTCCAAGATTATCCAAGGAACAAAAAAGAGCCTTAAGACTTAAGGAAGCTCACTACCTGATCAAGGATGGGGTATTTTACAGAAGGAACTTTTAAAGAATCTACCTAAGGTGTGCTTCACAAGAAGTTACCCAAATTATGGCCACCTTCCATGAAAATTTGGGTAATGGACATCCCTCTAGAAGTACTACTTCCCACAAGATCTTAAGAGAAGGTTAATATTAGCCCATTGTATTTAAAGATTCCCATAAGCATGTAAGAGAATGTCACTCTTACCAAATTTTCAGCACTAAAGAGCCAAAATCAGCCATGCATCTATAACCAATCATGATTGATAAACCATTCACATAGTGGGGTCTAGACTTCATTAGAGTGATCAACCCCAACTCATTTGAGAGCCATAAGTATGTCTTAATTACCATAGATTACTACACCAGGTGGATAGAAGTAGTAGCTATCAAGCAATGTAGAATGAAGGAGGTGATTGACTTCCTAGAAGGAAGTACATGTACTAGATTTGAGACCCCAATCTCTCTAGTATGTGATAATGGATCTGTAATCATTTTAATTGAGATGATTGAATGGGCCTATGATAATGGGATCACCTTTAAGTTTTCTTCCAATCACTATCCTCAAGGAAATGGTGTTTTAGAGTCCACAAATAAGAATTGGATGAAGGCAATCAAGAAGTCTTCTAAAGATAAGCCTAGAACCTAGCACAAGTTGCTCAAGTTTACACTTTGAGCTAATAGAATAAGAATAAAGAAAGCTTTAAAAGCTTCAACATTCATGTTGGTGTATAGGATGGAGCCCATCTTCTAAGTCACCCTCAAATTCCTTATATATAGGTTCATGCAAGAATACATAAAGGAGAGTCAATAGCATGACACTTCTAGTCTACTAAACCTAATCCAAATGGAAGATGATAAGGAAACTAATTTTTTTGATTTTAATAGACACCAAGTCATAGTAAAAAGATGGCTTGACAAAAGGTCTAAGATCAAGGTATTCATGTAGGAAGACTTAGTCCTACTTTAGGAAAAAACATATAAACCTAAAGGAAATAATGGAAAATTCACACCCTTGTGGATTGGCCCATATCAGATTAATGAAACATTGGGGAAAAACACCTTCAAGCTCAAAGATTTACAAGAGGAAAAATTTACATTGCCTACTAATTGGAAATACATCCAACATTACTTCTCTACCACCCATCTTAGGGTCTTTATGGAGTAAGGTATAAGTGGATTATATTAGAGTAGGTAAGTTAGTTTTATTTATGCCTCTTTTATTTCTTGTCCCTAGTTTGTACATAAGTTTGTTCATATTTATTTATTTTATTTACTTTTCTCACTTTTGTTTTTTTATTGTGTGTTTCTTGTCTTGTGGTTTTACCTTGATCTCAAGGTATTTTTGAGTCATCCCTAAATCTTGGAAATTATTAAAGTTTCTCAAAATGGGCCCCAATACTAAATATAAGGTGTGAACTTGACAAAAAGGAAACCCTAGTCTTGAAAACCAACATCATGATATAAATTTGAGAAGTTGAGTATAGACAGATATAGGGGAAGTCATTCCTAAAGATTTAAGTCATGACCCTAGATCCACACTATTTTTAAGAAGATTTGTACTTAGGATTTGAGACCTAAATTATCAAGAGCATGCTAGTAGCTAGCACTTAATAAACATCCTTTCATAGGACAAGAATTATAGCCTTGAGTGATTCTTCCAAAATCAAATATTTGACTAAATCCTAAACCTGGCTATCTTGGCTCCCAACCTTACCAAAAGCATAAATATCTAAAAATATAAAAAATATAATAAGAATACAAGGCAAAATTGAAGCTTTTATAAGAAGGTGATTCAGGTAACCTCCATTAGGGCTATGGATGCCTAGCTAGTAGTGGAACAAGGCCATGAGTGGAGCCAAAGGTATCTATGTTAGGGCTATAGATGCCTAGCTAGTAGCAGAGCAATATCCAATCTTTCCTTGAGCCAAAATATGATTCAAAAGGAAAAAAGAAAAGAAAAAATGTTTAGTACACCTAGGTCAACATATATGATTTAAGGAAGAAATCTAAGGAATTATTATTGATCCCTGTGGAAAATAGTAATTGGAATCAAAGAATACACATAGCTCAGGTATGTCTTGATGTTTAACCTTAAATCCACTAGTGCAAGGTTTGTTTCAATGATAATTAGATCTAGATGGTAGTTTCTTAGGTCAAATGGAATGGTGACCTCAATGTTTATCTAAACTCAAAATCTATAAGTTATAACATAATTCTATTTTCTCCCAAAAATTCACCATTTTTTGGGACCAACATACCCCACTCATTTTAAAAATTGGGGACCCTTGAGAGACTTGTGTATCCAAGTTTGAAATTTTTGAGCAGTGAGGTCCCTTTTTAAAGAATTTGAAGTTCATCCACTCATGAATGAAACATGTTTATGTATTTTTCAAAACTCTTATTCTAATATAACCTGGATAATGGAGTTTCTTAAATTGTTTCAAGTTCCTTGGAAGGTCTAGGGTTTGGTGTTTAAAAACCCTAGGTAGCCCTCAATTTAAATACAAATATTGGCAGGAGCCAAATTGGTGAGGAAGATTGAATAAATTAGTTAACAAAAGGGTTTATCATGTTTTTAAACATGACCCAAGACTTTATTCATTCCTTTCCCCTTTCTTTTACCTTAGGTCTATATTAATGTGTTTTATGAATTCCCTTTTTAAGTCACCTAAATTAGATCAGGTTGTTAACATTAAGGCCTCGATATTTAATCTCAACCTTAGTTTTAATAATCTATCATAAGAATTTGTCTCCTTAGCCTAATGGCTATTCCTTATGTCTTTTATAGGATCCAACAATGATTTCTCGCTCACTAGATCTAATCAAATGGAGCGTATTAATTGAAAATATCCCATTTAAGTAACACACATCATAAAAGGATCAATGATAACTAGTCACTCACTATGTTTAATCCAATAGCATGAGGTGTAGGGAGAAAAGTCAAAAGGTATATAAAGCCTTGAGAGATAGATGCATGGTGACCCACTAATCACAAGAAGAAAATTAAAGGGACCCACTTAATAAAAGTGTTCAATTAATGACTAGGTTTACCATAAAGTTCAATGGTGATTGCTTGCCCACTAGATTGGATCTAATGGCATGAGAGAGCCTCTAATAAAAAAAAGGGCCCCATAAATATCAATGGTGATAACTAACTTGATAGATTTGATCTAATGACATGAAGAGCTTGATGAATTTTCAAATCTCTGTAAGCTTGACACATAGCCAATGCATGACCAAGATGGCAACTAATAAAGATATCTATCACAAGAAAGATCTATGAGAGTGCCAAGGGTCATGACCATGAGCCTAAAGATTGATGAGCCAATGAGAGTGTAAGAACTTAGATTTGGATCAATGGATCATGTTAAACCCAAGATCTTGATCTGATGGCATGAAATAAAGGAGGCTTTTAAAATCTAATGGCTAGTATTCGAAGGGCAATTATGAAAATTGCCATAAAAAGTTGAGAATATTTCCACATGGACTCCATATTAACATAAAAGGGTAAAATAAAAGATATTCTAAACTTGAAAACACAAAGAGAATGAAGAAAAATGTCCCATCATATCTAAGGAACATATGAATTCAAGGCCTAAATATTTCTGGCATGAAATCTCAAAACCCTAAACCTTCTACAAAGAGCATTCAAGTTGATTAAATTAACTTCACCTAGTCAAGATAGCGTAACTAAGCTTTGTGAAACAAGTGCTTTAGTGAAATCCTTGGTAATATTGTGAGGAAAATTCTATATCATCTATGGTGGTAGGTAGAAAAAAATTAATGATGAAAGTTGAGCTTTATCTGACCTTTGATAATGAAGGGAGGGTTTTCAAGGATACAAAGCTAGACTTGCTGGCCCTAAATGTCTATGGAGTCAGGAACTAGTCTAAATTATTCTTCCTTATAGAATAATCATATACCATCTCCTAGAAAGAGAACATAAATGCTACTATGCATCAAATATACAATGATATAGTTATAATTTAGATGGTAGGCCTCCACCATGCAATTAAAAAACTAGAGGTAATGCATTGTATCAATGTCCTTGCTCCTATTTTTGTGGATTGTAGAATAGATGGGGAGTGGAATATTTGAGAGGTAAGAACAAAAATGGTTACATGTATTGCCCCTTAGACTTTTAGACCTATTATAAACTTCCCTTGCTTCATCTTGAGTTCCCATCCATGAGAGATTGAACTAACAACTAGGACCTTGATTCATTCCTTACACTCTGGTTGATCTAATGATCTTATGTTTTTAGGTCCATTGATGGAAAAATTCCTATTTTATAATTTAGGGAGGGTATTAGGATATCCATTACCTTTATAAATATATCCTTTGGTGACCCTTCCACTACTTATGTAAACAAAGTCTAGGTATCTTATGTCCACTTTATGCTAGGAGAGAAATTAACCCCTCCTATGGGAGACTTTAGAATATTTTCCTATCCAAGTAATTCAAAACCATTAAAAATACCTCCAAGAAATATTATATGATTTAATACTTCTTAGACTCCCTCCTAGCCTCTTTAACCTTCCCTAGCATAAAAAACTAGTCCCCTGATGGCAGGACTATGATATCCCACCATTACACTAAATTGCATATTTTTAAGTATAGGAACCACATGCAATTTATTTGTGATGGTGTTTTTCAAACAATTTATGAGGCAATAATAGGCATCCATATGCTAATAATACATCCTATCATCAAGAAACAAATGGAAACCATGGGGGATGTGTGGTACTACCCAAATTACACCATGATAAGGATAGAGGGGATCTTGACTCAACCCTATAGATTACCAGTTCACATCCCTGACAAGCTTATAAAATAGGAGATTGCCTCTTAGATTATTTAAGGTGTAGATAGTAAATGTAAAGAAAATAACAAAGCTCAAGTCAATCCCTTCCCTTTAGACATTGGTAAAGTCATAATCAGAGATTGGAAGTAGCTAGAGGTCATGGTGGTACATAGGAATTTCTTTAATTTTTAGTTAGATGTCCTCAAAATGTGGGACCCTAAGAACAAAGTAATCAACCATATCTAGGATAGGAAATCCCCAAAGATTAAATATGGACATCATTTAGGTGTAGGTGATGACATCTACATCAAAGCCAAGAATTTTGAATTACTTTCCAAAATTAGAGGTCACAACATCTAATTGGAGTGCAGGTTGGTTAAGGACAACAAGCCCTCAAGGGAAAGATGGAAACTACACCCTTTATATTATCACTTATTAATAGTTCCATCTAAGACCATTCATCAAAACCCACCTATTGAGGGATAGTCATTTAAACCTCAACAAGTAGAGCTAATAGGATAGGCCTAGGTTGGGTAGCCTAGGGATATAAAAAAAAGACAAAGCTATGGCTGAAGAACCAAATATAGTGTATAGACTTGGAGAAGGCCCTATATCATCAACACTCCCAAAGATACCTTTTATAGTGGAATTCATTGACATGGTTACCCTTGAAGCAGGAAAAACCTTGGAAGGTTCCCTTGTCAATATAGCATTTACATATAGTTATGATAGGGAAGAGGACCCATCTAGTCAAATAGGTAAATAATTACTCCCACTAGATGGGGAGAAGTGGAAATTAGAGTTGGTCTTGGTGCCTATAATACCAAGGAAAATGCTTAGGTTGACCTTCACTTACCCTACTAGTGAAGTCAATCTTTTCAGTGATGAAAACCCAATTCATGAACTAGTCATCCCTGATTGGTTTGTTTATGGAAAGCTATAAAATATCCCATCCCTCTCTCCTTCATGGGCCTTGATATGGATTTTCTTGACTGAGGATGAAAACATCAACCCATGGATCAAAGATATAGAAAAAATAGGAAGATAGAAGAATAAAAATTCAACATATTCAAGAGAAATAGAGAATTGGCACCTTAGGATCCTCTTCAAGTATAGGTGTGGAGGTGCATGAGCCTAAAAAATTCAAGGAACCAGAAGTTAAGGTGAAATTTAACCTAGATATAGTAACCTTAGAGAGGACCACAATGAGGGTAGCCATGGTGGGCCATAAAGAGTTCACATTTCAGAAGGTGGATCCATTCATAGGGTTAACCCCTATTGGAGGACAATAACCTAGCAAAGTTCCCATCCATGAAGAGCATGTGATGAGTTTAATTGAGGCTCAATATCAATAAGATATAGTTGGTGTCCAAATATTATTACAAATAATTGAGAACCTAAATGAAGAAAAGGAGAATTTGTAGACTCAAGTTGTTCTCTCAATCCTAAACTACATGATTAATATACTAGATAGGTCATTTTATGACATGGTCAAGGCATTGAAGTCCATGAAGTCAAGGTAGAAGGACCTTAAATATCAATCTACCTTATCTAGGGAGATATCTACTTAATGTAAAGCCTATAAAGACAAAATTACTCATCTCCTTGATATCTAGATTAAGAAGCAAATCCCAAACTCAAGGCTATCAATATGGTACATTTAAGTGCCATATTGGGGATTGTTGGAGATAAACATTAGGATTTGAATGATTGGCATGCTAAAGTTTAGGATCTCATATAAGAGGAAAAATATCTCATTAGTATAATTTAAAATCTCTTGGGCACCATGCACGAGGATCTTACATAGACTGCCACCCTAAGGATTATAACTAACAAAGAATTTCATTATAGAGCCACCTTGGTGACTTAAGAAAATAAAGAAAAGATTCAAATAAAATCAATAAGGGATAAAAATAGAGTTTTTATCATGATATTAAATGTATGGGAGAGAACAAAAAATCTATGAGCATCAAAGAAGCATTGGCTAGGAATGATAAACATTTTGATGAGCTGGCAAACCAAGAAGAGGAGTGCATCACTAGGCCAACCATGGATTTATACCTAGTGGTTTAATAACATAAAAAGGCCATAATCATCATAAATTATTGAAGGTACAAACCCATAACATCTTAATAATGGCTTTCTAGCATGGAAACCCATTCATTTTGTAAAGGCACATGCTAGTTTGTTAACGTGATTGCCTCTAAGTCCGTAGGATTGTAAAAGATACTTGTATTATAGTTGTAACAAAGAGAATTATATTTTATACACTTTTATTTGTAAAATTTATTGTTATACTACCTAGCTTCCTATAAAATCCATTCATTACCATTTATAAAGGGAGATACTTCAAGATATTGGTACAATTTGAGTGATTAATATAGGAGATCAAAGACTTTTGGAAGAATTGTCTAGTTTTATATCTTTGAATTTCTAAGTTTCTCAATTGTTTTATTTATTTTAAGTATGAATTATATCAATAAATACCAAGCTATATCATTAATTACAAGGTTTTTAACTTGTGCATGCTAATTTAGTTGAAATAATTTAATTTACTTTATTTCATTTACTCTACAACATAGATGTGCTTCAGCTATCTAAATATAGTGTAAAACTTTAAAATAATATTTAATTTTACTTTTATTATTTTTATTCCTTTTTAATTTGGCCTAATGTGTGGTGAAATGTGAGTTTAGGCTGAATTACATGACATTTTGGATAAGATCATGCTCAAGAAAGATTGAAGTCTTGTCAATATGTTCATAATATAGATCAACAATCACTATTTATTTCTTACCCTACCTTTTCTTTCAATACTTTTTTAAAAAAATAACATTATATTAAATACATTTTTCATAACCATTTAAATTTATTCAATGGTCTGAATCTAGGTTAGTTCATTTAAACTTTTCAAGAAAGGTACCAAGATGTCCCCCTACCATCAAAATTTATAAATATTATGGAACAGTTCATGTTATTATATTGTTATTTCCACCATAGGCATCTCAATTTCCAAATAATTATAACTCATGATTTGAATATTTGCATTATAAAATGATAAGTGTTATTTCAAAACTAGAGAGCACCTCTAGTTTATTTAGAAGCATCAATAAAATTCTCAATCTTAGGATAAAAAATTGCCTTCATATTTTGCATTTATTTGAACATTTGACCACTAAAAAGGAAAAATTATGATGATTACGATGAGAGGGAAGGCCTTAAATCATGTAATTCCATTCATTGGTTATGATCCTACTCATTTTTAAACTCCTAGAAAGAAGCAATCATTGTTTTTAGTCTTAAAAACTCCCTTTTTCTACTACCATTCACATTTGTCTTCAAAAATGCCTTCAATTTCCAAATAAAATATATTGGAGGGAGTAAAGACACCTAGAAATATTATCCATGGCCTTATATCCCTCAACTTCACCTTAAAAAGACATCTAATTGAGGTTTACACACTTTTCACCCTTTTGTTCACCATGCCTATTTTGACTAGCTAAAAGGATAGCTATATTTATGAAAATTAGACATTTTTATATAGAATTAAATGACCATATATAGTTATAATATTTCCTTATCTTCCCTCCAAACTTTATTGCATATTTTCAAACCTCATAGGACTTAAAAAAACATAAAAAATGGTGAGAAAAACACTATTTTACATGTTTTATATATATTTATATACATATCATTTTCATGTGTTTAATACTTAGTGATTACTCTCCATGATCCAATAGGTTTCCTTTCCAAACTATGCCATTATGGTGGCTCTCCAAGCTCATTTTCCTCATCAGGTCATAACTAGGGTTTTAGTAATGTTTTAGGTAGTTCTAGGTCTTAATATTTGTTCATAAAAATTGAACATTGAACCTACCTAAAAAATCCAAAAAATTTATTCTAAGGGACCCTACCAACTTCCCTGAATCCCTTGGGTTCCCATGCATAGCCTTAGAAAAGATACGACTACTTGGAAACACCCATCAAGCTTATTTTCCTCTCATTTTGCAAGCTTGGACTATGACAAGGCTATACATTTTTCTCTTGTAGCTCTATTTTCACTCCAAAATATCAAAAATTTCTAATTAAACCTTATAATCATGTTTCAATCAACCATATATCTTTCCAAGAGTTAGACATGGAAGTAGACCTCAAAATGGTTATAGGTCTCTTGAAGGCTTAGTGGGCTTAGCATACCCTTTGCAAGTTTGGCTCATTTTGGATACCATAACATGATTAGTATGGATTATTACAAATTTTAAAACTTCATTAATAGTTAAAAATACATAACATAACCTATCCAACACTCCTTTCATCACTTTTCCTCTCTTTTGCCAACTTGGCCTACTGGAACCCTACCAAATTAGATTATATGCATGCACAATCAGGTCACTTTGAGGGTTTTGGGATTGTGTGAGTGTTACTAATAATCCTACCACATTCCATATGTATCACCAAATTTTAATTTAATATCTTAAAGCCTCATCTTAGGTCATTCACTCATTTTTCTATCTTTTGCTTGGTAGACAAAAGTTTTAATTTAAATGAGTGGCTGATAATAGAGACAAAAAAAGAGATATATCCCATATCCACATGGAAAATGAGAGTTTTAATAGTTTTATAAGGTCCTAATGAGTCTTTTTATAAAATTTCAAGGTCAAACTCCCTCATTTAGGTACCTAACTAACTCAACTTGTCTAAAAAAGGGGCTAAAACCCCTATTTTCTTGCATTTTTGTCCAAATCCTCTTGTGGATGACCTCTTCTACCCAGTGACATGATATTATGTTTTTTATACATGATAAACAACTTAAATTTTTTCTCATTTATCTTTTAAAACCATCCAAAACTTTTCTTCTTAGTTTATTCTTTATGTTTGCCCTTTAAACCAAGGTTTTCCTAGCTTCCTTGTATGAACTGTAGTCTATTTGCCAAGTGGGGAGGACATTTGAGAACCTTAGAAACGTCTTAGGCATGTTATGGAATCTATTGGATCATAGTGAATCATGTTATAATAATTTTAACCTTCCTTTCCTCTCTAGCTAGTTTATACCTCACTGTAGCCTTTGCTTGTCTAGACCTTGTTGTAGGTAAAAATAGGGGTCTAAGACCCTATGTATATTTGTACTTCCCTTGAAAACAATGCCTATAGGTGAATTGTTTTAGACCTTCCTTTATTTTTTATATTTTTTTCCCTTTTCTTGATAGGATCTCTCAAGATCATATTTTAATCTTAAAAATCATTTCACCTTTGGTTTGTACCTCTCTATCATCAAGAAGGCTATGCCCTTTGATCACTGCGCATTGACTGAGATAGACCTTGCTTTGGCTGACCCCTATTTTACCCTTGATTGAGAGCCTTTTATTATAGGTGTATGTTATCTATAAGTCTTTATCATAATGTTTTGAATCTCTTTATGTATCATAGAGACAACCTAATTATATATTCACACTAGTGACTCAGCCTTGAAGGTCTTGAAACACCAAATAAGCCTAAAGTGAGATCACTATGTATATATTTTGTTGACTAAAACAAAAACTATTGTAGGCACATACAGGGATCTTAATACCCTATTTATCATGTGATAATTCTCATTAAGTTCATATAGTAGTCACATTATACCTATCTAAATAACATCACTTCTTTAGGAGCCTTCCAAACATCATCTTGAGTCAACTTTAAAACACCTTCCAGTCTGAGTAGTCTATCTAAAACCCCACTTGTAAGTGAATATAGGGTCATTTTCACTTCATCATGATTCTCATCAACTCATTTAAACCTTTTTTGAGTTTAAAACATATGCTTCTCACTTTCATCTACCATTGTGCTTCTTTGGAAACCAAAATAATACCTTTATCTTTGATTGAGACACATCTCATTTAGGACCCTACTATAGGTGATAAAATAGGGGTTGATTTGGATTATAATAAAGAGAAAAGGTTTTTATAATCCACCTTGTATCTCCCCACATTGTATTACAATTAAATAGTCACTTTGGATGGACTAAAACACATGCACAAACCAGTCCTTCTTGTCCAACCTATTTGACTCCTATAGGTTACCCTTTTGTGCTTTAAGGAGGCTTGTAGGTGGTCATGGGAATGCTCAATGTTCCACCCTAACCTATTTTGTTGTCTTTGATTTCATATTATCTCCTTAAACTAGTGTAATCATTCAATTCATGTTCTTATATTTGGAATTATTTTTCAAGGTGACAAAAGTTTTTTGTTCCCTACAGGCCTGTAGACATCATTAAGGTTTTTTAGTGTGTTCTTAGGCATATTGAAGGCCTTAAAAAACTTATCTCATTTTAATTTTTTAATTACATCTTTGGCATAGGTGTATTCATATGATAGGGATACAAGGTTTACCAACATTTTGTCTCCAGAAGTTGCCTCAACCACATTATATGCCATCTTGAAAAATTTCTTAGGCCTCTATTTTCTCAAAAAGAAGACTAATTCCTAGAAAATTTAGTCATCACCTTATGAAGGATTCTCATGACTTATTTGTCATTATATCACTTCACACAAGTTTTTCATTCTCTCATTAATATGCAAGGGTTCTAGATATAGTCTTATTACATGCTTTGGCACTCATAGAACATCTCAGTGCCCTATTTAAGCCCTCCTATAGGTGAGCATGTGATTGAGCAGGTAGTTTTATTAGGAAGGTGTAAAATAAATAGAAATAATAGACTCAAAAGACTTATTATAACCTTCAAAACATATTATCATCCTTCATCCCTCAAATGTTTGACCTCATTACCATGTCATTCACCTTAAGATGACATCATCAAGGAGCCTACAAGTGCATGTTTGGTTAGAATATATGGACTATCTCAAAACCACCCAAATGATACAATCAATATTCAAACATTTTGTATCCATCCTTTGAAACTTGGAAGCATCTTAAAAACAACTTGGAAACACCTGCACATATGTGAGAAAGAGTAGACATATGCACCAAGTAGCTATTTGGCATGGTATATGAGCATGTGAACTAGATTTTCACTCTCAAAAACATGTATAAGGACCTCATTCAACTCTTAAATCCTTGGAAAATCCAAAACACTTCCATTACCACCTCATACATAGAATGGACAAGCTTATGCATAGAATTCAACTGAACTAAGCATGAAACTAGCAAATGAAGAAAAAACAAGCTTGTAAGATACTCATAAAATGCCATGGTGAGATCAAAACATGAGAGTAGATAGTGATATGATCTATAAAATTATGAGACACTCTTTCCTAGTTTTATAAAACCCCAGCAAGGGAAAAAACTCAACAAGCAAGAGACATCTCAGTTAGAACTACACCTAGTGTTATCTCCTTTAATGATATACCCATTTTGTTCACCCAAACCTCATGAATCATGAAAAAATTAATGGATACCTTCTGATAAGGAATACAACATCCTATGGATCCAATACTAGAAACTTATTTGTACATATTTGGCATAAATGGATCAAAACTTATAGGGTGCACCAAATAACTATCAAATATATATAGTGTACTTGTTAGTGATTGTTCATAAAGAAAAACTAATATTTTTTCAAGTTAATTATATTAAAATTAATGTGTTGGATTTTAAAACAACCTCCCAAAATCATTTTTTTAAAAACTACCTATGCTTCTCGTATTGAGCAAAAACCTAAGGGTCACTCTAGTCTACCAAGAAGAGCAAGAAATGTGAAGAATATTTTTGGCATCCAAATGAATATTTAAGATCAAAGAAATCATGGAGGTTATTTTTATAAATATGAAGAGACCCCCCATGATCATTCCCACCTAGCACACTTCTAAAAATTCTATACAAGTGCCATTTTTTCTTCTTTTTTACTTGATTTTTGCAATTCTAGTTGAACAACCTACAAAATTTAGAGGAAACTGACATTATTGACACCTAACCTAACTTCTTGGACGTTTTTCACAAATTTGGGACACCTAATCACCTTAATAAACATACCAAATGCTTTAATGACCCCTAAAAGCTCATAAAATGACTCCTAATGGAAAAAATGACTAATGTAACTAAGACTAAAGCTAGTGTGACCTTAAGTGACATCATGTAATAAGTATAATTCATATGACAACATATTATCACCCCTTAAAATTTTTAAAATAAAATATTTTGTCTTAAGGGTGCCCAAATTTGACCAAAATTCAAATTTGGTCAACAAGATGGTGATTCATAGGGATAGTATATTTGCTGTACTAAGGACCAATAGCCTTATCCTACCAATGACCAATTGATTCAATGGATTCTTGAAGACAACTAGAAAGGAATTTTCAAAAAAAAAAACACACCACACCAACAAATAAAGACATAAGACAAAACTCACACATGTGCATAAGCACTTAGGGAACACAAAGAAAGCAACAAACTATGTATAAGGGGAGAGGAGAACCTTACTAACAATTTTTGAGATATATCCCATTGATTGGGATATGAAGCTCCTCTTCATCCAACCTTTAAATTTATAAGGCATTGTGTTTCTTTCATTGTGTGATCATATATGGGACACTCCACAAAGCATCAAACTTTATGTGTCTTCTAGGTTTAGCCCTATCTTCATCCCACTTTATAATAATATTTCCCTCCTTGAAACTTCTTGGAATGGATTTATTTTCAAATTATCTCTTGGTTAGTTCTTGGTGAGTTCTTATAGTTAGTATAACTTGATCTCTTATCTCCTCAAGCTCAATCAACTGACATAACTTGACTTCCATGCTTTCATTATCCATCAATTATAGTTAATAGGTGAGGTCCAAAGCTAGTAACTCATGTGAAGTAGGTAGTCTATCTTCTCTCCCATAAACAAGTGTGTATGGTAAGTTTCCAATTTCTCTCTTTAGGGTAATCATATTATCCCAAAGGGATGTCTTCAACTTAGAATTCCAAGTCCTTTGGTTCTCCTCCATTGTCCTTATTATGATCTTGATTAGATTCTTGTTTGTGGAATTAGATAGTATATTCCCTTGGGGATAATAGTTGTATGAGGTGATAAGATAGATGCCATTCTTTAAATCCCATTCACTTGTCCTTGTTCCAAGAAAAACCATTGCATTATCTACAACTATTGTTGAAGGAGCCCCAAACCTTATTACTATACCTTCATAGAAGTCTAGAACTAATTTTTCATTTGCCTCCTTGAGATATATAGCCTCCACCCATATTGTAAATTAATTTATATCAGTCAACACCCACTTGTGAGCAACACTAGAAGGTGGATTGCTTAAGCCTATGAAATTCAAACCCCATTGCATGAAGGGTTACTCAACTTGGATTGGATAAAGAGGAAAGATATAAATATTTTGTTTGTAATAAAAAATAGCACACTTTGACATTTTCTTACCCAAGCATGGGTGTCCTTGAATAATCTAGGGCAAAAGTATCCAACCCTCACAATCCTAGCATCTATGATTCTTGGAGCAAAGTGACCACCAGTTGGTCCATAATGAAAATCAAACAATAATTTTTCAATATAATTTTAGTCAATACACCTGAATAACACACCTAAAAAGTCCTTCCTAAATAACACTCCATAAATAAGTACATAAGGATTGGATTTCAATCTAAAGTACCTTCTTCTAACTCTATCAAGACCTTATAGACACATCAATTTGAAGCAAATGAATCATATCTTGTGCCCAAATCCTCATGGTTGAAGTTTTATCTATCATAGGGTCATCATGAATCACCAAAAAAACCTATTTTTTCTCCTTCAAGTCTTAATCAAGATGTTCACATAACCCTTTTCCTTTCATTAACTTGGTTATCTTGATTTCTAAATCATATTCCATCACTTTTGTGATCCAATGTGCCCTCTTCTCATTCAAGTCCCTATTCAAGATAAATTCCTTGACACTAGGATGAGGTAAAAATATGTGAATCTTGTTATTAGATAACATATTCCTAAATTTATTTAGGCTCTTAATAATTGAAAGTACTTTCTTTTCAACATAAGTGTATCTTACCTCATAGCCTTCTAAACCTTGACTAAATAAGACAATTGGCTGATCCAAATTTTCATCATTTTATTGAGTAAGCATGGAAGATATTACCTCTTCATTTATAAAGGAATACAAATATAAATCCTTAAAAAAATTAGGACTTACAAGAGTAGGAGCTTGAGAAATGGCTTGTTTGATCTCTTCAAAACTTTCCTTCCTTCTTTTAGTCTAAGTGAATATTTCATCCTTTCTCAACATGGAGGTTACAGGATTGAAAAGATTATAAAAATTAGGGATTAATCTCCTTATTAATTTATTTTTCCAAATAAACTTTGAAAACCCTTTTTGTGTTTGGGTAGAGATAATGCCAAGATGGCACTCACCCTTTCAAGATCAATGGATAATCCCTTCTTAGAGACAATGTGTCCTAAGATATTACCTTCATGGAAAACAAACACACATTTTTTTGGGTTGAGAGAGATTCCAAACTCTCTACATATCTCAAAAATCATACTTAAGTGATTCAAGTGATCCTTTGCATCCTTAGAGAAAATTGTTAAATCATCAAGATATATCAACATAATGTTGTTTATTAATCCTTGAATATCCATATCCATTACATGTTAAAATGTAGCTCCATCATTATAAAATCCAAAATTCATATTCTTGTAGGAATATTTACCCCATTTAGTAGTGAAGTGTATCTTATATTGGTCACTCTCCTTCATTAAAATTTTAAGAGTTCCAAACCTATTAATAAAAAAAAAGTCCAATAAACACACCATAGAGATATATGAGAGTTCCAAACCTTATAATAAAAACAAAGTCCAATAAATCTTAAGATTAAATCCCTCATCAAGAAAGAGATCACTAAGTTGATTGAGTCTAGAATCGCCTTTCCTATTAAGCATTCATCTTGGTTGGCCAACTTAGTTCCTGTTAGAAGAAGATTGGGAAGATCAGATTATGTGTTGATTTTAGGGACTTTAATAGAGTCTCCTTAATATACCATTATATTCTTCCTTATATGGAACAAATTCTACAAGATGTGGCAAGTAGTGAGAGGTTTTCTCTCATTGATGGGTATTTTGGATACAATCAAATTTTAATGAAGGAGAGTGACCAATATAGAGATATATGAGAGTTCCAAACCTATTAATAAAGACATCATAAAACTCCTTGCATAACTCAAGAAAACATGCTTCTCTTGACTAGTACATATTTTTCCAAGTGAAAGTAACTTATATTTAAATATTCCTACCTTATCATAGTTATCTTTCTTATTATACATTATTACATTCTCTTTATTTAGTTGGTCATCCTCATTGAATATTCTCTCAAGAGTAACTAGGCCTTTAGGAAGCTTGTTGGATTTCAATTGAATAATCTGCCCTCCATATTGTTGTAGTAGTTTGGAATGATTCTTGGTAAAAAAATTAGCCTCTTCTTATAGCAAAAATTCTATTTTTTATCACTATAAAAAACTTTCCAATTAGTGACATTATTTGGTATGGAGGGCCTTACAATCACCTTGAGATGTGGTTGGTTCCTATCCTCTTTTATCCCTTTTGGAACATCAAACTAAGCTCCAATTTATGCCAACCTATCATCATTATTTTTTTCCTCTCTTGGAATAGATGTGTTTTTGGAATCCTATTAAACCTTCCACAATATCCCACACTCTATGCTTATAGGACTTAAGCAAAGAGTTCTTAGTCAAATTCTGCCCTCTCACTTGATTCAGAACTAACTCACTATCACCAAACACTTGTAATTCTTTGACACCTCTTTTCTTGGCCCATTCAAGGCCACGAATGAGGGCCTCAGATTATGACACATTTTAATTGAAATATAAATTAAATATAAAATTACAATAGTACATTTCCTTATAAGGAGATACCAACATTGTTCCACCACCTGCCCCAATCTTACTCCTTGACCCATCAAAGAAAAGCTGCCATAAACCATCTATATCTTCACTTGGATTCACTAATTTTGGTATGAAAGATTCTTCCTCATGCATAAAATACACCCCAATTATATCTTCCTATATGAAATTATAAAGATCATGCTCATAATTCTCATCTCCCTATTCATCTAAGTACAAATTAGAAACTCCTTCAAGGGAAGATGTTGGAAATTGGTTATTATAGAATTCCTCTTCATCAATGATGGCATAGTTGACATTTTCCACTTTAGGTGTGTAAAGATCCAAGTGAATATGATGAATAGTTTCTAATTTAATATTCACCTTAGTACCATACTTTGTCCTAAACACCATGTATGACCAATTGGCTACCAAGTATCCACCTATCTTAGTTGTAAACTCTCTTGATATGTAAAGGGTAGAGTATGGAGGTAAATCTACCACAAACACATCATGAGGAATAAAAAAGGTATGAAATGTATGTATTATCAAATTAAAATCTTTAACTACCCCCAAAGTCTTACTAGTGATCCATCCAATTTTAAGACTTCCTTAGTCATTGGCTCATATTTAAGGTCTATTTTATCCTCTATACACTTAGGCATAAATGAAGTACTAGCCCCACTATCTATGATGCAATGATGAACCAATAAATCAATATTGATTATAGATAGGTAGAAAGGAGGAATTTTTTCATTATTTTTCTCTTGACCATCTATAGGTTGAGTTCTATTAACTAGGACAACATTTTCATTCTTATATGAGCTAACTTACTTACCCAAACATTGAAATTCTTTTTGAAGCATATCTTTCTACCCTAGTATTGTCAAATAATACCAAAATGAGATTTTAATTTGTATATTTTTCATCTGGTCTACAACATTAATGGAAGAATTGTTCACCTTTGGGGGCTCCTTAGGAGCACTAGCTCTTTATAGTGTAGCTTAAGAAGGAGGGTGAATAGGAGTTGTCTTAAAATTATAATTTTTTTGAATTTCTTTCACTCTAGGAGCTGAATTTGACACACTTATTATTGGAGATGGGGACCAAAATAGGTCCTTGAGTTGCTCCTTATTGCTCTTCAATAGCCCTTTTCTTGGACCTAGTGTTAGAGGCAACACTAGTATTCATATTACTTGGTTTCACCAAGTGATTAATAGCATGAAAATATCCCTCCAAATGATTTATAAGGGTATAATTAGATTTTGGTTTACCATTCTCCACCCCACTTTACATTGGTCCTTCAAAACTTGAAACATGGAAAGATTAATTACCTTTCATTACCATGGTTGGGTTGTGCATTTAATTTGCATAAACAACTTATTCTTGATTTTTATCAAAGGATAGATAGCATGGTTATTATTGAACCAAGATATTTTGAGTGGGAAAAATAGATTTAGAGGATGAGGGAACATTATGATTTTAGCTTTTATAAGGCCTAGCTTGGGTGATTTGGTCCTGTCCTTGAGCATTACCTTGGAAAGAAGGTCTATTGGTTTGTCCAAACTGATTTTAGGATTGGTATGGCCTATAAATTTGACCTTGTTGTATTTTAAGATCAACCAATTAATTTGTGACACTTTGTAACAAGATTTTGACCTCATGGATCTAATTTTAAGGGACAAAGGTAGATTTCCCATGATAAGGCAAAGGAGCTAAGGTGGGTAATGTAACTTGACTAGGAGGTTGAAAATTAGGGAATAATGACATTAGAGGCTTAGGAGAAATATTACATACTTAAACAAGAAAATTCTAACAATTTATAGCTATCTCATTAGTAGAATGAAGTTTATTCCCACCCTTGGATTGGATCATCATTGATACAACATTATTCAATGCTTTTAGATAGTACAAGAATGCATAATTTGGAGTAGGCCTCATAAAAGTTGGGATCATATCCCATGATTTTTTATATTTAGTTTTGAAATATTTCATAAATGATTTTGTTTCTCTCTTGATAGTGGTCAATTTCTTAGTTAGAGATAGATGATCACTCTTCTCTCTAAACCCCTTATTCAATAGATCTCCTATTTCATACCATGAACCAATAGAATTTTTAGGTAGAGTCCCATAACAATCCAAGGCTTTTCCTTTGAAATACAATGCTAATAACCTAGTCACCACATTTTCATGAATAATATTATGGATATTATAGAAGTTTTATATGTTTCCAATGTGTTTAATGGAAGTAATAGGACCCTCTCCACTAAAATATGGAACATTCTTAAGGGTTGCTCCTAGAATTCGGTCATATTGGGAAAGATTCAAAGGAGATAGTCTAGTGAATCCTATTAAAGGTTTATTTATATCCATCTTGGAATGTGAAATTTGTGTATTATGTATAGAACTAAACAAGAAATTAGACTTCTTAAACACCAACTCTCTTGAATAAGGATGGGTATTCACAAACCTAAACCCTATAGTAGAATATAAGGGTAATTACACAAAATCAAAAGGTAAAAATTTAGAAAATAAAAAAGTGGTCACCTTTGGCATGGAAATTAGGAAATAATTAGCAGCCAAAGAGTGAAAAATTTAGTGGAGTCCCCAGTTACTAAATGTAGATGTTCTTATAGCTGCAACTATGCCAAGACCAACACCAATTTTGGATAATATTTTAGGACTTAGAGTCCCACTAAGAATTATAAAAAATATTGACACTTGAATTTTTACCAATGAGTATATTCCTATCTCTCCTCATCCAATTGGCACAATTTAAACATCCCTCTTTCTAAGGGTGATAATGTTGAGAGATGAATCTCTAGAAGAGCTAGTTTTCTTGATACACTCTTTGAAGTACTTCCTTACCTATCAAATTATGGATGAAAATGGTTAAGAAAACATCTAATAAAACTAAAAAGGTAATTAAAAAATGTTTAATCTCATACTATTTGACTAAAAATTTACTACTTTAAGAAAAACAAAGTCTCTCTCATATAATACTCATAATTCAAAATGCATTATCACATCAATGTTTCATATGTTAGATTCAAGAAGGTATTCGATAATTAGGAGAGTAATGGATGATTAAATGAGGGAATATAGTCATAAAAAACTTCTAATAAATCTATAAAATTATAAAATAATACTAAAAAAGACCTGAAACAACACCCTTTCTGTACACTTGGTAGACAATCAAGGATAACATGCTAAAAAGATCTTTTACTAGATAAGACCAATAATATTACACTAACACTAAATTACATAAAATTTAAGTAGGAAAAACACTTTTTTATTTATTATAGATCCATTAAAGTATAAAATTGTCTAAGGTTTCACCATCAACCAATGTAGGCTACCCAAAATAGCTAAAAGAATACATATTTATAGCTTTTTAGAGAGAGGCAAAGCAAATGAAGTAAAAAGGTCACTTGGACATGTTTCAGCTAGATAAAATAATTTAAAAATGCATGGATAAGATATATTGAATGATACATTTAATTTCAATAAGTGAAATTATCCATACAAGCCATGAAAATTATGAAAAGTGGCATAAAACCCTTAATCTTGGCACATAAAATTGCCTTCATAATTTGCATCTATTTGAACATCCCACCACTGAATAAGAATAGGTTTGATGATTGGTATGAGAGGTAATTGATTCATGTAATTACATGATTTTTTTTTATCCTACTCATTTGTAAACTCTTAGAAAGAAGTAATCATTGCCTGTAATCTTAAAAACTCCCTTTTCTACTAACCTTCACATTTGTCTTCAAAAATTACTTAAGTTTTCCATGAAAATATATGGGAGGGAGTTAAATACACATATAAATATTATCCATTTCCTTATACCCCTCAACTTCACCTTAAAAGAACATCTAATTGAGGTTTTCACACTTTTCACCCTTGTGTTCACCATGCCAATTTTGCCTAGCTAAAAGTAGAGATCTAGTTAGGACACTTAGATGTTTTACATAGAATAAAATAATCATAAGTAGTTATAATAGGTCCTTATCTTCCCTCAAAACTTTATTTCATCTTTTCAAACTTCATAAAACCTACAAAACATAGAAAATGGTGAAAAAAACACTATTTTCATGTTATCCATATAGTTCCATACATATCCTTTATATATGTGAGATCCTAAGTGATTCATATACATGATAAAATGCATTTAATTTATAGACTATGCCATTATGGTGGCTCTATAAGCTCATTTTCCTCATCAGGTCATAAATAGGGTTTTAGTAGGGTTTTAGGTAGTTCTAGGTCTAAGCTTTATTCATAAACATTAAACATCAAAAATTCCTCAAAATTAAACAAAATTTATTCCAAGGGACCCTAGTAACTTCCTTCAATCCCTTTATCTCCCATGAATATCTTTAGAAAAGATACAAGTACTTGGAAACACCCATCGAGCTTGTTTTCCTCTCATTTTAAATTTTTGGACCGTGTCAAGGATAGAATTTGATATATTGTAGGTCTATTTACACTAAAAAAGATACAAATTTATATTTAAACCTTATAATAATGTTTAAATTAACCATATATCTTTTCAAGAGTTATACATGGAGGTAGACCTCAAAATGGTTCTAGGTCTATTGAAGGCTTAGTGGGCTTAACATACCCTCTACAAGTTTGGCTCATTTAGTCTGCTCTAAAATTATTAGGATGGATTATTACACATTTTAAAACTTAATTAATAATTACACATCCATAAAATAACCTATCCAACACTCCTTTCATCATTTTCCCTCTCTTTTGCCAACTTGGCCTAGTGGAACCCTTTCAAATTAGATTATATGCATGCACAATCAGGTCACTTGAGGGGTTGGAGTCTATGTGAGTATTCCTAACAATACTTACACATTCCATATATATCACCCAATTTTAATTTAATATTTAAATGCCTCATATTATGCCATTCACTCATTTTTCCATCTTTTGCTTGGTAGATTAAAGTTTTGATTTGTATGAGTGCTTGATCTCTGAGATAAAACAAAGAGATATATCCCTTATATCCATGGAAAAATGATATTTTCAGAGTCTTATAAGTCATAATGAGTATATTTATCAAATTTAAAGGTCAAACTCCCTCATTTAGGTACTTAACTAACTCAACCTGTCTAAAAAAGGAGCTAAAACCCTATTTTCTTGCATTTTTGTCCAAATCCACCTGTAGATGACCTCTCCTAACCAATTCCATGATCTTATGATATCGAAAATTTATCCCCACATTCAAATTGTGATCATATATATTTTTAAACCATCCAAAATCTTTCTCCTTAGTGTATTCTTTATGCTTACCCTTTGAACCAAGGGTTACCTAGCTTGATTGTATAGACTGTAGTCTATTTGCCAAGTGGGGAAGGTATTTAAGCACATTATAAATGTATTGGGAATTTTATGGAATATATTGGATCATATTTAATCATTTTAACCTTCTTTTCCTCTCTAGGTAGTTCATACCTCATTGTATCTTTTGCTTGTCTAGACCTTGATATAGGTAAAAATAGGGGTTTGAGACCCTATGTAGATTTGTGCTTCCCTTGAAACGTTTGATGACACCAATAAAATTTTTATGGAGGTATTAGTTCACTATTTCACTAAGATTTAGTTCCCATCTACTATATCAATGCATTTTATCCTAACCTGGGTTCATGCCTATAGGTGCATTATTTTAGACCTTCCTTTGTTTGTTCTAGGTTTTCCCTCTACTTGATAAGATCTCTCAAGCTCATATTGAAACATTAAAAATCATTTCACCTTATTTTTTTACCTCTATATCATCAATAATGTTATGCCCTTTGATCACTACTCATTGACTGAGATAGACCTTGCTTTGGTTGACCCCTATTTTACCCTTAACTGAGACCTTATTCCTCTAGGTGTATGTTATCTATAAGGCTTGATCATGATGTTTTGAATATCTTTATGCATCATAGAGACAACCTAATTTCATATTCACACTAATGACTCAGCCTTGAAGGTCTTGAAACACCAAATAGGCCTCAAGTGAGATCTTTATGTATATATCTTGTTGACTAAGACAAAACCTCCTATGGGTGCATACAAAGATTTTAGGACCCTATTTATGATGTGATAAGGCTCATTAATTTCATATAGTATTAAAATAATACCTATCTAAATAGCACCACTTCTTTAGGATCCTTCCGAACATCATCTTAAGTCAACTTCAAAACACCTTCTAGCCTGAGTAGTCTACCTACAACCCCACCTGTAGGTGAATATAGGGGTCCTTTTCACTTCATCATGATTCTCATCAACTCATTCAAACCTTTTTTGAGTTTAAAACATATGCTTCTCACTTTCACCTAACATTGAGCTTCTTTGGAAACCATAATAATACCTTTATCTTTGACTGAGACACATCTCTTTTAAGACCCTACTATAGGTGCTAAAATAGAGGTTGATTTAAATTATTATAAAGAGAAAAGGTTTTCCTAATCCACCTTGTATCTCCCCACACTATATTACCATTAAATAGTCACTTTGTATGGAATAAACCACACCAAATATGCACAAACGATTCCTTCTTCTTATCTAACCTATTTGACTCTTGTAGGTTACCCTTTTATGCTTGAAGGAGGCCTATAAGTGGTAATGGGCATGTTCAATGTTCCACCCTAACCTATTTTTTTAATTTGATTTCATCTTGTCTCCTTAATCTATTCTAGTCATTCAATTCATGTTCCTATGCTTTTAATTGTTTTTCAAAGTGACAAAAGCTTTTTATTCCCTACAGGTTTGTAGACATCATTAAGGTTTTTTAGTGTGTTCTTAGGTAGATTGGAGGCCTTCAAAAACTTATTTCCTTTTAACTTTTGACTTCCATATTTGGAATAGATGTAGTAATATGATAGGGATATAAGTTTTATTAACTTAGTTGCTCCAAAATTTACCTCAACCACATTATATGCCATATTGAAAAATATCTTGGGCCTTTGCTCAAATTAGGGACTGATTCCCCAAAAATTTAGTCATCATCGTAGGAAGTCTTCTCATGACTTGTTTGTCATTTTATCACTTCACATAAGTTTTTCATGATTTTATTAATATGCAAGGGTTCAAAATATAGTCTCATTACATGATTTTGAACTCATATAACATCTTAGTCCCCTATTTAATCCCTCTTATAGGTGAGCATATGACTGAGAAAATAATTTGATTAGGATGGTGTGTAATAAAGAGAAAGAATTGACTTAAAAGACTTATTAGAACATTTAAAACATATTTTCATCCTTCATCCCTCAAATTCTTGACCTCATTACTATGTCATTCTCCTTAGGATGATGTCATAAAGAAGCCTACAAGTGCATGTTTGTTTATAATATGTGGGTAGAGCATGGAATTATGATAAACATGGTGGTGGACTAGCTCAAAACCACCCAAATTCCACAATCAATATTCAAACATTTTGTATTCATCCTTTTAAACCTAGAACCATCTTCAAAACACTTTTTACGACATGGAAACACCTGCACATATGTGAGAAAGATTAGATAGATGCACCAAATAGCTATTTGGCATGGTATATGAGCATGTGATCTAGATTTTCACTCTCAAAAACATGCAAAAGGACCTCATTCAACTCTTCAAGCCTTGGAAAATCCAAAACACCTCCATTACCACATCATACATATAATGAACAAGCTTATGCATGGAATTTAATTGAACTAAGCATGAAGTTGGAAAATGAATAAAAACAAGCCATTAAGATACTCATATAATTCCATGGTTAGATAAAAACATGAGAGGATATAGTGATATGACCCAGGGACTTATGGGGCACTCTCTCTCAATTTTATGGAACTTATGCAAGGGAAAAAAACTTAGAGAGAAAGAGACATCTTGGTTAGAACTACACCTCATGGTATCTCCTTAGATGATAGACCAATTTTTCTCACCCAAAAATCATGAATAATGAAAACAATAATGGAGACCATCTAAGAAGGAATAAAAAATTCTTTAGATCCAACACTAGAAACTAGTTCATATGGATTTGGTAGAAATGGAACAAACAATAAACTTGTTAGTGATTGTTCATAAATAAAAGATGATCATTTTTAAATTAACTTATATTAAAATTAAGGTATTTGAGTGTAAAATAACCTACTAAAATAATTTTATTTAAAACTACGTGTGCTTTCTGTATTGAGTAAAAAACTAAGGGTCACTCTAGTTTGCCAAGAAGAGCAAGAAATGTGTAGAATGGTTTTGGCATCCAAAGTATTTCTAAAAATCAAACCAAAAATGGATGTGAGTGTTATAAATATGATTATACCCCCCATGATCATCCCCACATGGCACACTTCCCAAAAATATATACAAGTGACATTTTTCATCTTTTTTAGTTGATTTTTATAATTTTAGTTGAATAACATATAATATTTAGAGGTAACTAACATTATTGACACCTAAACTAACTTCTTGGAATTTTTTCATGAAGGTGAGACACCTAGTCACCTTGGAAACCATGCCAAATGCTTTAATGACCCCCAAAAGCTCATAAAATGACTCCTAATGGATAACATGACTAATGTAACTAAGAATAAAGCTAATGTGAGCTTAAGTGACATCATGTAACAATTATAATTCCTATGACAACATATTAGGACCCCTTCAAATGTTTAAAATCAAAAAGTTTATCCTAGGGGTGCCCAAATTTGACCAAAAGTCAAATTTGGTCAACAATACCTTTAGCATTATGATAGTAAAGGATGTTGTGTCAAAATACATATTTGAAAGATTGTTTATGAATGTGTCTTTTCATGAGATTCTAAATTAGGATGATAAGTTTGATGTTATATAAATTGAATGATATATTGATATCAAGGGCTTTGTCTAATGGTAAAAACCTTGATAGGACAAATAAGCAAATCCGATGGTTGAATTGAAGATGGATATTTTCTCATTTGTATAAGAAAAGAAGGATTGAAAATAACTTGGTGTGGATGAAATATAGAAGATAAAGAGGTAGGAGAATCATCAATGGAATTTTTATCTCTAGGAATAGATCGATAGTGAAAGAGATAAAATCCTTAGTAAAAGTGGTTGTAATTTGATGATAGGAAAATATGTTTTCACTTTTACATTGATAATAACCAATAATTTGATGGTAAATAAGTTGATAATCACCTAAATCATGAAGGTATTATGTAATTAAATTACTTACATGTTTGCATATAATGATTTTATATCGCATAGAATAAGAAAATATGAGAGATCACATATCAATAATTAACCCTCGAGCCGAATATTAGATAATATAGAAAATCCACTTCAAGGGGGAAACCTCCATAATAATGCACTCTTAGCATAATAATTAACATAATGAATAAATACTAACCACTAACTCCTATATATAGTCTAATTATCTAAGTTTATTCCATAGTCTGACCTATCTAAGATCATAGATAAATGTAACAAGTATATAAAAGAGGTATGTAAGCCACAAGTTGGCCACACATATCCCTAGAAACACCAATGGTTAAGAGCATAGGATATTGAATGTATAAATCAACGGTATCTCTCATGCCTAAGATAAGAGCTTCATACTCGGCCATATTATTGGTGACAACAAAGGTGAATGGAAATATAAATAAATGATCTTACCAAGAGAACTAGTGAGAATGCAACTTGCCCTAGCTCATTGAAGGAATTTAGTACCATTAAAGTGGAGGGTTAAAGTATCATTATGAAATTCAACATTAATCTGAAGGATATCTTTGATAAATACCTTTGGTTTAGTAGAGTCAGAGGGAGCAGGGGATTATTCAAGATTATTGTCTTCAAGATCAACAGTAAGGCTATGAAAGTAATATTTAAGAGAGATATCTTGATTAAGAACTTAAATGTAAATGATATTATCATCTTGAAGGGAAGAAGTGGCTACAATGGGAAGTGTAACAAGTTGATCAACTATGACTTTCCCTTTAACAAATTTTTGAGTGATGATGTGAAGATCGAATTACATGAGTAAGACCATCCATTTTCCAATTCTATCTCTAGGGAGAAAATCTTTGGAAAAGAAATGATGAAGAGGGTTAGAATGAACAATGATATAAGTAGTTTGGTAAAGCATATAGTGGTGAAGATTTTTAGCTACAAAATACATAGCAAGGCAATCACACTCAATTTTAGTGTAACATGTTTCATAATCAATGAGGCCTTGGCTAATGTAATAGATAACATACTCTCTTCCCATATAATCTTATTGGGCAAGCATGGCCCCAACTAAAATAGGTGTGGAAGAATTATATAGAATTAAAGGTTTATCATTGGAAGGAGGACAAAGTGTAGGTGGATGAAGTAATGACTCTTTCATGTTATCAAAGGCTTTTTGACATGGATCCATCCATTCTAAAGTATTACCTTTCTTGAGAATGGAATTGATGGAATGAATTTGATATGCCATTTTATGGATAGATCATTTGATTACCCCAAGATTACCTAAATAAGTATGAATGTTAGGAATAGAATGAGGAATAATCATGTTAATGATAGAACTAATTTTGGTAGGATCAACATCAATGCCTTAGAGAGAGACTAAAAATATTAAAAATTTGCTAGATGTGACTCTAAAGACACATTTCTAAGAATTAAGTCTAACATTATATTTAAGAAGTTAGTCAAAGATGATAGTGAGATTAGAAAGATGATTATTATGATGTTTGGATTTAACAATAAGATCATCCACATAGGTTTCAACAAATTTATGAATGAGATCATGAAATATGTGATTCATCACACATTGGTAAGTGGCTCTAGGATTTTTGAGGTTGAAGGGCATTTTGACATAGCAATAGGTGTACCATTCCATGGTGAATTTAGTCTTATGTTCTTCCTTGAGAGTGATATGAATTTGATTATATTCCAAGAATCCATCCATAAGAGATAACATGTTGTAACTAGCCTTGGAATTAATTATGGCATATATTGAAGGTAAAGGGAAATTATCCTTGTTACAAGTAAAATTAAGATTGTAAAAATCAATGCAAATGCAAATGACCATAGTGACTTTATTCTAAATGAGAACAATGTTGGAAACCCATTTAGAATAATCCACTAGTTTAATAAATTTATCATTAAGTAATTTGATGATTTCTTTATGACATAAAGTTGAAACTTTTGGTATTATTTTGTGTTTTTATTGATGCACAAGCTTGGCATCAGGATAAGTAATGATTTTATGCACTATAATGATAGGGTCAATGTTAGGCATGTCCTCATAGAAAGAAGTGAAATTTTCATGGTATTTGTCAAAGAATAAGCTAAATTTGTCATATTTGGTAGGTGAAATCTCTCAAAAAACTATAATTGGTCAAGGACAAGATGGAGTACCATATTCATTGAGAGTGGTTTATTCGATAAGCATGGTATTACTATTTTGAAAGTGGTATGGTACATTAAGTAAGGCTGAAATTGGATTTTTTTATGATCAATATTAGTAATTAAGTTGTGAAGCAAGTAATTTTACTCTTAAAATTTCCAAGTTTATGATGTTTCTGAGGAAGTTGAGGTTCTTGAGCATAAAATAACTCAAGGATAACTTCAACACTAGGCAAGGTAGGAAGAGGACCATAATATTTGACATATACTTCAAGATCTGAAATTTGATTTCCATGGAAATAATACTCAAAATGATTCTGACATACATTGGTTTCCTTGGCATCAAGTGTAATTTTAGGTGTAGATGAAGTAGATGGATCAAAAGAGATGGTAGTGTTGGTGTATTTGATGTTGGGAAAAGGATATGATAGAATGATAAGATCTAAAGGTGTAAGAACTTCTAAAGGTTTAGAAGGTATAATTTGCTCTACCACCTAAGGAATATCAATAAGAGGAGGATTGGTAGGAGGCACATGACCCTCAAAATCTAAGGTATGATCCATAAAAATGGTATGAATATTCTGATTAAAACCATGAATTTGGGCTAAAGTTTTATGGTAATGCTATACATCCAAGTCTCTATATTGAGCCTAGGCCATGATATAATTGTCATCATATGTTGGATAAATTGTACATGCTTGAGAATCAAGAGTTTCAAAAGGTGAAATACCAATGTTGTTGAATGTACGAGGATACATGATGATAGGATATTAAAATAATTTAACCACTCCAAAATTATTTTAAATGAAGGCATCTTCCATTAAATAAGGATCCTAAACATTACATGGAAGGGAAATGTCAGTAATCTCATCCATGAAAGGAATAATATGGTCTCTAGGTAATAGAAAAGGAGGAATCCATTGATAAATATATGGAGGTAACTTGGTAGTATTGTAAGTATGTTTCAATTCATTAGTCTCATCACCATTGAAATCGATAGAAGTAAAATGTAAATCAAGATTCATGTTGATGAACTCAGGTAAAGGAGCATTGTTAATTTTAAGATTTATGGGAATATGATATTAAGGTTTAAGATTAGGAATAGGAATGTTTCATGGATTGGGATTAGCTTCATGCTTGTATTGTTTCCCATTATGTAATAATTTAATACATTGATTACCAAAAGAATAAATAACTCTCATTCAAAGAGTCCAAATATGAACAAGATGGACATTGTAAGATAAAGGGAGATCAAGGACCATAATCTTTGTTTGAATGGTCTTAGATCCTATGGTTAATGGAAGTTAGATACAACCAAGTGGGTTTTTATTAGTCTTGTCAAAACCATGAGAAGTGAGATAGTTTGTTTGAGATGATCCTTGTTATAACCAAGTTATTGAATAAACCACAAGTATGTTACATTAATACCATATCCTTCATCAACCAAGATTTTGTGGATAAGAGTGGTATTAATGGCTACTTTAATAAAGAGTGGCGAATCATCAAAATGAAATAGAATTTCATCATTGATCATGTCCTCTTCAATAATTTTAAAGGAAGGTTTAGAAGGACACATGGTTTCAATGGTATTGATGTTGGTAGGTTGAGAATCAATAGAGGGTGGATCTTCATCTATGGAGGATGGATCTTTAATTTCTTAAAAAAATTTCATAAGAAATTTACAATGATATGATGAATTTCAAATGAACTCCATTAGAGAAATCTTACAAGGAATAGATTTGAGTTCTTGAAGAAAATTTCAATGAGATTTAGAAGAACTAGTACAAGGTTTAGAGGGTAAATTAGTTTTGTAAGGTAAGATGTGGTTGGAGGATCAGAAGGAGGAAATTATTCCTCAAGTGATTTTGAATCAACATTAATGATGGTAGTATCTTTAAGAAGTTATTTTAAAGATGGATTTTTAGGCTTGGTAATGAGATCTTTGTTATCTAGTTTATGATGATAATTAACCTTGGAAGTATTGACATATGAAGAGTTTTTATAATATTGGTCATAATTAGAATAAATGGCATAAACATCTTTGACATTTTATTGATTACTTGAAGAAGATTTTTGGTTATTAGAGGTAGAAGATTTAAAAGTTTTTCATTTTTGAGAAGTAGTAGTATATTCTTGACAATGAAGATTGATCATAGCTTCATGATTAAATGAATCACCAATCATATAGGAGATAAGATATTTATTGATCATTATACAAGATTCATGAGAATGTCTAATGTTGGCATGGAACTAGAAAAATAGATTAGGGTAAAAACACTTAAGAGGAGCATTGAGATATATGAAAGGTTTTAAGGGTGGTAAAAATTACTTCAGTTGTTGAATCGAAAGAGGTGTATGAGAATGTGAGGGAAGATCAATTTTGGTAATTCCTTGTTTTGTTTGAAAAGTATTACTAGTGATATTATTATATGTTTGGAAAGGTCCTTTAAGATTTTTAGTATTAGGTTTGAATTCCTTCATAAGAAAGTCTTGATGCTTAGCTTGATCAAGAGCTCCATTAAGTGTTTGAGGAGCAAAGGTTCAAACCTTATATTTAATAGTAGGAGTTAAATCCATGATAAAGGGTTTTAATAGGTTATCATTAGTCATGTTATGGTCAGCTTTTTGAGATAAAAATTTCCATCATTTAATAAAGTCATGGGTTGATTCAGTTGGATATTGCTTAGCATTGATGAAATGGTTAAGATAATTTTTGGGAAGATCATTGTGTTGAAAATATTTAACCAAATGATTGACCAAATCTTCAAGTTGCCAAATATAATGTTGGGGAAGTTGATTATACCATTCTAATACATTACTAGTGAAATTTTTGACTAAGATTTTAGTAGTTGTGAAAGTATTAGTTTGAATCCACTCCTTGTAAGGGTTGCCAAAGGATTTGATAAATGAGTCAAGGTCTTTATTCCCATCATACTTGATAGCTGGAGATATGTTACCAATATTAATGGATACAATAAAGAGGATAAAGGCTCATTTTGAATAGTTTAAAGCATCTTGTTATTCATTATGGGTTGAGGAATAACATTACCTGAGGCATCCCTAAGAGGTGGAGGAATGAAATTAGGATTAGCTCAAGGATGAATAGTTAGAGTTTGATTATCCACATTGATTAAGTGTTGTTGAAGTTGTATCATTTTGTTGGTGTTAGAATTTTTCATGATGTTCATTTATTGAATAACTTGAGCTAATAGTTAGGTTGTATTAGGAGATAGGTTGGTGTTGGTAGGAGCACTCCCTAAATTGGTATTAGGGAGAGGATTAGAGAAAGATGGATTACTAATGGGATTGTTAAGTAAAATTGTATCAATTACTCCCACATTATTTTTAATGATGAGAAGTTTCTTGGTAAGTATAAAAATGATCATATCCATTAGTTTCATCTTGAGGTGTTATTTGGACCATGTTTCAATTCATAGATGAAGGAGGAGAAGAGGTGCCCCAAGGGTGATGGTTCTCCTAGGAGGAGAAGAGAAGAATAAATGAACATCCCATAAAGTACCTAAATGGATTTAGACTATCCAAGAGGATTATGATAGGAGACTTCATTTTGACTAAAGAGAGATGAATAGAGTAAAAAATTAGAGAGATAAAAAATTAGATTTATGAATAAAGAAGGTATAAAATAGTACAAGGTCAATTAGGTTGATTTAATATAGAAAATAGGGCCTAAAAATAGTACAGTGTCGACTAGGTCAATCTAGTACAATAAATAAAGGCAAGCAAAAGGAGCTCCAAACTATATAGGGTCAACTAGGTTGATCTAGTATAGTGCATAGGAGATAAAAAAGGTATGAGGTTGACTAGGTCAATCTAGTATAGAAGATAGGGAGAAAGAAAAAGGTGATAACAAGTTATGATCTGAAATAAGAAAATTTTTGTAGTTAATCTAGGAAAATAAGAGTTGAAGGGAAATAAATAGTCAATTGGATCAACATTAGCCAATCCAATTGAGGCACATAAAACAAAACCTTACACCAATGTTGGTTAATGCAAGTTTTTAACACATAATTGAGCAAAGAGTAAACAATAAACTTGAAAATAAAAACTAACTAATTAGTCAACTTGATTGTTAATTAGATTATTAAGAATACTTTTAAATGTGATTGAAGTTTAGCTATAAGCAAGGTACTAGATAATAATCTAAGGATGTTTTTAGGTAGTTTGGGCTGAAAGGGACTATAGTAGCAATGATACAAGCTTAGTATTGGGGCCTACCCCCTTAATTCACACATTGTAGTGATAAGGGTGTCAGGTTCTCAACTAGACTATACCATTAACCATGTTATATACTTGATCAAAACATCAAGTTATCTTCCCCCTTGGTGATAATATATGTAGGTTGGCCTAGGGTAGACAAATGTTAAAGTGATTGTTTAGGTTATGTTATTTGCTTGTGTATGCATAAAATAGAAATAGTGAAACTAAGTGATTAATTGAAAATCCCCTAATTAAACTATGTGAACTATTCTAAACATGCATACAAAAAGAAAAGAAATGTGAGTTAATTACTAATAGATATGAGGTTAATTTCAACTTTGAAACAAGGTATAGTGTTGTCACTATATGCATAAAATATATAATAGGGTTGATAGGGTTGAACATATAATACAAAATTAAATTCTAAAAATGAACTAGGTTAGCAGTGTCAATCCTATTATTTTAGACAACATAGAACACAAAATTAGGCTGATAGTCTCAATCTAATTAACTATGCAAGAGAACTTTTGAAGATCACAAACTATGAAAGGAAATATAGTAAAAGATAAAAATAGAGAATTAGAAAGGAACCTTGGTAGATCAAGGATGTAATGAAGGAATATTATTGATGAAGAACCTTGAAGTGTGCTTAAGAAACCTACAAATTGGATTGATAGGATCGATCAAGCTATATAGGAACCTACTAAAAAAGTGTTGAAACTATAAGGGGTCAAATGGGTCCACATAATGGGTTGAACAAAATGTTTAAAAGGATAAAAACTTATACTAGGTCAATTGGACTGATACAGTTGCCTATTCTTAAAACCTATGTATAGAGATAAAAAAGTTGGGTCGGCGAAATTGATCTAGAATGTTAAACTATATGATAAAAATGATGATCAAAAGAATGAATTAAAAGTGAAAAAAAATCTCAAGGGTTAGTTAATTTCAAGTTCACAAATAATGTATATAATTAGAAATGCATCATGTCTATGAATTAATCCTAGATCATATAAGATATATCATACCTAAACTTATGATTGGGATACACTTATTAAGCAGGAGCATGACCAATATGGGGATCCACTAAACCTAATTAGGTTATCACTTGTCACAACATATCATGTTAGGAAGGGTCTAAAAGACTAAAGTCTAATATAATCAATCAACAACCCTAATGGAGTCTTAAGGTTTAAAACATTCACTCTATTCTAATAACAAGAAAGTAAAATCTAATCTAGTTCACACCAAAGCTTGTGGCATAAAGTGAGCATTAGAAACACATAAAAAAAATATGTATAGGGAACTTCAATTATATTAGGTATGAGTAACACCCTAATACATGAAATATGAAATATAGTATTATTCAAGCCAACACTTATGCTACTTCTATCTACTAAAAGAGAGGAGAACAAAGTTAGAATATACTTACCTGAATGTGAACCTGTCAAGACTCAATATTTTCCTTAGCCAATGGGTATTTGTAGGAGTTTGTTGTGATTTTTAATGATCAATACAAAAGTCCAAAACATCCAAGACTTATCCACAAGACTATATTCTTCAAATAAGAAAACTAAGCTAAGTCTCTTTAAGTAGAATGGTGAAAGAGTAGATTGTGAAGAAGCACGAGTGAATAATAACTCTTTATTTACACATATGAATAATGATTGAAATGATATTATATATATAGGTGGATCTTATCCTAAATACTTATAGGAACATCAAATATATAGGGTCAACCCAGTTGACCCAATGTGTTGTTAGGGATAATTTACTAGGTCTATACTAGGTTGATCAAAAGTCTAACAAACCAAGAAAGTAAAGAATACCCCTAAACTGTATTGGGTCAACCTAGTCGAACCAGTATAAAAAAAAATAAAAATGGAGTTTAAGATAAGAAAAGAGGGATGGAAAGAGGAAAATATTGGAAGAATACTCAAGGGAGGAGAAATAACTTAGGTAATGGTTTTTGGAACTAGTTGGATTGGTAATAATGTGTCAATAAGGGACAACAATCTTGTGAATCACCAAAGGTATACCCAACCATTTCCTAGTGCACCCCTTAGGGCATGCACTTAGAGAGATTGAGTCTCAATGGGTTCTTGCAAGATTTAAAGTGTTAATATTTGATAAAAGTTAAAAATATTATGTGTATACACATTTTATGGATTTTAGAGGTTCACACAGAGCTTTAATGATGAAAAATAAGTTATAATAATGAGATTTGGTGTCTTAGATTGCATTTAAATTTCACATTTATAACTTATACATGTTTGGGTCCATAATATCTTCAAAGATGATGTTTTCTACCTATGTGGCATCTTCATGTCACACTGCTCATTTAGTTTTAAAATATGACCATTATCCTTTTTGGGACACATGTCATTATCTTATGTAATCTTAATGCTTGTTCAAATTAGCACCTTTGATCTCTTTCAAAGCCTCCTCTATCCTTGAGTTCATTTTATGTTATTGATCTCAATTTAAACCTCTAAGATCATTCCACTTGCAACTTCATGAGCTCTCTATATACCTTGAAAATAATATCCATCACTTGAATGCTTTTGCACCACATGGTAGCCTCACATTCAATTTAGTCTTTTTAAAATTTTGACGCACCTCACACCATTGATATTTATTTGGAAGATTAAATATGGCTTATTAATCTCCATCTAATTCATCATGGTTGTGACACTTATCACCTTTATGCTCAATCTAAGCTCTTTGAATTATTGACTTCATTTGCACCATTAATCTATTGGATACATGATCAAATGTATGCCATTGATCTTTGTTGTCAATTTAAAATATCAAGCATGAGCCATTCATTTACTTTATTACTCACTAATATTGTGACACTTATCACTCTCACATTCATCCTCAGTATTCTTAACTTATTGACCTTTGCTCATTGTTAGATCTTTGATATGTATCCAAGATCATGACACTTATAATTCTCATGTTTGCTCTTAGAATCCTTTGACTTCTTGACACTTCACTCCTCATTGATATTTGAATGAATGATTAAATTCATGCTATCAATCCTTAGGCTTGAATTATTGACTCCATCTTTACATACAGATTATTGATCAAAATGTTTACATCAAAACACACACCATCGATCTTCGATATAAGGAAACTTTGATTAAGTAGTTTAGGATATTATCCACTCATTTTTGATCTTCTATTCGATCTCTCAAGATTTTTCCACTTGGTCATCTATCATTTAATTCATTCCTACACAAAATAAAAATAGACTAAGGGTTCTAGAGTATAAATAGCTTAGCATAAATCTTTAGACTAAGGTTTTAGTCATATTAATAAACATGATTAGAACTTGGGCTAAAGTCTAAACTAGGTCTAAAATATAATAGAATTTTCCCACACAAATTAAAATACATTTCAAAATAAAACTTAGGATAAAACATTTAGACTAATGTTTTTTAGCATGGTTTAAACATGGATTCAATTAATAGAGCAAAGACTAAAGGTTCATCAAAAGGTCAAATTATAATTAAAGTATAAAACCCTAAACATTATTCATTCAAAAGGGACTCCATTAAATTTTAAAGATGGAAACACATGAATCAAATGTTAGAAACATTAGATAAAGTAAAAGAAAGCTTATATGCTAACATGTCAATGTAAACTATATCAACACATGATATTTAATAATGGTCACTAATCAAGTTGAATGTTCAATTTATATCACAAATTTTTAGAACATAAACAAGGGTCCTCATTTTTTAGAAATGGGGGTATGTTAACCTCAACAAATGTGAATTATGGGGGAAACATACTAATATGTTAAAATTTAGATACTCTTGGTTTAAAATAATAACTAGGCTACTTATCCCACTTGATCAAGTACCATTATAAAGATCAATTCATAATTAAAACAAGTTTTACAATGCATAATTAAGATCAAACATCAAAACTAGGTCATGTTGTGTGTGTGCTTTGAATCCTTTATTGATTTCCATGGGTTTTAGAGAAAAACTTATAGATTTCATGACCTTAATCATTAAAATTGACTTGTATCATATTTATATGTTTAATAATAATCATGTTTTATGAAAGGGAAGGCTTGGGCATTTCTATGCTACTAGCCAGGCATCCATATCCCTAATAGAGATACCTTTGGCCTCATTTTAGGCCTTGCTCCACTGCTAGCTAGGTGTCCATAGCCCTGGTGGAGTTTACCAGAATCAACTTTGCTCAAAAAGATTTTGAATTTTCAATAATGCTCTTATTTTCATATTTTTACTTATATTTAGCTTTCCAACAAAGGTTAGGAGCCAGAATTAGCCAGGGTTTAGGATTTTTTTTCAAATTTTTAATCTTTAGACAATCATCCTTGGTCATAAACTTCATCCCAAGAAATAATATTCTTTAATTTACAGCATGAATTTGTTTTAATAATTCAAATTTTCACTTAGATAGATGTAATCCTTATTAGAATCAAACTTAGATCAAAACAAGGTTTAAGATTTTAAGGAATAATTATCTTATTAATCTTCACTAGTTTCTCAAAACATAACATCAATATTATAATTTCTAAAATTCGTGGTCAACCATTGCTTAAGATTCATAACTAAATTCTTGATCCATGAATTTCTTGAGCAATTTAGAAGGATTAGAGCTTGAAAATTGTCTTGAAAAAGACTTACTGAAAGTAGAGAACAAAGAAAAGAATATAAACACACAAAAAGTAAAACAAGAAACAAGCAAATAAATATGTAAAAACACTACTTATAAATAAGGAACAAGAAATGAAACTAATTTAATCCCTACCTACACTAACTCTAACTATTCTTACAAATTACTCCATGAAGACTTATGGTGGAACAATAGATAAATAGTGCTTGAGGTATTGCCCATTAGTTGGCAAGGTGAACTCTACTCCCTAAAAGTATTTGAGTTTGAAGTTGTTGTATCCCAATTTTTTAGAAATTTTATAAATACGAATCCATAAAGGAATGAATTTACTATTTTTTCCTTTTGGTTTAGTGGCTTTGTCCCATAGGAGAACTAGGTCTCCCTGCCTGAACACCTTGATATTTGAATGTTTATCAAACCATATTTTGACCATGGTTTGATGTCACTTAAAGTTTTCAAATTCTTCTTCCCTTACATATTCCATTTGTATTATATCAAGTAGTCATGAATTAGCATATTCTTGATCTTCTTCCATATACTCCTGCATGAAATTCAAAGTTGGTAGATTGAGAGTATTTGAATATATTAGCTCTTGACCATATACCAATAGAAATGGTGATTCTTTTATAAAAAAATTTACTCTAGTTATATCTACCCAAATATCATATTTAAGAAATTTATTCCATGTTCTTGGTTGATGTGCTAAATACTTTTTGATGGCTTTCATCAAATTTTTGTTAGTTGACTCTGAGACTTAATTACCTTGAGGGTAATGATTTAATGAAAACTTGAGAATTATGGTGTTGTCATAGGCCCACTCAATCATCTCAATAGATATTAATGCTAAGACATTATCACAAACTAATGAAACTGGTGTCTCAAATCTAGTACAAATTTTCTTTTCTAAAAACTTGATTACATCTTCAGTTGTACATTATTTTATTTCCATTGCTTTTGTCCATCTTATACAATAATCAGTATCAATTAGAACATATTTGTCTCCATTTGAATAATTAGGATTTATGACACATATAAAATCCAAACCCCATTGAGAAAAAGGTTTATCAATCATACCTAGCTTCAATGGCATGGTTGCTTTTGATTCTTTGGTGTTGAAAATTTGACATTGATGACATTCTCTAACATGTTTATGGGAATCCTTAAGATTGTAGGCTAATAATATCCTACCTTCAGGATATTTTAAGCTATTGTATTTCTATACGGGTGTCCACTCCCAATATTCTCATAAAAATTACTTAAGATTATAGTTGTTTCTTCTTTTTCAACACATCTTAAGTATATACCTTCATAATTCTTCAAGTAGAGTACTCCATCCTTAATCAAGAAGTGAGTTGCCTTAAATCTATTATTTTTTCTCTTCTAATTCTTGTAAGACAAGATCCATTGATCAATAAATGAATAATTTAATCATATAATTCATTTGGTAGAAATATTATTGGTTGACCTGCATAATGCTCAAACTAAGATTAGTGCTAGAAAATAATTGAATCAATCCTTGACATATTACTAATTTGGTTTTTTTTAATCTCAAAATCATACTCTTGGAGTATAGAGACACATTTACCTCTTCTCTCTCCCAATTCACATTTACTAAGCATAAGTTTAGTAGCAAGATTTGGTAATATTGCATGTACTTTATTCCTAAGAATATAGTGTCTAAACTTTTTAATTACTTTAAGTAAAGAAAATGCTTATTTTTCAATTAGAGAATAGTTTAACTCATCATTCTTAAAATTAGTTACCATAAATGAAATTGGGTTATCATATTTATCTTTTTTCTAAGTTAGAATAATGGCTATAGAATGCTCAAAATCAAAAGAGTAAATATAATAATCTTTTGTGAAATTAGGACTTATCAATATAGGTGCTTGTCCTATTGCTTCTTTAATATCCTTGAAGGCTTTTCTTGTTTCTTCATTTCATATGACCTTTTCATCTTTCTTTAAGATGTAATTAAGTGGTTTTATAATCTCTACAAAACCATAAATGAACTTTCTCTCAAAATTAATTTTCCTAAAGAAAGACTTTAATTCTTTTCTACTATTAGGGGGTTCTATTTTTTATATGGCATTAAATATATCAAGATCTATAGAAACCCCATCTTTTGTTATAACATGTCCTAAAAATTTTCTTTTAGTAACACAACAAATACTTTTCTTAGGATTAAGGGAAATTTCATACATAGTTCAAATACTTGTTGCAAATGTATAATGTGATCTTTATTTTTATAAAACATCATTAGACCATCCATATATATAATGATGCACTTACCTATGAGACCTTGAAAATCATGGTCCTTATCTCTTTAAAAAGTTGTTCCTACATTGATTAGTTTAAAAGGCATCCTTTTTTAAGAAAAATTACCCTATTTTTCTATAAATTTGGTCTTCATTTTGTCCTCCTTATTTACAACTACTTGATTATAACCTAAAAAACCATCTAAGAGAGACATCATATCAGAACTACTAATAATTTTAATGACTTGGTCAAGAGAAGGTAAAGGATAATTATCCTTTTCTGAAGATCTATTCAAATTTCTAAAGTCTATTCATAATCTAATTTATCCATTTTTTTTCTAACTGATACTAAGATAGATACCTAGGTATAATTTTTAATGGGAAAAAATATTTTTGCATCTAATAGCTTCTTGACTTCTTTGTAGATTAATGGTTCTAAAATAGAGTTAACTAGTCTTTGTTTTTGCCTAAAAGGTTTACAAGCTTCTTTTAATGGAATGGTGTGGATAATGACTCTAGGATAAAATCTATTTAATTATTAATAGGACCATGAAATGACATATTTGTACTTGGTTAGTAACTCTTTGGCTTTTCTAGACTCCATATTTGTATAAGTTGTACCAATGTTCACTAGCTAAGGTTAACCTTGAGCTCTTAGATCAAACATATTTTAATCTTTCCCATTCACTTTGGGAACTTTAATATTTTTATCTAGTATGATTGTGTCAAAAAATATTTATAAGGCAATCATGCCTTTGTTAATTTTGATGTCATTCAATGGACAATCCTATCATCAACTTTGTCATCATCAAGTGTATTTTCATTGACCTCATCCATAATGTGTGACTCAAATACTCCTGAGTTGTTAATGAAATTGATGATCTTATAATCATCACTAAATACTTGTTAATGATTGAAATTATTAGGAACTAAGGGACATGGAACCAATTAAATTCTAAGGTTCCCTAATTTGGAATTTTTATTTGGCATAAGTTTGGCTGTAATTAAGGTAGCTCATCAGCAAACTTGTTTTCTTCTATAGGAATTGAAACAATTTTAAAGGCATCAAAGTAATCAATCAAGTCCCATACTCTAAGCTTATAATTCTTAAGATAAGACAATTTTCATTGGTATTTCATTATATCTTGATTAACTACTAGCTCAAAATCACCATACTACTAGTTATTTGACCTTGTGTTTGATCAAAAATTATAATCCTAAGATTAGTGTTTCATACTCTGCTAAATTATCAGTGTATGAAAATTGAAGTTTGTAAGAAGCATTGAATTATTTTCCAATGGGATTGATTATAAAAACTCCTAATCTAGATCAAAATTTACATCTATCACCATAAAAATATAATTTTCATAGTCCAGGCATAGCATGAGATGTTTTAGAGTTACTTACCTAAGGAGTGTCAAGAGTGTATACTCCTAGATCAGAATTAATCATGTTGACATTTTCATTTAGTGCATTATATTCAATGATAATGTATTTCATCTTGGGTTCCCTTTCAATTTTAATTTGATTAGGGACTTCCCTCCTTAGAAGCCATATATGAGAACAGTCAATTGACATATATCCATTCAAGGTCTTGGTCCAATCTCTAATCGAAAAAATTCCATAAGTATCTAGAATGTCCACAACTTGAATATCTATAAATTATTGTACTCTTTGTTCTAAATCAAGCTTCATATGAACATTCAATAATTCACCAATTAATTTAACTCTTGATTTTTCTAATTGAGTAACTACTCTATCAGACTTAATTATATTTAAACTAAGTTTCTCACAAATACCTGCCAGTATGATATTAGTAGAAGCACCTAAATATAATAAACAATTATGTAAGTTTTTACCAAAAAATCTAATTGTTAATAAGAAAGGTGGAACCTCTAATTTATTCATGTACATCACTATATTAATATTTGTAGCCTTTTGTGATTTAATAGGTATTTTAGACAAAGATTCTAGTAAAAAATCTCTTTGTTCATTAATTTGAGTCAATTAATGTATAGTAATGTTAGCTTTAATATTCTTCATATCCTCAACTATGTTATATCCACCCCTAGTAGAATAACTAGATGTATTAACATAATTTTTAGAAGTACTTCATTTTGGACGTTATGGATTGTTGTCAGCTCTAGGATTAAGAGGAGTATCAACATTATTAGGTGGAGTTGAACTTGTCAATGGTTTATCAACATTATTAGGTGGATTTAAACTTGTCAATGGTTGATTCTACTCTCTATTCATTAATGGATAAATCTTATTTACATACTATTTAAAATCATGAATCTCCTCAAGAGTATCCTCAGGCTCATTCTCATCTTGGAATATAAAATCAAATGTCTCCACTATAAGAGTTGTATCAATAGAATTAGATGCCTTTGAACAACAAAATGTACCTACAACATTGTCCTTATTAGGTAAAAATTCAAATGTATCTAATTATTCTTTAAAATATTCAAATGCATTGTAAAATTCAATTTAATCTAATTCATCATTCTTTGAAGTGCTATGAACTCTATAATAATCAGCTAAAGCTACATCACACATGTTCATTTTAGGCATGTTATTATTAATTGTTGTTATTATTTTGAAACCTATTTTTAGGTATGTTGAAGCTTTCATAAGAATACTTTCTATTATATTTTTCCCCAGTGTTACTTGTTTTTGAAACTAAAGAAAATTAGTGCTCAATTTTTGAACCATTTTTAAGATAGGGTCATTTTCACTTTTAGGTGCTTCTAAATTATGCACTTGAGTACTACTACTAGTTGGTACCATATCTCTTTGATATTATGGATGAAATCCACTTGCTATGTTATTGAAGAATATTAAGTTTTAGCTAGGATAAGTATGACTCAAAGGTAATTGGTTTAAAATTGGGGTTTGATTCAAAACATGTATGTTTTTGTTTGCATTAGGAATGACATTTATCATAGGTAAATTTGGATTAAAATTTGGAATGGAATATACAATTTTACCTTGGGATTGAATTTGATCATTGACTATCATAACTTTAGCATAAACCAGAGCTAATGTATCAATGACTCTGATAGATCTGATAAGAAACACAAAAGTCATGGGATTTGTTGGCCAATTTTTGGCCCACATACCAAACTCTTGCATGGTTTGATAAAGCATTGTATCAAAATTATTTAGGATAGGCATATAGGTTTTAGAGACCCTATGGGATTTTATAAGTGATTGGAATAGATATGGAAGTACAAGATATCTATATAGTTTTTCATTGAGTTTACCTTGACATTTTGGATCCAGTGGTAGAAAGTACAAGTAAGTAGCTTGTTGAGGTTGGATCTCACATGTGTGGATGAGTCATGAAGAATTGGTCATATGGGTTTTTTAAATTTTGTACCAAGATAATATGAACCAAATATTAAGTCCTCCACTAAAGTATATCCAAATATATGGAGGTCCAAAGTTAGTTCTTTAGTCATATTTCATTAAGATTCCAATACTTAGCCAAATGAGCTTGATTGTTTCCAAGATGTCACAATGGAGTAGATATGGGCCAACCATCATGAGAATTAAATGTCTTCACTTTGGAATTTCTTAAGACTATAAAATCAAATTAGTTTGTTCCTTTTGACCTTAAGAACATCTCTTAAAATTTTTAGGTCTCCATGTCTTTTTCTCTTCAGGTTATAATCTTTTAAAAATGGACCTAAAACATAAGATGTTTGTGTGAACATCAAAATAAAGCTCAAGAAAAAATAAATATATATTTAAATTTGATAGTCTATAGGATGTCAATCACATTCTAAAAGACATCAAATGATGGTCGATGAGACATCAAATTTAAAGGTAGAACAAGACAATCCTATTAAATTTAAATTTGATGGTTACATGACTATCAATGATGGTCATGTGAATGCCATTTAATGGGAGTGAGGATGTCAAATTTAAGACCATAAAATAGCCATTGGATTTCAAATAATGGGTCTCAATTAATTAAATGGTCCATGTTACACCATACATTTGGATCTAATGGTGAGTAGAGGTCAAATGGTTAGCAATTATTATGGGAGAATGAGTGTGTGACAAGTGTTAAAGATGTGTTCAATTGTTAAAATATTGATTATCCATAGGACTTCATGTAGATTGAGAATGATGGAGGGATTTGATTCAACATGTTAATGAGTTGAGTCAAATTTCAATAACCAATTATATTAAAGATGAGCTGAAGATTTTTGATGAAGGTTGAGAAATTATTTTTGACCATGGAAAACAAGGTTCTGCAAGGTCTTTCTAATGCCATTGAAGCTCATTAAAATTCCATGGAGTGGTCTCACTCATGAATTCGATTATTAATAATATAACGGGACTACCATTGGATCTAATATTAATCTCTGGTTTGATAGGTTAGAGATTTTAGGGTTCATTCTTGTGACTAGTTCACCAAGTTAAAGAAGGATCTATGTATAAAAAATTCTTGTCTCCTACAAAGATAGGGTAGGGTTTAGAAGGTGTTATATGCTCTATGGGCCTATTTTAATATAAGGATTATAGGAAAACTAATGTTGTTAGATTATTTTATAGTCTATAGTAGATCTATATAAATTGAGTAGGTATGTGATAAATGCAAAAGGGCTCATATATCAATGTGAATCCATCATCATCAAAGTAAGGACTCTACCACCTAAGTCATGGCATGAGTTTTAGTATCAAAAATCAAGGATTTGATCCTTATGAATAGGTTAAGTGGACTTAAGGTCCCAATTTGATGAGATGGTACTGATAAGTGGTAGTTAGGTTCATTTTATTATGCTCAAAAGGATTTGGTCATGTAACAAACCCTTATCTCTAGTGAGATATTCTCGCCCAATGAGAGGAGCTCAGGGACTAGTGAGGAAAAATAAGGTCTATCTGTTGATCAAGATACACATGCATAAGTTAATCAATTATTTCCACCTCATTTCTTTAAATCAAGGAATTTCCTCTACTCTCAAGGGAATTTTTCCCACCTCTCTTTCTCTTTTATTCTATATAGAGGATTTTGAGCCAAAAAATGGATCTTCTTGTATTTTCTCTACTCCCTCTCTTGGGTATGACTAAACTCTACCAAGATGGAGCTTATAACATCTTGAAGATGAATACACTACTATTTTAGTTCTCATTATTTTGGTATAGTGTGTACATGTCAAATTTGTGTATGTGGTATAATTTTCTCCCTCATCACATTATGATCTCACCTAGTTACTATTTCATATGGTTATGCAGGTGATGTTTAGTATTTCACATCTCTTAATTGAAGCCTACATATGGATACTATGACTGGTTAGTATCTTAATTTAGACATCTCCCTTTATTTCCCTTAGCTTAGGTCATTTGGTGAATATATTCATAAATAACTAATGTGTGATAGATATTTGGGATCCTAGATCTAGTCTCTTACTTTTTTCATTAGTGTTATATATATATATATATATATATATATATATATATATATATATATATATATATATCTTCCTTGGTCATTAGTAGGTTTAGTAGTGGGAATGAGGTAAAAGATGCATCAAAGGAGATAGCCTATTTAAAAAATCCTAGAGGTTTGTATAAGATACCCACAGCTTGGGGTCATTCTAATATTGGACTAGAGTTTGAGTAAGGAGGCCTAAACAATCTCCATGCTCAGCTAGGGTGGAATTTTAGTTCCAAATAGTTTTGGAATTCATAGTGGGACAAGGTCCAAAAGTGGAGGAAGATTTTTGGTGTGTATTTACTATATCATCTTTTAAAAGTAAGCAATTAACACTAATGGTGACTCCCAAAGAAAAGATTCTAGTTATGAGTAGACCAGGTATATCTCAAATCAAGTTTATAATTAGTTTTTTACATCTCATTTGATGTATGAGGTCAATATGAATAGCTATGGTGGATACTCCTATTTTCCACCTCATTATTAGCAAACCCAATATGATCCTTATGATCCATATGAGTCTAATCAGCCCTATCAATATTTTTGTCAAAGCTATGAGGAGCCTTGGTAAGTTTCTCATGATCCTTATTATCAAGGTAATATCTCTTACCTCCCTCATGATCCTCACCATTAATATGAGGACCAGTATCAAACATATATGCAAGAATACTACATTGATCCTACATATGAACATCAAGCCCATCATGATATTTATCCTTAGTAACCCTATCATGAGCCATCCATACCATCACTTAAGTATAATTTAATAAGCCTTTAAAATAAAGCACTAGAACTAAGATCACATAGATGTTATAGACAATATGTCCCTACTCACCTAATTCATCATGTGAGAGAGTCATTGTAGTGAATAAAATAATAATGGATACCTATTGAGAGAAAAAATTAGAATAATCTCATAGGTGACATGATATGTGTATGGGGTTACATTCATAATATTGAGGACAAGCTAAAAGGCCTTTGGGAATATCAATCCCAACCTCATCAACCTTTTATGCCTACATATACACCACCTTATCCTTCTTATGCGCCATCTATTCCTCCTCAAGAGACCATTCAAAGTGCCCCTTTGAGTATGCTAAGTTATTCATATCTTCCTTGAACCTTTCCTTATTGGTAATCTATTCAAGAGAGTTGTCAAGAAAAGAAAGAGATTGTTATGTAAAAGCTTGTTGTTTTGATCCAAGACTCCCTTCCTTAAGAACCCCTTATGAAGTCCTTCAAGGTTCCAATCTAGAACCAAGTGGTGAAGTCATGGGGTAGGCAAAGTGAGGAAAAATTGAATTTGAAGACCCAAGTTAAATAATGACCTAAACCTAATATAACTTATATTTTCAACCCTAAGGAGATTTGTTAGCTCTCCTCATCCAAGTGGCACAATTGAAACACCTCTAGGTTGTGGGTAGCTTAAGAATGAGGTGAATCTCTAAATAGGGATAAATCCTTTGATGTATCAATTTTATATCACTACTACACCTATGATTGCAAGGAAAAGGGAGAGAAAATTTAAATTAAACTATCTTAAAGGTGGTGATACACCAAATTAATTGATCACTATCAACTAGCTACATGTCATACATGAGACCAAGAGACTAACTAGGTATACACTGCTCTAATCTAAATCTTCTCACATTAGTATTTCATTATGAGGTTTTTATGAATGTTTAGCCTAGGAGATATAGAAAAGAGGAATATAATGGAACTATTAAATAAACTAACTCAATTAACCTTGAAACTACATATAAAACTTCACATGACCTACAAGAAGAAGCTTTTAAGATGCAAATAGGTGAGAGAATGAGATAACAATCCTAAGGAAACAATATTCATCACTAATAAAGACCAATCATTCAAGTGAACACACTATGAAAATTCATATAAGAGGTAAAATTAGTATTATTTATTGATCCATAGTATGTAAATGAGTAGGTCTTTACCACACTTAGGTGGAACATCCTTACAATAGCCAAAATGGATAGTTCTTATAAAACTTGAGAGAGATAAAAGAAGAAAGAAGTCCAAAGGTCACAAGGACAAGTTTCAAGATGAGAAAAAGATTTAAATGTGAATGAGAATATAATTTGAAACTAATCATGTAAATTTAAAAGAGATAACTGGTACCCCAAGTCATGAAACTCTTGAAATGTGGCATGAATTCTCTTCTGCTAGTCTAGGAAACTACCTTCATCATTTAGACCTCTTAGGTACCCCATAACTAAATATGGGTAGAATTGATGATTTTAATAATAAGGGGAAGTTATGTACACACATTTTAATTCATTGGTGCATTACTAATCATTAGGATTCCTCCCAAAATTATTTATCACTATCTTTAATCAAAATAATTCTTCTTTCACATGCCCTCCACACTTGTCCTCAAATATGGCTTTAGTTTCCCACACAGATACATATAATTAATTAAATTTCATGTGTCAAAACCATTCATGTCCTTAGATTCATTAGACACACCTTAAAATTAACTTACTTGAAGTTTTCACCTTTCTCACTATCATGTTCACTATCCTAGTTTTGACTGGCTAAGATGGGAGCTCTTATTAAGGTACTTAAAATCTATTTTAAAGCAATAAATTATCATGGGGAGTTATCTTAAGTCTCAAGCTTCCCTCCCATGTGACTGGCATCTTTAGACTCCTTCTAGAACCTATTAAAACACAAAAATTATCAATAAAACCTTGTTTTCTACTCCATCCATATAATTTTGGATAGTCCAAAAGGATGGAAAGTATCTTGAGAGATTCACCTACATCATCCAATCACTTTTATGAGAAAACTATGCCATTTAGATGTACTAACTACTCCAATTTATCAAACTAGTCACTAGAAAGGGTTTTGATGAGTTTAAGCCTATTTTACCCTCTTAGCCATTATTTATAAATATTTGACATCTAAATATCAACTCAATGCAAAAAAATGGTTTTTTATGACCCTTTCTAACTTGTCCTATATGCTTGACACTCCATGCTAGGTGTCCAAGCAAATATGAGCAACAAAACTTCTCTCTACTTATTTTCTATTATCAAGAGCCTATGGAGACCCTCATGGTCCTGATGAAGGTGATCTAGGTCTTTTAATCACTGCAACTCCCTACATACCCCTTCCCATACCTTGACTAGTCAAGACTATGTGAAATTTTCTTGATGGTATTTTGATTTAAGGGTACTTATAGGTGTATGCTTGCTTAGTTAGACTTTGATCATATTTTATAATCTTCCTTGAAGCCTTAAATGATCATTTATAAATTATTTGGATTCATTTATTTCATTATTGGGTTATTTCCACATCAATAACCTTAACTATTTTGCTCTTTGCCCCTCATAGTCAACTGTAGGTCAACCTCTTATGCAAAAGACACTTGTAGGTGTGAATAGGGTCCGAAACATAATATATCATTTTATTTGAATTATATTTAGATTATAAATGCTCTTTTCAACCATGTATAACAATAAAAACATAGTGGCATGGTCTAATACTATCAACTTGGGAGAAGAGGTCTCTTTATAGCTCAGATCTTGTAAATGATAGTGAAGGGATTCAGTACTCAAATGGGAAAATTTGAGATGCCTAATTACTATCTTCCATTAGTCATCTACCCTTTATCATTTTAAAATCTTCCCTCCTATGTGGAGGATTCAGGTCATGCACATTTAATTACCTCTAAACTCTTAGTACCCCCATTATAAGATATTAACAAAGTAACAAAGTGCTTTGTTTTGATATTTTAGGGATTTGATCACTAAATCTACAATCATTGCATTTGAAAGTGACCTTTAACCTTTCCTTTTAAAAAAGGGTTTTCCATGATATTTTTAACATACTATAACCTTATGGGGGTTTCACCACTTATCCAACTTCTTTGTATAAGTACCTTTATAGTTTTGTGGTGCCACCTATAGGTGGATATTTTCACATATAGGTAGCGAGGATGAATATGGATAATGTGAATTATTTTTGACCTTTTATTATTTTTATACCCTTCTCAAATATTTAAAATAGACATTATTTATCATAAAGGACCTTGTCTAGCTTAAATACTTCCTTCCAACATGATTGGTCCTCATGAGATTCATGTAGATATTCATTAATGATGGAAGATTGTGTGCATATTAAAAATTGTCTTCTCATGATCTATATGGTGCCACATAGGTATTAATTTTTTTTTTCATTTTTTAAAATAATTATTAACACCATGATACCATAATTAATTATCCATAAACGTGTTCCATATCTTTGCACAACTCACCTAGTTGATTGTGTATGACAATCATAAAGCAGATTGACTATATGGTGCTTATGACTGCATTTCCATGAATATTGATTTTGGGTAAAGAGATTTAAATGTGATGGGACTAAGAGGAAATTTTAAAAATGGTAATTAACCTATATCTTCCCTTGGATTACCACCAAATCATGAGGATCTTTAAAATGGTTGAAAATTCTTATTATCTTCAAATGAGACCAATATTCAAACCTAATATTATTTGCTCATAAAAACACATTAAAATGATAAAAAATCATGGAGATAATATTAGGAGAGAGATAACATCATCTGGAATAAACATCACCTACTAGATTGTATGGACTTATCCAAGTTAGAGAAAAACTTATAGGATTTAGGAAATGGTGAGAAAAAAACCATAGTCAGCTTATTTGAGATGATTCATAAATAAAATCTGACCAATATTTGAAATAATATTATGAAAATTAATATATATTATTTTACTTTCATCTCCCAAATTTATTTTATTGGAATTTCTTTAGTTACCCAAACCAAACACAAACATGTTGACTGATTCTATGTTTCTAGAAGGGTGAAAAAGGAGAAAAATGGTTTTGAACCTTTTCTAGCACTTCCAAATAATTTAAAGAATTGAGATGAGTCTAATGAATATGAATATACCTTAAATTACCTTATCTCACATGTCACTCTCTCATGTTGTGTACAAGTGCCAAACTCTTCCTTTTTCTATTGAGTTATTGATTTTAGTTAGAAAACATGCAAGTTTCAAATAAAATAGACATCATTGATAGGGAATATAGCTTATTAGACATTTTAAGGAAAAATAAGACACTTTTACACCTTGAAAACTATGCCACTTGCATATATGACCCCTAAATGGATACTAAGTGACACAAAATGGCATATAGACTAATTTGACTATAATCAAGGATAAAATGGCATAAAATTACATCAAATAGACTATAAAACATCCTATGATAAAATATTATACCCTTATAAACATCTAAAGATCATTTTTTTACCTATAGGGGTCCCAATTTGATAGGGTTAATAATTGGTGACTCATAGAAGTAGAACGCCTGCTATGATAAAAATCAGTAGCCTTATCCTATCCATGGGCTTAAGGAGTCATCTAAAGTCTTAAACAAAACCATAAGATCTAAAAATTTACAACAAGGTTTTTACCAAGACAATACAACTAGTTACCTAAACCATAGAAAACAAAGGACACACACAAAGCAAAACAAACACACTAATAAGACACATAAATGTGCTCAAAACACTTAAGGAAAATAGAAAAAAAACAACCATGCACAAATGGAAATTAATTATAATTCATTTCTATGATCTAAATGAAAGTTAATTGAATCTTCCTCTTCATGAGATAAATCATAGTGTCAAGCATTTTGCTCCTTAGATTAGATTCTTGGTATATTAAACCTATTCCTTGGAACTTCACTTGATCTAATCTCAAGTAGATCATCCTTAAATAGGTCTCCAATATAAATGTATTCCTATTGAATTTGTACACATAAATCATACTAATACCCACTCTTCATCTCATGATCAACTTATATCTTCTTGGTAGGCATGGCTTCAAGAGGAGTAGTTTATTATTCTTCATAAGATTGAAGCCAATAGAAGCTTCTTCTATCCTTTAAGAGATGATGTATTTATCCCAACTAGTTGAGAGGATGATAACCCATTTTTATTATTTCAAACATATCATCATAGGATGCATATTCCTCTTGAAAGGATAAATTTGAAAAGTTGCTTCTTCTTTACATACCCACTTGAGTGTCAAGCTTGCCTTCCCCTTTTTTGACTGGATCATAGCCTCCTTAAAGAAGAGTATAACCTGATCCAATAATTTAAAATGAGTCATCCCAAGGATAATTATAGATTTTTTCTTTCACATCTATGATATCTTGGATAGTGATGGAAGAACCAATGATGGTTTCCTCTTTTTTGACACAAGGAAGACATTCTTTAATATCAACACAATCAGAAGATTCAACATAAGAAATCACCTCTTATTTAACATTTATAACCTCTTGAGGGATCTAAAGTTGTATCTCAACTATTATAACTTGAATTTTCTTCTCAAGTAATGTAAGATCCTCAATTTATAAATCCTTCTTGGTGATGCCAATGCCAATCATTTTGTAATCAGGTGATCTAGACCAATGAGGCTACCAAGGAGCTATGTTTTCTTCAAGAAAGAGTTTTGAATTATTATCAACCAAATGTTCATATTTATTTTCCCACACCATAGGTCCATCAAGTCAAAGGGTGATAGGGTGAGGACAATATGAACTAGTTTGTGGAGGTAGAACATAGAACTCAACATCAAATTGAGAATGAATTGTAGGGGATCTTTTTGGGAGTTATTAAGGAAGGGGAAGAAAACCTTAGACTAAAATATCTTGGTTTTATTCCTTCCATTTGAAAATAAATTCATTAAAATTTCATTCATTTATATTATTCTCTTAAGGAATGTTATATGGGGTATATTTAGGTATAAGATATTTTCTTGACCCTAAACTTTCCATCACACCTTGACTCAACAATTTTGTTCTTGACTCTAACTCTTCAATTTTCTTGGATACATTCTCATGGAAAAAAATCTCTTTAATTTTATAGGAATATTCATGAGTATAAGGATTACAAGAGGGATGATATAGAAAACAAGAGGTCTCTTGAAGAAGGGTGGGAGGGACTTGCATAGGATCAAGCTCTTCCTCAACTTCACACTCTTTATCTAGGATTTTATCCCCTTTATTTTCCCATGATTACAATACCTTATTATATATTAGGATTTTAGGATTAGGATTATATTATTGAGGTAGTGATGTAATCTGAGGATTAGATGAACTATTCAAGAAACTTAGGATCTCTTTAGGCTTAGATTCTCCACCTTGTCTCCAACTTGGGATTTCATATCTAGAAATCTCTTCTTGAGGTGGGGATATAATAGAAGAGGGAAATGAGGGCTTACATTATACTTCCTTTTTTGATGAGATGGATTGATTCAACTAATTATTATCTAACTCAATCTACCTATCAATGTTTTCTTCAAAAATAAAGTTTGTCTTTCCAAATCTCTCTTCCAGCTAATTGGGAAAAAGATGACTTTGATAAGCTTGATTGGGTTCATGAGTAGGGGTCAAGTAGAAATGATAGTAATATTTGGGAGGTGGATATGAGGTCTAATAGATTTGGTGACTCTATTCCTCATTAATATTTATCTTATCTTCTAAGGATAAAACTAGGCCACTTACATCTAACATCTCACTTGTGAGCATTTGCCAATTTTTTCTCTCAATAGGTGCCCACTCTCTTTTAACCAGCTCTAATGCATCTCTCATATTATGAATGAGATGAATATGAACATATTGAACATGTCCCCTTTGTATTTCAAGATACATCATGTACCTCTCATATCCTAAGAGATTTTTCTTGAAAGTTAATCTAGATTGATTTGAGAAATGACTAGGTTGTCTAGGAGGAGAAAGATATTGAAAAGGTTGGTTATAAGACTAATAAAATTAATGACAAGGTTGATAAAGGTCATATTAGAGATGGTATGGATCATGTCAAGGATGATAATAATGATACAAATTTTGATAGGGGATTTCATAAGCTTGAGATATCTCATCAACTTGTGTAAAACAATACTCAACACCAAAACTAGCCATAGAACTTCATTGGGAAGCAAGAACACAAAGAAAAATTACCAACAATATTTAAAAGGAAAACATGGGCTACTTGAGCAATTGATGTAACTTCAGATTCACCATTGATGGTTAGATAGATGCCTCTAAAGGTTGATGTGTTGAAATACAACACTAAAAATATTTTAACTTCTTGGATAATGAGTCCCACGGAGCATGCCAAAAATTGTTGTCACTTAGATTTTCACCCCTTGAAAAGATGTCTCAGATCTCCTCATATAAGTGGCATAATTGAAATACCTCTAGGTTATGGGTAGACTAAGGATTAGGTGAATCTATAAATAGGGATATCTCCTTTGATATACCACTTTTAGATCACTACTACACCTATGATTGTAAGGAAAATAGAGATAAAAATAAAATTAAAATATCCTAAAGGTGGTGATATACCAAATTAATTGATAACTATCAACTAGTTGCATGTCACACATGAGACCAAGAGACTAACTAGGCACACACCTCTCTAATCTAAATATTCTCACATTAGTATTTAATTATGAGGTTGTGATGAATGTTTAAGATAGGAGGAATAGAGGGATAGAATGCCAAAATTGAATATACTAACTCACTAAACCTTGAAATTTCATAAAAAACTTAACATGACCTAAAATAAGAAGCTTTCAAGCGACAAATAGGTGAGAGAATGAGACAATAATGCTAAGGAAACAATAGTCATCAGTAAGTAAGATCAATAATTCAAGTGAACACACTATGAAAAATCATATAAAAGGTAAAATTAGTAGTATTTATTGATCCATGGTATGCAAATGAGCAAGTCTTCTCCATACTCAGGGAAAGCATCATTACAATAGCCAGAATGGCTAGTTCTTATAGAATTTGAGAGAGAGAAGAGAAGAAAAAATTCCAAAGGTCATAAGAATAAGAGTCAAGCTAATAAAAGGAGTTACATGTACATGAGAAGATAATGTAAAACTGATCATGTAAAGTTAGAAGAGATAAGTGGCACCTTGAGTCATGAAACTCTTAAAATATGGCATGAAGTCTCTTCTACTGGTCTAGGAAACTACCTTCATCATTTATACTGCTTGTGTGCCTCATAACTAAATATGGGTAGAAGTGATTATTATAATGATAAGGGAAAGTTATAGACACACATTTACATTTATTTTTTGTATTCCTAATCATCAAGATTCCTCCCAAAATGAGTAGTCACCATCTATAGTCAAAATAATTCCTCTTTCACATGCCTTTCACTCTTGGCCTGAAATTTTGATTCAACTTCCCATGAAAATATGTACAAGGAAGTGAATTAAATGATTCAATACCATCTATGGCCTTAGAGTCATTAGGTACACCTTAAAGTCAACTTTAAGTTTTCACCTTTCTCACTATCATGTTCACTATGCCAATTTTGACTAGCTAAGATGGGATCTCTTATTGAGGTACTTAAGAGTTTCTCTAAAGAAATAAATTTTCATGGGGAGTTATCTTAAGTCTCAATATTAACTCCCATGTGATTATCATCTTTAGAATCCTTCTATAACCTATAAAAACACAAAAAAATTCAATAAAACCCTATTCCATCTATATAATTATAGATAGTACTAAAGGATGGGGAGTATCCTAAGAGATTCCCTACATAATCCAATCACTTTTCTATGAAAACTATGCCATTTAGATGTACTAACTTCTCCATCTTCTCAAACTAGTCACTAGTAAGGATTTTCATGAGTTTAGGCATATTTTACCCTCTTATCCATTGTTCATAAATATTTGATGTTCAAATCTCAACTAAATTCCATAAAATGGTTATTTATGACCATATATAACTTTTCTTAACTCCTTGATTCTTCATGTTAGGTGTCCAAGGAGATATGAGAAACCAAACTTGTCTATAATTGTTTTCTATTATCAAGAGCCTATGGAGACTATCATGGTCTTGATGAAGGTAATCTAGGTATATTCATCACTTCAACTCCCTACATACCCCTTTCCATACCTTTATTATTCAATACTATGTGTAATTTTCCTAATTGTGTTTTGATTGAAGGGTACTTATAGTGTATGCTTTCTTAGTTGGACTTTGATCATAACTCATAAGCTTCCTTAAATACTTCCATGATTATTTATCAATGAATTGGATTCACTCATTTCATTCTTAGGTTATGTACACATTAATAACCTTAACTCTTTTGTTCTCTACCTCTCATAGTCAGTTATATGTCAACCTCTTAGGCAAAAGACACTTGTAGGTGTGTATAGGGTCCAAAACAAAATATATCATCTTATTTGAATAATGTTTAGCTTATAAATTATCTTTTTAACCATCTATAACAATAAAAACATGGTGTCATGGTCTAATATTGTCAACTTGGGATAAGAGGTCTCTTTATAGCTCAATCATATCGATGATAATGAAGGGATTTAATGTTCAAATGGGTAACTGTGCTCAATTATTATCTTTCATTAGTCATCTTCCCTCTACCCTTTGTAAATCTTCCTTAATATGTGTAGGATACAAGAATTGAAAATTTAATTACCTCTAAAACATTAGTACCCCTATTATAAGATATTAACAAAGTATCAAGGTGCTTTGTTTTGATGTTTTTAGGGATTTGATCCCTAAATCTACAATAATTGCCTTTTAAAGTGACATTTAACCTTGCCTAGGAATCCATACATTATAAAAGGGTTTACCATGGAATTTTAAACATACTAATACATTTAGGATGAATTCACAACTTATCCAAATTCTCTAGACAAGTACCTTTATAGTTGTGTGGTGCCACTTGTAGGTTGCCATTTTCACATACATGCAATGAGGATAAATGTGGATAATGTACACTATTTTTGAAATTTTATGAGTTTTATAACCTTATAAAATATTTTAAATATATTCTCTTAATCATCAAATAATTTTTTCAGCTCAAATACTTCCTTCCAACATGATTGGTCCTCATGATATTCTTGTATATGTTCATTAATGGTGGAAGACTATGTGCATATTAAAACTTGTCTTTTAATGCTCTCTATGGTTCCACCTAGGGCTTAACTTGTTTTTTAATTTTATAATATAATTATAAAAACCTTAAAACCACAATTACTTGTCAATTAATGTGTTCCATAGCTTTGCATAACTCACCTAGCTGACTGCATATGAGAGTCATAGAGCAGACTAACTATATGGTGCTTATGACTACAATTCTTTGAAGATTTATTTTGGGGAAAGAGATATAAATTTTAGGGGAAAAAGAGTGAATTCGAAACATGGTAATGAACCTATCTCATCCCATAAAATCACCAACAAAGCATGAAAATAATAAAAATGGTGGAAACATGCATGTTATCTTCAAATGAGACCAATTTGTAAACCTAATATGATTTTCTCATAAAAACACCTTGAAATGATAAAAAAAGAATAGAGAGAATTTTAAGAGAGATAAAACATCATTCATAATCATCATCACCAAATATATTATATGGACTTATCCAAGTTAGAGAAAAACCTACAGGGTGTAGGAAATAGTGAAAAAAAAACATAGTCAACTTGTTAGAGATGATTCATAAATCAAAATTAACCAATATTTAAAATACTATTATTAAAATTAATATATATAAATTTAATTTCACCTCCCAAAGGTTTTTGACTTGGAAGTTCTTTAGTTGGCCATACCAAACACAAACTTGTTGATTGATTTTGTGTGTCTAAAAGGGCAAAGAGGTAATAGAATGGTTTTAAACCTTTTTTGGAACTTATAAATCATGTAAAGAACTAATATTAGTTAAATGAATATTTATATCCATTAAATGACTTTATCCCATGTTTCACTCTCTCATGGGTCATACAAGTTCCAAAGTTTTACTTGTTTAATTGATTTCCTGATTTTAGTTAGAGAACCTACAAGATTTAGATGAAACTGACATCCTTGATAGGTAATCTGACTTATTGTATTTTTTGAGGAAAACTAAGACACTTGGACACCTTAAAAACCATGCCACTTGTATATATGACCCCTAAATGGCTACTAAGTGACTCAAACTGACATATAGACTAATTAGACTATGACTAAGGCTAAAATGGCATTAAATAGACTATAACACACCCTATGACAAAATATTAGACCCAAATAAACATCTAAAGATCAATTTTTTACCTATATGGGTCCTAATTTGACCTACATGGTCAAATTTAGTCAATAGAACCTATGCAAACCTCTACCCCCTCCTTAAGAGTCTTCTTGTGTTCCCTATCTTCATGAAGCTACTAACCACCTTAGAGAGAAGATATTATATGATATTATTGATAAGTAGATTAGATATTTGGAGATAAATACAAAGAAATAAGAAGAGAACTAGAATCAAAAGGTCAAAGTAGAACATCTATCATTTCCATCTTAGAAATCCATTCAAAGTAGTGGATAGAAGAAATAGGAGGAGGTGATTATGGAAGCCAAACAAGAGACCATGTATCCTCCACTCCTTTCCCCTCAAAATAACAGAGCCTATCCTTCATTGGTAGCCATTCAAGATGAAAAAAATATGAAGTGGAGGTGAAGGTGATCGAATAAGAGCAACTTTAGGAGAAAAATCAGGCACCCATGGTAACTTCTTTGGACCTCTCTCATCTTGTTGAGTAATTTGAAGGATATTCTATGCCACTCTTTGAGAAAGAGCCTATCTTATATGAGGAAAACAAATAAGATGCATTTAAAGGAGAATAAAATGAAGGTGACTTGAGTGACCAAGAGAAATAAATCATGATTGAGATACCTCTTGGCATGGAAAAACATGTTTCAATCTTCTATGATGATGCAAAAATAGAACTAGTAAAAGATAATGCTGAGGCATAGGCTAAGATATAAGTAAAAGAACATATAAATGAGGAAGAGGTTACTGATATGCATGAGGAAGATGTTATTGATGTAAAAGAGAAGGATGTCCTAGTTGGATAATTTAATGATGTTTTCCATGATTTCCTTGATAACATAGAAGCTACCATTTATCATGGAGGACAAGAACTTGTAGGTGAAGAAAAATCTAAAATTGAGAGCATGATCAATCATCAGCTTGATTTTGAAAATGAAGCAGTGTTGATTGACTAATTTGAAATGTCAAAATAAGGCTTGAAGACTTGTGTTTGTAGTCAATAAATTGATATACTTGCTTTTGACCTTCAGTTTGAAAAGGTTCCAATTGAACTAAAACTTCCTAAGAATGAATCTTTTTATTTATTTCATATCTTTCATTAAATTTTTTATTTACTTGAATGGTGTCCATTAAGGGATCAGAAGAGTATTATCATCAAGTAAGAGGTAGTTGTTCTCTTAGGAGATGACATGTTTGAACTTTTAAAATGTGGTTATCAAATTTTCTCTTTAACTTTAGAAATCTCTCTCCTCTTGGGAGCTGAGAAGGAGCTCAAATGGCCTCAATAATTCACAATATTAGGTCCATCTCCCTTAGAGGTCAACCTAATAGATATGTTAAAGGGGACACATCAAACTGGTTTATATGTTCATGATCAACAACTCAAGAATGAGGAATAAATGAATATGTTCTTGCAAAGTCCACAATTTTGGAAGGAGTATGATTGGATCTTTGGCTCATGTTTATAATTCATGCACCTAAAATTGGTAGAAGAGAACCAGATACTTCCCTAGGAAAACATGAGCATCTAATTGCTCATAGCTATAGAAGATAGTTGTCAAAAGAAGGCAAGTATTTTTCAAAGTTTCAAGGTACACAAAAAAGTTTCCCAATTTACTAGATGAAAGATACTTGTAAGTTTCATCCATGTACATATTGGACTAATTTTCATGAATTTATTTAAGTATTATTTCTAGCACATTTTGTTTGTTATCCCTATTTTAGGCTAGTTTCCTTTTCAATAACTACCTTGGGTACTTTATTTTGTTTTGCTCATCATTCTGGTCTTTTTATTTATTTTAATAGAGGTTAAAATAGTATTAACACTAGGTCAATATGTTGGATCCAAGTAAAGATGGCATGCCTCATGTACTAGACTAGGCACATGGTCTATGTTGTTTTACATAAGACAGGCTTGTAACCCTTCTGAGTCACCAAAGATGTTGGCTAATTTTTGTCCCACATACCAATCTCTTACATGGTTTGATAAAGTAGTGGATAAAAAGTATTTAGGATAGGCCTTTAGGTTTTAGATACCCTATAGGATGTCAAAAGTGCTTAAAATAGATATGAAAGTGTAAGGGATCTATCTAGTTTTTCATTGACTTCACCTTGAGATTTTGGATCTAGTGGTAGAAAGTATAAGTAGGAAGTTTGATGATGTTGGATCTCACATGTGTCGATGATTCAAGAATAATTGGTCATATGGGTTTGTTCACTTTTATACCAAGATCATATGCACCAAACCTTAGGTCCTCCATCAAAGTGCATCCAAATTTATGGAGGTCCAAAGTTGGCTCTTCAATCATATTTTACTAAGTTTTCCATACTTAACCAAATGAGCTTGACCATTGCTAGGATGTCACAATGGAGTAGATATGTACCAAACATATTGAGTATTGAATATATTCACTTTGGAAGCTCCTAGGACTAGTGGATCAAATGGGTTTGTTCCTTTTGACCTTAAGAACATCTCTAAAAGTTGAAGGCCTCTACAACTTTTGATTTTCAAGTTATAATCTTTCAAAAATGGATTTTAAACATGGGAAGTTTATGATAACATCAAAATAAATCTTGGGAAAAAATATGTATGTGCTTAAATTTGATGGTCTATGGGACATCAATCACATTCTATAGGATGTCAAATGATGATCGACAAGATGCCAAATTTAAAGGTAGAATAAGACAATACTATTGAGTTTAAATTTGATGGTTGCATGACCATCAATGATAGTCACATGAATGTCATTTGATGAGATCAAGGATTTCAAATTTAATACCATGAACTAGTTATTAGATTTCAAATAATGGGTCATACCTAATCAAATAGTTTACATTGCACCATACATTTGGATCTAACAATGAGTAGAGGTCAAATGGTCAATGAATCTTAAGGGTGAATGAGTGCATGAAAAGTTTCAAGGATGCATTTAATTGTCATAAAATCAATGATCCATGGGCCTTCACATAGATTTAAATTGATGGAGTGAGTTGAGTCAACATGTCAATGATTTGAGTCAGATTTCAACAACCAACCAGATTAAAGATGAGCCCAGGATTCTTGATGGAGGTTGAGAAGCTATTTTTGACCATGGAAAATAAGGTTTTATATGATATTTATGACACCATTGAAGCTCATTAAAACACCATGGAGTAATCTCACCGATGTAATCAAGTATGAAAAATACAAAGGGATAACCATTGGAGATAATATTGATCTCTGGTTTGATAGGTTAGAGATTATAGGGATCATTCTTATGACTAGTTTGCCAAGCTAAATAAGGATCTGTGTCTAATGAATTCTTATCTCTTATAAAGAGAGGGTAAGGTCTAGAAGGTGGTATATGGTCTACGGGCCTATTTTAATATAAATACTATAGTAAAACTAATGTCCTTAGATCTATTTTCCATATATAGTATATCTATAGAAATGGAGTAGGTATTTGATAAATGAAAAAGGGCTCATCTATCAATGTGGCTCCATCATCATTAAATCCAAGACTCTATCATCCAAGGCATAACATGATTATCAGTATCAAGATTTGAGGATTTGATCCTCATGAATAGGTCAAGTGGACTTAGGGTCTGAAGATGGTGAGCTAGTACTAGGAAGAGGTAGTTAGGGGAATTTGATTACACTCAAAAGTATTTTGTCATTATGTAAAAAACCCTTTTCACTAGTGGGACACTCTCAGCCAATGAGAGGAGCTCAAAGACTAGTGAGACAAAAGGAGATCCATTTATTGATTAGGATACACATGTAAAAGGTAATCAAGTGTTGTCACCTCATTTTTTGAACTTAAGAACTTTCCTAAAATCTTGAGGGTATTATTTCCATATCTCTTTCTCTTTTCTAATATGTATAGAAGATTTTGAGCCAAAAAATGGATCCTCTATATATTTTATTAACTTCTTCTCTTGGGCATGACCAAACTCTACCAAGATGGAACTTGTAACATCTTGAAGTTGGATACAAGACTATTTTAGTTCTCATTATTCTGGTATAGTGTGTACTTGTCATATTTGTATATGTGATAGAATTTCCTCCCTCATCAAATTATGATCTCATCTAGTTACTAGTTCATTTGGTTATGCAAGTCATGTTTAGTGTTCTATATCTCTTGATTAAAGTTTGCATGTGGATACTATGACTGGTTAGTATCTTAATTTATATGTTTCCCTTCACTTCCCTTAACTTAGATCATTTGGTGAACCTCTTCATGAATCACTAATGTGTGATATATATTTGGGATCTTGGATTTGGTCCCTTACTTATTTCATTAGTGTTTTAAGAGTCAAGTAGGGTGGGTCAAACCATAACTTAGGTGCATAACCATTGTTATCTTAGGTTTAATTTTCATGTTATCTCCTATCTCTCTCTTCCCCTTTTGCTTGGTCATTCATAGGTTTTATAGTGGTAACAAGATAAAATATGCATTAGAGGAGCTAGCCTCTTTATAAAATCCTAGAGGTCTAACCCCACTCTAGGATACCCATAACTTGGGGTTATTCCAATGTTAGACTAGAGTTTCAGTAAGGAGGTCTGAATAATGTCCTTTCTCCATAAGGGTGTAATTTTAGTCCCTAATAATATTTATAAATCTCTAAAGCTAAAGCTTTAATAGGTCTATATGGAGCTATATTTCTTCTAAACATCTTCTAGATCTAACATTAAAAGATCTTATCATTTCATTTGAATCTCTCTTTGCAGTAGTGAATTGTTGAAAAAGGACACATGGATTGATGATCTTACCAAATTGATCAATAAAATAATCATTGAAATTGTTTTAATTGATAATGTAGTTCTAAGGAAGGTTAAAAAACCATTCATATGTTATATATCTAAAATTAAATGGAAACAATCTACATGAAACATCTTCATGAACAATGCTCAATAATCTTAAAGCAACCTTGAAGCTCTTGATATGTTATTCAATAGTCACAACACCTGTAAGACTAAAAGAAGGAAGATATTTTTCAAAATTTCAAGGTAAGTCATTTATCTAACTAGGCATATTGATTGAAGACCCATCTAACCAGGTGATACCTTGATGTGGATTGAACATAAAAGCAACACGAATAGGTAAAGTAGGTTGAGATTTATAAACCATGTGATTACCTTTAATTTCTCTTTATTTCTCATGAACTTCTAATGAAATAAGAGCTAATATTGTCTCTAAACATGACCTAGTCCTGATTCTTGGTAGTTCTAGCTTGTAAACATTGAATTTTATTCAAAATATGACACAAAAACCTTATCTTTCCAAAGAACAATGATCAGATTTAAATGTTAAAAAAAATTACACAAATTTATAGGAAAAATGATAAAGGACAACTATATTTAACTAAATAATCTTAAAGATGTCTCAAATCTTATGATTATGAGTAATATTTACACTTTTAAGTTCAAATAAACCTAAATTTGCAAAGAATCAACCAATATTTGAAAAAAATACTATCACTAACCTCAAACATGTCATATTCAAAAATCTTAAACTACCTTTTCAACAATTTCTCATAAATCTTAAAACAATAGCTATCTTTATCAAAGTAAGCCTAATGACTGGTCTAAAACCATGAATATCAATGATCTTTACACAATTGAAAATAATCCACTGATCTTTGAAAAAAATTCATTAAACTTAGATAAGATACTTCAAATTTATAAAGCTTTAGTTTAAGGCCCTCCTTCTTGCACCAATTTTTCATGCTTGTTGATGACTGAAAGTGTATCATAGGGTTTCAATAGTGTTAAGAAACACTTCTCATTTATAGATTCAAAGAATCCATTTCATGAGTTGTTGGTTTTGATATTCTTGATATCTTTGGTAGATTAGAGGCCAAGCTAATGAATATTTCACAAATGAAAATGTAAGTGGTTGTTGGAAGCAATCATGGTGTTAAAGCCTACTTGTGAAAAATGAAAGTAATCTACACTAAGTATAGTTAATTATGATCAAAACCTAAAACATAAAGCCTAATCTATCATGCATATTTACAATGAGAACTAAATTATAATTAATTGATCAAAAAATGAGCAAAAAGAAGGGTAAGATAGAGAATAAAGGTGTTTCTAATCTTCAATCTAGACATTATGACAAAGCTTAAATTTCATCAAGAAATGCATTTAAACCAATATATGAAATGAAAAAACCAACATCATAGATCCTATCATATACCAAGAAAATGTCTATGGAAAGTTGAAATAATGCAAATAAGAACTCAAATTCACTTTAAGGTTTTAATTCCATAAGAAAATTGCATTAACACATCTTCAAAGAAATAAATGAAAATGAAATGAATCTAAGATATTTTAATCAACCTAGCATAAGCATAAATTGACAACTTTGTATTCATATGTACACATCTAGAATCCATAAAAACAATTCAAATTAAAACATCAAATTAGATAATTGAGGAAGTAACCATGATAACAAATACACAAACAAATGTAACACAAACTTTGTAGATTTCTCTTTCTTGCATTAATTACTCCAAATTTACAAAAAGTTTTTTCTCTAAAAATTTCCCCCTCTTTTACAAATGACAATACCCATTTTATATAATACATTGAGGTATGTTGGTTAGTCATATAAAATGATAATTGAACAAGTGTCAAGGATAACTATCCTTCTATAATATTATATAAGTAGACACTTTAAAAATGGAATGACTTATAAGCAATGTGTGTTACAAGTTACACATGATTAACAAAAAGGAATATTCCTTTTTCAAATTATTTATATAGTTCCTATAAAAGAGAATATTCTTAGTCAATATATTTAACCTTGTGAAGCATCTGTTGTTGCAGTCTTCTACTTTTTCTCTAGGATCTTCATTGCCTTATTATGTTGTTCATCAATTAGTCTAGAATTGATGATGGGATCTATGAATAGTTCCTCTTATTTGTCTCCTATGTCTATGAAGTCTTTGTCAACTCTACCCATTACTTCTTTGATACTTTTAGCATCACCAATCTTCTCCTTAGTAGATATGATCATGTCCAAGATTATTTTATTGTTTACCCCAATTTTGCCTTGGCTTTTTCTCTTCACCTCTTGCATGAATTGAGTATCCCTATGAATAGAATCCTCATTTGTTCTCAAGACAATGGGATTAAGGGTAGTTGGGTCTTTGATGAAGCTACCCAATATATAGATAATCTAGTTTTCTAACTATTTGAAATAATTAGAGAGGTCTCCCATGCTCCTAGACCATTTGTTCAAATCCTTGATCTTTTTAATCAAGATTACCATATCCATATTTAAATGAGCTAGGATAACTATTTTAAGGCCTAGAATTTGGTCTTGTACTGACATGTTGATCAATTCCTTTACCTTATTTCTTGAAGCGTACTATAGTATAACTTGGCTTGTATCCATGGAACTCTATTTTATAACCATATCTAGTTTATACATTACCAACTTCAAGAATATAATTACATCATACATAGTGGATTCAAATTTATTAAACATATCCCCTAGAATTGATAGGATGGATTGTTCCTTTAAATTCTTATATTGCTACTTTAGGAATTTGATAGTATCTTATAACATATATGACTGTGCTTGAGCCATCTTCAAGACATCCTCCTCAAATATTGGATCCTTACCAAGTCTTTATCCTTTCTCTTGGGTCAAATTATTCAAGGGCTCCACCTTTTGATATACAATTTCTTCACCACCTTGCTTTATTATTTTCTCAATCACCCTTTACATATTGATGGTTTATAGATCATACTTGACCCCAATTGAATATTGGGTCACATGTGGAATTGGTATATCTACTTGTGATTGGGTTTTTGACTGACTTGGAGTATCCAATCTCCTTGCCTCTTATTTTTTTGAGAAATGATCCATGTCTTCAATTCATGTTGTAAAGGGATGTTGGTAGCTTTCACCATAGCCCATCAATGATGAATAATGGGAAGCTTTTCTATCCTTTGTTAATAAATTAACTACTCAAAAATAGGTGGACCATATAATATGTTTTACTCATTAAATTGTTTGAATTCACTTAAAAGAGAGATGGTTACCTTTAGTTTCTTTGCCTTTGGAATAATGGTAGTCTTGGCTTTCCTCTTAGGAGTGTTAATGAGTACCAAGTATAAATATTTCCCTGTATCCTTCTCTTTCTTAGTTTCCCCAAAACTTCCTTCTTCTATGTCTAAATTTGTATCATAAGCAATGGATAACATATTTAATGCATCCTCAACAAACTCATTAGGATCAAGGGATATCATATGAACCTCCTCTAGAGGTAACTCTTGTTTTATTTCTATGAAATATTTAAGAGCTGATGAACTTGAAGTAATTTCATCTGGCCTTCTTTCCTTTGGTCTCTTCTCTTCAAGATTATGATCTACTTGTGTACTAGTTGATGTAAGTCTTAAATATTTACCACCAATAAAATCATAATACCTTTGGCCTAACTACCATTTATCATTAACCTTTTGATTTATGGATAGTCTAGACTCAGACCTTATATTCTACTATTTCAATCTTCTAATGACTTGATAATATGAGGATGTCTTGGTGTATATAGGATCAAATGAACTATGCTCATGCTCATATGTCACATTCAATATACCTTTGAGTTTCAAGTGTTTCTTAAACTTCCCATAAGGTTTCTATTATCTAAGGTCATCCATTTATAAGTTGAAAGATAGCCTATGCTTTGATGTAGCCTAAATATGATCCCACTATCTAAAAGTGGTCTTCCTAATTATCATAGGGAAACTATGCAAGAGTCCCTTTCTCTTGGTTTTATAATGGCTATTTATACCATGGAATAACTGGTAGGCCACCTCTTATTATGCTAGTTTATCAAGTACATGGACTGGCAACTTGAGAGGAGAATTTTGAGTTCCCTCAATCCTTATAATAGTAAAATCAGGGTATAACCATATATCCCCCATTGTTTCAATAGATTTATTTACTAATGGACTAATTATCATCATAGGAATACCAGTTATAACTTTACTTAATGTTGGGTAGACACAATCACATATAAACTAGATATGGTCTCTATATTTATAGATGTGAAACTTGGAATAGTATTAGGAAACAATCTAGGTAACATTTGGAGACCATTCTCTCTTATTTAGGATCTTTATAATTGCACATAAGGCATCTAGTAGATAAGACATCATATAAAACTCAGTCCTCTTCCTTTTATTGATTACATATATTTTCTTACTCAAGGAGATACTAAGTATCTCACCCAATGGTGGAACTATTACCTTTTCAATGATAAATACAACATAGGTACCCAAATTTGATCTATATATGCTATATTTGCATAGACATACAACTTATTAAGCATGGTCATGACCATCTTAACTCTAGGTCTAAAATGACTTATTGGGATGTTCATTATAGGATCTATAATAACCTAGTTACCAGATTCTAACCACATAAGTAAGGTGTCCATCAAGTTGTGCTACTTAGCCCCTGAATTAATAAAGGTTAGGTCAATCTAGGGCTTGGGAATCTTTTAATAAGATTCAAAGGTTATTAGGGAAATGTAATAAACTTTTCTCTAATTATGTTCATTAATTAACATACCCTTGTATATCTTATCTTCCTTAAAAATTAGACCAAGAAATTTAATACAATGAAGTACCTCTAGTTTTGTAGCCACAAAGTTATATTCCAATCATTTAGATGGCTATGATGTCATCATATAGTCTCTTTACCAAGAGGATATTCTCTGCTTATTTAGTTATTACTAGCTAGTTCTTAATTATTGAAAATAATTTTGAATAATTGTTATACCATATGTTCAAGGTAGCATCTACAAACTCCATGTCTTTGAACACATGACCTTCTACATCTGATGTTAAATATAAATCAACCTCTTGCTTTGAAACATGTTTTTTGGTCACCATTACTAAAATCTTGATTGAATTATCCTTCTGCAAATGACAATTCAATTTTCCTTAGCCTAACATAGTGATTCTAAAGACAATTTAGGGCAATCTATACATTTTAGGGATTTTAGAAGTTCACACATAGATTTAATAGTGGTAAGCAAGTTCAAACAATGAACTTTGGTGTCTTAGATTACATTTTAATTTCACATTTATACCTTCCACATGTTTAAGTTCACAAGATCTTTAAATATGATGTGTTTTACCTATGTGGCATCATAGTGTCATGCTACTCATTTATTTCTAAAATGTGATCATTATCCTTTTTTAGACACATGTCATTATCTCATGTAATCTTGAGGCTTGCTCAAATTTTCACTATTGATCTCTTTTGGAGCCTCCTCTAGCCTTGAGTTCATCTTGAATTATTAATATTTATTTAAACATTTGAGATCATGCCACTTGGTAGCTCTATGGGCTCTTTGTGTACCTTACAAATAGTCTCCATTGCTTGAACACTTTTACACCATGTGGTAGCTTCATATTCAATTTGGGCCTTTTAAATTGTTGACTCATTTTTCACCATTGATCTTAATCTACAAGATTGAACATGATTCACTGATCTCCATCCAATTCATCACATTTATGACACTTCTCACCTTTACACTCAATTTGAGCTCTTTCAATTATTGACTTCATTCACACCATTGATCTATTTGATACACAATCAAATACATGCCATTAATCTTTGTTGTCTATTCACAAGATCAAGCATGGGCCATTTATTTGCTTGATCACTCACCGATATTGTCATATTTTTCACTCTCATGTTCCTCCTTCGTATCCTTGACTTGTTTAAATTTGATCACCATTAGATCCTTGATCTATATCCAATATCGTGACACTTTTCATTCTCATGTTTTCTCTTATAATAATTTGATGTATTGACCTTTTGCTCATTATCAATCTTCAAATACATGATTAAACGTGCATTGTTAATCCTTGGGATTCACTTATTGAATCCAAATTTTCGCATGGATGTTTTATTAGAATATATATGTTTAAACATGTACCATTGATCTTTGATCCAAGGTAACTTTGATCAATTGGTTTGGAAGATTATCTCCTCACCATTTAACTTTCATTCAAGCTCCTAAGATTTTTTGACTTGGTGATCTATCATTTTTTTAATTCTTAAATGTAACAAAAATAAACTAAGGGTTTAGGAGAATAAATAACTTAGCATAAATCTTTAGACTAAGGTTCTAGTCATATTAATAAACATGATTAGAACCTAGGCTAAATTTTAAACTAGGTTTAAAATACAATAGAATGTTCCTTCATAAATTTAAATCCATTTTAAAATAAAACTTTGGCTAAAACATTTAGACTAAGGTTTTTTAACATGGTTTAAACATGGATTCAATTAATCGACCAAAGACTAAAGGTTGATCAAAAGGTTGAATTAACATTAAATTATAAAAACCTTGAATATTGTTCATTCAAAAGGGACTCTATTAAACCTGCAACATAGAAACACGTGAGTCAAATGTTAGTAACATTATATAAATTCAAAGAAAGCTTATATGCTAACATGTCAATGTAAACTAGATCAACACATGATATTCAATAATGGTCACTAATCAAGTTGAATGTTCAATTTATATCACAAATTTGTAGAACTTAAACAAGGGTCCTCATGTTTCAAAAATGGGGGTATGTTGACCTCAACAGTGAGTTATTAGCCTTAATTATGCAAATATAGGTATGAAACTCCTAATGAAATTGATATTTACAAATAATCTTTTCAATCCCTTCTTGTGTTTAGGAAAAGATAAAGCAAGGATTGCCTCTATATTTTAGGATCAATACAAATTCTAGCCTTGGATACAACATGTCCAAGAAGACTTCCCTCATGCACTACAAAGATACACTTTTTGGTGTTCAAAGAGACCCAAAATTGTCTACACCTATTGAATATCAATCTCAAATGTGTGAAATGATCTTTAGGATATTTATAATATATAATAATATCATCAAGATAAACAAGTACCATTTCACTTATGAGCCCTTGAAAAGCTATATGTATTTCCCTTTGGAAAGTAGCTCTAACATTAGAGAGTCCAAAAGGTATTTTCTCATATTCATAGGTACCCCATTTAGTTGTGAAGGTAGTTTTGTATTTATCTTGCTCCTTCACCAATATCTATTTATACCCTAAGCATCCATCAAGTAGAAGAAACCTTTGTGAACCTGAAACTCTTTATAAAATTTGATCCATAGAGGGAAGAGTGTTTTGATCTCTCAATGACACTCTGTTAAGATCTATAAAATCTACACACAACCTTATCTCCCCAATATTTTCCCTCATAGGTACAATATTTTTAACCCATGTATATTTTTTGATGGGAAAAATAATGTTAGATTCAATCATCTTTATGAGTTACTTCCTCATCAGGATCTCAACCTTAGGGTCGATTGGCCTTTAATTATATCTCATAGGTTTAGAAATTTATTCTATATTTATAGTATGTTGTGATAACTTATGATTAAACCCCTTAAAATAATGATATTCCCATGAAAAAACATACATAAACTCCTTTCACAATGTTACAAAATATTTTCTCTCATCTTTAGTATTCACTTTTCCTAACTTGAGTAGCTTACCTTCAACTATGGAAATTTTCTCATAATGTTATTTTTTGGTAGAGATGATTACCTTGTCTTTTATCAACTGATAATACTCATTAAATTGAGATAAACTAAGTTACCAAGCCTTTAGGTAACTTATTTTATGTCAATTGGATAATTTGGTCCTCATATTGGTGTTATAACTTATCATGATTATTTGGGCAAAATTTTACCTCATGTTGTAGGAAACAGGGAATCTATTTGTCACTATCAAAAAATTTCAAAATTAATTAATTACTATGAACTGAATGATTACATACAACCTTTATTTGGTATTTCTCCTTAGTGTCCTTGAGCTCATCAATAATATCATACTATGCTCCAATAGCAACAAACCTATCTACATGTTGATTGGATCCTCTAGAAATTGAGTGAATGTCAAATGCCTATGATTCCTCCATAAGGTCCTAAACCATGGTTTTTTAGGCCTTTATAAGTGTATTCTTGGCTTCACGTAGACCTATTACTTTTGTACTACTAATTCACTGTCACCTTTAACTTGTAGAAGCTTAATACCCCTCTTCATTGCCCATTGTAGACCATGATTAAGAACCTCATATTATACATCATTAGAGATATAAATAAATTAAAATATTACATAATAATAATAATAATAAATTTTATTGAGAGGAGAAAAAATCATAAAACCTAACCCACTCCCATTCTTTGATCTGGATCCATCAAAGAAATAATTTCACACTCCTTGATCCTACATTGTGCTAGTGAGACTAGGCATTATGTCACCTTATTCATGCATGAATATACAACCAAACCTAAATATTAAATGATTTTATAAGGATCATATCCATTATTATTAGGTGCACACTCATAAAAGAGTAAATATGGTATACCTTCAAGTGATTTAAAATGTTTTTGATCACTGAAATGTTCATCTTCTTTTGAGATAGTGCAATTCACATTTGACAAGTTAGAAATAAGATTTTAAATAGAATATATATATATATATATATATATATATATATATATATATATATATAGGTTCATACCTTATAGTGACCTTTATTTCATACTTTGTTATAAAAACCATGTAAGACCAGTCAAAAAAAATATTCCCCCCTATTCTAGCAATGAAATCTCTAGACAAGCATAAGGTAAAGTAGGGAGAAGATCAACTACCACCACATCTTATGAGATAGTAAAATTAGGAAAAGAATAAAGTATGAAATTAAGATCCCTATTAACACCCATTTTTTTTATTAGGATACCCATCCAACTACAAAAATCCCTTCTCATGAGGCTCATACTAAATTCCTAGTTTGTCAGCTGTGGATTTAAGCATGACAGTGGTATTAGCCCTATTATCAATCATGTAATTATGAACAAGGCAATCAAATATGACAACTTAATTATAAAATGGAGGTGGATTTATCACCTTTATATCTTGAGTCTCAATAGGTTGACAATAATTTTTGAGAATAACACTTGTAGAGATGGAATCCAAAGTGAGTTAGATCATACATTAGTCAAGAAAACTCAAAAAAATGCATAAATAACATAGCTAACTAAGAAAATTATTTCATGGGGATTTGAAAAAGTAAATTAAGAGATACTTAAAGAAATAATATACATTAAACCTTCCCAAGAGAATCCTACCTCCAAATATGGCTCAAAATGTGATTTTTCCTCTTCTGATTTGGTGTTCATGTCTTTAGCAATGATGAGTGGCCTATTCCTCCATCATCTCTCAATGCACCAATGAAACTAGTCTCATGAAATTGATCAATGTTATGCCAATATTGAAGCTATCCTATTGCAAATTGAACATAATAACACTACATAAAAATGACTTGTGAAGAGAATTTTGCATAATTAGTTTACACCAAAGAAGCTTGAAAATATGAGTGAAGACCCTTTTATTTATATATTTTTAGAAATGATAAGAATCAACCATGACAATCCATATTGAGATAAAGATGTGTAGCCATGGATTAATTCAATTTTGAGGGCTCAAATCATAAATACCCTCATAAATATTTGAAAGAAAGGGGCATTAAAGAGGCATGGGAGGCCTTAAACCATATATTTCTTCCATTTATGGCTAATGAATGCCACCCCATAGATGATGTCACTTAATGATGTATATACTAGAAATAAATTTACAATTAAAAGATATTCAATAAATTCCATTGATTTTCCACTCAAGATCTTAATTTGGTTTAATTTTCTTAAGTGGGGTTTATTAAATATTATGTAATTATTTGGAAATTGGTTGCTCAACTTAATCAAATTGGTTGAAATATCAAGTTACTAGGTCATGATTTGACTAGAGTATAATATAAGAAGGTGTTAGTTTTGTATGGACTAATACCCCATTTGAGACATTATCAACATGAAATAACACATGCATGTGTCATGTGCTTTTGAATTAGAAGAATTCAATGATTCAAAGCATTAAATTCCATTTTCATCACTTTGACTCAAAGTGACTTGAGAAGAGTCAATAATAACATAAAATGCATTAACTCATTTAGTGATACATTATCCTAAATCAGCACTTTTATATGATAAGTTCAAACCATTTAGTAATTTTAAGTAATTTTGTCCTAAATTGTGCATTTTCACAAATTTCAAGATTGACAATTTCAACACAATGGTGATAAGAATTGGATGACTATAGTTTTCCCCTATTTGAGAAGGCATGATGAGACATTCGATCAAAGAAACATATTTTAAAATAAAAGAGTTTTCTATAAGAATTTGGAAGGAAACGATCTATGATTCCCCCTCAAGAAGACATACGAGGATGAAAGAAAGGGATGAACTCAAAAAAAGAGAGAAAGAGTGAAATTAACCCATGGATGAGATTAAATACATATGAGATAATGCTTACATGCATTTATTTTCAATGATTAAGATATAATAGAATATAATGGGCCCCAAAGTGGGGGGAAGTGGGAAGGATACAATTCAAAAATATAAGTGACACACTTTGAACACACCCAAAAGAGGGTGAAAGCTACATGCTTAGGGAATGATCAATCTCGAGACAAGTTACATACTTTAAAATCTATTAGAACAAGGGAAAAATATATAGAGCTTGGAATTAAAATAAATAGGAGAGCATTGCTCCAAAAAAAGAAAATAATATTGTAACCCATTAGAGTGGATTTGATCAGGTGATAAAATAATTTTACCCCAGTAAGGCTGATTTGATTCAGTGATTAGTTTAAATATTATGCCCTAATAGGTAAAATTGGTAAGAAAAGATCAAAAATATAATATAAGGCATAAATTAAATGGGATCAGGCATAAATAAAAATGTGATGGTCTAATGACTGAAGAAGCCACAAAAAATTAGGCATATAAAGATGAATATACAGCCAAACCTAAATATTAAATGATTTTATAAGGATCATATCCATTATTATCAGGTGCACACTCATAAAAGAGTAAATCTGGTATACCTTCAAGTGATTTAAAATGTTTTTGATCACTAAAATTTTCATCTTCTTTTGAGATAGTGCAATTCACATTTGACAAGTTAGAAATAAGATTTTAAATAGAATATATATATATATATATAGGTTCATACCTTATAGTGACCTTTATTTCATACTTTGTTATAAAAACCATGTAAGACCAGTCAAAAAAAAATATTCCCCCTTATTTTAGCAATGAAATCTCTAGACAAGCATAAGGTAAAGTAGGGGGAAGATCAACTACCACCACATCTTATGAGATATTAAAATTAGGAAAAGAAGAAAGTATGAAATTAAGATCCCTATTAACACCCATGTTTTTATTAAGATACCCATCCAACTAAAAAGCTCCCTTCTCATGAGGCTCATACTAAATTCCTAGTTTGTCAGCTATGAATTTAAGCATGACAGAGGTATTAGCCCCACTATCAATCATGTAATTATGAACAAGGCAATCAAATATGACAACTTAAATATAAAATGGAGGTGGATTTATCACCTTTATATCTTGATTCTCAATAGGTTAACTATAATTTTTGAGAATAACACTTGTAGATATGGAATCCAAAGTGAGTTAGATCATACATTAGTCAAGAAAACTCAAAAACATGCATAAATAACATAACTAACTAAGACAATTAATTCATGGGGATTTGAAAAAGGAAATTAAGAGATAATTAAAGAAATAATATACATTAAACCTTCCCAAGAGCATCCTACCTCCAAATATGGCTCAAAATGTGATTTTTCCTCTTCTGATTTGGTGTTCATGTCTTTAGCAATGATGAGTGGCCTATTCCTCCATCATCTCTCAATGCACCAATGAAACTAGTCTCATGAAATTGATCAATGTTATGCCAATATTGAAGCTATCCTATTGCAAATTGAACATAATAACACTACATAAAAATGACTTGTGAAGAGAATTTTGCATAATTAGTTTACACCAAAGAAGCTTGAAAATATGAGTGAAGACCCTTTTATTTATATATTTTTAGAAATGATAAGAATCAACCATGACAATCCATATTTAGATAAATATGTGTAGCCATGGATTAATTCAATTTTGAGGGCTCAAACCATAAATACCCTCATAAATATTTGGAAGAAAGGGGCATTAAAGAGGCATGGGAGGCCTTAAACCATATATTTCTTCCATTTATGGCTTATGGATGCCACCCCATAGATGATGTCACTTAATGATGTATATATTAGAAATAAATTTACAATTAAAAGATATTCAATAAATTCCATTGATTTTCCACTCAAGCTCTTAATTTGGTTTAATTTTCTTAAGTGGGGTTTATTAAATATTATGTAATTATTTGGAAATTAGTTGCTCAACTTAATCAAATTGGTTGAAATATCAAGTTACTAGGTCATGATTTGACTAGAGTATAATAGAAGAAGGTGTTAGTTTTGTATGGACTAATACCCCATTTGAGACATTGTCAACATGAAATAACACATGCATGTGTCGTGTGCTTTTGAATTAGAAGAATTCAATGATTCAAAGCATCAAATTGCATTTTCATCACTTTGACTCAAAGTGACTTGAGAAGAGTCAATAATAACATAAAATGCATTAACTCATTTAGTGATACATTATCTTAAATTAGCACTTTTATATGATAAGTTCAAGCCATTTAGTAATTTTAAGTAATTTTTTCCTAAATTGTGCATTTTCACAAATTTCAAGATTGACAATTTCAACACAATGGTGATAAGAATTGGATGTCTATAGTTTTCCCATATTTGAGAAGGCATGATGAGACATTCGATCAAAGAAACATATTTTAAAATAAAAGAGTTTTCTATAGAAATTTGGATGGAAATGATCTATGATTCCCCCTCAAGAAGACATACGAGGATGAAAGAAAGGGATGAACTCAAAAAAAGAGAGAAAGAGTGAAATTAACCCATGGATGAGATTAAATACATATTAGATAATGGTTACATGCATTTATTTTCAATGATTAATATATAATAGAATAGAATGGGCCCCAAAGTTGGGGGAAGTGGGAAGGATACAATCCAAAAATATAAGTGACACACTTTGAACACACCCAAAAGAGGGTGAAAGCTACATGCTTAGGGATTGATCAATCTTGAGACAAGTTACATACTTTAAAATCTATTAGAACAAGGGAAAAATATATAGAGCTTGGAATTAAAATAAATAGGAGAGCATTGCTCCAAAAAAAGAGAAATAATATTGTAACCCATTAGAGTGGATTTGATCAGGTGATAAAATAATTTTGCCCCAGTAAGGTTGATTTGCTTCAGTGATTAGTTTAAATATTATACCCTAATAGGGAAAATTGGTAAGAAAAGATCAAAAATATAATATAAGGCATAAATTAAATGGGATCAGGCATAAATAAAAATGTGATGGTCTCGTGACTGAAGAAGCCACAAAAAATTAGGCATATAAAGATGAAAAAAGTGGTGAAAGAAATGAATAGAAGAGTGAGGGTGGCCAAGCTGACCCAAGATAAGTCATGTATCCAAGAACTACCTACATAGTCTAAATGGACCTCAATATAATTTAGTTCACCCATAAGTGGGAGAAAATATAATTAGGAATTAAGAATATAAGGAAAAATGGACCACTATTCAATTAGACTCATAGTATGCGAAGAGATGCACGTCTTGCATAGAGTTACATGTTAGGTATGGTGCATTGAGAGTTAATATTCGAAGCTACATTAAATTTTACAATTGGAATCCAAAGAACTTGGTGCTTAATATAACAAAATGAAATTATGCATTATAAGTATGAGTAACCTATAATGATATTATATTTTGATTACAATGATTTGGTTCTAATGTAAATATTTATAATTAAGGATAATGATAAAAACTACCAAGATTAAAGTTACGACTATTTAAATTTAAACAAAAACAAAGATAAAGATAGAAATAATACATAAATTTAACCTAACCTAAAATCAAGATACAAATAACTAAGACTTAAGTAGGAATAAGAATGTATAAAATCAAAACAAGAATAACTTAATAAACAACATGAAAATAATATATGAATAATCAAGATCCATGTGTGCTTACAAGATGTACTAGAAAAATAAAACAAAAGAACAAGATAAAATAATAACAAAAAAAGACTAAGAATAAAAAATAAAGGAAATGAAAAAAATAAATAAAAAATGAGGAGACAAGGAAGCAATCAAAGAAACAATAAAAATCAAATTAACACACAAAAATAAGAGTTAGTCATAATGTTAGTGCAAGTGAAGAAAAAGGTGAATGGTTTGTGTAAGTGTAATAGAGGCATTACTCTCTATGATAGGGAAATAAGAACAAAGGATAAAAATTTGCCCGTAAGTGATAGGGAAATAACAATACCACAAAATGGGGAAATAAAGAAGAAAAGGAAAGGGGTGGCCAAGCTAACTCCAGATGTATAAGACAAGTCAATACTACCCTCAATGTTCTATGGACACAAGATCCAATGTGAACTTCATGCCAAATTTAGTTCTCCTAGGAAATGGGATAGCAAAAAAGTGATGACATGAAAACATGATTGATGTTATAAAGAAAATAAGGAAAATGGTCCCACAAAATGGCAAGAGCATTCAAATGATTACTTGTAAAATGGGAAAAGCGTGGAGATTATAATAAAAGAAAATGCAAGACAATGTTTTTATTTTTTTCACGGATCAATTTACAATGTTTTTTGTGGTTTTGGGATAAACAATAGAAATGAAATATTAATAAAAATACTATGGAGCTACCTAACTATGGATATGCATGTCCATAGGTAAGAGTCCAAAAAATAACTAAAGTCATCTGTAATAGACCATACTCACAAATTAACAAGTTTGAAAATATCTTGTCAAACTAAAAATGCCTACTAAATAGTAGCATAATAAGAAAATAATAGTATGCAATATTAGATAAATATGGATAACCACTTAGCAAGAAAAAACCATGTGTTGATGTATTTATGTTCACTTGGCTGTGAGATGAAGATACAACATATTGTCTAGGCTGAACTGCTTTATAGAATTGGCACTAAGTGTGTCCAAAATGCCTATGATTCATAATCAAGATCACAATGAGGTAAGGGATAGAATTATCGAGGTTATAAAATCCTAAGATATGAAAATAATGTAGTTCTAAGTAGAATGGTCCAGGATAAAACAAAATGAATATGGCCCAAAAGAAGATAGTCTAAGCTGGGATGAAAAGATTCATGCTAGAATATAAACAATCTATAATTCTAACGGTCTAAATTTTTAATGGTTTAGAGTTGTAAAATAATATGGTTCTCATGAGAATGGTCTAGTGTAGGTTGAGACAAAATGAATATGGTCCAAAAGAGGATGGTCTAGGATTAATATTGGTATAAAATGAATTCAACACAAGTTACCCCCAAGTAAGGGGTCTTATAAATAATGGTTTAAAAAAATGTCAATTATAGTCATATAAAATGTCCAAATTGGTAGCTTGAGTGTTGATTGTGACACCCAATCCATTGTACCTTCTTGCATGTTCTCATGACCCTTCTAGACACCTTTTTTATTATAACCAATCATCCATAGACTTTTGAGACCTGATTCTAGCTCATCTAGGCTGCATTTCACATGTTAATTCCATCCCCCTAGGTCCCATACCTATAGGATAATAGTGTCCAACTTTGACTATAGTGCTGGACTCTAGGGTGTCCCATTTCTAGTGCTCCTATCCAATCACATTTTGAGCCCAAATGATTGTTTCCTTCTGATTAATTTTCTTCATTAACTCAGCCTAGCATGAATGAATTTAACCCATGATGAATATATCTTTATAAAATCCCATTCTAAGTTCATTTAGAAGGGGTTGTAAAATATTACAAAATAAAGTAAGAATACAAGCAAGACCACTAAGGCAAATTTACTTATTCTCTACATACAACCATCTAATATAGATACAAGCATATCCAAATCCTCACACTAGTCCCTAGCCACCTCAAACACACCCAATTTAATATTTTTTTCATTTTCATAACACTATTGCATAAATCACATCAAGTGGGAGAACTACATATGGCTTGATCCCTCTTAAGAGTATCAGTATGTAGGTAGCATGCCCACATAATGGGTGTAGATAAACATTCAATGCATCTTACACATATTAACCCCCATCTTTCTTAAGTTTCATTCAGAAACAATGATGATCTAAGGTTTCAAGATTAAATCTACTCTACAAAGAGCTTCATCAACATTCAAGACTTGAAATTTTCTAAGAAGGTTCACATAGGGATAGTAGACAAAACCCAAAAAACTTAGATCTCTATAACTAGTTTGGATGACAATGGTAAGACCTAGACTATATCACCAAAACTTAAAGTGTCCTATTTTTGGCACTCTTATCCTTCAACTAAATGAAAGCTAGATCTAGATTCGTGACACTATCCCAGTCTTGTGCAACTATATCAACCTAGTTTTAAAGATAAGTTACATTTCTCCTCTTTCATTACTATTTTTAGAAAGAAATGAAGGTAAAATAAATTATACAGATTAGTGGTTAAATTATTTCAATATTATTTTCTGATTTATTTATTTTAAACCCTTAACTAAATTAGGAATAAGACTCCAATATTCCAAAAACTGTTAAATCATTTGGTAAACTCCACTTCATTTATGCATAAAAACCCTAGAAACCCTAGGGAAAATTCCTTTCTATTTTTCCAATATTTTTTTGATTTTTTGCCTACATATTTTCAAAAAATATTCAAATTAAATTTTAAAAATTTCATAGCAATTTTAAAATAATCATTTTCTTCCAAACACTAGTTGCATATACTAGGTCCCTTTAAATCAAGAATTTTCTAATAATTTTTTTATTTTTTACGTGCATATTTAAATAAAAATTTAACATTAAATTTTAAAATTTCATAGTAATTTAAAAAAAAACATTTTCTTCCAAACCCTAGTTGCATATACTATGTCCCTTTAAATCAAGAATTTTCCAATAATTTTCTAATTTTTTACCTGCATATTTAAATAAAAAATTCACATTAAATTTTTAAAATTATTTAGTAATTTTTAAAATATAATTTTTCAAAACCCTAATTTCATATAATAGGTCCAATTGCTTTTGAGGTATCACCTTACATGTTTATGAACTTTGTATCCTTTTTATGCATATTCTAGTTCATTATTTAGATTATATTTGTTTAATATTTTATTTCATTATTCAAGTTGTTTTCTTTATGCCACCTAAGTTCCTTGCATATTTTCCTTTGAGATAAAGTGCAAGACTTAGTGGTAACCCTCTTTAATACACCTAAATTCCTTCAACCTAAACATATACTATGAATAAACAACCAGCTCAACTTCCTGCTATAGATCCTACACATCTAGATTACACCAATTTCCATCAGGAAAATTTCAAAAATAAGCATTATGAAAATAAAAATGATGATACAAACAATGATGTTCATGACCCACCACATTATACTCTTGATCCACTTCCACCTATTATTCATAATGAAGTTATCTTCAACAAAGATTTGATCTTATAAAGTTTTTGAGAAAGACTTAGGGAACAACCCTGAGATCATACTCTTATCTAAAAATCTATCATGGAAATAAAAATGGCTAAACAAGTTGAGTCTTCCATTCCTTCAGAGAAACTAGTTACACATGACACTATGGGGGAAACTATGTCTCAACAACCCCTTATAACATCCCAACCTACCTCTATGCCACCACCAGCTATGCTTAGTACATCTTTGTCTCCCAATGTGGTTTCCCTTATGTAAGAGATAAAATCTCTTTAATCTAAGATGTTACATCTTGAGCAAGGTGATTCTAGACCAACATAGGCTTTGGATTCTTTTTCTCTACTCCATACACCATTGGCATGCCATATTTCTTTGACACCCTTACCATAAGGTTTTGTTTAATCCAAGCTCACTCTATATGATGGAAAGGGTGATATAGAGACACACTTGAGAACTTTTCACCTAGCATTCTTGGACTATGTTTCAAATGACTGGCTTCTAACTAGGCTATTTCTATGGAGTCTAAAGGATAATGCTTTATAATGGTTTTATAGTCTACCAAATCAGTCAGTCAATACATTTAATGTTTTAGCTCACATGTTTCTAGCTCATTTTAGGATTAACATTGGTGATAAGGTTTCATATGCCGAAGTTGTATAATAGAAACAAAGATAAAATGAGCATCTCAAAAATTATGTTCTTTAATATAAGGCTATCTTGGCTAAGATTACTAGTCCCATGGCTGTTTAAGAGTTACAAGATCTCTTTAAATAGAGACTTCTACCAGCCTTTCATGAATCAATAATATTCAAAAGATTCTCTTCCTTCACTGGGTTATGTCATACACTAAATAAAAGGAAATTCAAACTAATTTAAATAGGCAAACTCAAGTACACAAGTATATCATAAATAATAAACAAGAGTAACATCAAAGTCCCATACAAAGTAAATTTCAATGATAGAAAAATTCAAAATCAACCAATAGTTAATGTGGATTTAGAGTCCCCTTAGTAGTGTTTTTATCATCACCTCCTTGGAAAACTTTTACCAATTTATGAGTATCTCTAGCCAGAGTTTTATAAAAGTTATTATAATGTAACATCATATCTCTCTTTCATATTCAGGAAGTTGATCTAGCAAAGCCTCTTCTAAAAAATTATAATCAGAATGCATTTTGTGATTTTCAAGGGCACTAGGCCACACAAAAAATAGATGCATTAGTTTGAAACACAAGATACATGACTTGATAGATGGTAATGTTATGTATCTTGTCACTTTACTTGATCATCCTCAGGCAAAGCAAACATAGGACAAAGTTTTGTAAACATTTTTATATCCTTTCCCACAGTGTTCTAAGCAAGAGATAGGGGATACACCAGGTGTTCATAATTCATATCATGCACATCCTCTATCAGCTACATATTAGGCACCTTTAATTGAGACACATCCTTTGAGCAACATGATTGGTGTGTATAATTCTAGAGTTATAGCTAGACCTTTCATCTCCTTCTTAGAGCAAGAGGTAGTTGAGGATGATTTAGATTATCATACACTCTTTATCAAATCTTACATTCATAATCATCCCATTCATAATGTTCTCATAGATAATGGATCTGGCCTAAACATGTGTAATATGACATTACTACAACATTTTATATATTTAGAGTAGGATATTACCCTAATGGACGCAATCTCATTGGATACAGTGGGCACATATATATTTCATTGGGTGAGATTGTACTCCCTCTATAGGTTGGTCCAAGACACATGGCCATACCATTTTCTATTGTTCCCAATGTAAGAGTTTTTGATATGTTACTTGGTTGACCATGGATTCATAAACTTTGAGTGGTACCTTCTATAGTTCACAGATGCATTAAATTAATTCACACTAATTAGGTTATTATAGTTGGTGGAGTTCCATATGAGTTACCACTCCCCACTTCAGATCCATCTACTATGTTACAATCACCAGTTTCAATTCTACAACCAATTTTAGTTTCTCTAACCAGTTTTAGTTCTTCCACCAGTTTAGATTAAGACATAGTTAAGGCCTACATTGCCAACATAGAGAGTTTATACACTTCTATAAAGGTCTCTTTTAGATCAATCATAGTTTCAAAATTTTAGATAGCTTCTAGCTATAGTGTTCACACCCAGGGTAATATCATTGAGATCTCATACCTCTACACATAGAGCATATGTTGAGAGATCTTCTCCTACTACCAGATGGGTCCTTAAGAACCCCAAAATTTCATCCACTTATCATAGTTACAAGGGGACCCCACAATTGGTTTCTACTTTAGATATTTTAGATAATTTATAACATATACAAATTTTAGAGCCATAGTCTCAGTTATTCCATCATGTTTGATGATCATGCACAACTCCTCTCCTTAATACAAGATACCATGATAGGGAGTCTCTCATGAGACTCATTAGTTAGTATCATCTCTCCTCAACCTTAATTTTACATAGTTTATTTATGATTTATTGTATATATATTATATAAAAATACAAAAACATTCAAATAACTCAAAATAATAAAAACATTTGAATTGTATGCATTATCTATGCTTTAGATTTCTACTACCATGCTAGACTTACATTTGATGTTATATGATATTGTTGGTTGATTTATATACATTAACATGCTTCACTTGATCTTTTTTGAATGTGTGTAGTGACTTCTAGATCCTTGATTACTTCACTCTACCCATTGAAGGGGCATCCTACTTTATACATTCAAGATGCATATTGATATGTCTATGCATTGGGGGCATCTTCTACATGACTACACCATCTAGGTTATGTCATTCCTACACCACAATCTCTAGTTATCATGTTGATGTACATTATTTACTAGCTTACATATATTATTTTATTGACACTCACTAGTATATAACACTTATGTATTTCTTAGCATATACCTAGTCTTGTACTACATGTCTTGCATATTTACACTTCTTTCTTTGATTACTTAGATGTGATTGTATTTTCACCATATTACATGCTTTCCTTTCTTGATTTGTGCATCTAGATGTGATTACATTTATCAGTTCTTATTTTGCTTCTTGTATGTGCTTTAGGACATTTTCCAATGTCCTTTGCTTTTATTCTTGTGTGTGTCTTAGGACATTTGCCAATGTCCTTTGCTTTTAATCCTATATTTGATTGTGGCCCTCATACCAACCTTATTTATTTTTAATTATATGTGTATGTGGAATTTTAACATGCCTTGTATGCTTGATTTCTAGTTTTAGTGACATGTGCCCATGTCCCTTATTTATTTGGCCCCTTGGCCACTCTTTTATGCTTCTTGCTTCTTGTCTTGTGTGCTTGTTTGATTGTTTTCCTATTTACTTCTCAACTATTTTCAATGCCATGATCCACATCATAAATTATCTTGCTTTCTTGGATGTCATGATGGAAATCATGCTTCATTCCTCCTTAACAACTAATAACTAAAATTTCAACATTTAATTTAATACATTACACATGTTATTACATTATTATATCTATCTAGGCATACCCTTGTTGATTTAACAATCTCCAATACAATCTATGTTATATATTGAACCATCATTTCAATTATCATTTCTATATCATGTATTTCATAGTATAACACACTTTTAAGGCTCTTTCTTCTAAGGACCGTCATTTTAGGGTCTTCATTCCTACCCTTAGAAGAGGGGTAAACAAAAAGGGGTTTTTTCATAGAGATTAGAGCTCCTACTAGTCAAAAAATAGTTTTCAAAACACTCAAAACAACAATTAGAGGTCAAACTAGGCAAAAAAACCAAAAAAATAGTGATGATTATAAAATAATTATCAATTTTAGCAAAATATAATAATGCCAAACATGTAAAATAGCATCAAATAATAAGGTGTCATATTTTTGATGCTCCTATCTGAATAACAAAAAACCTAGATTTTCTAGAAATAAGTAGAAAGGTTAGCTCAGCTACATTTTTGTCAAATATAGATCAGTTTAGATTTAGTAGTTTTAATACATTTTTTCTCAATGAATCTAGATACATGGGGCATCATGAATGAAATGATGGATCTCACTTCCAATTTTATATTGGGCAATTGGTATAACTTCTAGATCAGAATCCATGTTATAGACACCAGTGATTGAAGGCAATGTGCATGGCACATTTAACTTCTTTTCTTTTTGAGTTCAGTATATTACCCAAATATTCTCAATAGTTATGTGCCTTACTCCATCTACAAGTATTTGCCATCATTTTAGAGTGTCTTTAATACAATCCTAACCTCTACATTCCTAAGTGGCTTTCACATAAGCATAATTTCCATTTTTAGAGTGGCTTTCATACAAGCCTAATCTCCTCCTAAAGTTGGCCAAGATTGGCCTAGTTTCTAGTACACATTCAGCTATCGATGCCACACTATTATATTTTAGATAATTCATGGGATTTAGGATCCATGTCATATGACACACATTCATACCGATATTAGTTTATAGCTTCACTTCATAAGGCAATGATGGATCCAAAAGACTAGATAGCATTTATATTCTTGAGACACATACTTAGAGGGATTAGACACATAGTCAAAACATTAATTACCACATGCATGATCACATATATTCACTTAGTGGGTGATGATGGATCCAAAGGGCCAACCTTTGAATTCTTGAGTTACTCTCAAGGAATTAAGCACTCACCATTTTCAATATTACTCTTAGTACAACACATACCCAACATCATCCAACATCACTCAGCATCACATGTTTTGTATTGGTTTATGTACCCAATGAGGTATATTCATTCCTTTCTCTTCATGTCTCCCTTACCTATCTTTATATATTCTTATTTTAGATATAACATATCTAGTAAAAATTGATCTACTCTTTGTTTTCTCTTATATATTTACACTTCACAATGTGTTCTCTCAATGCACACCCAACATCATATAGCTCATGAGATTCACCCTCACAAGTAAGTTTAGGTACACTTTCTACTTTTCCTTTATCCTAGTATTTCACTTTCCTACATCACTAGAATAAAGGGGGGGGTAAATTTAGTCATATAAAATGTCCAAATTGGTAGCTTGAGTGTGGCTTGTGACACCCAATCCATAAGACCGTTTTACAAGCTATCATGACCCTTCCAAACACGTTTTTGCTTATAACTGATCATCTATAAACTTCTAAGAACTAATTCTAGCTCAGCCAGGATAAATTTCCCATGCTAATTTCATATTCCTAGGTCATGTACCTATAGAATAATACCCAACTTGGACTATATCACTATACCCTAGGGTGTCCCATTTCTATCACTCCTATCCAATCATATTTTGATCCAAAAAAACTATTTCCTTTTGATTCCTCTTCTTTGTTATGTCAGCCTAACATGAATACATTTAAACCATGACCAATAGTTATCTATAAAATACCATTCAACGTTCATTTAGAAGGGGTTGGAAAATATTAAAAAATCAAACAATAATACAAGCAAGACTACTAAGGAAAATTTCCCTATTCTCTACATACAACCATACAATATAGCTATAAGCATATCCAAATCCTCACACCAGTCCCTAACCACCTCAAGTACACCTAGTTTAACACTATTACATCTGTATAACACTATTTCACAAAGAACATCGACTGGGAAAATTACATATGGCTTGATCCCTCTTCAAAGTATTGACATGTAGGTAGAGTGCCCACACAAGGGGTGTGGATAAATGTTTATTACATCTTACACACACTAACCCCCCATCTTTCTTAAGCTTCATTCAAGGACAATGAAGGTCTAGGGTTTGAATATTAAATCTACTCTACAAGGAGCTCTATCGACATTCAGGACTCAAAATTTCATAGAAAGGCTCACAAAGGGACAATGGATAAAACCTAGAAAACTTAGATCTCTATGACCAATTTGGAAAATAGTAGTAAGAATTGGACTATAGCACTAGACCCTAAAGTGTCCTATTTTTAGTGCTCCTATCCTTTTACCAAATGAAATCTAGATCTATATTCATGACACTATCCTAGTCCTGTATAGCTGGTATCAGCCTTTGTCTCAGTAGTATCACCCTAGTTTTAGGACAAGTTACATTTATCCTCTTTCATTACTATTTTTAGAAAGCTAAAAAGGTCAAATAAATTATATACATAAGTGGTTAAATTATTATAATATTATTTACTAGTTTATTTATTCTAGACCCTTAACTAAATTAGGAATAAGACTCCAATACTCTAAAAAATGTTAAATCATCAATCATAGAACCACTTTAAATACACAATATTCATGGGCTCAAGAAGTTCATCACCACCTAGAGTATTCAGTCGATATGCTACTGATCCATAATTTTATATGATAACATATGGGCATAGCCAATTAGGTTGGAACTTACCTTTTTCCTTACATTCAACATTTATGTTTTTATGATTCTATTTCAAGACCAAATCATTAATTTCAAACTCCCAAAGGAGAATGTGCTTGTTTTAGCTTTCATGGAATCTATTTTGATATGCTTGCAAGTTATCTAGGGCAGCTAAATACTTACCATCAAGGAGTTATATTTATTACAACCTAAAAAATCTATAATCTTCATCATCTTTAATATTATCCAAAAATACTCATAATGAAGGTAGATTGATCTCAATCATGATAATAGATTATGTACCATAAATAAGGGAGTATAGAGTGCATCTTGTGGGGGTTTAAAGACTAGTACGATAATCCCAAAGGGAAGGAAAATTTTGTAAGTGCCAATTATGGCTAACGTCATTGAAAATCTTCTTTAGTATGGAAATAATGGTTTTGTTTGATGTTTTGGCTTGACCATTACCTTATAGCTTATATGGTGTGGAATTCTTGTGCTTGATTTTCAATTTTTCATAAAGATCTTTTACATCTAAGGTTTACAAATAATTCATAATTATTAGATATAATGCATGATAGGATGACATATCGATAGATGATATGGTAATGTATAAACTTGGTAATCTACCTTCTAGTGATGTAAGTGAGAGGAATATCCTTGATCCACTTGGTAGCAATGAGAATATTCTTATGACCATCAGAAGATAGGTTTTTTTCCTAATGAGATTGAGGCCCCATGTATAAAGCATTCATGGTTTATTAATTAGTTGTAGCAGCAAAGAAGGTGCACGTATAAAATTTACATTTTGTTGAAAAGTAACACACTTACTTACATAATTAAAAGCATTTGTCTCCATTTTGGGCCAATAGTAACCTATTCTAAGGATTTTTTAGCTAATACTACACCATTGGTGTGGGACCCACATATTCCATTGTGAACCTCCTTAAGAGATAACTTGGATTATCCCAAAGATAAACAATGAAGTATCTTTCCATCATATCCTTTATGATAAATCATGTTTCTAAAGAGGGTATAATGGGATATACAATGAAGGAAAAGTTTTTGATAGTTATTGGAAAGGTTAGGTGGAATAACATGGTCATGAAAATAATTATAAATGTATTGAAACCAATGTAGTTTAGGTGGGGGATTGGGACCAACAATGGTATATACCCTTTCTAAATCTATCAATACATGAGTAAACTATAAGAGATTTTCAATGAAAAACTAATACTCTTTAACACTACTATCAATCTACAACATGGACCCAATTATTGCCATTACATCAACATATCTATTATTGGCCCATGATACTTGTTCAAACTGTAAGGATTTAAAATGAGTCTTGAGATTATCCATAATATGCTTATATGGTATAAGCTTGTCATCTCTAGTTTGATACTAATCTATGGTTTGATTAGTAATTAATTGGGAATCCCCATAGACAATTAAGTGTTGGATATCCCATTATATTATAAGTCAAAGTCTTACAATAAGTGCCTCATACTCAGCCATATTATTGGTACGATGAAAATTAATATGAAACACTATAGGAATTAGATCCCCTTATGTTGTAATCAATAAAATGCCAGTTCCAAATCCATGAGAAGTGAATAAATCATCAAAATATAGCTTCCATTGTTAAGGTTCATGCAACACTTTTTATATTATCATAATAAAATCATCTGTAAAATCGTATTTGAGTGGTTGAGTGTCTATAATAGGGGATTTTACAAGTTTATCAGCAATAAACTACCCATTTATATCTTTTTAATTCTGATACTCAACATAGAATTTTCTTAAGAGTATGACCCATTTAGACATGCAGTCTATGAAAGCTATTTTGGATTAAAAATTTGAGGGGGGTCCACTTTAGTAATAATAATGGTTTTATTATTCATCATATAGTGTCACAACTTTTTGGAAGTGAACACCATAGCTAAACATGCCTTCTCAATAGGCATTTAGTTATGTTTATAATCCATCAGTATAAGGTTTAAATAATAAAGTGCATATTCCTTTACTTGATCATTATGTTGGGCCAAGAGTGCCCTTAGTGCATGTTTAATTGCTAAAATATAAAGAAGCAATGGTTGTTTAGGGGTTGTTGGTCTCAAAATTGGTGGGTTGTCCAAATATGTTATGAGCTTCACAAATTCTAATTGACATTCATGATCCCATTGAAATGTGACCCCTTTTTTCAAGAGATGTGTAAATATGTGGAACTTATTACCTAGTTATGAAATAAACCTACAAATAGACTAGATTTTTCCTTTCAAGCTATGAGACTATTTGAGATTTGAAGGTGGAGGCATTTTAACAATGGCCTTGAACCTAGTAGGGTCTACTTTGATGTCTCTTTATGATACAATGAAACCTAGTAATTTTCTTGAAGTGATGCCAAAGACACACTTTTGAGGATTCAAATGGTCCTTATACTCATGAAGTCTCTCAAAGATTCTTTGTAGAACATCAGGATGTCCATCATGTGTTCTTTATTTATATAGGATGTCATCAATAATTATTATAAAATATCATGCATCATGTCATGGAAGATAACAATCATAATACACTAATAAGTAGCTCTAACATTATTCAAGATGAATGGAATGACTTGATAATAGAACGTTCCCCATGGTGTGGTAAATTCAATTTTATGCTAGTCTTATTGAGATATCTTGATCTAATTGTATCCATAAACCATCCATGAGGGATATAATCTTGTACCCAATAGTATAATAGATAATCATGTCAATATTGGATAGAGGAAAACCATCTTTGGGGCATGCCTTATTGATATCTTTAAAATTAGTACAAAGGCATATATCTTGTGGTTTTTTAAAACTAGAACTATGTTTGATATCCATTCGTAATAGTCTATTATTCTGATGAAGCCTAATAAGGTAAGGCTAACTAGTACAAATATCAATAAAGTCAAGAGAAAGACAATCAAAGATTTCTTAGTGTTCTAACATGATGTTGGTACTAGATATGGATCTAGGGCTTGATGGACCTTGTGTGTCCTTTGGGAATGAGCAAAATTTCTCATCCAAGATCACTTGAAATAGGTTTTCACTCTAGGGCTTATCTTTTTATTTACTATTTGTCTAACCAATGAGTGCCTCAAAGAGGTTTTCACTTGAGGATCTTAATTTTTTATCTTTTTTATGACCAAGAAAGTTTTTTTGCTCTCCAAAGTAGGCAAAAGGATCCAAACAAAAATCAAAGCCTTTCTTATGATCATCAATTGGTAATCCACCTCTAAGGCCCATGTATTTTGAAATAGATTCTTCATTTTGGAACTCATAAAGGTCTATGACCAAATTTTATTGGTCTTAATAAATGAATTTAGGATGGTAAAGATAAAGGTAATAATGGGGTGTTATGGTCATAATAGATTTTGAATCAAATACATCTGTGTCAATAAGTTCATTATAAATACTATAATGGGACGTTACATCACTATGAGGAGGCTCATTATTAGTTGATTCAAAATAATCACTATCAAAAGTCATTTGGTCTCTCCTAGGTGGTATAAATATAAGACATGGATTCATGTTAGGTTTATCAACTAGTAAAGTTTTAAGATTCCTTGCTCTTGTCAGCTAAGGTCTTTTCTTATATAATAAAAATTATCCATAATATAATTAGGGATATGATATTTTGGATTTTGAAAACAATCAGGAATGTCATTAGAATATAACTAACCTCCTTTAATGAAAGCCTCTTGATCTTGATTTGGTTAAGTAGAAGGTGAAAATACCATCAGTGGTTTCTATGTATCTTTATTCTTTTTCCAAATCATGTTGAGTCTATAAGGAATTTTGGAAGGTTTGGGTTAGACAAATGATTTAAGAGATTTGGAAAACTTAGTAATATGGAAGGCATCCTTAAGATGATATGTGGAAATGCCCATGTCTTTTATAATAACCTATTGTTTAGGGGTTTAGAGAAATGGATCAACTGAAGTAGAAGAAAAATCACTTGGGTTGATATAATTGGATTTGAGTGGATGCAAAACTATCTCCTTATTCTTATTTACAATGAATTTAGATCCAGGATAATAGTTATAATTCTGAAATTTAGCCACTAGGTGTCTACAATACTAATAAGGAAGTAGATCAACATGAGTGGTGACTTCAATCCCATCATGGGGGACCTTGTGGCACTGATGCAAGGATGATGGGATATCCTATACTTCATGTATCTAAGGATGACCAAGAAGTATGTTATAATGCAGCTTAATATCCACAATATGTAAAAAAACATGATGGGATACAAGCCCAATAATGATTGGCAAACAAATAGTATTAGAAGACTCCCTTTCAACATTGTCATATGCCTTTATATTGATCATCTTTGGTTGAATTTCCTTCATAATATAACCCAATCATTGTACGAGTTTAAGGGACACTATATTCAGCCCTAAACTATTATCTATAATAACCTACTTGATTTTATGGTTTTTAATGATGACCTCAATATACAAGGGGTTCTTATGGCTAGGACTAAGAGTGGAAATGTCTTTTTGGTAAAATTTAACTTATCAAAATGAATATAAAATGCCCTACAAGTTTTGTAACTATTCAAGGTTAATGTCTTGGGGAACTATGGATTATTGAAGAAGGTCATTCAAAATAATTCTATGGACTTTAGATGTATATAAAAGATCTAAAATAGAAATTTTCAAAGGGGTTTTACTTAGTTTTTTTGAGACACTATAAGGTTTTTAAATATCAAGACAAAATGGTTTAGGCTTGGTTGGCATAGTGTTCAACTTTGGATCTAAAGGCACAATGTTTACATTGGGTCTAGTCATAGAAGAGGATAAAGGACCCTAAAGGGTAACTCACGAGCATCTAGTTTTGATTGTGAAATATAGAGGTGGTAAGGATCCATTATAATTAAAATATGAAGGCAAAGGAACTTGGAGGGTGACTCATGAGCATCTAGTTTCATTTGTGTAATTTTGAATTGTTAAGGAGCCATTACAATTAGAGGAAGGGAATACATAAATAGTAACCCATGAAAATTGAGGTACAATTGAATTTATTAAACCTAATGTGATGTTACTTTAATGAGATGGTGTTGACCCTATAATAATGGGTCCATCACTTTAAGAAACATGGGATATTTCATGATCATTAATAGTGATAATGGAAATGTGGTTTGTATAAATATGCCCCATGGTATTGTTGTAATCTTAAGGCATGTTTTTATACCCCAAGTTATTATCATGGGCATTATGATCTTGATTATGATAATTCTAATTATGATTTTATCCTTGGGCTTGATTTTTTCATTGGTTCTATCCTTTCTTTTGATTGTTTCTTGTTATTTGTTGATTATGTCTAGGAAATGGATCTTTATAGATGCCCATATCATGATTAGTGTTTTATGAGGCAAGTTTGATCTCAAATTCACCTCTTTTAATTAAATATTCAATGATATGTCACAATTTAACACATTGATGAGAACCATGAATAACAACATGATAGAATTTGCAAAACTCATTAGCCTAATACCAATTGGGTTTGGGTTGATCATCAATATATGGCCTTAGAATAGTTCACATAATTAAAATTAGTTTCTATGAGTTCTAAAACACTACCTCAACAAGATATTCAAATTTTCTAAAGACTTTGTATTTATTATTAAATACTTTTCATGGAGGGACTCTTTGGAAAGTTATTGGTGGATTAGTGGTAACTAATTGCACATTTGGAGTTGGTAGAGCATGCGCCATTTGTACATGCCTAGATTCAGTTACCCCATGTCCTACCATGTTATTATTATTATTAAACACTTTATATTTCTCTATTATAATAATTTTAATAGGTTATTGGGTCTGATTAGATGTTTGACCTTGTGAAAAAATATTGACAAGGCCTTTGGTAATAAGCACCTTCTTAATATGTATGCCCTTGTCTATAATTTCTTCAAATGTGTTTACACAAGAAAATTTTAGATTATGCACCACTTTAGGATGTATATTTTATAAAAATATGTCATCCAACTATTTATCTATAAAATTATGTTGAAATCATCTAGCTAATGTTCTTTTTTTTATAGATATGCTATGAATCTTTCTCCATCTATTGTTTGGATTTGCATAAGTCAACCATAGTCAACTCATGTTCAATATTGTAATAGAAATGGTTAAATTTTTTTGGATAGATAATTCCAATCTATCACCAATCATTTAGGTAACTAATAGAGGTCTAGATTGCACCCTAGCTAAGATAATTATTGTTTAGGTCCTCTACTCAAACCTAGTCAAACATGGGAATGAGCTTAGGTTGTGGATCACCTAATCTTAGGTTAGACCTATAGGATTTTTAATGAGGTTAGATAATTTGATGCATTTCTTAGGTCATTTCCACTAAAACCTAAAAATTACTGGGATGCAAAGGGAGAGAAAGATAACTAAAAAGGAAACCTAAGCTAATATTGGTGATACACCTGAAATGATTAGTCATCCACTCTTACCTAAAATTTTAAAAACACTAATGGGATAGAACAAACAATGAAATATATAACCCCAAATGTCTATTATACATCAGTATTTCATGCATAAGTTCACCAAATGATCAAAACCTAAGGGAAGTGATGGAGAGGCCTAATTCAAGGCACTAACCAATCAATGTATCCACATTATAGCTTTAATAAAATGATATTAAACACTAAAAATGACCTATAAAATAAGATAAAATAGTATCTAGGTGAGATAAGGATTGACAAGGGAGATATTTCTACCAAATATGCAAATCAAACTAATATGAAAACACTATAACCAAATAATTAAATTTGAAGTAGTCTTCTATTCATCCCAAGAGGTTACAAAGCTCAATCTTGGTAGGGTCTAGTCATTCCCATGAGAGGGATCTATTTTAAGGATTAAAAACCTATATATATATATATATATATCATAATAGAATGAGGGAGATGGGGAACATGCATGCCAAAATCAATAATTGGGGTCCAATTACTTTTTTGGAGTCCCAACCACCTTTCTTGAATTCTCCACAATATTTTTCTCAAATCGAGATGTAAGCCATCATAAATAGATCAAATATTTATCCAAGTATCCCTTGAGCTCTTTCATTGGATGAGAAATATGCTATATGATAAGAATTTTCTAAGGATAATAAGTCATGCCACTTATAAGAAATAAACAATCATTTAGGTTCTAAGAATGCATTGAATGTAGTAATTGCAATTTTCAACACCAAATCTCCATCTTGGGACTCTACATGATCCTCTTCCTAGATTTATTATAAGGACAATATATTTATGTTTATCAACTTGATTAAACCATGAATATGTTTACTTTAGGTGGATGAATGTTACTACTAAATTTTGGATGATATGACTATCACATTTATGCCTAGGCATGCTCTTTATGACAACCACTGAACACATCTACTATAGATGAAAAAAATATTATTTATTAGTTTTCATACAATCATTATATCTACTTGGGTACATTTATATTGCTTTAATATCATATTATCACACCTTAAATATTTAATAGACCCAAAAGACCTATTTTACCCCTACAAACCTTTAAATGGCATCATTTGATCATGTAATATCTGTTCTAGTTCAAATTAGATCATATTTTGACCTCCAATCAAAGTCTCATAGCTTTGAACTTTAATTTTAACCATTGATCTTATTTTGGGACTTCAAAATTATAACACCTTTAGCCTTTATCATTGACCATCGATCTGTAATTCACATTGGATGAGCACCATTGGATCTTCTTGTCATGTACCATCAATATTTCTCAGTATGAATGAACATGAGACATAGATATTTTGGCAGTTTAATGCATTTGAGACACTTGTCACCCATTCATTTATCTTTAATATTTACTAAAATTTTTACTCATCAATCACCATTGGATATGATTTATATGATGGATCACACACCATCGATCTTATTAGGCCCATTGATTCTATCTTTTCCCATGTACTAGTGGATCTACTATGATATCACAAGTTCATTTCACTTAGCATCCTCATATTGGTATTTGATTTTTGGCCTTTGAAAATGTGACACTTATTAGTCTCATATGTTTCCTATGGACCCCACTAACCTTTTGACTATGACCTTTCCATTGATCTTTGATGTGCAATCCAATGCATGCTATTGGATCTTTGGGATCCACTAACACTATTAGATAAATACTCACCATTGGATCTCAACCTAAACTCCCATGATATTGAAAATTATCATCCATTAATTAAACCTTGGAATATTTGAATTTCAATGGCTATTTTACATAGCTCAATTTTGACATCTATGTGAATGTCTCATTTTGAAAGTCTAATTTTGAAGTTCTATATCTTGATATAGCAAACTCATCAAGACATGAAATTTGCAAAGAATGTTCAAGGCAATATTTTGGCCAAAGAGGCTTTCTAAGCATAATTATAAATTACATAGATGAGGTAACTGGTCCATTTATTTATGACATGTTGATGATGGTCTGTATCTTCAAAACTTATGCAAGTCATTTTTTCCCTTCAAATATATGATAAACTAATGAAGATTTGAGAAAACTTGATTCATGCTCCCTAGATGCTCCATAGTAGATCCACTAGTACATGGGAAACCTGTTGAATCTTTTCTTTTGTAATCTTATACCTATTTCTAGGTTATTTTATCATTCACTCAATTAGGAACTCTACTAAGTTGATTTATCTAGGCAAAATCTTGGTATGTGGGCAAAAATTGGCCAATAATAACTTAAGAGTCTAGTCTAAAGTTTGTCCCTCTAAACTACATGGAAATAAGTAAGAAGATAAATATTATTATAATCTATGTTTTGTTATAATACAAAAAAATCCTAAATATGTTCACAAGGGTCACCCTTCACTTTATATTTGTCAAATTTGGCTACCTCAAAATGAGGCAAAAAGGAGAATTGTAGAATACTTAAATTGAATGGATATGGAAATATCTCATCAAATTTATACTTCTTGATTTGGTTTCTTGTCTCCAATCGTGACATGTTTCTTTTATCAAACTCCACTCTTACATGTTTGGTGTATTAGTAGGTGGAATATAATTTTGTTAGGGTGGTATGTACCCATGGTGCATTGATTTAGTAGGAATATTCACCCTATGATCTTCAACTTTGTTTTTATTCACTTCTTGAGTTAAGTAAGTGAGCTAATTCTTGGGTTGATAAACATTCCCTAAAATTGGTTGTCTTGAATTGTAAGTGTTTTTTTTCATTTTGGGGGGCTTTCATGGTTGATTCACCAAAGTACACATTGGTTGAGAAGAACTTGCCAAATTATTTTAAAGAATTTTCTCAATACATACTAAGTGTTTTGTTCCTTGATTTTGTGAAGGAACAAGAGGTTCTTGATGATTGAAAAATGTATGCTTTGTATTTGGAGAAGCATGTTTTATAACCTCTTGAGGCTTGGTTTATTCAACTAAGACATTATGATCCATCGTAAGTGTGTTCTCAACTAAAGTATTATTGCATTGGTTCTACCATGTTCCCTTGTTCTTTGGAAGCATCATTGTTTATTGAAGTGGTAGCTAAAGAATTAGTTAAGTCCATGATAAGTTAGCCTACATATATTGACTTATCTTCTTGATCTTGGTGGCAATATCTTGATCATTAGGTGTTGACTCTATGAGTACTTCCTTTCCTTTGATAGAATAAGCAATGTTTGATTTTGTAATATGTGCAAGGGATTATTCTCATTTTTGTTCTACTCTAACCAAGGTATGCACTTATTCTATAGGAAATTTTTAGGGCAATCTAGTACTTGATTCAATAAAACTTAGGAGTGCTTCATCTTTGTCTTATAGGGTTTGATGTTCAAAATAGTCTTATTCCAATCCTACAGTCATGGGAATGTCTTCAAATACCATGGAATTATCTTGTCCATCATAAAATTGACCCTCCTCATAGCTAGGGCTGTAAGAGACGCCGAGTATAACTTTTCATCATATCTAAAATATTATTTTTTACATTTTTTAAGATTTAGAATGTGTTTTAAAAATGGTAACAATGTGTTTTGATTTATTACAAACAAGTGACAAGGTAAAAGGAGACTATTAAAATAAGTGGAATAGTACCATTAAATTAGAAGAAATGGTCATAAAATTACTCAACTTTGGTGGGTTGAAATCACCAAATTGGAAGAATGTATGATAACTATAAAACCTAAATTAAAAGAATCACAATAAACTTAGGTTAAATATACATCAATACCATAAAATCTAGGTAAAACTTCAACAAGTTATGACTACAAAATTATAAGAGAGTTTTCCTAATGATGAAGGTAACAATGAAGACTAAGAAGCTCAAAATGTGAAAACACACAAGAACTCCTAAGTATAAAGCTAAAACCAAATGGTATCATGATGCCACCAAATGGTTTTAAGATGTAGAGCATCGACAAATAAAAGATAACCTAAATCCATAATGATGATAAAATAGATGATGAGTCTATATAATGGCCTTCAATCCAAATATGAAATTTTACCAAGTTAACTCAAACCAAGTGCAAAATGGGAAACTAGTTAACACCTTGTTATATAAGTTTAAAAGGTGAGATTAAAAATTTTAATTAAAAATGAAGGACTTAAATATTTTTTTCAAAATGGTCTGGACTCAAGTGGGCAACATAACAACATTCTTTAAATAAAGACAGACAATGTTTCAAATGAGGAATTTGATCAAGGAAAAATATGATTTTGATTTGGTTAGCATAAAGACTCCTTATTCAAATAAAATGGTGGATAAAAAATGTGTTTGGTTAAAAAATTTTAGTTTTAAAATAATTTTTATAATCAACAAGACCAATCAATTAAAGGATAAAAAGACAAAATACAACTAAGTATAACATCCAAAGTCCTAAAACTAAAAAGGTTGCATCATACTATTGAATTCCATATATATACATGCTCTTGGGAGGATTTTAAGTGTTAATCTAAAAATAAAAGTGAATAAACTAGTAGGGTTTCTATACCCCATTTATCCCAAGAGAATGTATGGTGATATGGAACTTTAGGATACTCACCATATATCAATAATATGCATGTGGTAAGTGGGGTTGTTTCAAAACTAAAATTTTGAACATCTAAACGGTCACAAGTGTGGTTAACACTAGAGATGCCTCAGATCAATTGATTTAATAATAGATAACTTATAATGTAAGGTTTTATGCCTTTACATATCAACTCCATCCTGTACTTCTTAGTGGAATCTCCTAGTTAGCCATACCTAACTTAGGTTTTAATTATGATTGAAGAGGCTATCTACTTAGCCCCCTATTAATCATAGTATATGTGAAATTATTTATATTCCCCATTATGGATTATGGTTGGTATGATTTTGGGAGATGAAACCCCATGTTAATTTTCCCCTAAATAATGTGTGAGGAGGTTATGAACTCTTGCTCACAAGCCAAGTTGTATAAAAATGAAAGATAAAGTGAAAAGACTTTAAGATTGTGTTTAGATCACCCAAAGAAATGGATTTGGAGAGATCCTTAAAACATTATTTTCATGCCTTGGAAAAGTCACAATTATAAATAAAGAGTTCTTTTGGCCACCCAAGTTCCCTAAAGGGGATAGGGGGAGAGCATACATGCATCCTTTATTTTGTGAAAAATAAATAAGTTTATAAGATATATCATAAAATAAATAATTTTTTAATTTAATGCACCAAATGTAAGTGTTTGTGAAATTTTTGGCCCCTTGGCCTTAGTTTTAAACTTGTAAAACTTTCACAAAATGACAAAACATGAACAGCTAGATTCCTTTTAATCACCAAATACAAGTTTTAAAGTTTTAACCATTGTCCAATTTGGAACTTTTTTTGCATGTGTCCTATAATTTTTAGATGTTTTATGTATATCTTGAATCATAAATGTCAATGAGAAAATCAATATTTTAAAACTTGCTTTTGAGTTTCTCTACTTTTGTTATATAGATACTGACATTGGTCCATAGGGATCGATGCCAATTACAATAAAATTGATGTAGGTTATAATAAAAATAATTCCAGTCCATGTAAAACCAATGATGATTACCTATAAAACCATAGGCAAAATAAAATTATTATAAAAAATTTTTTTTATCCAAAATAAGTCTCTAGATCCTATAAGAAAAGAACTAGACAGAGACTTTGCAAGCTCTAAAACCAAGAATAATAATCTATAAATTTAAAACAAATTAAAAAACCAATTTTTTATTCCATGTTATTCCCTATAAAGGATTTATTCTAGTTAGGATAGGATTGATACCAATTAGACTAAATTGATGTCAATCTTTGTGTAAACTATGTGTCATTAAAAAACACAAAAATGTGAAAAATGAAATAACCCTTGATTTTTAGAGCTTTTTAGGCATATTTTATAAAATATAAGAGTGTCAAAGTAGTATCCTTGATTGTATTGTATTTTTTGTCCCACCAAGAATGCCAAGATGTAGATATGGAATCCAAAGTGAGTTAGATCATGCATTAGTCCAGAAAACTCAAAACAAATGCATAAAGAACATATATAACTAATCCAAATCCTTCATGGGTTTTTTCATAAGGAAATTAAGAGCTATTGAAATAAATAATATACATAAAACCTTCCCAAGATAATCCCACCTCCAAATGTGGCTCAAAATGTGAATTTCCCCTTTTGATTTGGAGCTCAAGTCTTTAGTAATGATGAGTGGCTTTATCCTCCACCATCTCAAAATATACCAATGAAACTAGGCTCATGAAATTTATCAATGTTATGTCAATAGTGAAGTTATCCTATTTCAAATTAAACATTATAATAGTACATAAAAATTACTTTTGAAGAGAATTATGTATAATAAGTTTAAACCAAATAAGCTTGAAAAGATGAGTGAAGACCCTTGTATTTATAGATTTTTAGAAATGATCAAAATTAACCATGACCATTCATATTGAGATTGGGATGTGTGGCCATGGATCAATTCAATTTTGGAGGCTCAAATTATAGATACCCTCATAAATATTTGGAATAAAGGGGCATTAAAGAGGCATGGGAGACCTTAAATTAGACATTTGTTCCATTTATAGATTATAAATGACACCCCATAGATGATGTCACTTGATGATGTAGATATTATAAATCAATTTCCAATTAAAATATATTCAATAAATTCCATGAATTTCCCACTTAAGCTCTTAATTTTGTTTAATTTTCTTAAGTGGGATTAATTAAAATTTATGCAGTTCTTTTGAAATTGGTTGATCAACTTAATCAAACTAGTTGAAATGTCAAGTTATCATGTCATAATTTGAATTGATTATAATTATAAGGTGTCAGTTATATGCAAGCCAATACTACATTTAGGACATTATTGACATGAAATAACACATACATGTGTTGTTGCTTCTAAATTAAAAAAATTCAATGATTCAGAGCATGAAATTACATTTTTATCACTTTGACTTAAAGTGACTTGAGAAAAGTTAATAATCCCATTAAATTCATTGACCCATTTAGGGATACATTAGCCAAAATCAATACTTGTATATGACAAGTTTGAACCATTTAGCACGTTTAAGTGGTTTTAGACCAAATTGTGCATTTTCACAAATTCCAAGTAAGATTAAATTTTTTAACACAATGGTGATAAGAATCAGATGTCTACAATAGTTGCTCCTTCTAGTTGTTTATCTTAAACATGAATCTTAGAGAGATATTCTTGTAGGATATCCTTTTGTCCTAGAGTAAGCAATGTGTCCCACATAAAATTAGAGACATAATCCTTCTTCATCTGATCAACAATGCTTAGAGGATAAGTGGTTGTTTTGGGTTGTAATTTAGGAGTAGAAGTGTTACCTAAATGTTGTTTGAATTGTGGAATGAAATGAACTTTCTAATTCTACCCCTTAACATCTTGTACTTGCTAATTTGATGATTATTTTTGAGGTGCATCTTGAGTAGTGGTATTTTGAAGTGGTTGAGAAGGAAGAGGAACTACCTTTTCAGGACCCAAATGATCACCAATTGCCCTTCTTTTAGACCTTATACGAGTTGTAATTGAGTTTTTCACATTAGACATATTCAAACCTTGATTTTATGTCATCTTATCAAAATTATTTTCACCTTCTTATAAATTATCAAAAGTAATTTTAGAAGGTGTTTTGGTACTACTTGATCCTTGTTGACCTGGTATATTAGCTTGAGTAAAAGAAAGCATGTCTCCATGTGTTAGAGAAGCTTCCTTATGTTTTAGAGGTGGATTATTATCATGTGGTAGAATATTTTAACCTTATTACATAAAATATTATTGACTCATCTCACCATTTGGATCCGTTACCAAGTTATTTGATTGCTTCCATTGATTAGTCCATTAGCCATCTTGAGCATATTTTCTCTAAGTTGGAACTAAATATCCAAAACTACTATCAGCATTGGGATTGTAAGCATTATATGTCTTGATTGTAAATTATTCCCTTAACCTTGATGATTAGGTTGGTAAGGATGCCTATTATACTAATAGGATTGATTAGGAGCTTGATAAGGCCTATAAGGTGGAACTTGGTGCCTTTCCAAAGCCACTAACTTGTTATTATGATCCTTGAGTACACTCTCTATATTTTCTCATCTATCCACCTGATTACCATATATTTGATGATGATTAGTTGAATATATTAATATAGAAAAGGTAGGCACAAGAGGATGAATCTCTAGAAACAAAGGCATAGGTGGTCTAGGAGATAATTTACCTACTTGGATTAGACAATTCTTAGCCCTTATGGCTAATTCATAATTGTATGGTAAGGTACTTCCTCCAATATATTTTATCATAATTTACACATATAAATTGATAACCTTTAAATAATACAATAATTCATATTTGGGAGTGGGTTGGATAACTATAGGGATCCTATTCCAAGTTTTCTAAAACCTATAGTTTAGATCCACCATGAACTCATGAGGGAATATCTTGATTGTAGTCAGTTATTCCACCAAAGAAATATGATCAATATTATCTTAAAAGTTCTTACAAAAGAGTTCTCCAAACTCATCCTATACCATTAGAGTGACTTACCTTTGAAATAAGTTGCCAATAACCTCATAGCCACATTTTTCTGAGTTACATTATGCACTAAACAAAGATTGGTTGTATCTTCAATATGATCAATATGAGTAATTATATTTTTTACAAGGAAGGTTATTTAAAGTAAAAATAGGAATTTCATCAAATTTATTGATGTTCAAGGGGATACCACCATTAAAAGGAACAAAATCTTGTCATCTAGGAATAGCCATTTAGGGTATGGTATTTAGAACAATGTTTGGTTAGACAATATTTATTTGAAAAAAGGAACTATTTGGGAAAAAATAAGAGAAAAAGGAGGTGTAAAATTTGGATTGAATTAAGAAACCTTCTTTTTCTTAGCTGATTTAAAAGATAATGAATTCAGTTTCTTTCCCTTTTAAGGAACACCTTAAACCACTCTTGGCATGAAATGTATATAAATATAAATTTGACACCTTTAAAGCTTAATAATGTGATAAAGTATGCATATTTATTCTAAAAATCTTATGAATAATTATTCCCATAAGGCATGCTAGAATTGATATCAACCCAAGTTACACCCTACTAAAATTGATTACTCTGATCTCCTTCAAACCATGACTAAAATTGGATTGGTTTAAGTTTTTGGGATACCTGTAACTAGAACACAATTATAGATTATGAGGCTATCTCATTTTAATATATAAATTTTGAATCAGTTACTAAAACATACTTGATTTGGGGTGAAAAGAGTTAGAAAGATTACTAAAAGTTAAATCATATGCTAGTGATGGTGATGCACCTAAATGATGAATGATCCTTTGTAAACCTTGAACTTGGGCACACTTGTGAATCAAAAGGGAAAATATTCTCAACAATAATATATTAAAACAATACTAAACATGAGTTTTTTATATGAAGGTTTGATAGGAGGTCTACAAATTAAAGGTAGAGGAATGAAGGTTTGTAAAGACACTACATACTAACACTCTTCAACATAATTTCTATTCTTTAACACTTCATGTGACTTGTAGAGGATGAAAAAATAGTAGTAGTTGAATGAGAGGACCTAAAAAAGGAGATAAATATTATACTTATTTGCAAATCAAAAATCAAAAGAACAAACTAACAATCATGAATAAGTCTGCAACAAACTTTTTTTATTAACTCTAGGTGCAAGTTATAATTTCAGCATAGTTTTTATATACTAGATTGAGGGATCTTAAAAATAAGCCATAAGGCCTGAATATATAGAAAAAGAGGTAAAAAAATAAATATGGAATATATTTAAATACAATACATCAACTTTAGTATAAATCTAGTGTCATTTTAGTTATCAACAGCTACAAATAGTCTTCAAGAAGTCTCATCTTGATTGATGCTCCTACATGAACTATTTAACATTGGAATGAGGTAGTTAAGGAAGTAGTTGGCTGATTCAAAATCCTATTAAAACATTTTAACCCTTATTTTGTTTAGATAACTCCTACATGATGCCACTTATGGGTGAGTTAACTCATGATTTGACCCTCAAGATGAGTCATACATGTGATTGGTAGTTAAAGACCAGCTGTGAATGTAATTTCCATTTAAGGACCAGCTATGAATGTGATTGACATCAAGGGTCAGTTATGTGGCATGTATTTCCTCTTATCAACTTGATTATCACTTAACATTTTTAATAGTTTCTATTACATCTTTATCTTCATTTGATTGACCAAGTAAGTCTATTATGCCAATTAGGCCTAGGAGCCTAGCTGTTTGTACTTGATGGCTATTATAAATTGTATAAAACATTGAAAAATTGAAAATATAGTGATTTTGATTCCTTTAAAAATCTATCATATCATGAAATAGGTATCCTTGATCAAGAAACATTTGAAACATGGTCAAACTAGGTGACTAAGTCACCTTATCCTTTAATCCTACAGACTGGCTATTTTGAATGATCTCCCAAGGTCACTTGTAGGCATGATTATGATCTTATTATGACTTGAAGAGGTATAAAAATTGTCAATATTTACTCACCAAATGATTTTAAATTCCATTAATTACTTTGTACATATCTTTCTACATATTTTCCTCTCAAAATCATATTTTTCCCATGTACATACACCATCCATACATTAAATTTCCATAGAAACTAATATCTCAGAGTGCACTAGATGATGCAAGTGTTATTCAAATGATTTAAATTATTTTGGATTCATTCTTGTTCAATTATTCTCAAATAGGTCTGTAGTAGGATTTTACAAGGGTTTTAGAGTGATACAAGGTTCTTAATGATGATTCATAAATATTGGGACTTGAATGAATGAACCAATGCCACAAAAGAATAGTGTATTAGTCCCTATACCTCTCATAAATTCATCATATTCCCATTCAAAATATCCATACCATGGTGAGCATGTGAAGTCACCTCTCAAAGTGGAAAACATGTTTTTTTAGCATATTTGGTGTTCTAGGCTACGATGATCATAGATAATGCTTTTAATGTGGATAAAATTATTCATACACCTCTTTGACATCCTTATTATTATGTTCATGGATATTTTAAGTGCCTTTATGACCTTATTTTGTCTCATGTTACCCCTTCTTAATGGTACTATCTCATGAAGTCAATAGTTAGGCATATGTGTATGCAAGTTTCCTTAGTATTATGACCTTATCATGAGTTTTAGGGATCATATACATCTTTTATAACATGAATAACCTATATAGGATCCTTTATAGCTAGGTTATTGGCTTGATCAAGCCATTCACTCTCTATTTTCATGAACACAACTCTATATTTGAACCACCTAACCTATCTACTTGTGAAAATGGTCATAAATACCTTTGTTGATGGATTTTAAAATGTTATTTAGGAATTTTAAGACCTCATATTTCTTATCTAACCCATTGAATGTGTAATTACCCTTCATTTTCTTGTTCATAGGCTCAAAACAACATTATTTAGCTTAGTTCATATAGTAAGAGTCTTGCACATGCCAACCAACATGCCATGGAGGTGATAAATGGAGTTTATAATACCATTAATATCATTTCATAGCTCTAACACATCATTTTAATTCACATTTAAGTGTCTTTAGTCCATTAGGTAGGTTTTAGGGTTTTACAAGGGTTTTATGGGTCCACAACTTCTTAAAAATAGTTCATATCATATAATCCCATGATGTAAAAACTCATTCCATAGATATGGAGAAAATTTACCCCTTCAACAACCATAATAAATGAAATATACCTTGAAAAATATGCATCATGTTGTCTACATGGTGAAGTTGTGCCTCGATTGGTTATCATGGACTATGTGTATAAAAAGGAAGGTTTAAGAGTCAAAAAAGAAAAGTTTTTTGTATTCTCTCTACTCTAATACCTCATAAAATATTTAAATTATCCTCTTAAATATTTCAACTATAATCAAATTAAGATAAATCCCATGGAAAATAATAAAATGGTGGCAAGGTCTCTCAAGTGTTTTATGCATGTTTGCCTATTCTAGCCCTCAAGGGCATATTTGCATGAAATAATGAATGTGATAATTATTAATAGGTTTTTTAAGACTTATAAATCAGCTTAAACTACTTCACAAATCCTCACATTGTTTTCAAACTATTTGTCATATATTATATCCCTCCAAGAAGTCTGCCTAGGTCTATGTTGACTATCAATAGACATACATGTGATTATAACAAAATAGTGTATGATTCCACTCTTCATGTTACCTAAAAAATATTATGGAAACTTAAAATCACTTGTAAACACCACTTCTACCAAGTTTCATAATTGGATATTGCCTATAGAGGCCTATAATTGCATTTTTCCTAAGACTAACTTAGGTTGCCTCTATGTTTTCATGTTTCATAAGATTGAGTTCTTGTGACACCTTGTATTTGAATTTTAATATTATAAAAAAGGATTTTGAGAAAGTTTAGGTACCTTATTTAAATAGGCTTGATCATGAATTTTTCAAACTTAGTCTTATATAACCCATTAAACACCATATATCTTTAAAGACCTAAATGTGACTACCTTGTTAACACTATTGTAGTCGTGTATTTGGGAATTATAAGTGATTTATATCCATTACATGTTAATTTGGCACCTTGAGACCTCAAAAGTCATCTGGTAACTACCTCTCATCAAGTTCTTTATCATATACCTCTTCAAATAGTGTTTTTAGGCTCTTACACAGTCTTAATCTATATAGAGGCCTATGTATTGTACTTTGTTGAGTTGGTATTACTTTTCATGATATTAAAAAAGGTTTAAAGATTATAATTTCTCATTTGATTGCATAAATAACTTAATAATTTCCCTTTTTGACTCAAATGTGTCTTGAATTTCACCTTTAGGGTATATGAATATATGAGATGGAAATGTCCTTAGTATGGCTATGTGTGGACATTTAAAATATGACCTTAGCTATAGATATTTATTAAAAATTGAATGTTAATAACCTAAAATTATTCATATCTTTATTTCCCTTATGAATCTTTCATTTGACCATGGAACTCTGGCATACACTATGATGTTTCAATCCTCTTTGCAACTTCGAGATAGGCCTATGTTTTCATGGCTTTAGGTGATTTAATGAGGTGAATGACTATGTAACCTATAATTAGAATTCATGTTTTTTATAAATATTCACATAATTATAATTTAATCTCAAACCTAGGCAAAAACCTCATAGATCTTCAAGGCATAACAACACCTTCTTGATAATTGTGATGTGATTCAAGCTTGTATATTTTAAGAGACATTCAACCCTGTTGTAGGTGAAGATTCCCATGGAAATGTATCTTAATATTAATTTAATATTTACTTATGGTTCTCCTTTGATTCAAATCTCATATCCATCATCTTACACCACTTTCTTCTTCAATTCATTTCTCCACCTTTTAAAGATAGACCTTTTCCTCTTAATAATCTTGATTATGATCCAAGTCTAGCTTTTATACTAACTACATCAAATGGGATGCTATAATAGAGTCTAGGATATAAGATATAAAATTATAATTCATTCATGTAATGATTCATATAATTTACATAACCTCATTTGAATCTCAAACTCTGTTGAAAGTCTCATTCATTGCTCATCCCACTTCTTGGGATTATGACTGTGTATCCTTGTAGGTATGACTATATGAGCTCTTTTTATTTTAAAAACCTAAATCTAGATCAATACAATGATATTATTAGGAATATATTAGATTAATCCTAGTTCCAATTTATGTCTTCAATGATCTATTCATTTCAAGACCTCCATTAAAGTCTCAAAGTTACCAATATTATGCATTTGGTTCATCTCCTTTAACATGGTTGTAGGTGATTAATGTAAATTATATAGATAGAGGTGGATTTAGACCTTGAAAAGGTAAAAAAACATGAATATGATCCTCTCCTTCATGAATTTCAACTTTATGAGATGGTTAAACCTTCTTCATTTGATAACCATGTTTTCTAGTCTTTTAAAAATAGTACTCTCTTAAAACACGCTTGATTGTATCTTCCTTAGCTATAGGTGGATATTTATCTCTCTTTAGCACTATTTAAAAGTTTATAGACCACATTTTCATGAACATGATACTTCTTAGTGTCTTTGAATTTTATATTCAATGGATACATGAGGTGAAATTGGTTGACATGGAAATGAGAATGGATATGGTAGTGAAAGGCTTGAAACAGTGATGAAAGGCAATGTGAAGACTGTGTTTGGGGATGAAACATGATGGAGAGTGGAATTAGCATTAAAAGTGTATGTGAAGACCATATTTAAGGGTATTAATCAATCATAAACATACCCTTAACAAGATATAATAGTTTAGAGACCATTGAACAAACATATGGTGCTAGAATGGAAACCTAAGATTCACCAAAGAACCTTAACAAATGCAAAGTTTCCTTAATTTTTGCTAAACTGAGACTCTGTGAATATATTGAGAGAAAAATTATGGATTCTTGGATATGGATCTTGATTAATATTTGATAATATTTAATTAATAACACATGAACATGAGGGAGACCTAAAAAACATCTCATGATGAATCTTGACAACCATGGATCAACCTCTAAACTATGCAACTTATCCAAACTACCTACAGACTATAGATTCACATTGATTTACTTATTCAATCCATATGACCTCACAATTGTGGAAGAAAATTGAATAATATTATGGTAAAGTGGCTCATGTTCCTAACAAATTCCACAAAATAGATTTTTTTTATCATGAACTAATGATTAATTCTTATGCTATATATTAATTTTTGAATTTCCTTTTTGATAATTCATTTAATTTCTCAAGGATGAATTTAATTATAATTTGATTAGGATTTTCATTTTAATTAATCCCTTTTACTATTTTGAATAGTTTCTAATTTTTGATTTAATTGATTTGGGCATTTGCTCTATTTAATCATCTCAAAAAAATGGTTAATTGCTTGGATGAAGAAGGCATAATGAGTTCCATAGCTTCTTAAGTATGGTTCATGAAGGAGATATAACCAAAATTATAGCCAATTTCCATATATGGAATATTTATCACACCCTTTTATCTATTCAAAATTTTAGACCTTGATTTTCTCTCTCATGGCCTTACCATCTGCAAATCTGAAGGGCTCTCTTGATATGTAAATAAGCTAGGTAGTGCTTATGGATCATTTTTGAGCTTGTTTGAGATCCTTTCACCTTGAATATTTTCTGGAACACTTTTCATGTCTTCATCTTAAAATTATTGACCTTTATTGTATAAATAGGGCCATACTCTTGCATGAAAAAATACATGAAAATGGCCTTTTTTTGCCTTTTCTTCACAACTAAAGATTTGAACCACCAATTTAGGCAAAAAAAATGAGATTCATGAGTCAAAGGACATGTTATAACAAGAATTAAGTATTTTGACATTTTATATGGGAAAATTTGGCATGTGGGAGCTCTTAGAGCCTTTTCTACTCTTTATGTTTGCATGAAGATATATTTTCAAGGCATAAGACTTTTAAATTAAGGCAATTACATTAATTTTCAAGGTCTTTAAAAGTAATATTAATTATTAAATGGCATTGTAAGGTATAATTTTATCATTTTTAAAGCCAAAACCTTCACTTTCGACCACATACACATATTTTCATAAGAAGATGCTAATGAGTATCATGGAAAAAGTACCTTATACCTTAAATTGAGCTCTTCATGAGACTTTTATGTATTTTCATCACCCATATTTAAGGCTTATATACCATTATGATTGAAAATACTAAATATATTTATGAGTTATTAGCTGCCACATTTTGTATATCTCTATCAAGGCATTTTAGATCACAAAACCACTTGAATTCTCTATCAAAACCTCATAATGACACTTGACACTATTGACATGATGCTGAGATAAACTCTCTCTTCACTTGATAGTTAAGAAATCTATTATGTCCATGAAAAGTTTTTAATTGTAGGGGTTCAAATTTGGCCTTGATAGGATAAATTACCAATAGTGCCTAGCAGCCTACTAGCTAGACATCCACATTAAGGATACTAGAGCCATATGGTGCTAGTGTCCCTGCCCTAACTCTCCCGAATGGATATATTTGAAAATTTTAAAACCTCTTAAGGTTAGCCTAAACACATTTTATTATCTACACAAGCAATGAAACACTATAAATACATGATTTTTATACCTGTATCCAATAGATGGAAAATAGATGAAAAAGACCTATTCAAATAAGAAATAAATTGAGAAAAATCAAGGTTATAAATCCATATTATACCCTACTTATACACACTACCATCTAAAGCTACCCTAAGCCCAAATTTTCAATATTTATAATCTCAATAATGATTAAGGAATTCAAGACCACTATCATTATAGCATTCACTTGCACTTGCATTAAGAACATAGGTGGGATAAATGCATCGATATTGATCCCTCATTAGAGTATTGGTATGTAGGCAACTCTCTTCGCAATGAAGTGTTGAGGATGTCCAACTTATCCTACTTATGAACACATATTTTTAGATCATGCCCTACTTGTAAGGAGGATTAATAAAATAGTTACTACATGCATAATATATATTTTTAAACTTCATGAAGGTAAGAATAGAACCTAGAAACATAGGTGTAGGTACACCCATAATTTAGGAATTATCCTACATAGAAGACACTAGTGTCATTTTCAAGACACTAGAGCTACATGGAACTACTATCCAAGTGTGATGCTACTATCCAAGGGAAGATCTAACTCAGGAATCCTATTGATAATACTCAGAACTATTTGTATCCTAATTTTCAACACTCAGATCTTTTGCATAAGGTATTTTACAAATAAGTCTTTATTTACACATTTATTACTATTTTTAAAAAGTCAAAGCAAGTCAAATTCTTTAAAAAAATTAGTGGTTATTTATTGCATATTATTTCAAATATTTAGACATCTTAGTGTTTTAATCCAACTTAGGATTTACATTAGTAAAAACCTAAAAGGTTAAAATAGACACATTGTACTTTGTTATTCAATGTAAAAAAAATAATCTATATGATGCCCATGTATTATATGATATGCAAAATAATCTTTGGATCTCCTAATAGGATGTGGAGTAAGTAGTTTGATCACTTTATCTCTAATAATTTAACTTAGGATTTCACTTGAACTCTTCATAGCCTTTTGGTCACTTTTCTAATCACTTGTTTTAGATATGTTATGTTGTAACTTTGAATGTAGATAAAAAAACCTTGTTTGGCACAATATTACTAGAGGAAGATGTGAGCACATGATTAACACTAACACATGTAGGATTTTAAATGTATGCAATATAATTTTATAACTCTTTTATTAATTTACTCATATTGGTTATTTTATCATTTATATTTTCACAAACAAAAACCCTAGGTATTTGACATTAATTACCTTCATTTAAAATTGTAGTGTTGGCCACCTTACCCCTTGGATAAGTGATAGCTTAGACCTAGTTAGATGGGTGAGAAATATCACCCTCCTTAAGGTTAAGATGAGAAAGAGGATCCTTTGTATCCATTTTAAATGTTCTAAAATTTGATATGAGAATTGGATAAGAAAGACATACAAGTGTTAAGGATCAATCAACCATGATAAAATATGGATATATAAATTTCAGACTATTGGATACGATTTTTGAAAATATGAGAGATGTTTCTATAGAAAAATAAGAAATGAGATGAAACTAGAAAAATAGGGAAAGAAAAGTACAGTGTTGGCTTATAGGTCAAAATTTACTAAAAATAGTAAAATTTTAAAATTTTAAAATCCGTATAATATTTTGGAAAACCAACAGAAATTTTTATCTATATAAAAAAAATATGAAAAGCCTTTGAATAATTTGAAATTTGATTTATTATGGATTAAAAATTGGCCAAAAAATGTGGAATGCTTCACAATAAAACCCTTAGAATATTCCCATTAAATATTCAAACAATTTTGATAAAAAAAATTATTTCAGAGATCTGAGAGAGGTTTTTTAATAAAATATTATTTTCAATGAAACCTATAAATTAATTATTGTAATTTACTATTTTTATTAAATATTAGAATAAAAGGTGAATGGTGTACATAATTTTGAAATTAATTTATAGGTTTCATTGAAAATAAAATTTTATTAAAAAACCTCTCTTAGATCCCTGAAATAAAATTTTATTTTATCAAAATTGTTGATTATTTAATGGTAATATTCTAGGGGTTTTACTATGAAGCATTCTGCATTGTTTGGCCAATTTAAGATTCATAATAAATAAAATTTCAAATTCCTCAAAGGATTTTCATTTTTTTTGATATAGATAAAAATGTATTTTGGTTTTCTAAAATATTATATGGATTTTGAAAATTTAGAATTTTACTATTTTTAGTAAATTTTGACCTATAAGCCATACACTGTACTTTTATTTTTCTATTTTTCTAAGTTAATCTCATTTCCTATTTTTATAAAAATTTAAGCAAAAAAAAATTAAATATACCAACTTGATTAGCAAATACATTTGAGAAATTTTAAAATGGATCTATTTAGATGTTGAAATGCACCAATCAAGGAAGAATCCATTTACATGCGTATGCACAAGAAGCCCTTGTAAATAGAGGATAGTAAAACCCTATGGTAAATTTTTATATTTTAAAATCCATTACAAGCTAAAATACTAAGATTCTTATAAGCCCTAAATCAGAAAAAAATTGCATTCACATGAATCAGGTTCACCAAATGTTTAACCCTAAATTTATATATTAGGGTTATCTAGGGCAAAAGGGGATAGAGATAACCTAAGTTAAAAAGGTGATAAACTATCTCTATAATAGGCCAATTATATGATAAACTTAGATATAACATATGTTTAATTCATTAAATTGATATATGATAAAAAATAGTAAGTAAACATATGATAAATATAAAAATGACAAAAAGGTAATGTATTTAGTTGGTTTTGATACTAACATAATTTAGGATCTATAGAAAGTAGACTAGAAGAGGATTCTTGAACACTCACCAAATTTTGGTTCCTATATATCCTCAAACACTATCATCATTTTAGGATAGTTGCATCAATGTTACTATATAAACCTGATATAGGTGTCCAATTACATGCTTCTAGTTTTATCTTTGCCTTTGCTCTAGTGCATTTAGATCTGGGTGATGGACTATCACTCATAAAATTTTAAAACCCTAGTTCCTTATATTCATTGTGACCTTGGGGGAAAATGGGTTAATGGGAAAATGGTGTTGATTTAACCCCAAATATCCCTCTATCAATGAGCACTTCCTACATATCTAATACTCTAAAGAGAACCTTAGATTGATGTAGTTATCCCTTATATATTAGCTTGTGTGTGAATCATGTAATATATGGAAAGTAAGTAAAAAAGTTACCTATCTTGTAACATGGAAAATATAGCTCTTAGTTTGATCCTTTAGTGATTTATACCTATGTATGTTTTGTCCCTATGACTGATATGAAAATAAGAGATAATAGGGAAGTTTTACATTATTGAGTGTTTGATTAAATGCTTTGATAAGTTTCCTTAGTTCTTTAGTATTTTTGTAGGTGATTCATGAATGAGGGTTTGCATTTTATTTATATTATTAGAGGTAAACTCACTGAGAGGGGGGAAAATCAGTGATGCAAGATATTTCAACTTCAATCTCAATCCTTTCAAACCCTTATTCAATTACCACAAGCATTCATAAAATGTACAAGTCATTCATAATAATGAACAATAGATAATGTAAGATCATACACAACACAATATCTATGTTATAAACCCTCTTGGGAAATAAAATCCACTCTCAATCTTGCAAACACATGGACTAATTATCCTATAAGGTATTACAATCATGAGATTTTATTGGAACACCCATTCCACAAGGAGCACCTACCCTAGGATGGTCAAGTCCTTTTGACCATAATTTAGTGAAATACCTATTCCATAAGGAACACCTACCCATAAGATGGTTAATACCTTCTTACCAACAATCTAGTGAAACACCTATTCCATAAGGAGCACCTACCCCTAATATGGTCAAGTCCTAACCTAGATGTTGAGTACCCTCCCAACACCTATGATATGAACATCTCCACCTTTGAACTAATCTCTTCAACACCTGATGATGGACCTCTAATTTTATAACCTCTAAAAAACACCCTCTATATCTCATATAAGCCTTTCACATATTCATTCCATGATCTCTCTTCCTCTTCACTCATACTACTCTCATATATTCACTTAGACCTATAAATGATTCTTCTAGTCACTTCTCTCCCCAATCTTTAAACCTATAAGATCACTATTATTGACATCATAAATATTACCTATAGGTCATACACAAAATCATCAACTTGCTCTGCTTTACATCCTAACCACTAGTCATACACTCTTTCCTTCTCTCCATAACTCTCACACACACCTCTTCTTTTAGGTCTCACACATATAGAAACTATCATCTTTAATTTTACCATTTATATAGCCTTGATGATTATTATCTCCTTGGTCAGCCTTTATAATTGCCTTAACCTTTAAGATATATTACATATCTCAATTCTATACTCATAGGTTGGCCATATCAACTATGGTTCATACTTAAGAAACTATGCCTTTCAATTAGGCCTTAGTATCCCTTATAGGTCTCATGAAGAGCTATTCACCCATTTAACACTCCATCAAGAAATTTAGCAACATAAAACCACTTAAAATTTCATAATTCCACTCCATATGATCCCTTAAACATCCTTAAATGATCATAGTCATGATAAAACTCCTCTATTAAATCTAAATAGATTATTCTTTGACCTTATACACAAAAACACCATGAATGAACAAATAGTCAGATTTTAAGCATTTATTCATACCAAATATAGATTTTTTAAACCTCTAAAATCCACACATATCATCCTCAAGGAGTATTATTCATGTAGATTTTTATTTTTCCCTATTATTTAATTAGGGAAATTATTTTTTGTGCATACATGGAGTTTTCCTACATTTGTGGGATAAGCTAGCTTATGTGGAGATGTGTCTCATAGATGTGTCATAGGTGTTATAAGAATGTCATAAGTAACTCACTTAATGGGAGTTACTTCTCTATTCTTAGCACCTTGTCACCACCTTTCATGGATGAGTTACAGTCTATTCTTGGGATGCCTTGACCACCTTTTGTGGAGGAGTTACTTACGTGCTCTCCTATATGTATTCTTCACTTTGGCCATCTCATGTTAATCAGATATTGAGTTTTCTCCTATTTTATCTTATGCAATTTATCTTCTTGTATAATTTCAAATTGATTTAGCATCTATGTGGTGTGCACTTGCTTCATCTCATGTGATCACATCTCTATTGCATTCACATTATCCATATTTTGGCAATAACTCTGATATGGTATCAGAGCCACCCCGGTAATCATGTGTCTAGTTATGCTAGTAGTTTATTCTAAAATTCTTACTTTGCTTTCTTAGTAGTTTTTTTTAACTCGGTTGTATTTGAGAGTTTTGGTAGAGTTTCTTGAAAACTCATGCAAATCCATATGGAAATCTGTTAAAAAAATTACTTCTATTGAGTTTCATTCAGATCTCCCTTTAGATATCTGAGTTAAAATTTGCCAAGACATCTTATATAGATCTATTGTGGCTTCAGCAAGGCAGTGGAATTTCTTTTTTTTCTGGTCATTCTGTAGGAAAAAAATCTCTACAAATTTGGTTCTATTCTTAGATGCCACTTTCAGCTTGGGCCAGCTCTCTAGAAAGTGCATCTACATGTGGAGGTCAATATGGGGCATATAGTAGGGTGAGATATGCGTGGAATACGACTCTAGCAAGGCAAAATGTAGATGTACGGCATCCAATGTGCAATTGCATAGTGAGGTAGTGATTAACACTACCTGTTGTGCATTGAAGTTGAAACGTGGTCTCTTCCCTACTGTGCATTGAAATTTCAACTTGTCTCTTCTCTTCTCTACTGCTATACGTTGAGAGGTCTGCAAATTCAATTTCTTTTTTCTGCCCAACAAAATCAAAACTATTTTTTTTTAAATGGCACCCCTTCCTTGCTTGGCATCCCATGTGGGCCCTTAGACACTTGGCATCCATCAAATTATCTTTTTCTTTATTTTTTTAGTTAAAATTGACTTTTCAAAAAAAAATTAGTCAATTTGATTGAATATTAAGTTTTTTAGACAATTTGATAATTTGGGGGTTTAGATTTAAACTTGTATCTTCGCCTGTCGAAGACGAAGGGTAAGGCCCGAGTTGGAAGGAGGCCAATTCCCCCTCACAAAAACATCCTTTGGATTCCTCACTCTGTGTCGAGTCTAATGAGTGGTTGGAAGGCCACTTTCTCTCTCAAAACAGGCATTTTTTTAATGTTTTAGTGTTTTTTTGTAAAAACACTAGTTTACGAGAAAATTAAATCTTTAATATCTTGCAAATGGTAGCTCAAATTTGGGTACCTTTTTTTTAAAAAGTGTTTATAATTCAATTATCCATAGTGTAGGCTTGTTATTTTTTAAAAACACACTAGTTTATAAAGTGCCTAAAATTTGGGTCTCTTAGGATTCATTTTTGGTTGAGTTCGACATCATGTTTGCTTAAAGTCTTGCACTAATTGCTCTAAGACGCATTCTCAGCTGAGCCCAAAATATTTTGAGCATGCACTTGCATATTTGGGGGGGGGGTTCAACATTTTAGGGGGGTGTGATTGCTTTTCACAACTTGCAAATATTTGCTTTCATTCTCCTTTGCATAATTTCACAACTTGCAATCAACACAACTTCACCTAAATTCAGTGTAAAATGGATTATTTACAACTTAAACCCCTAACACCCTTCAACTATCATGAATGGAAGGTTAAAATTTCAATCATTCTTAGAAGCAAAGGGTTGTATAGGATCACCATGGGTACTGAAGTAAAACCTAGTACTGATGCTGAAAAGGTCAAGTGGTACAACCGTAGTGATGAAGCCTATGGATTACTGAGCTTGTCCATGTATCCAAAACTTCTCTTCCATTTAGAAACATCCAAGACTCCCAAAGACATATGGGACACCTTAAAACTCTTATTTGGGAAGCTTGATGAGATGAGAGGTCATGAGCTCGAAAACGAACTCATAGGTCTAAGTCCTATCAACTTTGACACCCTACAAGACTTCTTCACTAAGTTTAAGGCCCTTAGATTTCAATTGAAATATTTTAGGATAGAGAAGAAATATTATCAACTCATCCTTTCTATTCTCACAAAGTTAGTTCCAAGCTATTCATCTTTGTCTCCACTTTCCATGCTACAAAAAGTGCCCTTGGCACTACATAGAAAATGACTTCTTTGGATTCATTTATTGCTGACTTGACTAGGGAGCAAGATAAGCTAATTCAAATGGGCACAATGAAGTCTAATCAACCCCAAGATTTGATAGCTAGAAATGAAGAGGATAAGACTTCAACAAAGGAGAAGAAGAAAAAAACAAGGACTAGTAGAAGAAGAAAGAAAACAACAATCCTACCAAAAACAACACTGAGTCTTCATCCTCCAATGCTAAACCTAAGAAGGAAAAGGTTAAGTGTGCCTATTGTAAAAAGATAGGGAATGATGAACACAAATTCATGAAGAAACAAATAGATCACCTAACTCATCTTCTAGAGAAGCACAACATAGGTGTTATTAAGTCCATCAAGTAGAATTTATCTACCCAAGATTCTACTAAGGCAAAAGGAAAGGGTAAGGAGAAAGGAAAGGGCAAGGCCCTTGTAGCTACTGCTACTTCTTCATCTTCATGGGTCATTAACTCAAGTGCTTCTCACCACATGGGCTCTTCCTTAGTTGATTTTTCATCTTTAAAGCCTTGTATTATGACTTCAATTAGTTTGGGTGATGACACATCAGTTTCCACTATAGGGAGAGGGTCACTTGAAATGGAAGGAGGAACATTCAATAATGTTCTAAGTGTTCCTTCTCTTTCAACCAATATCCTATTAGTGTACCAAATCACTCACATTGGTTAGGGCATGAGAGTTGAGTTTTCACTAGATTTAGTGGCTATCAGGGAATTGCATAGTGATACTACAGTGGTAATGGGTAAGGTAGATCACCAAGCCAGGTTATACACCTTCTCACATTTTGCACCAGATTCTTCTCCAACAGCATTGTTGACTCATTCAGATGGAGTTAAGAAATTATGGCATGAGCGGTTTGGCCACCTTAACTACCACTACCTTGAACAACTTTGCAAAAATGACATTGTCATTGGCTTGCCTCGTATCTAATTCTCAAAAGGACTTTGCGAGGGGTGCTCCCTTGGGAAGCATCCTGAAGTAAAATTTGACAAAGGCAAAGCTTGGAGGGCTTCACAACCTTTGGAGTTAGTCCACAGTGATGTATTGGGACCCTTTTCGAAACCATATTTCACAAGGGCCAAGTACATCCTCACTTTCATTGATGATTTCTCTAGATATACTTGGATATATTTTCTCAAACAAAAGTCTGAAGTGTTTGAAAATTTTCTATACTTCAAGGCTCTTGTTGAAAAACAAAGTGAGAAATCCATCAAGGTTATTTGAATTGATAATAGAGGGGAGTATTTCAGCAATAGGTTTGAGTAGTTTTACACCATAGAGGGGATTGATTTGCAGTGCACAGTCACTTACAGTCCTTCACAAAATGGGGTTACTGAATGCAAAAATAGGTTCTTGAAAGAGATGGGTAGCTGTATGATTCACTCCAAATCCTTAGCACCATAGTACTGGGCTGAAGCCATCAATTATGCTTACTACATTCAAAACAAGGTTCCTCACAAAGCTTTGAAAGGGATAACACCCTTTAAAGCTTGGCATAAAAGGAAACCTGATGTTGAGTACCTTAGGGTTTTTAGAACCCTAGCCATCACCCACATTTTGAAGAAGAAACACAAAGATATGGAATGTCAATCCAAGCCTTGCATCTTTGTAAGATATCCAGATGGTATTAAGGGGTATCACCTTCTAGATCCAGTCACTCATGAGTTGTTCATTGAGAGAAGTGTCCATTTTTAGGAGAGTCCTAGAGACTCAACACTTGACACTTATTCTCCCTCATCGGATCTAATTATTCATGATGATTCCTCATCAGATTAAGATCAACCATAGTAGGTTCTCAAGCTAGAAACATCTTCTTCTTCTTTGAGTTCAGACAATGAGGACAGTGATGCAGAGTCATCCACCTCTAGTCAGTCAGAGGATGAGGAGTTAGCACCTAACTCACCCACTTTTAGGCCACTTTGGACTAGAAAGACACTTGAGAGTACTGGCACTTGGGTAGGAGATCTCATAGATAATAGATGCACTAGGGGGGATTTTCAGAGAGATTCACATGCCTTCTTTGCTTCAGTTTTGGATCCACATACTTTTTGAGAGGCATCAGGGGTACCTGAGTGGGATAGTGCTATGGAGGAAGAATATTTTTCCTTAATCAAAAATCACACTTGGGATTTGGCTTCACTTCCTAAGGGAAGAAAGATGGTTTGATGTACGTTGATATATTAGACCAAGTTTGTAGTAGATGGGTCGGTTGATAAGTATAAGGTGCGAATGGTTGCCAAGGGTTTCTCATAGGTGGCAAGCATTGACTACTCAGAGACCTTTACACCAATTTCAAAGATGACTTCTATCTAACTCACCTTGTTTATTACCACAACACATGGTTGGGATGTGCACTAGATGGATGTGAGGAGTGCCTTTCTTCACGGAGACCTAGAGGAAGAGATCTACATGGAGTAGCTGCCAAGATTTGTTCAAGATTATTCCTTAGTATGCAGACTTAGGAAATCTATCTATGGCCTCAACAGGCCCCTTGGGGTTAGTATGCTAAGATGGATTTCTTCCTTCTCATAGTGGGTTTCACTAGGTGCCATTCTAACCCCAATGTCTACTTCTTACGACAGGATGATTTGACATGATTTGAGAGTTCTTCATCGACTATTGCAGTAGTGAAGGCATCTCTCTAGGATATATTTGACATGATAGAATTGGGTTTGTTACACTATTTTTTTGGCATCAAGATCTCACAATCAGATTCAAGGATTTCTCTTACACAGCCTAAGTATGCTCTTGACTTATTGGCTCGATTTCACATGGCTAATTACAAGCCATCTCTGACACCCTTTCTATCAGGAGTCAAGCTTGAGGTTGACTATTCTTCACCATTGGTTGATTCCACTCGATATTAATAAATTATTGGTAGTCTCATCTAATTGACTCACACTAGGCCCAACATATCATATACAGTGGGACTTGTCTCCAAATTTATGCAAGAACCTCATGAGCTACATCAGAAAGCAGCTAAGAGGATCTTGCATTACATATAGGGTTCACAATAGATACGGGATTCATTATAGATTTGGCATAGAGGTTGACTTGGTTAGATATACAGATTCAGACTAGGCTAGTGATTCACATACTCGCAAGTCCACTTTTGGTGACAGTTTCTCTCTAGGTTCTAGTCATATCAGTTGGTCTAGCAAGAAGCAGAATGCTATTGCTATATCATCCACAGAGGTAGAATACAGGGGAGCTATTAATACAACTACTGAGGCTATTTGGCTTTAGGGGATAGTTTTTGAGTTTGGCATTCCTATCAGGTAGCCCACCATCATTTATTGTGATAACCAGAGTACCATTCAGATTTTCAAGAATCCAGTTTAGCACCAGTGGACCAAGCACATAGAGATTCACATGCATTTCATTCGGGAGCTTATTCATAGTCATGTCATTGACTTGATATTTTTCCAGTCTTTAGAATAGGTTGCAAACATCTTTACCAAACCTTTCATTGAGAGCAAGTTCATTCATCTATGAGCTCTTCTTAGGGTGCAGTCCACATCTGTAGCAACATCATCTTTGGGGGGGGCCCACTAGCCTCTTCATTTATTTTGTCTCTCTTTTGGAGGGAGTTTTTTCCTATGGGTTTTCTCCTTTTCTCTATCTTATGGGAGATTGCATTTGTAAATGGGTACCTCATCAGGCCTAGTTGCTGAGACCCATTTTATATTTCCACACTGCCCACCTAAGCTACGCTTATGGGGGGGTATTAGTGTAGGTTTATATTTTTCCCTATTATTTAATTAGGGAAATTATTTTTTGTGCATACATGGATTTTTCCTACATTTGTGGGATAGGCTAGATTATGTGGAGATGTGTGTCATAGATGTGTCATAGGTGTCATAAGAATGTCATAAATAACTCCCTTGATGGGAGTTACTCTATTCTTATCACCTTGTCACCACCTTTCATGGAGGAGTTATAGTCTATTCTTGGGGTACCTTGACCACCTTTTGTGGAGGAGTTACTTACGTTCTCTCCTATATGTATTCTTCACTTTGGCCATCTCATGTTAATCAGATATTGAGTTTTCTCCTATTTTATCTTGTGCAATTTATCTTCTTGTATAATTTCAAATTGCTTTAGCATCTATGTGGTGTGCACTTGCTTCATCTCGTGTGATCATGTCTCTATTGCATTCACATTATCCAGATTCTGGAAATAACTCCGATAAGTATTCAACCTCTCCAATATCTAATTCCCCTTTAAATGTCCAAATACCATTGAAATAACTCAAAATATCCTTCTCGGGTCACTTAAGAACTTGGTCAAACACAATAAATTTTGGATCTTAATATATGTAATTATACAAATAGTCAAACCTTATAAATAGGTTCTATAAATGTTCCTTGAAGTCCTCTACAACTTTAATTTTTACTACACCTTTGAATTTTTTCTAGATCAAATGATATGAGCAAAATACTACAAACTAGTTTTTCCTTTTGTTAATTTAAATATTCAAACTCCATTCGTCACTGTTAAACATCAAACATTTTTTCAAAACCTCATGTCTTCACATTTATTGAATGAATATGCATCATTGATCTTATTATAAGTAGCTTAGTCTTTAACTTTACTCACTATTAAACATCAATCACTTGTTATCATCTCATAGCTTTTTGATAATTTTAAACAAATACACTTTGTCAATCTCTTCTAGAGTAGCGTAGACTTGAACCTACTTAAACATCAAACATTTTTACCTCTTTGACTCAATACACATTATATATCTACATGTACGAACACCTTCTCACCATTATATCCTTATCTATTTATGGTCTTTAACTTCATGCAAATTTTGCTAAGTATGGGAACCATTGCAATTTGCTTGGAATGCCAACTTTGAACCTTAGTAACTTTTTTTGTGCTTAATTGCATGTCCTAAAATTTAAACCATATGATCTTCTTTCATAGGTAAATACATCCATATATCAAGCTACTCCTAAAACCTTCATGCATGTGAAATATTATTCCATTAAATTGTTTACTCAAATCTTATTAAACTTAGACATTGAGCTTAGATTCATTTCACATCATAGATCTATGATGCAAGTAAACATGCATCATTAGAACTCCTTTAAAAATTTGGCTAAGTATGGGAAAATATTTCAAAATACCTAGGAAACCAACTTTACAAGGTTATATATTTTTCTTCACTCAACTGCATGACTTGAAACTTAGACCATAGTAACTTGGGACTATTTTTATCACACCCATATGACTAACTCCCCCTAACTCATCCATATGTGGTAATGGTGACATCAACAAATTTCCCACTCAGATTTTTATATCACATAACTAACTATGCCAAGATGAACATAATGAAGAACTAGATGAATACCATGCACTTTCACAAGATCTCTAATCATCTATGTCCTTGGATAGGAACCCTCACACATGCTCAATACTTAATACCCATCCCTAATCATGCTGAAACTAAGGATCAACCAAGCTTACTTCAAGCATACTATGACAAGCACACTATAAACTTTGTCATTGAAACATAGACTATCAAGACACTTCATCCACTCACTTGGACACCTCTATGACATCACTTAAAACTCTCCAACAATCTCCCCCTTTTTCATTGATTTCAATACCCATCATACAACTCAACTTCCTTATCTCTCTTTAAACACTCTCATAATAAGAACCTTCTTCCCCTTTGAAAAAATGATAAAGTGGGCATAAAATGATATTGAGGACCTAAAAAGACCACCAATAGGACATGAAAACCTTATAAATATTATAAAAACTCCCCCTTACCTTGATCCTATCTCTTATTTATCTTTACAAATTCCTCTTGCTACACACCAAAACTTTCTTCAACCAAACACTACAATCAATGAATAAATATCACACAAAAGCACTAAAATATGATGGAACTCACCAAGAAAACATCTAAGAGGGACTCCCCATAATATCTCTTATCCATTTCATCTATTGAGCATCTTCAGATCTCCATACACTATGAATAACCACCACATAGTATTATTATCCTTCTCTCTCAAGCCACCTCTGGAGCAAGCTCATGAACTTGTTGTTCCCCCATAACCAAAAGACCTTATATTGATTCATAGAGAAATAAATGACACCCAAGATTTATCTTATATACTCAAATGTATCTTTTTATAATGGTTTGGTCATAATATATACAAGTTACTCTTCTATAGGCACATACTCCAACTTATCACTTTGATTAATCAATTTTTCTCTCAAGAAATGATATATAATAGGAATGTGCTTAGCGTCTGAGTGAATAATAGGATTGTTTGAGATACTAATTTCACTATTATTATCATAATAGATAGGACATGGTCCAATTTATCTTACCTTATAATATTCCAAAGTTTGTTTAATTCACATGAATGGCATGCAATAAGAGGAAGCTTTTATATACTTAGATTCTATAGTTGATATAGACATTGATGCTTACTTATTACTTAGCCAAGACACCAAGCCTTATCCCATGAAGAAGACCCCACCACTAGTACTCCTCCTATCATCCACACATCCTACCTAATCTATATCAGTATATGATTTCAAAGTGAATTCTTTACTCCTAGGATAACATAAAACATCCTCTATGGTTCCTTTGAAATACCTCAAGATATTTGGATTGATATCAAGTGAGATTATCTAGGATTATCTAAAAACCTTCCTATAAGACCAACTACTTGAATGATATCAAGCCTAGAACTAGTAGAGTACAAAAGAATTCTAATCTTGGATCTATACAAAGTTCTATTAACTTTTAGTGAGTCATCTAGTTTACTTAAATTACATCATGTGATCATTAGAGTACCCATTGGATTACAATACATCAGGCAAACTTCCTTAGCATATCATTGATGTATTTAGCTTGTGAAATGAATATCCCTCTATTAAGTTCATTTATTTGAAATCCTAAGAAGAAAGAGAGTTCTCCAAACATTGACATTTCAAACTTAGTCCTCATAGTATCTGCAAACTCTCTACTCATATTATCATTGTTAGATCCAAAAACTATATCATCAACATATAAAAACACTATCAATTGATGATTACCTTTTATCTTAATGTATAAATTACTATCAACTACCCCTTTTTAAAAACCTTGACTCAAAATATACTTATCTAACCTATCATACCAAGTTTTAGTAGCATGTTTAAGACCATAAAGATCCTTCTTCAATTTACATACAAAATCTTGATTATTTGACATGAAGTATCCTTCAGGTAACACAATGTAGACTTGTTATTCTAAGTTACCATTCAATATTGTAGATTTTACATCCATTTAGTATACCTTAAAACCTTTGAAACTTGCATATGACAAGAAGAGTCTAATTGCTTCCATTCTTGCTAGAGGAGAAAAATTCTCATCAAAATTTATTCCTTCAACCTGATCATATCCTTTACACACCAATCTAGATTTGTTCTTTGTGACTTCTCCTTTATCATTCATATTTTTTTTGAAAACCCACTTGGTACTTATCACATTTTTATCTTTTGGCCTAGGAACTAAATCCCATGTTTCATTATTTACTATTTGTTCAATTTATTCATCTATTGCACCATTCCAAATTTAATGTTTGTTAGCTTCCATGAATTTTTTGGTTTCAATCATGGATAACAGAGTTAATTCTTGTTGATTTTGATTGATCAACATTCTCCTTCTAGTATAAAAACATGCATTAACATTTCTAATAACTTGAGGATTGGATGATCTTTCTAAATTATTCTAGATAGAGATTTAGAGTCTTATCTTTCTTCAACCTCTTCATCTTCATCATTTGTTTAAATAGATAAATCATCATTATTTGTAATAGAATTCTAAATTGAGTCACTTACCTACAATTTTGGCTTCTTGACTATACTTGTCTCATCTATCCTTACATTTAAATTTTTAATAATCTTGTTAAGTCTCTTGTTGAAGAACCTATAGGTAGTACTAATAGAAGAGTAACCTTAGAAGATGCCCTCATCAGACCTTGAATCAAATTTTCTAATATTCTCTTCATCTCTTTTGATGAAGTACCTAGTCCCAAACACTAAAATGTTTGACATTAGCTAATATATTCTTCCATAACTCATATGGTGTATTATCACCATTTACTCTAATTTGACACCTATTTAGAATGTAAAATGAAGTGTTGGCTACCTCTTCCTAATAATCATTTGATAATTTAGCATCTTGAAGCATGGTTCTACTCATCTCTTGAACATTTATATTCTTCCTTTCAATAACACCATTCTATTTTGGTGTTTTAATAGTATAATACTATCTCATTATCCCTTATTTCTCACAAAAATAATCAAATTCATGAGACCAAAACTCACCTCCTTTGTTTGATCTTACACACTTGATCTTTGAGCCTTTATCATTTTCCACAAGTTCTTTGAATTCCATAAATCTTTTAAAAGCTTCTAATTTTTATTTAAGAAAAAATATCCAAGTCATCCTAGTAAAATGATAAATGAGAAGCTTGAATTAGCTATTACCTTAAATACTTTGAGTTCTTATAGGTCCACATAAATCAGTGTGGATCAACTCTAATGGATTTATAGTGGATAACTCCTTGGATTTATATCTTCTTTTGTTTTTCTTCCATTAATACATGCCTTGCAAAGAGAATGAGGAATCTTAGAAATCTTGGGCATATGCCTTACCAACTCCTTTGAACTGATCTTAACCATATTATCAAAATTTATATGTCCAAGACTTTTATGCTAAATCTAACTTTCTTCCTATTGACTCATGAAGCACTCCTATTTCTTAGATTTATGGAATACATACATGTTATTATCTATTTTATAAACATTTTCAACTAATCTGCTAGATTTTGACTTTCTTACTTCACATACATCATCATGAAAAGTTATAAAATTTCTTTGCTTACACATTTGGCTCACACTTAAAATATTATGTTTCAAACCTTATACATATAATAAATTATCAATCATAGTATGACCATTTTACAAACTCATAGTACCTTTGCCAATTATGTTAGCAAATTTATTGACACCAAACCTCAATGAACCTATGTTGATCTTCTTGAGAGAGATAAACTTTACTCTTGTCTCCTATCATATTATTTTAGCATCCACTATATATGAACCATCTCTTATTCCCATCTTCTTGAGTATGCAAGGTTACTTGAATAAACATTTACTCTTTTTTCAGTGGATCACTTGAATTTTACTTCGTTTCTTCTTCAATCTTAGACTTAATCTCCTTTAACCATTTGATGGTGTCAATGAATTGTATATCCTTTTTCCAAAAAGCTCTTTTATAGTTTTTGGATATATGACCTTGTTGGTTAAAATTGTAGCATATGAGATCCATTGTGATCTCTAGAGAGAAATCACAACCCCTATATCTATAACCAAATTTATTGCAAGAGAAATAATATCCATTGAAGACATTGTTCATATTTGACCTTCCTTTCACGTGACCATTACTGATCCAAAATTTTTCATTTTTAACCCTTTTGGTCGAGCTAGAATCCCATTTGTCCTTGGTAAGAGCACATCTAAGTAAGTAATGACTTTATTTTCTAATTTTTTCATTTTTTGTTTAAGACATTTATCCATCATGACCTATAGATTATTGAATGTTTCTTATAGATCTTTCACTTTCATCTTCATGTCATCCATGATTGTATTAACATTTGATAAAGTACATACTAATTTGTCTTGAAGACAAGTCATAGTCTCTTTGTAAACCATTGTACCTTTGATCACCTTAAAAGGGTTAAAATTGTAATAAGGACCTACACTAATACCAATTTTTAGAGGTATAATAACTAAGAGGGGGTGTGAATTAGTGATACAAGATATTTCAAATTCAATTCCAATGTTTTAAAACCCTTATTCAAATACCACAAGCATTCATAGAATATACAATTCATTCATAATAATGAATAATAGATAATACAATATCATACACACAACATAATATCTATGTGTGAAACCCTCTTGGGTAATTAAACCCACTCTCAATCTTACAAACGCATAGAATATTATCCTATAAGGTATTATAAATATGAGATTTTAGTGGAACACCCATTCCATAAGGAGTACTTGACCCTAAGATGGTCAAGTCCTTCTAACCAAAATTTAGTGAAATACCTATTCCATAACGATCACCTACCCTTAGGATGGTCAAGTACTTTTGACCTAAATGTTGAGCACCCTCCCAACACCTATGATATGAACATCTCCACCTTTGAAATTATATCTTTAAGACATAATGATGGACCTCTAATTTTTTATCCTCTAAAAAACACCTTCTCTACCTCATACAAGCCTCTCACATAGGTATGCCACAATCTTTCTTCTTCTTCACTCAAACTACTCTCATATACTCACTCAGACCATAAATCCTTATATTCTCTTCTCTCCCCAATATTCAAACCTATAAAATCATTATTTTTGACATCAAAAATATGAACTATAGGTCATAAAAATATTCATCAACTTGCTCTTATCTACATCCCACACACACTCTTTCCTTCACTCCACAACTCTCACACATACCTCTTCTCTCAGGTCTCACACATATAGAAATCATCTTTGATTTCACCATTTATAGAGTCTTCATGATTATTATCTTCTTGGTCAGCTTTTAGACTTACCTTAACCCTTAAGACATCTTACATAACTCATTACAATCCTCACAGGTTGGCCATAATAACTATGAGTCACACTTAAGCATATATGCCTTTCAATTAGGCCTTAGTATCCCTTATAGGTCTTATAAAGACCTATTCACCCATTTAGCACTCCATCAAGAAATTTATAAACATCAAACCACTTTTACATACATATTTCCACTCCACATGACCCCTTAGGCATCCTTAAATGATCACTGTTATCATAATACTCCTCTGCTAAATCAAAATAGATCAATCTTTAACCTTATACATAAAAACACCATGAATAAATAAACATCCAACTTTTAAGCATTTTTTCATACTAAATATGGATTGGTAAAACCTCCAAAATCCATACAAATAATCCTTAGGGAGTCTACAACACTCTCTAATATTTAAGTCCCCTTCAAATATCTAAATACCATTAGAACAACTCAAAATATCCTTCTTAGGTCACTTATAGAACTTGGTCAAACACACAGTCAATTTTGGAGATTAATATATATAATTATATGAACATTTAAACCTTATAACTAGGTTCATTAGATTTACCTTAGATTACTATACAAATTTTCTTTTTACTACACCTTTAAATTTGTCTTAGATCAAAAGATATGAGCAAAATATTGTAGACTGGTTTTTCCCTTTGTCAATTTAAACATTCAAAATCCAATAGTCACTATTAAACATCAAATACTTTGGAAACATCTCATGTCCTTTCATCACTTAAATTAATACTCATTGTTGATGTTCTTATAAATATCTCATTATTTACCTTTACTCACTATTAAACATTGAGCACTTGTCATCATCTTGTTATTTCTTAATAATTTGGAATAAATGCACTCCATCGATCTCTTTGAGAGTAGCCTAGAATTTAACCTACTTAAATGCCAGACACTTTTATCTCTTTGACTCAATATGCATCGTATATCTCCATGTATGAATACCTTCTCATCATTATATCCTTATCTAGTCCTAGTCATTAACTTTATGAAAATTTGGCTAAGTATTGGAACCACTAAAATCTACTTGGAAGGCTAAATTTGAACCTTAATAAATTTTGTTGTGCTTAACCACATGTCCTAAAATTTAAAACATATGATATTTTTTCATAGGGTAATCCATACATATATCAATATTCTCTTGAAACATTCACACATGTGAAATATGATGCAATAAAACTACTTAGATTTTTTTAAACTTAGTGAGATCAGATTCATTTCATGTCATAGATCTATGATGTGATTAAACATAAACTATTAGATCTCATTCACAAATTTGGCTAAGTATGGGAAAACATTGTAAACTACCTAGGAATCCAACTTTGCATAGTTATATATTTTTCTCTCCTCAACCGTATGAATTAAAACTTAGAACATAATAAATTGGGACTAATGTGATCACACCTATATGACCAACTCCCCCTGACTCATCCATACATGGAAATGGTGGCATCAACAAACTACCTACTCAAATTTTTGTCATAAAACCAACTATGCCAAGATGAACATAATGAATAACCAGATGAATATCGTGTACTTACATAAGCTCTCCACTCATCTTTGACCTCTGATAAGACCCCTCATACATGATCAATACCTCAAACCCATCCCTAATCATGCTAAAATTAAAGATAAACCAAGCCTACTTCAAGCATACTAGGATAAACACACTTCAAACTTTATCATTGACACTTAAACTATCAAGACACTTCATCCACTTACCTAACACCTCCATGAGATCACTATCAACTCTATAACATATATCAATCCCCTTAGAGAATTGAATCACTTTAAAGAACTTAGGACAACCATTAGTATATGTTTCATTTGTAAATTAGATGACTTTAGGGCACTAGACACTTGCATAAAATTATGACACCTATGTCAAGTTATGTATCTGACTCAAATGCTAGGGTATAGGGAATTGGAAAGTAGGTAAAAAATTTAGAACTTTCAAAGGTAGACAATAAACAAGTTTTAAACATTCTGGAAAAGATAAAAGGTTTGGTTCAATATAAGACTGGTCAGAGTAAGAGATAACCCAAGGGGCATAAGATAGAGTAGATACTAGACTTATAAAGGGGGAAAGGTATAGAGCTGAGAGGAACATCCAAGGTATTATTTTTCCAAGTATACAAGTCTGAGGTTTTGTATAATCCATAAATATCATATACACTTATTATATTAATTCACCACCCTTATGTAAAATTTGATCTAATAATCTTAACCCTAGATACCCCATTATATAAATTTATAATTAAATATTTGGTGAACCCATCCTTTGGTCTAAAAACCCTAGATTGCTTAAAGGTACTTTTATTTTTATAATTGTTATAATTATTTAATTCTAAATTTAATTATCATGATTGATTGTTGCCAACATTTTTATGTCTCTCTTATCTTTTTCTCATATCAATTTTTAGAACATTTAAAATGGATAAAAAAATAAATTATTCCTCCTCATAACCTTAAGGAGGGTGATATCTACCATCACTCAAACCAGGTCCATGTTCTCACTTCTTCAATGGTAAGGTGGCCCATAATATAATGACAAAATAATATAACTAACAAACCTTTCCTAAAACATTTTATGGTATGTATATGCATGCTCAATCTGAAGCACCTAGGTTTTTTACCTTTTAATCCCTAAAATATCAAATCACCATTATGATAAAGTTAATAAAATAGTTAAAAAACCAGATTACATACATGCAAAATCTAAAATATACTAGTGTTAATCATGTGTTTGCATCTTAATCTAGCAAGGTTTCATATCCAAACAAAAATTTACAACATAATACATCTAAAAAGTGATTTAAATAAAAGGCTAATAGGAGTACAAGTGAAACCCTAAGAGAAATGCTTCAAAACAATGTGATCTAACTACCTTCTTTGCATACTATACAGAGATCCAAATACTATTATGCATATCATAGAATGCATGGGCATCATACAGATTGTTGTTTTACATTAAATAAAATAAATAAAATATATAAATGTTAGAGGTGACCACATAATTGATAGATCAATTAAGAAACCCAATCACATTATGATCACCTCTCCTAAAACACAATTGCCAAAATAGAAAATATGTGTACCAAGGGATAGTTTAGAAGAAAAACACTTGCAAATGCAAAACTTAGAGTAAGAACATATTCAAAATATAGTGTTACAAAAAGACCAAGAACAAAAATATCAAAATTAAACTCTAGGTAAGCAAAGAAGCATTCTAAAAGGAGGGTTTATAACAAAATAATTTTCAAATCAAGACATGCCTACACAATCAAATGATACAAATATGGTTTATAAGGACCCAAACATCATATCTATTCCATGCCTATAAAAAAAATCAAGGAAAAAATTACATATTTTCCTAATGTTAAATCGAAGATACATGACCCTTATCTATCCCATAATGACATGCAACACTTGGACAAGTATGAACATACTCAAGAAAACAAACTTTTATAAGTAAATTCCAATATATGGTGCAGTTAGTTGTACATACATAGATGCTCAAAATGATATATCACAAGTTCAATAGCAACCTCAAAAATTACATGTCTCCCATAATAATGATTATTATGGTCCTAATACTACAAAATATTGGTATTACCCTAATGATATTGATTATGAAGCATATTAATATGAAACACATAATATAGGGCCTTCATAGAGGCATCTCCTTGATGATATCCTTGGATTATAGTGTAACTTTTATTTTTTCCATGGCTTATGCACTTATCAATTAAATATTCAAAAAATACAAGAAAATAAAATATTTAAGAAAATATGAAAACATTCAAAATAATTCAAAAATACTAGAAATATTTAGAATGTTCCTAGTTATAATATTTCTTATACTTATTTTATTTACTCCATGTTAATATATATCATATTATTCCTTTTCATATATACACATATGTTTCATGCATCATTTAAGCATGATACAGGCATACCTAGACACATGACATATGCACATGTGTATGTTGGCCCTTCCCTTTACTCATCATTAGCCAATTTTGACTACCATAGGTGAGGTTAGTAAAAAAACTTGAATTTTACACTAGTTATGCCTTTATAAGGGGTTTAATGAATGTATTATAAAATTTTAGCATTTTTAAGGTATTTTTGAGGAAATTAAGGTAAAGTTTTTTCTTGGTGTTAAGCTTGTTTAAGTCATCTCTAGTGAAAAATAATTTATGTCTAACATTTTATTTAGATTAATAAATTCATTTAAAGTCCAATAAAATGTTCTTGTATGGACTAACATGTTTCATATCACTTTAAGTTAGTTTTAAATGAGAGACAATTACAAGAAGTTTTAAATGCCAAAAGGAGGATAATCGTTCACTTATACAGATTTGGAGGAATAATATTTAGGTTGAAATGATTAAAAAGGTGTATTTTAATCTTACCTAGGTTAAATCCATGCCTAATAATCTTTCATAGGTCCAAATAAATCATAAAAACACCATCATTCTCCCATCGAGATCTTGGCAAACTCTTAATGGTTATTTTTAGGTGCTCAGTATATATAGTAAAGAGAAGGTCAAGTACAAATATCTTGTCCAAAAATTGGGGCCCTAATGAAATTTAATTTACATTAATTATTATATAATTTCATGGGATAGGCTTTATGAAAAAATTCTAATAAGGAAGGGTGGTCTAAAACACTACAAAAACCCCACTAGCTTAATTTTCTCCTTCAAATGACATTTTTAAAGCTAGTTGGAAGCATGAATGCAATGGTAACAGGTTTAGATGATATTTAAAACATTACATATTTTTTTAAAATTCCAAATTGGCATGTGTGAGCTCTAGGAGGAATAAATCTTCATGTTTGTATAAATTTGTAGATTGAAGACCATGGTTTCTTGATGTTTTAAGATTTTCAACAATTAAGAATATGTTAAAGAAGATAACACATAATATTTTAAATTCCTCAAATATTTTATGGATTCATTTAAGATACACTAAATTCATACATGGAACCTAAAACCATCACAATAGGTTGGTGACTAAATGTTTCCCACAAGTGTTCATCACTGATGAATGTTGCAGGCAGAGTCATAACAAAATGAGAGTCTTGAATTACATGAAAGCAGTGATAAGTTATTTTTTTGGTATGGTAGTTTCTTTAAAATAATTATAAAATAATATTATAATTTTTTTAGAACCAAAATGGGCAAGAAAACCATATTCTTATGTTCATCAACAAGACTGTGTAGCTTGCAGGTATAGGAATTTAACATGGTTTTTATTATGAGCCTAAATAAACTAATGAAGGAATTGGTTTCATATAAATTTCAATAGTTTAATAGGTCTAAAATAAATCTAATATGATTATTCACCTCAACACTAACTACCCCAAAGCAAACACATAATGCCCTCATGTTAAGAAAACTGTGTAAAAGTTTGTCTACATAAGAATGAATCAAAGAGACTAATTTTGCTTTTCTTGAGGGATATTAAGGTATAAAACTTCATATGGAGTGTTTTTTAGTAGTGAATAATTGTTTTTATGTCTAATAATATTTAAAAATACATTATAAAGGGGCTTAAAATGACAAAATATAGACCTGTAGGTCTACAAATGTGTAGGTCTCTTTTTCAATAGAAATGTAATGAACCCTATATGGCCAGATGAAGTTATAAGGGAAAGAGAGTGATGGAATCCGTGGAATTTTTTTTTAAAAATTAATTTAGGGTAAACCATGATTTTAATACCCCCTCTTAAACTTCAATAATTTTTAGGATAAGAAAAGACACTTGTAAGCTAAATGGAGATATACATGTTTCAATTCAAATCATGAAGGGAATATGTAGTCCTTGTGTTAAAGTTGAGTATTTTAGGGTAATATAGGGTATGAATACTAATTTATGAATATAGATAGGATATTTGTAATCTTTTAAAGTAAAATAAACCATCAAACTAATTTCCTCTTAAACTCCAATAGAGTGACCCTAATCAACTCCTATAGGCCTCAGTATAATGGTGAATAAAGCTTGCATTTTTTTATGGTAATTTGAACAGTAGTGAGTCTTAAGAGGTAAGTGTAACATGGTAAGAGATAGGTATGAATTTTTATCTCACTTATAGAATGGAAACAATCAAAAAATTAATTTTGAGTTATGACTACTCAAGAAACCTAAAATGTAGACTTACATGCCTAATTGAAAGTTTTAAGTCTGACTTTAAAGGTGTGAGGATAACATGTACTTATGAATTTATAATTGGTTATAAATGGTTAGTAATGGCATGAATAATATTATTATGGGGTTTTAAAAATAATATAACCTTGGGATATTGAAATATGACCTCAAACAAGGCTATTAAGGCTAAACTGGCCTAATGACCTACAAACCCTCAAATTATGAAAATCAAGGTGATGGACCTTGTAAAAGGTAAATAAATATTGGAAATAATTGAGATAAATGATTATTATAAACTATTGAAATTTTTTTTGGAGGCTATTATAACAATAAAATTCACTTTAAGGGTTTTTGGTCCAAAAATCCTCTGTCCCAATGTCACACATAGTCTTGTATGCCCAAGAGGTAGTCTTGAAAAGCTTAGAAATCCATGGAGGATGTGCATGGTGGAAAATATATCTTTGAGGAGTTATGGGAGTTATATCACTTCTATTCCATTGAACTTATTTTATTATTAAGTCCTATATGTTATAAGCAATCCTTAAGAAGGAGGGGTAGTCCAAAACCCTTTTTAGTACTATGAAGAGATCAAGAGACCTCAATTTTGTGATTGGATCTTATAATAAAATTTACATGGGACATAAATATATTAGACATGGAAGGGGACCCATGTTTTTATAAAATTGTGTAATTGGTTTATGGATTAAGACCCTCATCTTTATGAATCACCATTAAGATGATTGGTCACTTTAGACCCTCTCTAAATCCTCCTAAGATATGATAGAGATATAGGTACTTTTAATGACCTAAAATGTCATTGAATGGACTAAAAACTACTTTAATTACATTTTCACACATAATAACACTTGAATGAGTCACTATCTCACATGTGTGGGAATAAATGTATGGAATTATGGCCTAAAAGACTGCCTATTATAGCTAGTTTGTAGAGTTTTGAAGCTTGTAAGCTTTCCTAACTATTTGTAGAGTATTATTAAAAAAACATATAGGTATTGGATCATTTCACCAGTCATTTTATAGGTATTCATGATGATTATATAGTATAAAAGTGGATAACTAGGCCTAAAATAAGAGAAATGATTAGTCTTACACTAGGAAGACTAAATTATAGGTTCTTGGCATCATGAACAAGGTTGAAACTAAATTATCATTCTCTCCCAAGATGGAAAATACATGGAATTGGCATAAAATTGTTTTTTAGAACTTTAAAAACATCATAAATAATTTCAAGTGTCAATCACAAGTTTTTAACTCCCTTTTGATCAAGAAAATGTAGTTTAAATAATTTTGATGAGTCATCTAGGGAATTCAAGAGTCTATTTTATGCCTTTCCTCTATAATATCATCATCAAGCAGCCATAGCATGTCAAGGAAATGTATAAAATTGATCTTATAATCACCTCTTTAAATATAAATAACATGGATGAAGTGGCACTTGTCATGAGAGTTATTACTATGCCTCTTTCTCTCTCTTTATTAATTTATCCTATATATAATACATTAAATTGATTGTAATGCATCCTCCACCTGAGTATGGTGAAGCCTTGCTCATTTGTATTCATTTTATCAATAATACTACTAGTTTTACCTTTTTATATGATTTTACTTAGAGTGTATGTATGGATAATTGATCTTGTCAAGTGATTTATTATGTCTTCCTTAACATGTACTATTCTAACACCTATATGAAGTTTGAAAGATTTTATTGTAGGTCATGTGTATTTTTCAAGTGAAGTGTAAGGATTGAGTGTGTTTACCTATTAATTAGTGCCATTTTAAACCTCTTGATTAGTCTTCATATCCTAAACATCTATCAAAACCTCAACATTGAAATGTTGATGTAAGAGATTTATATTAGGAGTAGTGTATGTTTATATTAGTATCATGGTCTATATGTGCACATGCAATTTATTGTTAGTGATTAGTTATTTTGGTACATCACCTCATTAGTTAAGTTACTTTAAATTCTCTTCCCCTTTTCATTTTCAATCAATAGGTTTATTATTAGTTTTAAGGTGATACCATTAAGGGATATATACCTATCTAGATATTCACCTCATTTATTAGGCCACCCACAACCTATAGGTGTCTTCATGACATCAATTAAGTGAGGAGGATTGAAAAAACTCCTTAGGGGTGTAAATTTTATTGATAATAATTTTGGAATGTTTGGTGAGATAAGAGACTTCATTTGTTTAAGAGTGATTGGTGTGTTATTCAATGCATCAAAATTTAGAGGCATGAACACAAGCACCAATGGTGACTCCAAGAATAATCATCCGATTTTAGTAGCCTAGTTATTTTAAAAATCAATTAATATTTATATTTTTTCATTCTCATGAGATTTCATGACTGAATTTGGAGTAGAATTATATTTTACCCATGTTGGTGAGCCTTAGAAATAACATATTGATCCTTATCATTAGCCTAATGAATCATGTTAGTCCTGTGTCAATACATACCATCCCTATAATGATCTTACTTACCCTCAATATTACCCTATATATCAATGTGATCAACCTTATTATCAAGATCGATATCCTACCTCCTTTCCTCATCAACAATACCAAACTTGTCAACCTTCATATCAGTGCTTTTAATCTTTCCATTAACATGAGTTAAGAGATAAGGAGGAGTGTATAGTAATTAAAATCCAATCTAATAAATAACAAGATTCTAATTTTCTCATGAAGATGTATAATAATGAAATGGTTATGAGAAATATAATGTAAATGTAAAATTTGGTTGATTTATCCCTAGTCACCTTATTTAAAAGCTAAGGGACTCATTACAATTTACAAGGACTAAGTAGGAAACCTTTGAGAGGGGAAACAAGCATGCCTTAACCAATGAAAGGCTATAAATAAAATAATTAAATCAATGAATGGATGATATATTAGTAATATGGGAAGATCAATAATTAAAGTTTATTCATCTTAAATCACCCTTTCCAATCCCAAATCATCCCTATTATTTTCCAAATTTGATCCAAATTGTAATAAGCCATCAAAAGTGGATTGATTATATGAAATAATCACTCATTTTCCCCCAATCTCAACCTACTCTCCCTCATAAACCTTCTCACATTCACTTATAAAATCATAAATTTGATGAATCTCCAAGGCAACTTGTGACCTTATACAATCCTTCTTTCACCCTTCAAGTAGCAACACACCATCAAGAAGAGGCTCCCAGGTCCAAGACCCCAAGTTAGAATTAAGTAGTAGAATCCTAGGGAAATAAATATGATCCATTCATAAATCAATAAGTTAAATCCAAAAAGTAACTTGTGCCTATTCAAGAATCATCCATCTCTCCTCAATATCCCCAAACCTTCCCATATTTGAAGTTTATCTAAGAGGTCATCTAAAACAAGAGAGAGTTCCCAAGATTCAATCCAATTCATGAACATATCCAAACCCCACCCCTCCCTCCTTAATAAACTAAAACTTTACCATCATGGAAGTCAATTCAAGAGAGATTTAAAATTAATAAGGAGGTCCTTGTTAAGAAAGTTGAAGATAAAATCATATCAAGGTTTGAGGGATTGGTTAGTGAATGAAAAAAGAAGAGGGATAAGCTCATTGATCATCAGAGTTAAAATATTGTTAATTAGGTTGAAAAACCCATTATTGATGAGTAACATGTTATCTTATAGGATAATGAAGGTCAAGTTGCAACTATAAGTGAGAAAAATGAAGGCTATGAAGAAGACTCTTCAAGTGAACATAAAAAATAACTCATAATTGACACTCCCCTTGGTGAAGAAAAGAATATATTAGTATTTATAAATGAAGGGGAAGGTAATATTCATCATGTAGTAATAGAATTTATGGGAGACAACACTCTTGAAAAAAATCAAAGCCTAATTGAGGTAGTTACAGTAGCTACCCAGTTAGATAGTCATCTCATTGAGATCATGGATGATCAAGAACATAAGTTATTATAGCATCTTGATGAATTTTAGTAGTTAGATTAAATTTATATGCATTTGGATACTTTAAAAGACTCCTCAAGTAGACTATAATAGGTAATTTTTTTTTTGAACTCTCTCTTTTGACTGAAAATGTTGGTTTTCCTTCTTATTGCAAAGAAGATTTGGTTAGTTTGATAATGGAAGAATCTCAAGGGAATGTTTTCATAGAGATTATTCATGAAGAGGTTTCAAATATGTTGAAATAATATACTGAGATGGGGGTGAATCATTTTATTGACAAAACCTATTCAATTTCATCCATTACTTTATGAAGCATTCATTAGCATAAAATATCAAATGCATAAGCAAACAATTATACAAGCATACCAAGAGATAACCCAAAATTTATGTGGGAAATAATACCTAGGGAATAAAAAACACTAAATAATGAACATGGAATATAGTTCTATAATGACAAGACTAAACATTTTATGAAGCACCCACTTCACAAGGAGCTCCAACCCCTACCTAGTTGAGCACCCACCCAACTAGTCTTCTGCAAGCTTAATATTTTAAGGAGGATCCAAACCTCTTAGGTATCATAGAACCAACCAATTTACCTCTAATATTTCATCACCTTGGAAAACCTATTTCTAACTCAACTATGTATAACAACATTCTCTTTCATTCTTTATCCTTCAATCTTACTCAAAAAATCTTGTAGGCCTTTTTGCTCAATTATTCCTCTTATTGGCAACATTATTTTAATTGACCTTGTTCAACACATATAGAATAATATGTATACATTCATAACACATTATTATTATTATTATTATTATTATTATTATTATTATTATTGTTGTTGTTGTTGTTGTTGTTGTTGTTTTTTAATTATATTAAAACCCTCAGCCAATTCATAAAAACTCTATGTACTTTGCTCAATACCTCAATATTCTAACTAGTTAAAATAGCCTTATTAGGCCTTGCCTTTGTACTTAATTATTTATTTCATCCATCTTGGTTAGAAAATATCCTAAAAAATATTTTATTAGGATTTAAATAAATAAATACACACGTTTTTTTATTTAAAAAACCCATATAATAGTCATTCATAGTCCACAAGGACCAAATCCACCATTAGGCTTAATGGAGACATAATACAATTAGGTCTATCCTATCCACATGTTACCAATATGACCATTAGGAAAATTTAACTTATAAAATGGATGAAAAAATTCTTAAATTCCTCCAATACACCCCTAATAATTTCAACTTGTGTCTCCAAATCCATTTGGCCCATTTCACTACTTGGACTTAATAATAAATAATAATAAAGTAGGTCAATTTTACCAAACCAAAATTGACCCATTTCACTACTTGAAAACTTAGGAAATGATACTTGATAGGAATATGTTTGGTCCTTGAATGCAATACAAGATTATTTGAAACACTTATGGAACTATTATTATCATAGAGAATAGGAATATGGCCATCAAACTTCACTTTGTAGTCTCACAAGGTTTGTTTCATTCATAATGATTGAGTACAACATGAGGCTACTTCAATATACTCAACTTCACAAGTAGATAGAGCTACTGAAGATTTTTTATTTTTTAACCATGACACTATAAACTTACCTAAGAATAAGGCTCCTCCTCTAGTGCTCTTTTTCTATCATCTAGACTCATAACCCAGTCTATATCTATATATGCTACTAGATCAAATCTTTGACTCCTTAGGTACCATAAACCCTATTCTAAGGATATTTTAAGATACATGAGTATCCTCTTGACTATTTTTATGTGAAATTCCTTATGATCTACCTATAATCTTCCCACAAAACCCATAACTTACATAATATCTGGTCTAGATGCAGTAGTATACAACAAGCTCCCAATCATGGATCTATACATTATCTAATCAAGCCCTGAGGATTCATCTTCCTTACTCATCTTACATATAGTAAACATAGGTTTACTTACCTCCTTACAATCTTCCATTTCAAATTTATTTAACATTTATTTTATTTACTTAACTTGTGAAACAAACATACCTTTTTTTAGTTTGACTAATTTGAAGTCCAAGAAAGAAGGATAATTCTCCAAGCATAGACATCTCAAATTATAACTTCATCACCTCTATAAAATCCTTAGTCATTTTATCACTAGTCCCACCAAATACAATGTCATCCATATAAACTACAATTATTAATTGATGATCATTTTCAATTTTGACATATAGGTTACTATCTGTAACTCCTCTCTTAAAACCTTGATCCAAGAGGTACTTGTCAAGTCTAATAGGCTGTGTGGGCTTGTTTTAGACCATAAAGTGCCTTATTTAACCTATATAAATAGTCCTTGTTATTAGTCTATAATAACCCTTAAGTTTGTTCTATGTATACCTCTTCTTCTAGGTTCCCATTTAGGAAGGTTGGCTTAACATCCATATGATATATCTTGAATCCTTTGTAACCTGCATAGTTAATGAACATCTTTATCGATTATAACATTTATACATGATAAAATGTTGTTTTAAATTCCAATACTTCTACTTTAACATATCCTTTGAATACAAGTCTACTTTTGTTTCTAGTGATTTCTCCAATCTCATTCAATTTGTTCCTAAAAACCCATTTTGTACCAATGATGTTTTTATCTTTAGGTCTGGGTACTAACTCCCAAGTTTCATTCTTATCAATCTTATTTATCTCATCATTCATTTATTTTAACCAAAAATTGTCTTTACTTTCTTCTATATAGTTCTTAGGTTCAATTTTTGAAAATAAGGCAACGTCACTCATCATTCTTCTCCTTATTTGTATGCTTGCACTTTTTTTCACAATGATCTGAGATTGAAGATGACCAATTTGAATTTTCTCAGAAAGAAATTCTAAATTCTTTCTTTCCTCACTCTCTTCTTCGTCTTCATCCATCTATATTTTTTATTCATCATTTTTTGATTGAGAATATGGATTATTTGTCTCATCAACCTTAACATTTGTGTTTTCCACTATATTTTGCAACCTTTTTTTACAACATATGTAGGTAACACTCACTGATGAGTATCCTAGGAATAAACCTTCATCATATATTTATTAAAACTTTACTAAGTCCTCACCATCTCTCTTAATGTATCACTTATTCCTAAAAACATTAAAATTTTCAACATTTGTAGGTCTACCATTCCCTAGCTCATATGGAGTCTTGTCACTATTGATCCTAATCTAACCTCTATTCAAATTTGAAGCTACAATACTCATAACTTATATCTAATAATAATATAATAATTTATATTAATTCAACATGGTCTTTGCCATCTCTTGGATGGTTTTGTTCTCTCTCTTAACCACCCCATTCTATTAAGGTGTTCTAAAAGTTGAGAACTACCTTCTCATTCTATATACTTCACAAAATTCATCAAATTAATTTGACCAAAACTTTCCTCTTTTATTATATCTAAGACACTTGATATTAAAATTAATGTCATTCTCAACCAATGCTTTGAAGGTCTTGAACTTACCTAGAGCTTATGACTCCTCCTTCAAGAATGCTACCCAAATTGTTCTTGTGAAATCACCTATGAGAAACATGAATTAGTTATCTCCTTGAATACTTTTAATCTTTGTAGGTCCACATAGATTAGTATGAATTATTTCCAAAGGTCTAGTAGTGGAATAGTCTTTAGACTTAAATCATCTCCTAGTTTGATTACCATGTTGACATGCCTTATAAAGAGCATCTACAGGTTTAACAATTTTGGGTATATTCTTCATAAATGCCTTGAAACTGATCTTGAAAATATTTTCAAAGTTCATGTGACCTAATATTTTATGCCATATCCAAATATCATCTACCTTGCTCATGAATCATTTATCTTTAGTGATCTCATTTAGTATATAGAGATTGTTTTCAATTCTCTTAGATTTGGAAATCAATCTTACTGATTTAGCTCTCCTTATCTCACATCCTTTTTCATGGAACATTAGATTATTTCCTTGAGTGCACATTTTACTCACACTTAATAATTTGTCTTTCAATCCATCTACATATAACATATTCTCTTTTTTGGTCTTTTCATTGTCCAAACTCAAATCACCATTCCTAATTATGTTTGTAGATGTGTTATCCCAAAACCTTATTTAACTAGTGGCATCCTTATTTAAAGTGATAAATTTGATTTTATCTCTTGTCATGTGACTTGAGAAACCATTATCGATGTGCCATTTCAAATCTTCATATTGAGTGTTAAAAGTAGTTTGGGATATAATAGATTCTTCTCCTCTATCCTTTTGGTTCTTTTATGTAGGTTTGGCTTTCTTGATCTATATTTTAGTTTCATGATTCCATATATTCTCAACTTTATTGGTTTTCCTTATTGATTTACACTCTCTTTCTAAATTTCCTCATTGATTACATCTAAAACATAAGATTCTACTCTTCAATCTACAATTGATGAATTTATGTCCAAATTTTCCATAAGAGAAACAATGACCCATGAAGGAATTCTCATACTATGATTATTTAACCTTGATTGTATCTTGATGAGGATAATATGAAACATTATTTCCTTTAACACTTATTAACAAAGTAGTGACCTTATGGACTTGTTGATGTTTTAATTTAAATTTGGTAGCTTCTACATAGGTCTTGATTCGATCAGTTACATCACTCATTGACTGATCAATGTTTATAGAGGTTTGATATTTATTAACCTCATTTTATTAATTTTTGAAGCCAAGACCTCTCATGTCATAAAATAATCTTTGGCTATCTAGAATATTGTTAAGCTTTTTGGTACATTCCTCATACTTTTAGTAAGTCCTTAACTTGATAACATCTTGCTCACTTTGTGCCTCTATAGTTTTTATCTTCAATCTAAGCTGAGTGAATTCATTTATGTGATCCTTATATTTTTATAAACATTCAAAAGTATTTTTCCTCACTATTGGTAAATTTTCATGATAATCATAAAAGACACTTTCATTTCCAAGATCCATATATGTGTTCCAAAGATCTACCTTAAACTTTTAGGTCTACATAAGAGACCAAGATCTGATTCCAATTTTTGAAATAATATACTGAGATGGGGGGTGAATTAGTTTCTTGAAAAAACCTATTCAATTTCATCCATTATTGTGAAACATTCATTAACATAAAAGATCAAATGCATAAGCAAATAGCTATATAATCATACAATAAGAAAACACACAAGTTATGTGAGAAAGCCTC